>JAPWIX010000022.1:1480000-2165397 GCA_028751805.1 Podosphaera xanthii
TCTTTGGTTCCTCCGTGAGTCTTCTCTCTGCTTTAGTTGCGCCTCAACTTCCCCAGCCTGTCGAAATTGTTCTATCCATCCCTGTTCTAAGATCCATTGTGTGATTCTTTCAATATCTTCTGAGTTGCTCATCATTGCTTCAAATGACCGATTTTTGGCCTTACGCCAGACTTTTGTTCTCCCTTTGGACCATAAGGGGCAGGCCATTATCATGTGTTTGACATTTTGCGATATGTATCCACATGGGCATCTTGGGTTGTCGACTCCGGGGACTTTTCTTCGGTACAGATAAGAATTGAAGCCGATATGCTCGCTTCTTATCTGCATGGCTAAACTACTTTGGGCCCTTTTGAGGTTTTTATGTATCGCGCATGGTGTGCCTCTAAGACTTACCCTTTTCCTACTAGTTAGTTTGTCTGTAATAAAATAGGCTGCTCCCCAGATTTCGGGGTCGGCTGTGGCTCTATGTCTTAGGGCGATATTCCGGGTTTGATGTTGCCAAGAGTTCGCCCACTCTTGGAACGCGGCCGTCTTCCTCATCTCTTTCTGTCCCTTAATGGACTCTTCTCCATCGCAGATTCTAGCCCACTCATCTCTATCTCTTTTCTTAGATAGAGATCCGCGATAATTACTTCCTCTTGTTTGTTGCCTGATCATCTGACAGGTCTTTTCTATGGTCTTTTGGACCGGTAGATTGCCAGTGAGCCCGGCGTGCTGCACTCTCCTATTCTTTAGGTAGATCTCCATCGGTAGGATGGAGGTCTCATGTTCCAGCACTCTCGTGCTGGTGGACTTATATGCTCCTGTAATTCTTAGTAAACATTTTCTCTGTATCGACCTCAGAGGTTTGACTATCCTTTCGTATTATTATTATTATTATTATTGAATTGAATTCATTTAACCCGATCAGGCACCCTGTTGGGCCCATGCAGGTGACTATAACTCTCTTATTTACATAGGAGGAAACCTTTCGGTGAAAACCCCTAACCTACCCGGTAAATTTCTGCCGTTTTCATGCTTACCTTCAGGAAGTGCGATGTACTGTTCTGTCCAGTACGGATATCCTCACGTCAAACTCCTACCCCTCGCCTCATTTTTTCTCCTCTCGCTCCTTCATCTGTCTTTCCACTTCCCCAACCAATCGAAATTGCTCTAACCATCCCTGGTCTAAGATCCACTGCGTTATTCTTCCTAAGTCTTCCGGGTTGTTCATCATTTCTTCGAATGATCGGCTCTTGGACTTTCTCTATTAATTATTAATTAATAATTAATAATTATTAATTATTAATTATTAATTATTAATTATTAATTATGAATGACTATCATTATTATTATTATTAGGCCGCTGAAGCCGCCCAACGGGTCCCACGCAAGTTTTATATATTCAATTGACTTTCTCAATCGTATTCCTCGCAGGATTTTACCTGATTCTCGTATTTGATACTAGAAATTGGAAACATGGTCGGTTCTAGAGATCGAAGACAGAGGAATGTGGCCAGACACGCGTCTCAAGGCGCATCACCTGCGGCAGTAAACAAGGAAGGGGGACATCTGCAGAACAGTAAACATAATGAATTAGATAAAATAGAGGCTTTCTTAAACAAGATGAAGGGTAGTCTCAATGAAAATATACAAAAAAACACTGGGGTGACGTCTCGTGAGGTAAATGAGGCGATTGAGGCCCTGAATACTCACCAAAGGAAGTGGCAAGAGGCTTCTCACAAGGAGACACCAATGGAAGAACGTCTACTTGCGCTAGAAAAGGCCGTTACAAAAGGACTCCAGTGCAATAGTCAAAGAACTGTGTCACCAACTGCTATTCCGGAAACCATAGGAAAGCCTACTTACGCCGCAGTCGCGGCACCATCAGCAACACGGCCGGCAGTTCGTATTAGGGTAGAGGGTGCGAAAGAAATGCAGCCGTCGCAGCTTCTCTCTGTGGCTCAAAATCATATAGTAGGGGCCTATGCTGTTCGAAAAATGAGGAGTCAAGACACCGAAGTCTTCGTACAAACAGCCTCCCAGCGGGATGCCGCCCTAAATATGCCCCAGCCAGAAGAATTTAAGGTTCTTCGACAGGATTACCCTGTCGAAGTACCTGGCGTTCCACTTGGAACCAAGATCAGTGGTGGTAAAAGCGCCGACAACACTGCAATAATACGATCAATCGAAGAGGCATCAAGGGTTAGGATTCCAGGGATTCTGATTAATCGAATTCGGTGGCTAAATGATGGGAAAGAGCATGAACGAGCTAAAAGAAACGGCCACACAAGAGGGACATTAATAGTCAGCCTGCCCTCGGAGAGTATTCAGAGAGAGGTGGTTCGAAATGGCCTTGTCCTAGACGCAATTCTGTACTCTGCACAGTTCTGGTCACCACGTGCCCAAGTAAAGCAGTGCTATAATTGCAGCCAATGGGGGCACACCCAGGCTCATTGCGGTAAGGAAGTCAAGTGTGGCGGGTGCGCAGGCAACCACCAGACAAGGGAGTGTCCCAAAATAAGAATCTCCTGTTGCAATTGCGGCAAGGCTCATCACTCCTGGCAAAAATCAGTGTGCCAAACATTTCAGATCTACAAAGCCGGAGTACAATGGGTTAAACATGAACTTGTTGCAAAAACAGCCGAGGCTCAAAGGGTTAGTTCGTATGAGGCATCTATGGCAACATTGATGGGAAAAGAAGGAGATCAGGGCTTCACGACTGTGACCAACAAGAAGAGGAGGATTGCCAACGCTGCTGGAGTAGTGGGAGCACCTAGGAGAGGACCAGGTCGCCCGAGAAAAGAATCGCTTCACAACTTTGGCCATGCAGTGCCCTTTATAGCCTCCCAGAGCATTTCACCTTGCCAAGATACGGTAATAATAGACGCTCCTGATTCGCCTGAGTTATGAAATTAGTCTCTATAATTCAGTTCAACTGTGGCGCTAGCAATAATGGTATTCTTCGACCGTTTATGGATGCACTAGACCCTTCGAAGCATTTACTGGTCGCTCTTCAAGAACCAAGTGTAAATAGGACAACTCTGGGAACATACTGCCCAAAAGGATACACCTTATGTATGGAACCAGCTTTGGAGACGAAAGTCGCGTTCCTAGTCAGCAAGGAAGTGAGTGAAGCGTGTTGGTCCTATCGATGGGTGTCATGTTTTGTGATGGAGATCACCCTGCAGCTCACTGATTTGACCTTCAGGGTAGTGAATATTTACAGCCCGGTCACGAGCGGCTCCAAACTCGTTGACTGGGAGAACATTGTTGAGACATCCAGAGAAAACGGTGTGAGCTGTATCGTACTAGGCGACTTTAACTGCCATCATCCTCTTTGGGGTGGTGTTACAGCAGCAAGAGAAATACGAGCCCAACTTCTGCTAAAAAATATGACTGAACAGGGACTACACCTTGTCACGCCGGCGGCTACACCAACTTTTCGAAGGAAAGGGCGAAATGGAGTGCTACAGGAAACGGTGATTGACCTCACTTTTGCATCCGAAGATCTAGTAGAAAGAATCCAATGTTGCTCAACGCGGGAGGATTGGAGTATACGACTGGATCATATCCCAATCGAAATTTGCCTCGGGCCTATGAGCGTTACTCCTGGCAAGAATAGGCGATTTGCATACCATCAAGTAAATCTCGACAAACTGAAAGAGGTAGTTCGTAGAAGCAATTGGAATAAATCGGCCGATCCACTAGTGACCTTGCAGGAAGCAATAAAAGAGGGCCTGCATCTTCACTATCCCAGAGCCCGGCCAAGTCCTCATGCTAAAGCGGCCTGGTCTACTCGAGCATCAGAGCTACTTACTGATACCCGACGAGCGCGACGACTAGCTCTTCAAGGAGAAGAACATAACGGCACTCGATACAAATCCCTTCGCCGAGAACTGAAAAGAGAGATAAAGCGCATCAAGCGGGCTAGCTGGAGAAAATTTGTCGCAGACGCTACGGGAGATGGTAATAGCTCACATATCCAGAGCTTATGGAGACTTTCGAGATGGGGAAAGAAAATTGCCAACAAGCAACAGGGACCTCCACACTTACCGGCGATGAGGAGAAGGGAAAGCGACATACCAACAGAGAATAACCAGGAGAAGGCTAAAATCTTGAGGGAAAAATTCTTCCCCGGAAAAGTCCAGGCTGACCTCAGCGACATAGCAGCCGGAATACAACCCAAACGGACGACAGAAATCTCCCACGTGGTTACTCCCGAAGAAATTGAAACCCTTCTCAGACAACTTCCACGAGGCAAGGCACCGGGGCCAGATGAGATTCCCAACGAAATACTTCAAGTCCTATTACCCGAATGGAAAGTAGAGCTCGCCCATGCCATAAGTCAACTACTTTCTAAAGGCCAGATTCCACTCTCCTACAAAGAATCTATAACCTTGACATTAAGGAAAGAGAGGCGCCCAGACTACTCCTTACCATCTAGCTATCGACCAATAGCTCTAGAAAACTCATTAGCTAAGCTAGTGGAAAAGGCTGTAGCAAATCGCATGGTCGCTGCCGCAGAAGAACATGGGATGCTCCTGTGGGCTCAGATGGGTGCACGAAAAAACCGATCTACAATTTCTGCATTGGAACTACTAACCTCTACGGTACAAACAGCATGGGACGTAAACCCTGGCTGTGTAGTGTCAATGTTAGGATTGGATATAAAGGGAGCCTTTGATAATGTGTCTGTTGAACGACTACTGTGGGTGTTGAGACGGGAGGGTTTTCCGGACTGGATAGTTAGGTACGTCCACAGCTTCGTATCACGAAGGCGTACCAAAATTAGGTTTACGGGCTATAACAGTGACTGGATTGAGACGAATACTGGAATACCGCAAGGGTCCCATCTCTCCCCGATCCTATTTCTCTCTTACATTGCTGAACTGATAGAGAAGCTCCAACGCCCAGATAATGGGCATATGGCGTTTGGTTTTGTAGATGATACGACCCTGGTGGCATGGGGAAATAATGCGCAGCAAAACTGTCGAACCCTGGAACAGGCCCATGACGAATGTCTTACGTGGGCCAGAAGATATGGTGCCGAGTTTGCACTGGAAAAGTACCAGCTGATCCATTTTGCAAGGAAGAGGAGGGCTACAGGGGATCTGCGTGAAGGAGTAAGCCTAAAAGGCGTCAATATAGACCCGATGTCCGAAATGAAAGTGCTCGGGGTGATTGTAGATAGCCGGCTTAGATGGGGAGCCCAAGTGGCACAGGCAGCTCAAAAGGGTGAAGCGGCTTTTAATGCTCTATCAAGAATCACGTCGTCAGTCTGGGGCCCGTCTCTGAGGCACTCAAGGCTGATATATTCGGCTGTAGTTCGCCCGACAATGCTGTACGGGTCTCAAGTCTGGGGTACTAGAATTGACGGTCGACCTATGGCAAAAAGCCTGATAGGAAAGCTCGAGAAAGTCCAGAATAAGTGCCTGCGGAAGATTACTGGGGGCTATAAACGTTCGCCAACCGCTGCGCTGGAGAAGGAATCCGGCATACCTCCCCTTGACCTCTATGTACAAGCAACAACATTGCGCTATGGGGCAGCCACTCAGTCAAAGCCAGTCACAGCAGATATTTTACGGCATGTCAAATCTCTCTAGAACTATTGTGTCAGAAACCGTCCTACATTCGATGGTCCTAGGAGGGAAAAGACATCTATGGAGATTATACGTCGTGAGGCAGAAGCTAAAGTAGCTGAGGCTCAAAGGTCACCCCAGCGCTTAGGAAGAACATCACAGCAGGGATCGGGAGAAGACAAACGAAAAGACGCAGCGGCAATTAGAAAATGGCTTAATTCAGCTTGGAGACAGAGGTGGATGGTCAGCAAAAGTAAAAGAAACCGGTCAGCTGCTGTTTGGAAGACACCCTGGGGGCAGCCAACTCTGAGTTTATATGGCGGCCTAAAGAAACACGAGTCTACCGCTTTGTTCCAGCTCCGCTCTGAAGTTATTGGACTCAACGCATGGCTAGCTTCTGTCGGGGTCCCAGATATTAGTCCACGATGCACGTGTGGGGTAAACGCACAGACAGTCAAGCACATTCTGTTTTATTGTCCCGAGCACGTAGCAACCCGAGCCAGGATGTTTCGTGATGCTGGAACATCTAGTTTCGACTCCCTGTTACAATCCGTTAGGGGTTGCCGGGCTGCTGCGCGTATGGTGATCTCCACTGGCCGTCTCTCACAATTCGTCATCGCAAACCAAATCGAGCACGAGGAACAGGACCTCGCAAAAATACCTGTACTAAATTGAGACTACCTTTCCTCGATGGAGGAGGTAACGGAATCTGGCTGTTTAACTAGTCTGATGGATAATAGTTGGACGTCTATGGCATGAAGCTTAGACGTGCACTAGTGGCGGAACTGTGGGTTTGCTAGAAGTAGCGTTTTTTTTTTTCCTTATAAGGCCATCCGTCCTCATGGCCCTGTACATAGGAGCTATATAGGACAGTAAGCAAGAATATATATATTAATTATTAATTATTAATTATTAATTATTAATTATTAATTATTAATTATTAATTATTAATTATTAATTATTAATTATTAATTATTAATTATTAATTATTAATTAATAATTATTAATTATTAATTATTAATTATTAATTATTAATTATTAATTATTAATTATTAATTATTAATTATTAATTATTAATTATTAATTATTAATTATTAATTATTAATTATTAATTATTAATTATTAATTATTAATTATTAATTATTAATTATTAATTATTAATTATTAATTATTAATTATTAATTATTAATTATTAATTATTAATTATTAATTATTAATTATTAATTATTAATTATTAATTATTAATTATTAATTATTAATTATTAATTATTAATTATTAATTATTAATTATTAATTATTAATTATTAATTATTAATTATTAATTATTAATTATTAATTATTAATTATTAATTATTAATTATTAATTATTAATTATTAATTATTAATTTGAATTTGATTTCATTACCCTGATATGGAGCTCTTGTGGCCCATGCAGGTACTATCGACTATATTATGTACATGAGGGGAAACCTTACCGGTGAAAACCCCTCCATTCTACCTGGTTTTTTTTTTTTTTTCTTTAATTCTTTACCTAGTTTCCCAGGAAACCTTCAGGAAGTGCATTAACACTGTTGAGCCCAGTGTGATTACCATCTCGCGAATTATTTCTTTATTTTTTTCCTTTCTTTTGCGAGTCTTCCCTCTGCTTTATTTGTGCCTCCACCTCTCCAGCCAATCGGAATTGTTCGATCCATCCCTGGTCTAGGATCCACTGCGTGATTCTTCCGATATCTTCTGGGCTATTCAACATTGCTTCGAAGGATCGATTCTTGGCCTTACGCCAGATATCTGTTCTCCCTTCTGACCATAAGGGGCAGGCCATTATCATATGTTTGACATTTTGAGATAGGTATCCACATGGGCAACTTGGGTTCTCAACTCCAGGGACGTTTCTTCGGTACAGATAAGATTTGAGTCCCATATGTTCGCTTCTTATCTGCATTGCTATACTGCTTTGGGCCCTTTTAAGGGTTTTGTGCATCGAGTAGGGTGTTCCTCTAAAACTTACCTTTCTTTTGCCTGTCGTTTTATCCGTGATGAACTCGGCTGCTTTCCAAGTTTCTGGATCGGCTACAGGTCTATGTCGTAGGGTTCCACTGCGATGTCGACGGGGCCAAGTATCAGCCCATTCTTGATACGCTGCTAGCTTTCCCTTCTCTTTCTGTCCTCTGATTGACTCTTCTCCTCCGCTAATCCTAGACCACTCTTCTCTATCTCTTTCTTTCGAGAGAGAGTGATTGCTGGTTTCGCGTCCGTCGACTCGTCGTCTGATCTTCTGGCAGGATTTTTCTATAGTTCTCCGGATCGGTAGGTTCTGGGTGAGTCCGGCGTGTTGCACTCTACTGTTTTTTAGGTAGATCTCCACCGGCAGGGTTGAGGTCTCGTGTTCTAGCACCCTCGTACTGGTGGACTTGTATGCCCCTGTGACTTTTTGTAAGCATTTACTCTGTATGGATCTCAGAGGTTTGACTATCCTATCGGGGATTAATTATTAATTATTAATTATTAATTATTAATTATTAATTATTAATTATTAATTATTAATTATTAATTATTAATTATTAATTATTAATTATTAATTATTAATTATTAATTATTAATTATTAATTATTAATTATTAATTATTAATTATTAATTATTAATTATTAATTATTAATTATTAATTATTAATTATTAATTATTAATTATTAATTATTAATTATTAATTATTAATTATTAATTATTAATTATTAATTATTAATTATTAATTATTAATTATTAATTATTAATTATTAATTATTAATTATTAATTATTAATTATTAATTATTAATTATTAATTAATAATTATTAATTATTAATTATTAATTATTAATTATTAATTATTAATTATTAATTATTAATTATTAATTATTAATTATTAATTATTAATTATTAATTATTAATTATTAATTATTAATTATTAATTATTAATTATTAATTATTAATTGAGAGTACACCACATTTCACGAAAAGCTGCACCCACTTCTCCGGATGCTATCACGCTTTTTGACTTATATCATTGAATTCGTAACCTTCGCTATACTCAGTCCCCAAGTTTTTACCGTCGTGCCACAACATGGCGGGAAAAGGTGACGGGCCGGCGAAATCGGGCCACAAAATTTCTCCACGGCAGGCCAAATCAACGACAACGACAGCAGATAAGGAGACAGCAGACGATAAATTAACTGATAATCTTGAAATTATACGGAGTCTCTTGAAAAAGATAGGGACTATATACTCAGGGATAGAATTGGAGGAGGGTTTTGAGATCTCCAGACAGGAAGTTGCGGAGGCTATCGCTGCGTTCAAGGCGCACAAGAAGGAATGGGAAGAAACGAAATCGAAGCCAACACAGATCGAGCAGCGGATGCTCGCATTGGAAGAGGTTGTGAAGAAGAGCCTTGCGGACCCTAGCCGAAAGGCGGTGCAACAAATGGCTCCTGGAGCGCTGGCACCTAGGACTTACGCGTCGGTTGTCGCACCTCAAGCGAACAAAACGGCTGTCCGAATACGAGTAGAGGGGGCGAAAGACATGCAGCCAACAGAGCTGCTCACCAAGGCGAAACAGCACATTCCAGGTGCTTACGCGGTCCGACAATTGAGGAGCAACGACACTGAGGTGTTCGTTCAGTCGGCGTCCCAGAGAGACGCAGCTCTCAACATGTCTCAACCAGAGGAATTCAAGATTCTGAGGCATGATTTTCCAGTGGAGGTTTGCGGTGTCCCTTTGAGGACAAAAATTGAAGGAGGCAGATACGCCGACAATTCCAGATTGATCCGAGAGATCTGCGAGGCGACGAAAGCGAGAATACCGGGGCTCTCAATAAACAGAATAAGATGGCTTCACGATGGCAAAGAGCACGAACGGGCGAAGAAGAACGGCCACACGAGAGGGTCGGTCGTGTTGAGCCTGCCCACAGAGGGTTTACAGAAGCAAGTGGTTCGACATGGCATCGTCCTTAATGCTATGCTATACACGGCACAAATGTGGTCTCCCAAGGCTCAGCCGAAGCAGTGTTATAACTGCAGCCAATGGGGCCACACGCAAGCGTCGTGCGGAAGGGCGGCCAGGTGCGGTGGGTGCGCAGGTGCTCACCAAACCAGGGACTGTCCCGGGAAAAGGGTTTCTTGCTGCAACTGCGGTAAGGAACACCGTTCATGGCAGAGAGCGGCGTGTCGAACTTTCCAGGTTTACAAGGGGAGTGTGCAGAGGGCTCGCCTGGAGCTACTTGAGCGGACGGCGGATATTCATCGGGAGAAGGAAGAAAGACTAGTCGCAATTACATCAGGCAAGGCAATCGATGACCAAGGATTCACATTGGTTACAAGCAAAAAGCCAGACGCTCCGAAGAGGGGTCCTGGACGACCACGGAAAGAAGAAAGAGTCACGTCGGCTACAACAAGGTCTCTGATGAAAATTGGGCTGGGGATGGATGAGATCCTGCCTGACAGTAGTAGTTCTGGGTCAAAGACTCGGCCAAAATCACCTTCACTAACTTTTTTCACTTGAGTATTTTCCTATTGTTTGGGGAGTTAATGGAAATCACGGTTGAACTGGAGTTTATGGAACAAAGGGGCATCCTCTGCATTAAGCTAGGACGTGCCAACGTGGCGGGTCTTCGGGTTTTGTTGCTTTAAAGCTTTTTCCCTCGTTTGATGGCCATCCGTCCTCATGGCACTATGTACATAATAGGAGCTAAAAGGACAGTAAACGAGAATATATATAATTATTAATTATTAATTATTAATTATTAATTATTAATTATTAATTATTAATTATTAATTATTAATTATTAATTATTAATTATTAATTATTAATTATTAATTATTAATTATTAATTATTAATTATTAATTATTAATTATTAATTATTAATTATTAATTATTAATTATTAATTATTAATTATTAATTATTAATTATTAATTATTAATTATTAATTATTAATTATTAATTATTAATTATTAATTATTAATTATTAATTATTAATTATTAATTATTAATTATTAATTATTAATTATTAATTATTAATTATTAATTATTAATTATTAATTATTAATTATTAATTATTAATTATTAATTATTAATTATTAATTATTAATTATTAATTATTAATTATTAATTATTAATTATTAATTATTAATTATTAATTATTAATTATTAATTATTAATTATTAATTATTAATTATTAATTATTAATTATTAAATTTAGTAGTGCAGATTTAGGGACATTAAGATGGCTCCCACAAATCTTGGCATTCGATGGACAACACATCTTAGTTGGAAATTTCAATCACCACCATCCGAGATGGGGGGGCCCAACAGTCTTCAGCCACCACAAACTATCCAAAGAACTGATCAACATGGTAAGTGAACACAACGTGGAACTTATCCTTCTTCGGGGTATGATTACGTGGAAAAGCAGGGGCAGTCAGAGTACGCTGGATCTGGCGTTTATATCAAAAGACCTAGAAGACACTGTAATGGGATGTCACTCACCTAAAGAGTTGGAATCATCTTAAGATCACATTCCAATATGTACAGAACTCCAAATTGAGCCGCCAATCCGACCAACTGCGGAGCCCCGACCGCGCTGGAAGACGGCAGACTGGGGACTAGTGAACAAGAGGCTGGCCGAAAATCTAAGGGAAAAGATAGAGACGGATGGCCAACTACTAACCATAGGAGAAATAGACCAAAGGATTGCGGATATTACGGTAGCGATTCAAAAAACCGTGGATGAAGTAATCTCGAAGGGAAAGCCATCCCAACATGCGAAACCGTATTGGACCAAGGAGTGTTCACGGCTAGGTAAGGAAGCTCGAAGAGCAAGAAGAAGGTGGACCCAACAGGGCACAGAGGAGAGTTGGATAGCATATAATCAAGCTACTAACAAAAAGAAGTCTCAGACTAAGAGGGATAAGAATATTGGATGGAGAGCACTGGTATCGGAGGCCTCAAGTGACCCGACAAAAATATGGAAGCTTGCTAAATGGGCCAGAAAAGACCCGGAAGAAAAGCGAAGGTTACCCCAGATCCCGGAAATCATAGACGGCGAGGGAAATGTCCATACCAACAACAGTGACAAAGCTAGAGTAATGGCACAGCATTTCTTTCCTCCCCCGGCCGAGGCCGACATAGAAGGAATCGCTGAGACCATATACCCTTCAGAGATAGAAATTTTCTCTAGATCGGTCGACGAAGTGGAAATTGAAGATATCCTCTTGCAAGTACCGAACGACAAGGCCCCAGGGCCAGATGGTATTCCGAACCGACTTCTTAATCAGTGTAGGAGAACACTCAGTAAACCACTGGCAGAACTATTCAACGCCTGTTTTTCTATGGAATACCATCCCAAGAGATTTAAAGAGTCGGTCACGGTAGTACTAGGAAAACCCCAAAAGCCAAGATACGGCACTCCAAAGGCATACCGACCGATCGCTCTCCTTAATACCATGGGAAAACTGCTCGAAAAGCTGTTAGCCAATCGTATCTCGAAAGCAGCTGAAGAATGCAACCTGCTTCCGGAAGAATAGATGGGGGCTCGACCAAAAAGATCCACAATTTCGGCAGTAGAACTTTTAACTCAGCAGATTCACACTATCTGGGGAAAAGATAAAAAACAAGTGGCGTCTATTCTCAGCCTGGACATATCCGGAGCCTTCGACAACGTTTCCCACGACAGACTTCTTCACAACTTGAGAGAGAAAGGAATTCCAAGATGGGTTACTCAATATATTAGATCCTTCTTGGAACGAAGAATTACTTCGGTAGTCTTAGGCTCATTTAAAGGCGATCAAATTCCCACCTGTACGGGATTACCGCAGGGATCCTCTTTTTCTCCAATTCTATTCCTCTTCTTTGCTAGCACTCTCCTCCCAGAACTCCAAACGGCAAACTCATCGGCAGTAAGATTTGTGGATGACACAAATATATTAACGTGGTCAAACACAACTGAAGAAAACTGCCGCAGAATTGAGCAGCTACACGAGAAATGTGTGTCGTGGGCTAAAAGTCACGGGGTCAAATTTGCGCCAGATAAGTACCAGTTGATGCACTTTTCTAGAGCAAGGAAAAGACACAACTTTCAAGCACCCGTACTAATCCAAGGCCATACTACTAATCCACAGGTCACCCTCCGCATCCTTGGAATTCAGTTAGACCCAAAGTTAAATTGGGGAGCTCATGTGAAGAGTGTTCAAGCTAAAGTAGACACTCAAATGCAGGCTTTAATCAGGCTTACACAGTCTACGTGGGGAGCCACTTTTCACAAATCAAAGATGTTATATAACGCAATAGTTAGACCGGCCCTCACCTATGGCTCCCCAGTTTGGGCCGAGCCGGGACAACGGGGAACATCCCCGAAAGGATAGTCAAACCGCTAAGGGTAATACAAAGAAAATGCTTACTCAGTATCACAGGAGCATACAAGTCTACAAGCACGAGAGTGCTGGAACATGAGACCTCCATCCTACCGATGGAGATCTATCTAAAGAATAGAAGGGTGCAGCACGCCGGGCTCACTCGTAACTCACCGGTCCAAAAGACCATTCAAAAGACCTGTCAGATGATCAGGCAACAAGCAAGAGGAGGCAACAACTGCGGATCTTTGTCTAAAGAAAGAGATAGAGATGAGTGGGCAAGAATCTGCGATAGGGAAGAGTCCATCAAGGGACAGAAAGAGATGGGAAAAACGGCCGCGCTCCAAGAGTGGGCGAACTCTTGGCCGCATTAACACCGGAATGGAACCCGGAGAAACAGAACAACAGCCGACCCTGAAGTATGGAATGCCACCAATATTTATACCGACAAGAAAACAGGTAGAAAAAAGTTGAACTTCTCGGGAACGCCATCCCACTTACATCGACACCTAAAAAGGTCGCAAAGCAGCATTGCCATACAGATAAGAAGCGAACACATCGGGTTCAAATCTTATCTGTATCGAAGAAAAGTGCCTGGAGTTAACGATCCAAGCTGTCAGTGTGGATATCCTTCGGAAAACGCCAAGCACGTGGTGATGTCATGCCCACGAAGGGTCAAAGGAAGGGGAGAGGTATGGAGGAAAGCGAAAAACCGGTCATTCGAAGCGATGATTAATAACCCAAAAGATCTCAGTAGAATAACGCAGTGGATTCTCGACCAGGGGTTCTTAGAGCAGTATCGTTTGGCCGGGGAAGTGGAGAGGCGGGTGTCGGAGAGGGAGGAGAAGAGCTGCTTGGAGTGAAGAGATCCGCACTGCGCAGGGGAGTGTGAGCGCACTTCCTAAAGGTAAACATTTAAAATACAATAGAAAGTTACCAGGTAGGTTTAGGAGGTTTTTTTTACCGAAAGGTTTTCCTCCTGTGTAAATTAAGAGTACGGTAGACACCTACGTGGGCCACTTTAGGCGCTACACTAGGTCAATTGAATCCAAATCAAAAAATAATTAATAATTAATAAAGAGAATACAAAGTTATCGAAAGAAATTTAGTAATAGCTCACGAGTCTACATAAATCTCTTTCTTTCCTTGCTTTTGTTCAACAGTGCTTACACTTAATGTTTACAACGCACCAATTGGATCTCGCGATGAGGGAGAAGCCATAAAAGCTCTCTTCAAGCTATCTTTGCGCAGCTCTCATGACAGACTATTTGTCGCTGGAGATGTTAATCTCCGACATCCAAGCTGGCAACCATCTACATCCACCACTTCTCCTATGTCAGATGGATTCTTGGAATGGACAGTTGATCATAACCTCATACTAACTACGGAACCTGACAATCCGACACATGTCCGTGGAAATGTGTTAGATCTTACGCTCATTTCAAGCAACTTAGCCCTTGACAGTGCGGAGTCGTCTATTTTCCATGATGCAGATGCCACTTCAGACCACTTCCCCATTGCATCAGTAATCCCCTGGGACAATCGCTTCAAAGAACCCTTAGCTCGGCTCAAGTTCGATACATTAGACCAAAGAATCTTCCTCACACTACTCGAAACATCGATCTCAGAAATTCCGGATCTTCCTCCAACCTCTAAACGTGAATTATTAGATACTATCGCGCTGAATCTCTGCACTGCTATTGGGGATGCATACCGTGGGTCAGCAAGGCGTGCCCTTGGGAGAGGAACTGGAAAACCCTGGTGGAATAATGAGTGCAGAGTGGCCGCACAGGCTTATCGAAATACTCGAAAAACTGCGCATGATCAGGAAGACATACTTTCTTCGAAGAAAACGCTTCGGACCGTCACCCGTCGGGTTAAACGCCATTTTCATCAAGCGAAACTGCAAAATGCCTCTACCAGTAAAGATATCTTCGGTATGACTAAATGGCACCAATCAATCGGGTCCTTCCGAATCCCTCCCTAAAAGGATCCTCTGAATCCTGGTACCACACTGGTGACAACCATAGAAGAAAAGCGTGATGTACTGGCCAGAAACCTCTTACACACGATTTCTGATGTAGGCGACATACTACTGGACTCTCCAGCTGTGAGCCTTCACAACTTACCTTTTCCGGATATCACAGATTGGGAGATCAAAAACTCAGTATTCAGTGCTGGAAATACCGCGGCAGGCGAAGATGAAATCCCTACCGCAGTACTAAAAATAGGTTGGCACCTCATTGAAGGTAAAGTTTCCCAACTTTTTCGCAGGTGCCTAGCAGCTGGACATCATCCAGCATGCTTTAAGTAAGCGATATTAGTCATCATAAACAAGCCGATTAGCCAGACAGGTCAAATCCTCGCTCCTTTTGCCCTATCGCCCTGCTCTCAGTTTTGGGGAAAAGCCTAGAACGACTTGTCGCACGCCGCCTTGCCTGGATTTCTATAAACGCCAGGGTGATAGCATCACAACAATTTGGTGCCCTCCCTCTACGCTCAGCGATGGACTTGACCACCTGCTTAGTACATGATGTCGAGTCTACCCTTAATAGCAAAAGGACCGCCTCCCTCTGTGATGGACTATAAGCGATCGGAATAAAGCACGACGAACATATGTCACGAAATACCGTTTATTTCTCCTATAACTGTCTACTAACCAGGGAAGTGAGGTTAATATACAGTTACATAAACGCGTGCCCCTTTTTATGAGCGCGCGTCCTGAAAGGTATGAATGTCATTGCAATCTACGTCCCTTACCAACCGTGACCGGCTAGTCCCTGACCTAGCCATTAATCAATGCAGGGCATAGCCCATAACACCCTCCTAACGTTCGATGTAAGGGGCGCTTTTAATAGTGTCTTGCCAGGTCGCCTGGCACGTTGTTTGAGCGAGCAAGGCTGGCCGGATCACTTAATCCAATGGGTAATTTCTTTTTCTACTGGCCGTTCTGTAAAGATTTGATTAGACGGAATGACTGGACCTGGCGTGGAAGTCCATTGCGGTCTCCCACAGGGCTCTCCAGCTTCGCCCATTTTGTTTATGCTTTATATAGCCCCTTTATTCACTATGGGTACTTCGGGAACCAAGTTTGGATATGCGGACAATATCGCAATCCTCCGAGCCTCATCCACTTTGTATGCTAACGCTGAACTCCTGTCACAGGACCTTCAGGAAATTCTTGATTGGGGAAGACAAGAGGGCGTCACCTTCGACCATGGAAAAACGGAACTTTTGCACTTCTCTCGCCGCCGGGATGACCAGGATGCTGGCACTACCCCGTCAATCACTTCTGGTCCTATCACAGTCACAGAGAGTCAAAGACTCCCTTACACTCGATGGCTAGGGGTCCTTTTCGACAAGAAACTCTCTTTCAAGTGGCACGCACGTGCGACGTCCGAGAAAGCACTCAAGGTTGGCCATGCTCTCTCTTCTTTAGGGAACACAGTCAGGGGCGCCCCACCGCACCTCGTTAGACAAGCAGCTCTCGCCTGCGTACTACCAATCGCGTACTATGGTGCGGAGTCCTGGTGGCCTGGCAGATTCCGACAAGGCGCTCGCGCCCGTATTTCCAATCGAGTGGAATCTACCCTGAATCGTTTATATAAGGTAGTATTCACCTGTACTAGAGCAATCCTTCCAGTTTATCGCACTACTCCCATTGCAGCTCTGCTACGCGAATCTGGGCTTCGTCCTTCTGAAATTGCCCTCGACGGGAGGGCAGCAGCTGCTACTGCGCGACTCCGCCGACTCAACTCTTATCAACCTCTTCTACGCCGAGCCAATCGAATACTAACCCAGCGGCGCCCGTCTTCACGCTTTGCCCGACGAGTGCTGAGCTTACCCGAATACGAGTAGATCAACCCAATCGCCTCCCCCCCTTGGACTCCACTTGAGACTCGGGAAGCAGCAATAAATCGGATTGGGGGTCCTAACGGCACCTCCAAAGAAGCTGTGAAACAGAACTTCCTCGTTTTTCTTCAGTCGATTCCCTCCCAGGACATCGTGCTCTATTCTGATGGCTCGAAGCAACAGAATGAAGCCGCAGGTGCTGGATTCGTAGCATACCAAGGTGGCCTCCAAATTTTACGCCACTCTATACCGCTAGGCGTAGGAGTCGAGATTTTTGACGCTAAGGCCAGAGGAGCCTTAGAAGGCGCAAAAGCGGCTATTGGATCCCGCACAACTAAGTTCGCGACCAATCTCTGGGTCTGTCTAGACAACCTCGCGGTCGCCTTACATCTTCTCTCACCTTTCCCGGGATCATCTCAATCTATATTCGATGAATTCATCGGCTTAAACTCGTTGTGGCAGTCACGATATCGACTCGCCCACACTGGACTTGGTGAAGTAAGGATTCGCTGGGTCCAAGGACATGCCGCTATTGCAGGGAACGAAGCTGCTGACGAATCTGCCAAGTTGGGAGCACTCCTCCCATTCACAAGTAACCTCTGCTACTCAACTGCAGGCATCAAACACTTTGTCAAGGAATCGATCTCCCGTTCGATGGGAATCTATGGAACCTCCTTTCTCCCAGCCTTGTCCTCTACCAACAGCTTTACATAAATACCTCTCCAAATAGACCAAAGGAATTAGAACTTCCTCGGTCAACCCTTGGCCGCATCCTAGCCACCCGAACTGGACATGGCGACTTTGCAGATTACCACGATCGATTTCGACACCCTGAAGCAAACATGAATTGCCTTTGTGGTCACCAAAAATCTCCTCTCCACTTCTTCTGCTATATCGCCAAGCGCCGCGTCCCGCGCCCTCCTGGCCCTCCGTCAGAAGTCCTCCCTTTTCTTCTGGGCACCTATAAAGGTGGCCTCGTACTTCATAAATGGCTCCAAGAGTCTCGCTTCTTCTCGGAGATATGCCCATAGGGAATAGGCATCTGAGGCAGCCACTGAGTGCGGTCTACCGTACTCACGCACCCCAAACCAACCCTGATCCGTGTATCCTTACCTCTTTTCACTAATGGCAACTATGGAAATGCGCCCTAGTCATGTAAATTATATTGCTTTCCTTTGTAGCCCGAGGTTTGCCCCTCGGCGTCCTATATCCCAGTAGGGAACCGTAGGGGCCGTAACAACACGTTTCCCCGCTGACGTTAAATAAATAATAATAATAATAAAATAACAGTGCTTACACCCTGCATTTTATCCTAGTTCAGTCTATAGTATTGAGGAATTAAGATACTGTACCACATAACACTACAATGGCGGCTCTTAGGTCGGATGGTGCAGTGGTACACTGTCCGGGCCGTTCTCCCAAGTAGAGTCTGGGTAGCTTGGACACATGCCCTACTTGAGACAGGAGAAAGCTGGTTCGAATTCGGCAAGACCCCCACACCACTTCTCTCGCGGTGATATCGTATTCGTAGGATGATGAAAGCATGCTTAGACAACCACAGGTCTTTCTCGCTTTTCCCTGTGGTGGGTATTCACGGAAGAGGGTACATGCCGTGAGGCGTTATTCTCGTAGTGGTATCTTCAAATGAAATCTGAGTATGAGTGTTCCAAACGTCAAACTGAGTCATTCTGCGAAATATACATATCTTCCGAAATCATTCGCGTCATAGTCTCAGGCAGCATACGCAAAAATGATTTAAAAAAAAAGGCGGCTCTTGTACTACAGAATTAGCAAAAGGTTTCCAAAAACAGAAGATGATGTGAAGTAATAAGCTGAGGAAGAATGGGAAAAAATCTCAGTATTGACGTTGCAAAGTGTACCAGTAATTAAGATATAGTTGTGAGGCTGTTATTACTGCCGGTGACGATCACACAGAGTAGAAGTCCAAAAACGCAGTAAAAATGAAGATCCAATTTCAAAACTAGGCCTAGCGCCTCATCACACGTCAGATATAGGGCATTTCGTTGTGATCACACATATTACTTGGGAACATGATACATACAGTGTACCACTGCACCAACCGACCAATTTAGATGCCAATTTGATGTATGTAATCCACGCCATTAGATAATTGTTGCGTCTATCGATCTAGGTCTACCGCTAAACGTACGCTTAGATTGTCAGGTATTTTAGGTGTCGGGGGCACTAATACAAAAATACCCCTGACTAACGATAGATCTTCCGCGTCATAGCCTCAGGCTGCATAAGCAAAAATGATTTAAAAAAATGAAAAACATATCCATAGTTCCAAAACTAGCAATAGTAATATACGTATTCACATAAAGATTTGAGGGTTTTTCACCGAAAGGTTTTCTCTCTGTGTACAATAGCAGACTCATAGACACCTACATGGGCCTTAGGCACCTAATTAGGAAAATGAAATATCAATCAATCAATCAATAGTAATCTACAAAGTTTGTGCTTTAATCAGCCCCACCAACAACTAGCTAATATGCCACGTGAGATTGCCGCGATCAAAAAATAATTGTTCAAACTTGGTCGTTTTCAACAGTTACTTCCCTCCGTGTTTTGCCTCGGAAAGGAAATGTTATTGGCTTCCCTAATTGCCAATCTACTTCCTCCTGGATTGACCAGTGCTCAATCAATTCCAAATAGCGTTAACATTGCCAAAAATGAGGGCAATTACAACCCCCCTGAGTATGAGAAGAATGAGAGTATGGCGCATGAGGAAGACAAGAGACCCCCTTACTTGCTTGTAAGATTTATCTTTATAATTGAAGAATCTCTCTAAAAATTAGCTAGTCTATGATCGCTGGAGGTCTCGGTGGAACAACCGGGGATCTATTGATGCATTCTCTGGATACCGTCAAAACTCGTCAGCAGGGAGACCCTCATATTCCGCCTAAATATACATCTATGTCGTCTTCTTATTCTATGATATTCAAACAAGAAGGGCTTAGGCAAGGACTTTATGGAGGCTGGCTTCCCGCGCTACTTGGATCATTCCCTGGAACTGTCATCTTCTTTGGGACTTATGAGTACTGTAAAAGAAACATGATTGACTACGGGATCTCACGTCAAATTTCTTATTTAACTAGCGGTACTGCGGAAAAAATCATACAAATTCTATTAGGCTAATCACTGCAGGCTTTATCGCTGACTTCGCTGCCTCTTTCATCTATGTACC
Source organism: Podosphaera xanthii (assembly GCA_028751805.1). Lineage (NCBI taxonomy): Eukaryota > Fungi > Ascomycota > Leotiomycetes > Helotiales > Erysiphaceae > Podosphaera > Podosphaera xanthii. The sequence continues at coordinate 1,499,999 of JAPWIX010000022.1, forward strand.
ATCAGAAGTACTTAAAACTCGGCTACAACTTCAAGGCCGATATAATAATCCTTTTTTTACTTCTGGCTATAATTACAAATCTACACTACATGCTGCTCGGACAATTATTCGCCAGGAAGGAATATTAGCACTCTACTACGGTTACAAAGCTACAATGTATCGAGATCTTCCGTTCTCTGCTTTACAATTCTACTTCTATGAACAAGGGCAAACATGGGCACGGAAATTGAAGAAAAGTAGAGAAATAGGATTTCCCCTGGAGCTTATAACTGGAGCTGCTGCTGGTGGCCTTGCTGGCCTCATCACATGTCCACTCGACGTCGTCAAAACCAGAACACAAACCCAGGTCAATCTTAGTCCAGAGGTTACTGAAAAATTACCGCTTTCACTTCCAAATCGGAAACACGTTGTAAATAGCCCGCTTAAATCCCAAATCCGCTTTTTTTCAACATCTCCCTCTCTATTAAAGTCGGCTAGGCCGACCTCTGTAAATCTTGATTCATCTTCTGTTTTCACTTGTCTTAGGTTAATCTACCTCTCTGAGGGGCTATCCGGGTGGTTTAGAGGAGTCGGACCACGAATCGTCTGGACTAGTGTGCAGAGTGGATGCATGTTATTTTTATATCAAAGGATCCTTCGCCAATTGGAACTTCATACTTCACAAAAAAGCCAAGAATTATCTCTTGGATAAGCAGGACAAATGGATTTAGAAAAAAACTCAACTATTCTTAGGGAAATGGAAACTTCGAAGTTTTAGACGGCGTTCAGGACCCGATATCAATGGGAAATTTCATTTCAAAATTTTCATAGAGCTAATATTGATAATTACCCTCGCTTTAAGGGACAAATAATAGCCACAATAATATTACATGATCGGATTCGTCAAGAACCTAAATTGTTTCCAATTTATAGATTACAATCATCTAGGAAACTAATTCATATTATAACTCGTCAATTGATTTAATGGTCTATCCACATGTAGAATTCCTACAATTACATCTCTAAATCGGACGTTGCATATTGGAAAAGGGCATGCGAATATGAGGCAATTATAATTCGATCATAACATTAATGTTCGAGAGCACCTTGAATCACCCAAATGATAATAAATACCAGTAGCCTGTTGCACTAAGCTACATCTAGATTATGGAACGCGTTCTAGTCACAAAAAGAAATCTTTGTGGTAGCTAATACAAATCCATTAAGATACTAAAGATGTGGCAAGTTAAGGTGTCTCTCGATCATGATGGGTGTGGCTGGATGACACAGTAATGGTCAGTTAAAATAGACCAGGAAATCTAATTTCTACAATCAAGGTACAAAGTTTAATCATCTGAATACATCTTACATGTATCTAAATTCTTAACAAAGGGCCTATTGGCCAAAAGGCACTTGAGAGGTTGATAAAAGTCACCTGGATGACGACTGTACTTTGATACAAAAATTTCCAGATCTTTGTTTTACAAAGCCATTTTGGGCGAGAAGACAGTGATTGGCTAGGGCACATCAAGGTGCTCTGTGGTCAGCCGCAAATGGAATTCTTCAGTGATAATTTGCAGCATAGAAAATAGTACGAAAGTGATTCCACTGTCTCTCCTCTACTGGAAAACCTCTTGTATCAGGTTCCTTCCCCAATTTCTTCCCTCAATTTTGAAATACCAATATAATCATAGATTTTGTGCGATGCTACACAAATCCTCCTATATAGGCCTAGGGGTTTGGACATGAAATCGTAGACTTTTTGAATCCGGAGAACAGCTAGTATGGTTTTATGTGTCACATTGATAACGATAAATCTGAATAATAGATGGAAAAACTTTAAATACAGTCGTCCCTCTCTAACTCGATAGTGGGTCCCGGTATAAGTGTTGAAAATATTCATCGTAACTTGGACTTTTATATTTGCAACACTTACCCTTACAGGTCATTTTGAGTGCAGGGGTAAGTATTGCAAATACAAATGATCAAATTCCCATGAATCTCTTCAGTAATTATACCGGGACCCACTATTAGCTAAGAGGGGTTCTACTGTACCCAGACTCTACTTGGGAGAACGGCCCGGATAGTGTACCACTACATCATCCGACCCGGGTAGGTTGTTATGATTTGGTAGAAAATTTGGCGAGCCTGACGGATCAGGAAAGATTAAAGTGGCCCTCGGAAGTCTCGGTGCGTGACTGTTGGAATTGGGTTCGGGAGCGTCGACTCATGGGGGCGGGAATTATAGTTTGTCGGAAGAGTCGGCGCACCTTCAGGTGTAGGAAGACGAGGACACTGTATTTTCAGCATTGCAATTTGTATTCCTTATACTTATCTATCAATGAGTGGTTTTATCCAATTCCTTCTCTATCGGTCTCATCCGTTGCCCTTCAAACTTTAACTTTCTTTTTATTTTATCTTATCCTATGTTGTATCTTAAACTCATCTTTTGTTCCCCCTTTTCCGAACGGTTGCTTGCTTGTATCCCCTCCAATACGGCGTTATAATCTTCTATCTCAGTGTCGCCGTAACACAGGCTCTACACTTCGCCACTGTGTATCGTAGAAGATTGATCATTGACCATAGAACTACGGAATCCGTGTCACAGACAGTTTAGCAGGAGGAAAGGCTGATGGACGAAAGGACTGGGAGGACCTCAACTGCTTTAGCTGCTCGAGATTTTGAGTCAATACAAAATTAATGGTAAATTTGGCATGTTAAGCTGTTACAAAAGACTTGACGTCTCGATTACAATTCTAAAAATTAGTCTGAACATGGTTTTTTAAAATTATTATGCTACTTGCAAACATCGAAGTTCACATGACGTTCCAACATAGTGACACGGAACGGTGATAATCTTTTAAATACATTGCTATAGATTTTAACTTAACCACTTGGAATAAACCCAGATAATACGATGGAGGGCCTTGAGCTGTGCCCTAAGCCCACTATCAATATTGCAGAGGTCTCCGATATCATCCAAGAATTCTTTCTTGACTGCACCGGGAAATAAATGTCCAATATTTTTTCGAAGTGCATGAACTTCGTACAAGAGAAGACCGTAATCTTTGTACGATATTTTATCGTTTTTGACAGTAGCCATAGAGAAAATTCGATCAATATTTCGAAGCACTCTCACCAGGTTCCCAGATATTTGTCCTTGTCTCAGTCCTTTTCTACTGGTAAAAATCCCTCCTAGATATCGAAGTATTGAGAAGCAAACTAAAATACCTGGGGTGAGCCCCACAAGGCCAAAGACAAGCTCTTGGCTCTTTAACAAAGCATCTATGCCGCTCAAAGCAATCTCTACATCAACTTTGGTTTTTTGGACTTGTATGAGTAGAGTCCTTACAAGGTCACCTCGTAAGGTACCGATTAACGGATGACGAAGATCCTTCTCATACGCGCGAAGTACTGGAGTCAAATCTCCCTCTCGAACTTTTGCTCTAATCTCAGAAATCTGAGCCTGGCTAATAGCAGTGTTTCCCTCAACAAAATTATGGCTATCAATTGCAAACTCAACAACCATTCGCTCCAAGCTATCACGATCGCCTCTGAGACTCTCTTTGCTCATTATTGCCAGTTCACTATTTGGATCATGTCGAATAGTACTGATTAATCTTTTGACGGGTTCAAGGACCCAGTTGAGCAGGAAATCTCGTGCTGTTTCCCCGAGGTTCTGAATATGTCTGACAATATTCTCCTTGCGATTAACAAAGACCTTCAGGACAGTTGTCGAGGAAAGGAATAGCGCGGTAATTGGTAACCAATACCGAGTAATTGGTGATGGCCGGCTATATTTATAGACATAATTTCGAGCTGACATAGTGTACTTAGGAATTTGGAACTTCAAAATGTGCTCAAGTTTCATACTCAATTCTGGGGGTCGTGATACCTGAGAATTATTTTTCAAATGTAAGATTTCAGGGTCAACAGTAACAGCAGAGACTTCATCTTCAAACCTTGATATCATCAAATCAGAAGACGGTATATTCTTCAAGACAATGTCCAAGAGAGTAACGGTTTGTTCAACAACAACTTTCCATGCGATAGCTTCACTTTGTAAGACATCAGAATGTTCATCTTTAAAATTGAAGCGGAGCGCTTCTTCCATTAGTATTCCTAATCCAATGGCGGAAATCTCTCGCATTTGTTTTAGGCGGGCCTGGTTGTGTCTCGCTTCTGACCGACATAGTGCTATGGGAGATAATACGTGTCGTTGAAGGTCTGCGAACGATCTTTCTTGAACGCCTTCTCTTACAAGTTTGTAAAATTGTTTCCAATGACTGAGAATATGGGTTTTATCTTGGTGCACAGACACTGTATTAGAGGACTCTGTAAGTCCTGTGATTCTACTTATTAAATCATAGTAAAAGTTTTTTGACAACGACCAAAATCGTAGGGGCGACTTCTGGATAGCTAATAAACTTGAATATGAATAAGATCCTAGAACTTCATCCCAATACCAGATTTCATCAACCAAAGGAATTATTTGCTCTAGCATATTCTCTAATAGTAGTCCATATACTTGAATTGTGGCCTTACTAATAATTAGCCAGTGTAGTTCAGTCTCATATAAGCTATTCGAAATTTGATCACCATCGTCGGCCTGAAATTCCGGAGGAGTAGCATGCTGCAGCAACATCAAAATCTGTGAGGAAGACAAGAGTACAGTAGACGATGTTGCTGATAAAGCTTTGGCTATCCTTTGCAGTTCGAGAATTCGCGGCGACGATGAAACTGCTAGTTTTTGATCTATGCCATTTTGAGTGGTAAATGGTAAGAATGGAATGCGATCAAGTTGTCCATCAAGACGCCGCACTTTGCTTAAAAAATTTAGCGTGTTTACGTATAATCAGGGGAGTGCCTACTCGGCGATAATAGACATGTTTGGAAATATTCATAAGTGGGACAGCTGTAAGAACCGAGGATGGGATATTGATAAATTCACATAGAGGAGCTGAGCGATCGAGCAACAATGCTCTAGAAATCACGTCGGAAACTGTAGACAATTTGTGGGGTTCGCAAATAGAGATTTTACAGCTCGCGCTGTGGCCAAATTTCAGACATATCTTTGTATCTTAAGTTACCTCGCTTCGCATTTACTAAGCAGTTGGTGAAACATTTGCTGAGTTCCCTACCCTAGTTCAAAGTTAATGCTAACTGTTTACAAGATGTTATCTGTTTATTGAATGCTGGTCTTTATCGTGATAATTAAATATTTGTATTATGTATCATGTGATATTAATTTGCAAATAAAACTTACTTAAAAAAAAGTTTTATCTCTTGTATCTTTCCTCTTCCTCCACATCACCACTACCTAATTTTCATCCTTTTGTCACAAACAAAATCAGCTTGCTTTCTATGATCTGGGAAAAAATTATCAGACCCGGTCACTGGCTACACCGTTCAATCAGAAAGCGGATCTTGTCTATGTTTGAAATTATTTATACAGTGTTATTTTCTAAATTAATTTAGCGTATAGAGCCTGAGGTTATGACGCAGATGATTACGGAAGATATACATGCTTCGTAGAATGACTAAGTTTGACGTTTGGAACACTCATACTCAGTTTTCATTTGAAGATACCACTACGAGAATAACGCCTCACGGCATGTACCCTCTTCCGTGAATACCCACCACAGGGAAAAGCGAGAAAGACCTGTGGTTGTCTAAGCATGCTTTCATCATCCTACGAATACGATATCACCGCGAGAGAAGTGGTGTGAAGGTCTCGCCGAATTTGAACCAGCTTTCTCCTGTATCAAATGGGGCATGTGTCCAAGCTACCCAGACTCTACTTGGGAGAACGGCCCGGACAGTGTACCACTGCACCATCCGACTCAACAAAATACACTACCACTCCACACACTTAGATTGTCTACAGTTATCCGCACTAATCCAATCTGCATCTCAACAACACACTCAATTAAGTCAATCTATCTCTCATTTGTCTTCCACTGAATAACACTGCTGAGAACCAGTGCTTATTATAATATAACAACAGGATGTAGTTGGGATTCAGGCAACAAGGGGCTGACTAATCCAAAAGAGGGTGTAAAGCTGCCGCACCCATGTCGCATTTATGAAAGCTGGATTTTAGTATTGTAATGCAGATCTTCAATAGGATCGTCATTGGTTTGACTGTATGCTAGCCATCGAACTACAACTTACAGGGCACCAGAGGGAAAAAAGTCCAGCTTGCATGTAGTGTTGCAGGAGTCGTGATATACGCAGTCCCCCCTTTTGGATATGGGAAGTCCCCCCCATGTAAAAACTATTCTGCCCGGTTATTTTGATCTGCTACTAAATTTGGGACAAGAATAGATTTTTTCTTAACATATAAAGTTTAATTGACTCTAATCCCTGAAAAAGAAAACAGGACCCATAAAATTATGACGAACATAAAATACGTCTTTCAGCCTAACGATTATGACCCCACTTAGATGTTAGGGCAATGACTTCGAGTGTGGCCTGTTGCCCGACAACCTTGAGATCTTATCATGTCGTGTTCTAACTCAACACAAGCAGTGCAGTATCGAAATACCGGTTGCAAGATCTCGTGTTATGAAAGGATACGGCCAGTTCGAGCGGCCTGCTGCCTGTTGTGTGCTCTAGCATGGGCACGGCGTCCAGATTCCTCAGTTCAACGCTGTTGCCGGATCACAGGGTCAATAATCGGAGGATCAGGAATAAGCTGCCGGAAATTAGGCTGCGGACGATCAAAGTGCCAATGTTGATGGAAATCGTTGATCGTTAGACCTGAACGAATGAATTAGCTTAACTTGGCCAGAGGTCAGGGTCCTAAAGTTAAAATACCTCGATTTTGGGACATTCGCTCCTGGATGACGTGCCAGCAGGGCATACCCATCGACTTATTGAATGTCCCAGTACAAATAGAACTCTGTCCATTCCGCGTTCGCAGTTCCTCATTCCGTGCATATTTGACCTGCTTCCAGGTTTCATGAAGAGCAAAGTGTGAAATTCTGCACAGAACTCCATAGTAGAGTTCTCCAGAAATTCCTAAAGGAAAGCTGTCGCGTGCCCTTGAGCGTTTGATTCTGATCTCGTTAATCTGATCAGACAGTGCCAGCTGGATCGAGGCCCAAACAGACGACAGCTTCTTAGTTGGAGTTCCAATCCATTTCTTGAGCACAGCGTGTGCACCTTCGAGCCTGGAGGTTGTCGTCGTGTTTCGATTGAAGAACTGATTGGTCCAGGCGTGCACGATGTTCATGTGCCGGGGCTCTAACCATTGCTGAAGGGCATACCTCACAGCATCTTGCTCAAGGGTTTTGGTCGTGTGCCGAGCAAGATCACCAGGTGAATTGGCTGGCGGAAGTTCATGCAATTCGCCCTCGTAGTAAGTGAACTCTGTTTTGAATTCTTCGAGTCTGTCTAGATGTTCTTCGGGTGTCATTGAGTGCACGACATCTGAAAAGAACCTTTTAAATTCTTACATATATGCCAGAAGCAGATAATTCTGCTGGTCTCAGAATGCGGAAAGTGACGATCAATTGCGTTCATAAATGCCAGTTCGCAATTAGTACCAATCACGGATGGATGTCGGTTATACTGGTAGAGAGTGTGACGGGCTGTGCCCGGTAGGTTGTGGCTGGGCAAATCAACTTGGCCCATCCGTTTACCTGGTCGTGGCGCGACGCGTTTACGCGTAAGCGAGGGTCAGGGGTACTCCCTGCTATGACTACTAGAACTTTCGAGAAGTCTCCAGAAGAGTCGAGAGTACTCCGGATGATTCTATCCCAAGAGTAATTAATGATGAGGAGTTAAGGAAAGAACCTTCTAGTGATAAGGAGAAAACTATAAATATCAGTATTCTAGAGCAGACAGATTCATTCCCCAGATTTAATAATAACTTATTTTGTGGTATTGCTTTCGTGCAGTGACCGTTTGCATTAATCCTTAACAGAGATTTGAGGTGAATCACTGCCTTGTCATAATTTTTCTCGTTTTCCCGGTCCAGAAAGCAATATCCTATGGTAAACGAACTGTTAAGATTATCAACACCAAGAATGTCCAAAAGAGGCATGCCAAGCTTGTTTGTCTTATACGTGCAGTCCATGAGGAGGATATCTGGACTTTCTTTCAGCAACTCGATAGATCGTGTATCCGCAACAAACAAGTAGTTGAGATGGCCTAAAGCGTCCTGGCTATACTCAAAGAACACACTCCCACTCGCACGTTGCTGGGTCAAATAGTTGATGAATGCCTGAGGGGTTGAAAGGCCGTGTTGGCTCGAGCGATATATCTGGGCGTTAATGTTGTAGATATCACGATGGTTGACCTCAGGTGCATGCTCCCGGATCTTCAAGGTTGCTACAGTCCTAGATGCCGGAATACAAATGCTGAAGTTATTACGAACCAGTGCCATATCATCTTCGTTGAGACGACGATGCTCTGGGAAAGACGATGGGTCAGCGGGCTCATGATTGTGACTGATACTCTCTGTATCGATACTCCCATCTTCTGCTTGTAGAAAACAAATATCCCATGTGCCTTCAGTCCTCTCCCTAGCTTTGCACCTGAAGGGGCAATTTGTCTTCCGAGTGAGTCGCTGTCGCTTTCGACATGGTTCATCGACCTCACTGCGGTAACAACCACCCTTCTTGCAGATCAGAATCTTCATTGTTCTGCCTTTCCTCTTCGAAGAACTAGCAATCGTGATAGCATATCCGGCAGCTTTGGCATGGCCTTGTACAGCCTCGTGCAAGGCTTCGAATGAAGCGCAGGAACCAGCAGGAGGAGCAGAAAGAGCTGTAACAGGTGAGGGATCCATTTATATAGTTCGATAGAGGGAATTCTATAGAAATTAGTTATACTGACACGCAATGGACGTGCTTAGAGTAGAAAGGTGTTGTCGCACATGATAGTACTTCAAAGATGGTTTGAATAAGGTATGGAATCTTGGTCGTGTGAGACTGAGGTACAGCGTGGACTTTGATTAAATAAATAATACGAGATTGTATCACTGATAGTACGTATGAAGGTTATGAGATAATACAAGGTTCTGGTGTAGGAAAGAACTGTAATTAGTATACATAGACATAATATTATGATGATCACAATCATTTATTACTATAGCAACATCGAAACTAAAAGTTTTTGTAACTAGTGACAGAATTAATTTTCACCGCTCGACAAATTTGGCATTCAGAAGCGGTGAGATGGGATTTCATTGGGGGGGACTTCCCATATCCAAAAGGGGAGACTGCGTATATCACGACTCGTGTTGCAGCCCTGAAGATTGTTACTAATCAGCGTAAACTTTTTATGTCATTGCCCTTCTAACTACTAGCTCAATCTACAGAATGAACGCCCACAGATAAATAGGGAAAGATATATTAATACAGTACAATCTCGTTATGACAATGTGGGGCAAAACTTAACCAAGGCTTCCGATTTGAGGATTCAATTGAATTGGCCAATTGGGAGCCTTGGTTAAGTTTTGCCCCACATTGTTATAGCGAGAGTGTACTGTAGAATGATTTATTTTTTCATGTAGGTAGACAAACAAAAATTTCGCAAAAAAAATTACTTTATTAACGATGGATAAATTATACATGGCACAACTGTGACCTGCAGTGATGGGCCCACATTTTTTGGATAGTGGTGCTGGTTAGCCAAGAGTGGTGGTGCCGTATGACGGCTCCCCTATTTCCCACGAATACGATCAAACAATGGCGGACGGTTAAAATAATTGACGGAACAAAGTAAAGCCGAAAAGGCTGGAACGTTGTACCGAGTCCGATACCTTGTGGACATCAGAAAATTTATATTCACGTAGCCTCACCAGAGGCTCACGAAATGCAAGTTATCTGAAGTAAATAATTAACTTATTCTTGCATGATAATATCAAAGGTAAATTAAATTGGATTTAATCGGTCAAAATATTTCTGTAACGACAGGATATCTGCAGAAATAAAATGAGTTAGTGTATTTTCGACACGCATCAATGTTGTAAGATACGCATAAACTTTTTGACAGGACGAATCTTTTCCTTGTGTGCATATTTTTCAAAAAAGGCGCTTGCCTAACAGACCCTTTCATTTGTGTAAAGCCATTCTCGCGTCTATAAATCACAAACCGCCGGAATTTCCTATTTTTTTCGTCGCAACTTCACAACAGACACTTTTCTACAAAGCCGCCGCCAAAATAGGGGTTCTTGTGAGAGATTGGAGAAAAATTAGAGCCATAATTATCGGCTTCAATGGAGACTAATAGTGGATGGTAAAATTAAATCCAGGATATTGCTCTACTTCGTGGATAATGTTGCCTTGTAATTTTCACTTATCTTCTGGATCAAGTGATTAACGCCGACGTTGCGGCGGGTCCGAGCTTCAGCACGGATTCGAGTGACGAGAGCGCGCCCCTTGATGAGAGTATCAAGAAATTCAATATTTACTTTTTTTGATAACCTTCTGGACATAATACCACGCCTAATACTTCTTCTTGCATTTTCCAGCATTAAGCTAAAATGCTGATCCGGGATAATATTATTCTGAGCCATTAAATTGAAGATATGCCAGAAGCCTGCTATATCACGGAGTCCGATGCAAGTATTCATGAAGACTGTGAGGGTTGTAATATCAAGGTCTGATGTTGTGAGGCCTAAACGAGATGCAACTAACTTCCAGAATTCGCTTACTGCTTTGTAGTTACCGAGTCTTTGTAGAGCGCTCATGGTTTGAGTGACTACCTGAGTGGGAACCTTTAAACCTCGTTTTACAAAAGCAGAAATAAACTGTAGAGACAAGCGCATTATTTCATCAGCCGTGTGCTCCCTCTTATCAGAGATTTGTTGGAGCTGATGGACAAACAACAACGAGGTGGATGTTGCGGTTTGAGGGCCACTTAAGCCTGATTTGTGTATCATTTGGACAGCATCTTCCGTATTTCCGCTATTACATCGAAAGCTTGCTTCAACAGCAATATTGAGATGCTCAGATCCCATTAAAACTTGATTTGAACAAGCCCACTTATAAATTGCTAATGCCTCTCCAGGATCATTATTATTTAGTGACAATGCCATTTCTCCAAGTATTTGCTTTGGATTGTAAGGATCTCTTGGTTTTAGCTTAAACGACTTAAAAATCTCTTCCAATCTATCAAGCATCTTAAATTTCCAGCTCTCTGAAATTCCTTTCTTGGATACTATCATACCCCGTAGAAAAAAAAAGGTATTGTTATCAACTATCTGTCTGGTAGGGCTCAACATTACTATGGTCTCTAGAAGGTTTAGAACATCTTCGGCTTTGTATCGCCACTGAGTGCTGGCTTGTTTAAGAATCATGTTGATAAAAGTAGAGTCAAGACCATGACCTGTTTTGGTACCATATTCAACTAAGCTGGCAATAGCTTCAAAATCCTTATCTCTGGCATATATTTGGGCAACCTTATTCAAAGTATTGAGAGTAAGTCTGACGCCAAGGTTGAAGGCTAATTCGATAAAATTTTGAGTTTGAGAAACGGAACTATTATTTGAGAATTCCTTGAGAATATTAGGAAATAGCTTGCTGTATTCGTCGAAATCTTTTTTATCTGTGATCTTGAAGTCATTTATGACACCTTCATAGTCTCCTTGCTTCGCCTTCAAAAGTGTGAATTGTGCAAGCATCGCTCCACCTCGCACACCATATTTTTCGCGAGAAATTTCGTAATATGAGCGGGCATGAGTTTCATCTTCTACCTCAATGCAAATCTTAACCATCAATTCATAAAATAACCATGGGCATTTAGCTTTCTGAACGTAGCTCTCAACACGTTTAAAAAGGGCTACCATCCGATCTATGTCGTGAAAGGTTTCCCAGTCGTTAAGTAAAAGATTAAGGCACGGAATAGCTGAAGTTTGTATCTTATTTTTCTCGGCCATGAGGGCGACTATCATGATGACTTTCTCTGCTTCGTAATACTTTCTGTGTAACAAGAAATAATCGATTAATATCTTGATCACTTTGTTATGCAACGCTTCATTGAAGTCTGTCTGCATATAGTACTTGACGAAGTATTCAAAAACTTCTGGATCATATATTTCCTGCTTAGACAAGGATACTAGAATGTGGCACAGTGATGTGTGAGAAAATTCCTCACAATCATTTTTTATATGACGAAATATTTCTCGCGTGCATTGAAACTGCCCTTCTTTGAAAGTCTTCTCACACAAGTCATATCCCAACGTTATTAATGGAGGCGATATGGTATTTCTACTTTTAATTATGATGAGGTAAATAAAAACTGCATTTTCCAGACTTATAGGCATTTTACGGCCAAGAAATCTCTTAATAATGCTTTCCAATTGAAGTGGGATGGCAGTACTTTTTTCAATTCCCCAATTCAAAACTGTTTGAAAGATTCTTTGACATTGTTCGAGCTTAGATTCCTTCTTACATGCTCTAAAAAGAGTGAGTGCAAGGCTCAAGAGTCTAACTTCTGTAATAACAAGATTATCCTGATCATAAGACATATTCTCGGAAAATGTACGTATAAATAAAGGCTCAGCGTCATCAATTCGGGGTGGACTTGCGTCTAATAACGATGAGATACATTTTTCGACTTTTGATATATACGAATTCTGTCTAAATTCATACTCATTTTCAGAACTCGAACGTTTATAATTTCCATATGCTTTTCTTGTTGATACGCAGCTAAATTTGTAGGGCAAAAAGAGAGAAATCTGAGGTTGTGGTATTGTAAACCCAGCTGGATATCGTAATTTCGTCCTAGAAATAGTTTCTACCTCTATGACTCGAGAGAGATCTGCGTGTTGTTTTTCAATAATCGGCAAAGAGTCAAGATTTCGTCCATTTTCCACTGTATCGCTTTCGTGAATACCAAGAGCCCTATCCTCAAAGGCTTTTCTTACACTCGCACCTGCGGTGGTGTATCTTTTGGATGATTTTAACTTTTGTGAGTTGTTGCGAAGATTTTGAGCGGCACAAATGAGGCGCCGACGGTCTTCCAAAACTAGGCCTAGAGTAAACGCTGCGGTACACGAGGTGCCGAGGGCCAAGTGCCTAAGTATTCGCAGTGCCCCTTCTGAAGGAACAGGAATAGGCCTCATGTGAATTTTTTAGTTAGAAAATTAAGACTCAATCATTCAGTATTTGCGTGCACTACAACAATACATGCAGGGCCGACTCAGGCTAGATGCCAAGGTATCAACACGGCGGCCAAGCCTGGGTTATAAATCACCGATGACGCCGACGTTAAAGGCTACATATTTGACCCCGAGAAAAAGATCTATTGCATCCGAAGGTCAACAACGTTGAAGTAATTGCATCTCGGTCACAATAATTGTCCTATCTCAACGTCCACTCACTATTTCGTAGGTCAACTTACCTATCTGAGTACGTGCGTCAAAGAGCTCTCAACAGTCTCAAATAAATTTTATTGTACAAAGTAGCGATGAGGTAGCTAACGAATGTAGTATTTCATAACCTATATTTCAGAATCCGCCTTTTCAACGTGAAGTCCAGCGTAAAGTCTGTTCTCCGACACAACCGGAGATTCGTGCAAGTCTCAGATGGATTGATTGCTCAATAATACAAACTATTTGATGAATAAGGGTGTACATGAATTATCAGAACGATCACAGATTTATGGAATATAATTGTTAGACTCCCAATTAGTCCCTGAGTTATGAACAAACTAGATCTCAAAAATTTGGATCTGTTTTCACTGAATAACACACTCCAAACTATTTAAAAAGAGCTCAATCTCCGGACATCATATCTTCGATTCGCCCCCGGCGGCAGACATCCAACTAGACTACTGCTCTTTTAACAAGCAATGTTCTATTCTAGATTGTATTAGTCGCCAGAGGAGCGAGTAGGAATATAACAAATATATTCTTGACTTCTCGACACCTCAACGACATCCTGGCTTCCGATCAGCTCCTGATTGAGGAAGGCGTTGTCATCCAAAAAACACTCGCGCCAAACAATCAATTGATTAGATTGTCATTCCTATCGTCAAAGCATGTCCCATGCATTATCAACATCGCTTAGATAGGAATTTAGGCCTGTTTTTACATTCCAAAACTCATTTAAAAGATGCTCAATATTTCTGACTTCATGAGGAGCTTGACGCTCATGCCTAAAGATGTTTTTTGATTATTCCTGTGTGTTCTGTCTTTAGGCTATGGCATGAAAAACTCTGGTACGGTGCATGGAGCGATAACTCAACGTGATATGAGGGGCACTAACACCCGAACATTATTTGAAGACATTACTCGAAGTCAGGCATCTTATAGCTCCTTCTACCATCAATCGCGTATGTCTAGCGCAGGAACGCATTTCTGCCGCCCACGACTATCCAGTGTACCTTCGTCATCGTCACGAATATGACCGGGCGAGAAACATGGTGTGAGAGTCTTGCCGGATACGAATCAGCTTCTCCTGTCTCAAGTGGGGCATGTGCCTCGGCTACCCAAACTCTACTTGGGAGAACAGCCTAGCCAATGTGTCACTGCATCATCCGACCGAACCGTTATCATCCTAAATAACCACTGCAACGTTTAAGCACGAGAAGGATTTTTTATCATAAAACTATCCCTCTTCAATAAACCAAATACACTTCTTGTTAGCTAATAATAAACTACTGATTTCAAAAAGATAGACTGAAACGTATCTCGCAGCCTAGGTTTCTCTCCTATGTATATATCAAAATTGATAGATTCCTGGGCGGGTCACGTAAGACGCAAGATCAGGCTTATCTAATCTTATCACATTCTAACAATAGTATTGGTTACCCAACAGAAATGTTACGACTCAGAGAATCCTAGCGTTACATATTAGGAGCGAATATACCAGAGATTGATCATTTCTACACAGGTGTAAGGTCCCCGGAGTTGAAAGCCGAAGATTTCCACGCGGGTTAACGTCTTGAAATACAAAGCACATGATCATGGCTTGCCCGAACAGGCTAAAGGACTAAGATGCGGACACAAGCGAAGGAAGATCTTTAGAGGCTATGATGAATAGTCCTGAAGATGTTCGAAGAACCACTAAATGGAATCTAAAAGAAGGATGGGTCGAAAAGTTCCGCTTAGTAAGCGGCGAAGAGGCCACAACAGCAGTATGACAAGATATTACACGAACAGAGAGAATGGGTCCGTTTACGGCTGAGCAGGGTCAACGCAATTCCCAAAGGTAAAACTTTAGAACACGGGCATACATTAGAAAGTTTGGGGGCATTCCAGTGAAATATTTTCTCTTTACATAAAAAGGTTGACAACCACCTGGGTAGGCCGTTTGGGTGCCAAGACTGATCATATTCAATGAAATGAAATCAAATTGTACTTATCATGAAGTATAGAGAGCAGCAAACATCTTTACTGTTAGAAGAATTGAGACTTTGATGAATCGAGCAGAGAGAAGAAGATGTGATTGGTTTTTTCCTGACGGATCTCCTCTGTTCTTAAGTACAAGTTGTCTGTCTCTTGTTGACGCCTCTCCCTTTGACCAAGTAATCTCCCCATGCTGTCTTACAAACTGAATATGTCATCTAATTTTACACAGAGAAGAAAAAAAATGATAAGCACCAATGTTACAACCCATAACCCATAGCCCGCAGACACAAACAATACCAATACAGACTAACAACCCGTAGATGGTAACATGAACATGTGAATATTTACAGAAGATTGTAACGAGACAATAATAGAAAAATATTTCGTACGAACTAGCGTTGGTGTTCGTCTGGTCGCATGTCGAGGCCCTTGCATCATTAGCGCCCAGGGGTACATGCATATTTATGCTGGCTTTGTACAAATATGTATGTTTTAACTTAGGTCGACACGCTTATAGATCGACATTTACAGACACGAAGACAAACATTTCGGAGAGACTTTCTTCGGTGCACTTTCGCCTGAAAAAGGCGCAAAGCAGTGCGTCAACACAAATTAGGAGCGGGTTTATCGGGCTCCAATCCTATTTTTATCGAAGCAAACTTTTTGGAGTAAAAAATTCCAGATTCCCTTGTGGATGCCCGTCTCAGAATGTTAAACATGCCGTTATGACCTTTCCAAATTAGGTCAAGAGAAAAGCAAAAATGCCGAAGAGAGTCAGGGATCGATCATTCGAAGCACTAATGAATAGCCCTGAAGAAACAGGACAAATCGGACAAATAATGCAGTGGATCTTGTACCAGGTATGATTTTAACAGTGTTGAACCACAGGAATACTGGAGGCAATGATTCAAGAGAGGGAAGAAATGAGGGAAAAACGGGACTGTTATACTCTATTGCAGGGGTAAATAGTGAAGGAAACCCCTGAATGCCAAGATCTGACAGGGATTATACAATATGCCATTGGCTGCAATATTTTGACCATACCAAATCCGACAATAGCTGAACCTTATTTGTATGGGAAATTTTGCGTGATAAAAGAAGTGTAGGAGATCCCTGTAACTCGTTGAAATGATGATATTCTATTCAAAAGTGCTAGCTTTTATCAAGTATTAAATACATTTTTACCAATAGTTAAGCATCATTAATAAGGAATCGAACCTCCTCTTGCTCTGATGACTGCCTGGCACCTTTCTGGCATGCTCTCTACAAGCGTAGCCAGTTGCTCCTGAGAAATTGACTCCCATGCCTCTAGGACTGCATTACGGAGCACTTCCTCAGATGGATTACCAGAATCAAATTCTGGGTGGTGCTCTTCAATATGGGATTTCATCATATCCCACACTGACTCAATTGGATTCAGGTCTGGGGAATATGACGGCCAGACTATGAAATCTACCCCCCTTGATGACAGCTCTCTTTTCGTACGTTGAGCAGAATGGGCAGGAGCACCATCCTGCATAAAGAGAAGAGGGCCGTGAGAGTCAATTGGTTGTGTTGCCGCGTGGATTAAAGGAACAATCCTCTGGCAGTAACTCTCCGCTTTTATAGTCCCCCAATCCCTACTCCAGAAGAGGGCAGGGCCCTTCTGGTTCCCATAAAAGAAGCCCCAGAACATCCAACCACGCTTTCGAGGACCTTTTCGAACCAGGCAAGTGTGATAATATGTCTCCTCGGGCTAAAAAATTAGATTAATGCAGTTGATACATGGCTGAGATCTGGACTCACCTTCCTCGAAACCCATACTCTTGTGTGACGTTCACCAGTGACCCAAGTCTCATCAGACCAAAGAATTTGGGACCACTGTTCAGGTGTCCAAGAAGAGTGTTCTTCCGCCCACTCTAATCTTTTCCTCATATGTGCAGGCGTTATAGTAGGCTTCGCTTGAGCAATGCAACGCTTGAACCCTCTTCTCTCGAGAGCACTTTTGATTGCGATTTGGCCACAATTCCAGTGGGAAAACTTAGCAGCAAGCTCCAGGTGGCTCATCTGGCGGGCCTCACTTGAAGACGTGACAAACTCTTCAAGCTCAACTTCCTGCTGAGCGTTCAAGGCGTGGGGTCGGCCATTTTGCTTTTTGGGCGTCAGACATTGCCTTGCAAGGGCATATTGTACCCTTCTTTCGGTGATACCGAGTTGATTACCGATGGCGAGATGAGTAAAACCAAGGCCACGTAACGTGTATATCTGGACTCGCTGATCCCTAGAAAGCTGGCTCCGTGATCTTGGAGTAGTGGGAGATGCTGGGGTGCACATTTTTCTTCGCAGTTTATCGTGAGGATATAGGTTATTCGATATGTCGTGTCAACCGATTTAGTGTGGTACGAGGATGCTGTGCAACTATCGAACATAAGGGAGAAGGTTCAAGGAAGAAGGAATGCCTCGGTTGCCTTATTGCCTTAGTCTAGCCATTTTTGTTGCGCTAAAGTCGTAATGTCAGGGATAGCCCATGTAAATTACGCAGAATGTGGGGCTACACTTCTTACCCCTGTAATAGAGTACAGGGGGTCAAGGGTAAGTGAAGTCCCTAGAACACGGCATCCCAGTACTATTACATAATTTTCTGTGCCAAGTTTCATTTCCTCCAAAGTATCCTTTTGACTCGTGTCTATCTAATCCGGATCTGATCACATTCGCTGACCTCAATTTTCACAAGACTTCCGGATCAATATTTTCTTCCATTACACAAACTTTAACAAAATTTAGCGCGTTATAGAAAATACAATAAGCTTCATTCGTTCAATACAAATTTGTAATTTCCTATCAAACAGATAAAAGTACCTCATCGCTAACAAAAACCTTAGCAGAATGGATACTCAAATTACTCAACCTGTCAGCAGACGCGCGCCCTATCTTACTCGAGATCTAAGATTGCAGGTGATTACAGAAACTCAACCATAAGAAAACTTTCCCCATAAATTAACTACATTTAGATACTCACACTCCACAGAGCCGCACTCTCTAATAGAGAAATAGCAGATCAACCTGAAGTCACCACCCTTCAAGTTCGGAATACGGTCAGATCTGGTCGTACCTCTCCCCAACCTCGAACAGGACGTCCACAGCTCTTAGGCTCAGTCCAAGTTGATGAGCTGGAAGTATTTGTTTGTTCTTCGCGGGAAACTAGGCAAATGTCGTTTCTTGAACTTGCTCTCCACTTTCGTCGTTGAAGTGCCTGAAAATACGCAATTCGTAACGCGCACAGAAAACGAGGTTACGAGCGGCGAATTCCACGTAGCTCTCCCCTACTTTCTGAAAATTATCGTGCGGTCCGAATATGGTGGAGCGAACAGCATCTGAATTGGCGTCAAGAGTGGTCACGAGTTCTTTGGAGTGACGAGACATAGATAAACGATAGCTGAATAATGTCTGGATATGTTACCAGAAAGGTTAGTCTAATCTTATTCATTTTCAAAAATATTTCGGACTCTAATATCGTCAAAAGAGGGGCCAAGACTTTGATGACACTTGTGTTATCGATCGTTACAAGAACAACTCTTGGATATTCTGGGGGAGCTTCACGGGAATTGAACGAGGTCCTCGTGTCTTTTGGTAGCGGACTGGGGAAATATGACCTCTGAAGGATATAGTGAACATATCCTCCCAAGGATAGATAATTGGATCAGAGAGAAGAGACGGGCCATGATTATATCTTTATGCACGATAACGCCTCCATTCATTAAGGACGTCCGGCCTGGGAGTTTCTCGATGCCAACGGAGATGAATCTATGCCTTGGCCTGTTAACTCTCCTGACTTAAATCCGATCGAGAATGTATGGAGCATAATAAAATACTACATACAAGAACGATACCCGGAGTTTGAGCGGACGAGACAGCGGAATAGGGCGTAGATTCGACCCATTGTGCTAGAGGCATAGTACCATAGTACAATAGAGGAAAATTTCACAGCTGATTGGGAGTATGGCTAGAAGATGTGAGGAAGTATTGAATGCAAACGGGGGTCCTATTTCATATCAGGCTTTAAAATCTGTATCAAAAGCAATTCTGAATTACAAGTTTTAATATGACATATGAAATCGATATTTTAGGCTTAGTGCGAAACAAAGTGGGGAGAGACAAGCGACTTCACTTTAGTCGACCTCAATTTCTCTAACTTGATTTTTGAACGGAGTTTGAAGCTTTACCATATTAGGTCTCGCTTAATCGTAATCACCATGGTAAATTACTATGTTTGGGTAAATATCGGCAAAAAACCCCTGTAAATAACAAGCGACTTCACTTAATCTTGACCCCTATAAATATTATTATAGACTTGAATATTGTTACTAAATAGCGTTAACATGTTCTAATTAATAACATTATTCAGGGCTACTCTGATACTACGGTATTAATCGTGTATAGGCGCTAAAATTCGACTTTTACAGGGTATATAGGCTTTTACTAACTTGAATTAGCATGACGATAAGTAGATCTCCCCACCTAAACTTTAAATTTGTATGGCAAAAATTTCACAACGAAATATTCGTTGGTTTTGCTTTTTTGGTCCATTATAGCCCTCTATTCACTTTTTAATTCATTAATACATTTCATAAATAAATTATACTTCTATCTAGCTAATAATTTACATATCCGCCTTCAGCTTCGTAAACGGCTCTGATTCTTCGGGGCATCGAATCTATCAGTTTCTCCAAGTCATCCCCATTAAACCCCAGATCCCACGCCTCGTTCACTATTTGACGAAGATGCCCTTGACTCCGCTGCCCCCCTTGATCCAACGCTGGATAAAGACGCTCCATGTACGCTTTCATATAACTCCACAAAGTTTCTATCGGATTTAAATCAGGAGAATATGGCGGCCACTCCATTAGAGAAATATTCCTCCTTTCAAACTCACGCATAGTTTGCCTCGACTTGTGAGGAGGGGCGTTGTCCTGCATCACATCTAGTCCTGGTTCCCGAAAGACCGCACTCTCTATGAGAGGCACTATCCTCTCGCAGTAACTGGCCGCAGTGATATGGCCCCACTCCTTCTCCCAAATCAGGCAAGGCCCCTTCTGTCGTCCAAAGAAAGATCCCCAGAACATCCACCCAACTCTCCTCCGCGTCTTGGCTAGGACACAGGTATCTTCGTACTCTTCCCCAATCTTTGACTTAAACTTAGCTCAAGGGAACTCTAAATCTTAGGAGCCTTTAAGGGACTACTGACCTTTCTTGTGACCCAACGATCACTTTGCCGACCATTCATAGCCCAAGTCTCGTCGGACCAGAGGACTCTCATCCAATGTTCCTTCCGCCAGTGGAGATGTATTCTGGCAAACTCATATCTCTTCAGTTTGTTGACTGAAGAGATAGGAGGTTTTAATCGTGCAATCCTGCGTGCATATCCCCTCTTTGCCAGTTCACGTCGGATCACATTCTCGCTCACACCAAAGTGCCGAAATATAAAATGTGCAAGTTGGAAAAATGACATCCGACGATTTTCCGATGATAAACAGACGAAAAATTCTATTTCATCGACCTGGGAACTACTTAGAATAGGTGGCCTACCACTGGAGTACTGAGGCTCGGTATTTTCAACGCTCATGGTGTATTGTACCTGTCGCCATGTAATCCCAAGGCGTTGAGAGATTTTGACGTAACTGTGTCCCTCACTGGCCAAGGTTCTAACCTGCAGATGTTACTCTCTTAACCTTATCAATTTGTAGATTTCAGACTTACTTGAATACGTTGAGTTTGTGTTAGGCGTTTTGCATAAGTAGGAGATGCTGATGATGGAGAAGGTTGTTGAGGTGAATCCATCTTTGCGGCAATCTAGTACAGTAAATTAAAATCTTCTAAAGTAGTTGACTTAAGGTTCAGATGCACTCACATGAAGTAAAAATTAGATAGATGAATGAAATAAAAGTATGCCGTTGAGCAAAATAATAGTAAATAGCTGACAATGATTTAAACGAAACGACCTCAGGTGTGCGCGAGTGAAGAAAGGTGCAGGCATGAAGGTGGGCGTTGGACTTCATATACAGATGCATATCTCTTATGCCTTAGGCCATAAGATTTTAAAATTTGAAGCTAACAGGGATACTGTGGATCTATCGTGAGGTAACCTGGAATATCACCACTTTATCTCCACTTTATCCCCGCTTTAACCCCTGTACCCTATAAGAAGCGGATCAACGAACAATACCCTATCATGAGAGTAGATAAACGAATTATTAGCCGCACGTGTACTCTCATGATAGGGTATTGTTCGTTGATCCGCTTCTTATAGGGTACAGGGGTTAAAGCGGGGATAAAGTGGAGATAAAGTGGTGATATTCCAGGTTACCTCACGATAGATCCACAGTATCCCTGTTAGCTTCAAATTTTAAAATCTTATGGCCTAAGGCATAAGAGATATGCATCTGTATATGAAGTCCAACGCCCACCTTCATGCCTGCACCTTTCTTCACTCGCGCACACCTGAGGTCGTTTCGTTTAAATCATTGTCAGCTATTTACTATTATTTTGCTCAACGGCATACTTTTATTTCATTCATCTATCTAATTTTTACTTCATGTGAGTGCATCTGAACCTTAAGTCAACTACTTTAGAAGATTTTAATTTACTGTACTAGATTGCCGCAAAGATGGATTCACCTCAACAACCTTCTCCATCATCAGCATCTCCTACTTATGCAAAACGCCTAACACAAACTCAACGTATTCAAGTAAGTCTGAAATCTACAAATTGATAAGGTTAAGAGAGTAACATCTGCAGGTTAGAACCTTGGCCAGTGAGGGACACAGTTACGTCAAAATCTCTCAACGCCTTGGGATTACATGGCGACAGGTACAATACACCATGAGCGTTGAAAATACCGAGCCTCAGTACTCCAGTGGTAGGCCACCTATTCTAAGTAGTTCCCAGGTCGATGAAATAGAATTTTTCGTCTGTTTATCATCGGAAAATCGTCGGATGTCATTTTTCCAACTTGCACATTTTATATTTCGGCACTTTGGTGTGAGCGAGAATGTGATCCGACGTGAACTGGCAAAGAGGGGATATGCACGCAGGATTGCACGATTAAAACCTCCTATCTCTTCAGTCAACAAACTGAAGAGATATGAGTTTGCCAGAATACATCTCCACTGGCGGAAGGAACATTGGATGAGAGTCCTCTGGTCCGACGAGACTTGGGCTATGAATGGTCGGCAAAGTGATCGTTGGGTCACAAGAAAGGTCAGTAGTCCCTTAAAGGCTCCTAAGATTTAGAGTTCCCTTGAGCTAAGTTTAAGTCAAAGATTGGGGAAGAGTACGAAGATACCTGTGTCCTAGCCAAGACGCGGAGGAGAGTTGGGTGGATGTTCTGGGGATCTTTCTTTGGACGACAGAAGGGGCCTTGCCTGATTTGGGAGAAGGAGTGGGGCCATATCACTGCGGCCAGTTACTGCGAGAGGATAGTGCCTCTCATAGAGAGTGCGGTCTTTCGGGAACCAGGACTAGATGTGATGCAGGACAACGCCCCTCCTCACAAGTCGAGGCAAACTATGCGTGAGTTTGAAAGGAGGAATATTTCTCTAATGGAGTGGCCGCCATATTCTCCTGATTTAAATCCGATAGAAACTTTGTGGAGTTATATGAAAGCGTACATGGAGCGTCTTTATCCAGCGTTGGATCAAGGGGGCAGCGGAGTCAAGGGCATCTTCGTCAAATAGTGAACGAGGCGTGGGATCTGGGGTTTAATGGGGATGACTTGGAGAAACTGATAGATTCGATGCCCCGAAGAATCAGAGCCGTTTACGAAGCTGAAGGCGGATATGTAAATTATTAGCTAGATAGAAGTATAATTTATTTATGAAATGTATTAATGAATTAAAAAGTGAATAGAGGGCTATAATGGACCAAAAAAGCAAAACCAACGAATATTTCGTTGTGAAATTTTTGCCATACAAATTTAAAGTTTAGGTGGGGAGATCTACTTATCGTCATGCTAATTCAAGTTAGTAAAAGCCTATATACCCTGTAAAAGTCGAATTTTAGCGCCTATACACGATTAATACCGTAGTATCAGAGTAAATTTGTGAGGGTAAAATACGATTTAATTCAAGCTAAGTTGTCACTAGACAAAACTATTGATTCTCTAGAAGTAGCAGTTTTGTTTACGGAGGTACAGCCCATAAGTATTATTCCATGACGACCAGGGGGGGGGGGGCTTGGCCACCACAACGCTTTCCTTAATTAGGCAACATCGCGAGAATGCACCTCGCACCCATCCCTACTGTGTTTTGTATGTATTCCGATGACAACAACATCAACGCAATTGATTGTTTACTAAGTATTATCTATTATAAGAATAGGAATTATTTTGCATTTTGTATTATGAGTTTGGAGTCATTGAATCAATGCTTTGATCATTAGAACTCATACAAAACACAGTAGGAATGGGTGCGAGGTGCATTCTCGCGATGTTTCCTAATTAAGGAAAGTGTTGTGGTGGCCAAGCCCCCCCCTGGTCGACATGGAATAATACTTATGAGCTGTACCTCCGTATTCGTGCTATGTAGAGTCAGAGACTATTATAACACTAGGGCTCCTCTCTGACCCAGGCCACACTTTTTACAGTGCTCCTATCCCCTTTTACCTCGGGCCTAAGATCATTGATACATTGACTCATGACGGGTAGCCATTTAGCTCAGTAATTACTCGTAGAATTCAACCACCTTTTCTACGGAACCTTCTACTCAAAAAAAGATTGAAAAAGAGCAGCCATGGAAACCGGTACGCGGGAAAAAGTCTCAAAAAACCTGCAACTCCAGCCAGGCGAGGCCTAGACACTAGAGCTACATGAGGTGCGTATCCCCATCTGTATCTACCTAATATCCCATAGTCCAGATATCCTCCTTATACCGACACCACCAGCGCTCAGGTAGCGGTGCTATTTCCTCGGGAGACAGTATAATGCCAGAATATCTGTAAACAGTGAGAATTCATTTTAGTAAAAAGGGCCAACTTAGTCTGATCCATCACCACCATAACGGGAGCTGGGTACGCCCCGGAAACTCGTTTGGATGACTTTTCCTCCGTGACCAAGTAATGCGTGCTTCTGTTGGCTCTGAAGATTAACTCCAGGTTCGTAGGGGACACCACGTACAGGTAGAAACGCCGTCTTCGTCCCCCTTTGATTCTCTAGATTTACAGCAACAGTACAGAGAGTCACTCAAAGAACACATTCCTCCCTTAACGATCAGTGATCCAGATACACATCGCTCCTTACAGCATATACAGTAAGGTTTCACAACACCAACGACCCCAATTTGCTCCTTATGAGTCAGTAATAAATTTGACTATTTCTCCTTGACAAAACAACAGAGTGATAGAACTTTAATTATACCTCCCGATAGTACAACACGCCGTCCATCCTCATCCTCAAATCCCTTAATGTTAAACTTAGATTTCATAAAAATCCGAAGAATATCCCATATTCAATGGAAGTCATTCCATGATCTTTGCCCGCAGAAGGCCGATATGCGTCTCTTAATCTCTTAAGGCTGCGGGTCGATGGCATGCGCGGAGCGCCGGTTATGCCTTTGCTTGTACAGGTAGCAAGAAGAGCTGATCAACGAGCCATTAATCGACAGAGGGGAGCGCAAACTGGACGAATTATTAGTCAGATTGAAAGCCTGAGTCAAGTGCTGCGAAATTGTTCATCTTGCATGGAGGCAGTGTGAAAAGGACTGGTCACGATGGTTGTTTACAAATGTGTGTCTCAAAATTAGCTTTATATTCTGTATAGTGAACGAAGAGCGATGGGGAGTCTACATAGTTATATAATACATATCTAATATCCCGTGTAAACTTATACAGAAGTTGTCCTGACCGCAGCTTCCTAACTTGAACTGACTGCTCCATGACGACCTCTTTGTTGACCGAGCCGGATCAACTCCGGATTTAACCAAATAAGGCAACAGCCTGTAACAGGCAGGACATGATAAAGTGAGATTCTGGGGCTGTAGGGCAACTGGACATGGCTGAAATAGATTTCCAATTACTACCCTTGCTACTAGGCCAGTGTCTCAAGAAGACAATTCGTAGATAAATTAGTCACAATTTATGAGGTAGATTTGAACATCTATTTCACTGTCAACATTTACCCTTCAAATTAGTTCCGAAATAGAATATAATTTAATAATGACATCGAATTTTCAATTGCGTAGGTAAAAAACGGTTAAGAAATGATTCGTCCCTTTCATTAAAATAGAATTAATTACGTAAGTTCTGAAGTGGGGTTAGGGGGTTCGCTAGCAATCGTCGGTCAATTCATTGATGTTTTGGAGGCGAGATTCAACTCAACCTCCGGCTATAGACATTAATCAAGAAAAGATATTTGATGAAAGCTAAGCTCCTCCTTTTCAGTCGACTAAAATTAGCTCTAAATGTCAATAGCTATCATCGAAGTCCACTTTCCGTGGTGTAAGCATCGACAAACGTAAAATTTTTAATCACATGACCTGTGCATTAATTGGTGTGTATTAAATGCGGACTAACTATTTTCCGACTCCGCTTTGCAGTTGCTCTTAGTTATCGACAAATTTGTCAAGTAAATACTATCGAAAACACTATCTAGGTCAATGCCAGTGATCCTGATTATAATTCCTTCGGCCGATAGCTTCATGCTCACAAATTTAATGACGCTAAGTGCAATCAAAAAGTTCCGCCTAGTTTGGTGATGCATGAGAGACCTTTAAGATGACCCTATTCGAAAGGAATGTTTCAGTAAATTTCATTTCCTTGGCTTTTGCTGGGAAAAGTATATATGAAGATGAACATGCTTCGATTTCAGACATCACTTCATTCTCTCGATACCTTCGCTCTTCATCATCTACTTGGCCACTCTTTTGATTTCCTACACCGCCTATTTCATCACGATGCATTCAATTACCGTGGCTTCTGTTTTTGCCCTTATCCTCTCCGTCTCAGCTCTTCCACCAAGCAACCTCAGCAAGAAAAGTTACTATCCCGATAATGTAGAGTCGGTCAAAATTAGTTGCTCGATTGAAGTAGTGGGCAACGAATGTTATACTACAGAACAGCCAGGATCGCATCATACTGGTTACGTATGTGGAACCACTTTCTATAAAAACGAGCACATCGAAAAAACTGTTGAAAAAGCATGCAAAGCGATACACTCCAAGTCCCTGATTAAGCCAAAATATCCTAAAATCTATGACCCAAAGGATCCAGCTTCAATCTTCCGGGATATCAGGGGAAACCGATATCAATTTCCGATTCTGAGAAAGGGTTTCTACTCTCGTTGTAAGTTTAATCTGTTTGCGTCTCTGAACTTCTCCCATATTTTTCTCTTTGCAAGATGCACAATTCTAACAAACTTAAAAGTGAGTCGCGCTCGCAAACACCGTGTGGTTTTAAATAGGGACTGCAAACTTGGAGGTCTCGTTGTGCGAAAGAAGACTCACTCTTGGTACAAGTTAGGTTTTGGTGGAAAGACCAGCTTCACAAAATGCTACAAGGTCTACGAAAAGAATCGTGCGTGATTGCTGGTATTTGATGTTGATTATGACCACACCGCGCAGAAGATAAGCGGAGAGAATTGAGAAAATGAAACACTATCGGGCTTCATTATGTTAATTTCAAGGAAATATTTTTAATGTGGAGTCGTCCAGTAAGGCTGGTACGGAAGAAGTTTAATCAGGTGTAATATAGCAACAGGGGTCGATGAATCCCATAACTTCGAATAAATATACCCTTAAGACTATCTTGAATGTAATCTGAGCCTCGCGTAAACTTGGGCCAACGTCACATATACCAGTACACAATTAACTCAAAAGAACTGTAACGGTCTGTAGACCAGGGTATTACCTGTAGGCTAGGCTGGCCAACCGAGCCAGGTCTCAGTCACACGACACTATTTGCTCTGTTTGCTTGCTTTGTCGCGTCACATGCTCTGTGCGTCCTCTGGAGTCCACACCTATATTTGTTTCTTCACGCACATGTATAATTAGGCGCCCACGACCTCATTGATGTACTCCTCACCATCATTCGTTATCAAATCTTTATGCATTAATCTTTTCTATTCTGTTAAACTATCTGTTGGATTTAGGCGAGATCGGAACATCTCCCGGGTCATTCGCTTGGAACGCCTTGTGTGACCGGGTCACCTGGCACTTCAAAGTATATCATGTTACAAACGCGTCTGTATAACTTTATTATGTAATTCTGGTTTAACTAGTGGATTGTACAATTAGTATATAGGAGTTTCGGCCGCAACAAGGGGAGAACTTACATCAGACTTTAGACTTAACAGGCATTCTGTGATAACAATTACAGGCGTGCTTTGAGTCCTTAGTCTACCGTAGGCCACCAAAAGCACAGCCTCCCGACTTAGTTGCCCGGATCAAAATCCGCACCGTCCGCTCGGCATAAATGCGACGTCATTCACTACGGCTAACTACTGTGTCCTTCCACCCGCTACCGTCCAGGCTTGGACCAATCGGATTATCATTGAGCCGATTACTTTACCTATATAACAATAATTAACAAATTATGTTGTTAACCATTAGTGATCATTCCGGCATTCGTCCGGAATCCTACGAGATTTCTCTAAGCACGCGTCTACAGTCCTACGGGTAATCTTTTGATATTCATCTGGTTGGAGGTTGAGACTTTGGGGGTTATAGACGCGAAGCTGAATGCTGAGAATTGGCACTTGTAGATATGTATATATACATATACTGGTATCTTGTTGATAAAATATAATTACTTCTTTAGATTTGATATGCTTAATGAAATCTAATTTTCCTAAATTCAACACTATCAAATATACTTGATTCGAATCATTTGGCGTCATCCTAGATCTAGAACTGTGAAAATAATTAAACTAATTACAGAAGTATCACATTCCTTTTTCGTACCACATCCACGCCAACCGAATTTTCTTCACTCTTGTCCATCTTCTTCTTTCTTCTATAATGTATTGGAGCATTTTTTTTATTCTTTAAATCTTCTTTAAATATATCAGAGCATTTCTTCTTCTTCTTCTATATAATATCTATATTCTATAATGTATTCTATAATCTCTTCTCTATCGTCTGACCGCCCGAAATCGGCAGTAATGATTGGCTCGCGGAGTGTCGTGGTGCTGACTCAGCTCAGAGGGCTAAATGTGGACACCAAGTTAAATTTGCCCAGCGCTGATTGGGCGGTGGGGGAGAGGTGCGCTAGCTAGATAGAATGAAGCAGTTCCATTGTCCCACAGAGCGTCGTTCCGGCTGACTAAAGCTCGTCAGACTTAATGTGGATACCACTTAAAATTCGTGAATGCTCATTCGTCGCCGCTAGCGTTTGGACCACGCTAAGCAAAATTTTTCATAACCTCCCACAGTCTGTCAGTTTTTCTTACCCTATTACAGTCGTCATCGCCGTCGTCAATGATTCCGCCACCACCATCAGGTACGTCGTGCTAATCTCATCGCTCATAATTTCACAGGAAATAGTATTAAATATGGTTTCAGGTAAGTGAATGGCTCCATTCTGAAATACTGACAAATATATAGGTCGTCGTCGCAGCAGTAATAATTCTAAAATCAGGTACGTCGTCCATTTCACATCGCTGACATTCATACAGACAACCGCTGGAAGCGTCAGGTAAGTTTCAGCAGACAGATATTAGAACTCTGACTATCATTCAGGTCGGTGCGACAGAAATCTCACCGTTTTTGATTCAGGTACGTCTTCAAATCAAGCTTAAAATTCATCACAGGCTTTGATATCGCAATCAGCAGAGAAAGCTTCAATTGTAAGAAACACCGTCACAAAAATCGCTTCACTGACAATTTTAGGTCGTCACTGCCCCTCATACTTCGGTAACTCTCAGGTACGTCTCCGAATAGCTTTCAGAAGTTATATTAACCGTCTCAGACTTCTCAGTCACGAAACCGTTAATTATTTGACACCAGCATCTTCGTAATCCAATAAATTACGTCAACGATCAATATATTACAATTGCCCAGGTACGAATCCAAAAACTGAATAGAACTCTATCAAATAGCTTAAGAATCGAATGAGTGTTCCTTTAAACATCAAAAACAGACAACTGGCTTTCACAGGTCTACAGAAAATTAACGGATTCTAATACTACCTTGTATGTTTCAACTGAATTTCACAAGCAGTTAATAATCAGCTTCAGAAAAATGTTATTCGCAATGCTGAAGAGTTCAAAGAGAACTTCAAGATGACCCCTACAACAATTTCAAAATACAAATGAAAGACATATCAATTGGTTGTAACTTATACCTTTCAAAAGAGCGAAATAAAACTGATATGCTCGAGAGATACAGAGAATCTGAAGGTCAAATTCAAGCCAACCTGTTTTGGAAACACTTGCTAACACATACATAGGACACATCCGCCACTTGAAAATTACATTCAACTTCGAAAATTTCAGATAATGTTATAAACCGTTACCAAAATATCTCCTCAGAGACACCAATGGTATTTCCACCCAAGAGAAAACTTTTCATCTCAGGAAACCTAACATATATCATGTTCAGAGTAATTGAAAAGACATCAATCACATGCTTTATTTGAAAACTATTAGCGAGACGTTTTACTGACAAGTTATGATTAGGAAACCAGCACACATCCCTTAATGGACCCGATAGGTTATCATTGGCGCCTCGATTATACCCAGAACCACCTCCTGGAGGCCACAATTACCTACTTCTCCAAGTTCCGGCTTTTGTAAGGACAATAGTGATATCTCGCGACGATTTAAATTTGCCTTACTGATGAAAAGGCGAAGTAGACATGTCACAGTGTAATACCAGTTTTCTGAAGTAATTGTGAAACTAACAATTAGAGGTAAAACAAGTGTAATTTAACAGTAGCCAAATATATTATCGTGATTTGTAATCGTAAAAGCGACAAAATAGAAGATGAAAATTATTGAAATGTTCTAATATTAGCTATATGTTATTAATAGAAAAATACAAAAATTAAGTTATTAAGGAATAAAACTAAATAAGACCTGAAAAAAGATATATGAATAAATTTTATACTTATTTAATATACACAGACTTGTCTGCATAATATTTATGAAACTAATTGTGCAGACAAAACTCAATCAAATCCATTTATTTGTGCTGTTGTAACCATGGTAACATTCGTCTTCGGTTAAATTGGTATCCATGGCAACAGAATAATTCGGTTAAATTTGTCTCCATAGCAATATATTTATTCGGTTAATATGTTAACATGGGTATCCCAGACAAATTAAGATATTTGCCTCAAATTTAATCTCGAATTATGTCGACATAATTTGAATATGAGCATAACTATAACCAAGGATACCCTTGAAGGTATTATGTTTTATATCAATTTATTTGTAGGGGTACCCATGTTTTAATGTTAAAATAATTATCCTGGGCATGAAAGGATATCCCTGACAGAAAGTTGTATTCAAATAATTCATAAATTGGGATAATGTTCATAAGTTCAGACTTTATGCATAGATTTAACCATGGGCTACCCTGAAATATTAATATTTATGACCTTACCCGTGTAGGGATACGCCTAGCATGGACATGTTTGAACTCCGAATTAGAGTAGTGATATCCCTATTTCGATACACTTATATGCAAAGAAGCCATCATGGATATCCCTGACGATGATTTTTTTCAAAAATTAACAGCACGAGGGATATCCCAGTGTGAGTGATGTTTTATGCAAAACAGTGATAGGGATATCCATGGAAATGTTAATAAATATGCAGAAAAGCTGATATAGGTATCCTTGACGCTATCGATTTCGAAACTTGAATGTTGCATGGACATCCATGGTGAGACTTTTTTCAAGGTATTAAATCTTGAAGGATAACCCTAGGTAGAATATGTTGAATGCATCAAGGTTTGCTGGAGGAACCCTGACATGTAAAATCTTCATTTTCAAATTCCAGCATGGCTATTCCAGATAAGCTGTGGTTTCTAATCAGAAATTTAAATAGATGTGTCCCTTACGCGAATTATATCTAATGCATCGACGCAAGCATGGGTATGACACTTGGAAATTTATAATTGTATAAAATTCATCTACTTCTTCCTAATCCTTTTCGAAGTCGGAGACCGAACACTAATACTTTGTTAAACCCGAAAATCTAATGCGCGTTACTGTTGCAACTTGAAATGCAAACGCTCATCGAACGTTTGATATACACAGTTGCTCATGACAAGGTTAGAGGAAAGTTTTGACGCGACGTGTTGGCGTTATCATGGGTGTCAAGTGTAGGATTCATCTGTTGGGATATTCATTTGCGAATTCCTCATTCCGGTAAAACGACATTCAGGTAGGACTAATTAATCGCGACAAATGGATTCAAAAGGAAGTTGCACCCCATGCGAAGAGTAAGCAAGGTTATTAATACTAAAATACTTTTACAGCGATACAAGGCTTAATTCTTAAACATTGCGGTAGATCGACTTCTAGGATATGGCTCGACGCAGCTTTATTAACCGCGATATATCTAATTCGAGCTATGTTCCGCCCCATGCCAATATTAAGCAGGACGTGCATGAGCGGAATACATTCACAGGGATTCTGTGCTGTGGAGTCATCAATGAAACAAGTCCACTTTTAGGATTTGTATAATCGTTGAAGTGGAACTGGGATACCGTGGGTAATTTACTTCTATGATAGATCCATGCTAGTTGAGCTCAAGGGGCATCAACGTGATATATGAACATGGTTCATTTTTTGTGATCAGTCATCGCAACAGATGGACTCACAGGGATGCACTATTTTGGATCCATCTACGCGTTTGATATATTTACACCGTTGGAATTTGGAAAGGCCATTACGACGTCATTACGCCACACCTACTTATTGTGGAAATTTGTAGATCGAATCTTTTAAAATTGATTTATTATTTCTCATCTACGATACGCAGCATGAAACCACGCCGAGAGAATGGGTTAGTAAAATTGAGCTTATGTGGGTAAAGAGCTAAGGCTTGATAATTAGTTGTTGTGTTGCATAGTTGCTCCGTTCCGCCTGCCATTCTAAATAATTAGTTTGTCGTTTTTTAATTACGAGTGACACACATTGAATGCTCCATACAACGTTAGTCAGGATCCCAAAATTATGATTCTCTCAACATAAAAGTCCAATTTTTACACTGAGATAATTAGTCAAAGTATACAGTTGCCCTATTCTACAATCGCGATCATCCGTGCCAGTTTGTGATTTAGAGTCCTTAAATTGTGATGTATTGAATAGTTGTCCTTTAGCAAGGCTTATTCCACACATGTTACTACTAAAAATGTAACACAATCTGTTTTTAAAAAAATTGTAATTTATCAAGATGGTCACGCAACTTTCTTCATGTCTTTTTTTTTTGAACTTTTTGATAATTCTTATGTAATAATAACGTACCGCTTATTTTTCGACGCTAGCAAGTCTCCACCCGCACAAACTACAAATATTTCTCGTCATCCAATCTTCATCATCATCTTCAACTTTTCAAAGCTAATTTCATTTCAAATGATTCCACCACAAATTTTCAACCATCAACAGGTAAGTATATACGTCGATTAAAATACTCAACTAACAAGCTTTTTGATAGTATATCACATACAGATTAGAACGATCGATCCTGTATCGACGACCTCTTCTCGACTACCTTCTGTCTATGTAAAATATATATGCTTCCCTAGCTACGTGTAAGAGATATAAACTGAGACCTATCATCGATATCTAAATATAAGAAAATCCAAACTACACAGACAGCCCATAAACACTGCAAAGTAACAATGCTGTTAAAGAAAAAACATGTTCTATCAAAAAAAATAAAACAAAACAAGTTTTCTTGCACACTTCACACGGTAGCTGTGCACGAAAGTGGAATTGATACTTTGGACGTTCACTACAAGAGACATTATAGGACGCAACCAAATTCATACATGAAAGAAAGTTTTTCTACGAAAACAGAACAGAATCGTCAGGGCTATCTTCAGAACGAAACAATCTTCATTCACGATCATCTACCATTCAGCTAATTCTGCCACAATTGTTTTAAAGATGGCTATGTCACGACATTATCATTGGAGACATATGATGCACAATCTCAGCTACTACTGCCACACCGACGTGAACCTCACAGACTCTCTTCCCGATTTGAATTTGTCTGGAATTTCACGTCTTCATTTCGAGATCAAAGTAGTGCTGGTGCATGCCAAGTACTGGACCTTACCGGTCATCATACTTCATCAAGATTGAGGAGCTAACATAATGCTTCTCTTAGATCAACTAATCCTACAGTTTACCGCGTTTTTCATCTCGACAGCCACTCTGGGTCTACATTCTACACATAAGACCTTAACATAGTCTTCCCAACGCCCTCTAATAATACTTGTCTGGAATCGAAATATGCCCTCAACATCATGCAACATGACCTGTCGTCGAGCAGTCCACTTAACATCTCATGTTCAGGAGAAAGACTAACCTTTCCCTGACGTTCCATTCTCCTGGGTTCAGGCAGAACATACTTATCTGCCGTTATATGAAAAACAACCAACTCCCACTTGAGTTTGGCCCAATCAAATATACGCCTCTTTTCAAGTAACAGGTAGAAGCTAGAACCTCCACGCTTCTCATCTGACTCTGATAGAGGCAAAATCATCACTTCCATTACATGTGAATCAAGTAAACCGTAATCTGAAATAATCATCTTCTGCTTCGCGGAAACTGATTTGTACTAATCCTAAACTTTGTGAAATGCTTCACATCATTTATTGAGAAGAACTAACGGCTCTCATGAAGATAGTAAAAGATGTAACGAATATATGCTCTTCAATTGACATATTTAGTCGACGAAATGTACTAACCGTTTTCCCATTCACATGTTATCGGATTGATCCCAAGTATTCATCTATGTCAATCCTCATGAGTGTAAACCAAATTTTCTTTAATTTTGGCTCAAAAAATTGACATGCCTTTCCCAAGTTTCAGATGGAAGTTATAAATTCCATGCTTCTCATCCGACATTACAAAAGGCAAAATTTTCCCCTTCATTCCATGTGATCAATTCCGACTATCGCAGCCCATCTTATCAAACATTTTCCCAACACTTTATATGAACCATACTAACAACCGTAATTTAAAACAATCAACATGTACCCTTACATGATAAGCAAGGTTACTGTAACAGCTAATACCTAGCTTCCTGCCACTGCCTCATGTGACAAAAGACCTGTCAACCTCCAGAGACTTACTCCCACTAACTATATCACAATTCAATATATCCAGCCACATTCAGCCGCACACTTCCAAGGTGACGCGAGGAACCCTGCTCCGGAGCGAGGCGTAGGGCCAGGACCTAATCCTCAAATATGTCTTTCCAACACCTAAACGGAGACGGCGACAGCGACGACGAACGCATAACAGCTCTTCAGAATCATATTGACGAACTATGCGTCCCAATCTCACTTAACGAAGCCACAACTACAGGCGTTACAAACAAAAACCCAGCTCCTCTGAAGGTTTTACGTTTTCGGCCAACTGAGTTGTCTGAGTATAACGGTAACAGAGACAAATACCCTGCGTTGAGAAGTGCAGTCCTACTAAATTTTCGATGGGACTGGAACGCCATCAATTACTCTGACATCAGGGCATTCTTAGCTATCTATACGCCCTCAAAAGGTGATGCACAGACTAAAGCTGATACGATTTTTGAGGTCGGAGGAATAGACGGAACACGCCAACCCGAAGACTTTCTTGAAATTCTTGACAGAGCAATTCTTGACTGCACTCGAGTCAACAAGGCACCTTACCAGCTCTACCTCCCGAGGATGGTGGATACCTAGTGATGGGTGTCCTATCCAACGTGAGCATCCAAGCTGAGAGAAGCCGAAGGCGACTTGTGGAATGCTCGCACGAAAACCTCCACGTTGAATAACGCATTCAATGATTGTCTTTGACACTCGTTACGAGATAACCATTCGCTTCCCTGCGTTAATTTCCTCAGAACGGGTTTGTCATGTAGGATACATCGCTCAGCAAGTGGTAGAAGACGATCCCCGCCGGTATAGAGGAAGTCATCACCAGGAAGGAAGGAGAGATTGTTACGA
The DNA here is from genome assembly GCA_028751805.1 of Podosphaera xanthii. Taxonomy (NCBI): domain Eukaryota; kingdom Fungi; phylum Ascomycota; class Leotiomycetes; order Helotiales; family Erysiphaceae; genus Podosphaera; species Podosphaera xanthii. The sequence goes on from JAPWIX010000022.1 coordinate 1,535,417, forward strand.
CGTGTACAATTTGAGGGTTGGTAACGTCGTCTTCGGAGGACAAGAAGCAAGAGCCAGCTTACCAAAAGGTATGTCTAGTGAGTTGGAAGCCAAAGAGATATAAATCTGTTTGAGAGATAGTAGTATTGTTCTAGGGTTATCTAAGAAACAGACAAGGAACGAACAAACAAACAAGAAAGATATAAATTGCGAAGCTGGAGATTATCTACAAGCAGAATCCATCTTCTCAAGTAATGCTAGATCCCACATTCACGACGTGTCCTTGTTCAGCAAAGAGACAATGTGTTCCCAAAACTGACCTGAACCAGGAGCCTCACCAACGCCCTGGTAATTGGATCGAAAGCCAAAACCATTAATCAGACACGTAACCCATAACGCCTTAAATTACACACGACCTAAACGATCATAGCCTCTTTCCTTGGTTCTGCTTCAGGCCAGATAATTATGAGCCTTAACAGAGATGGTGCGCTGCGTTATGGTCAGACGAATGTTAGAAGAAACGACTACAATAATTATGACACGACATCAGCACCTCAAGCAGCTGTTGGTACCACCGATGGTGCGGGTGACGTAATTATGGGGGGGCGTGAACACTTCTCTTGTAAGAAGGGGGCAGGGTGGCGACGGGACTAGGCAGTCAAGGTGGAAAAGTCCGGAGGAAATTTTACGCTTGCGACGATAACGACGTTGTTATTATTGCAAAAGAAAGGGCTGTAACACGAAAGTATGTCAGCTCCTACTAGCCGTTAACCCAGCCACTGGTAGAGTACTGGCTAACCCCGTCGCTTTGCCTACGATTGACCCCACGATTAACAAAGAAGTAGATGAGACAGAAAACTAGAGACTATTGTAGATAGTCGCCTACAAGGGTCAGACAATAGTTTAGTCTTAGAAACAAAAATGCTCTCACCTCCATTCTTGGTAAATGCATTGATAAACTATAAAACCATGGTCCAAGGATTAATAGATAACGGTTTCTTATGCTCAGGCATCATTAATAAGACATTGGTTCCCAAACTAAAACTACCGCGCATTCCCATAATTCCCCGTCCACTTGAAACAGCTGAAAGCTCGACTTCTGATAAACCTATTGTGAAATATGTGACACATATTAACCTTGATCTCGACGGATATCTAATGCCAGATCTCTCTCTGTACGTTGATCCCAGCAGCACTCATCAATTTATTCTGGGAAAGAGGTGGTTAGAGCACCAAGATGCTGTAATTATATCGAAGGACCAATGCCTCCATTTGCGCAAACTTGGGGGCTTCATGTATAGTACCAAGCAGTGGAGCCGCAATTTAAGGCAGATTCCTAACCCAAGATCTACAACGGTTCGAGACTTGACTAATATGATAAAAACAATACCCGTCTGTAGGACTTCAATAGAAGACATTAGCAAAGCACTAAGAGTAAAGCCTCGCCTAAGTAGGGAATCAGCACGGCTCCGACTTCCAAATGAAATTAAGGATTTCGCCCACATCTTTGCAGATGACGAGGGAGCAGACAACCTTCCGCCAAACTGAGGTAGCCTCGATCACGCTATAAACCTTAGAAGGGACAACGGCAAACTCGCTCAACCACCATGGGGTCCACTTTATAGCATGTCCCGAGAAGAGCTACTAGTCTTACGCAAAACGCTGACGGAACTCTCGGCAAAAGGGTGGATACGCCCAAGTAACTCGGCCGCTGCCGCACCAGTTTTGTTTGCGAAGAAACCGAACGGGGGACTTCGTTTCTGCGTCGACTACAGAGGGCTAAATGCTATAACAATTCCGGATAGATACCCCCTGCCACTTTTTAACGAAACTCTTAGGCAGCTGTCTAAAGCGAAATAGTTCAGCAAACTAGACGTGAAATCCGCATTCCATCGAATAAGTATCCGAGAGGTTGACAAATGGATGACCGCTTTCAGATGTCGGCTTGGCCTTTTCGAATGGTTAGTCACACCTTTTGGTCTGTCTAATGCTCCGGCCACTTTCCAACAATACATAAACGAACATTTAAAAGAACATTTAGATCGCGACGCAACAGCGTAAATGGACGATGTTTTAGTGTACACCAACGGGACCAGAGAGGAACATTGGAAAGCAGTACGGAGTATTCTGTCCCAATTGAGCGACGCAGGGCTCTACCTAGACATCGAAAAGTGTGACTTTTTATGTCAAGAGGTAAAATATTTGGGATTTATCATACGCGCAGGGGAGGGAATAAGAGTAGACTCATCAAAATTATCTGCGATCCAAAGCTGGCAAGCTCCCACGTCGGCAAAAGGGGTTAGGTCATTCCTCGGGCTCGCAAACTTCTACCGCTGTTTTGTTGACAAATTTTCAGAAATTGCCGCTCCTCTCATTAACTTAACTAAAAAGGATAACAAATGGAAATGGGGTCCTCTCACGGAAATAGGGAGCAGTTGTTCCACGGGGTACAAAGCGGGACTAGAAAGCTCGTTTGATGGGGGGTGCGATGTGGGTGTGTCAGGTAATAGGTGAGATGGTGGTATGGGTGAGGGGCAAGCAGCGGGAAGTGCTCTTCACAGCAGAAGAAAAATGGGCGGTGGGAGTGGTCTTCCGGAGCGGAAGAGAAGTGCAATTAAACAGCGGTCTTCGCAGAGGAAGAGGATAATCGAAGAATAAAATTATATTCAGAAGACGTTGCGTGGAGAGAAAACCCCGCGACTTCAGGTCTGCATATGTACATTTGATCTCTAAGTGAGATCATAACAATAACTCCACACGGGTTATATGAAACCCAGAGAACAACTCCAAAACTCCTACAACGGCACGCCAACGTCTTACCATGAAACCTGGTAAATCCTTTGTCAAATTTCAACTCCTTGTAACGGCCTTGACACTTCCCTAACATGAAACATGTCAATCCGTGAAAGGTCCCAACGAAGAGAACGCATTTGAATCACTAAAAAAGGTATTTGCCTCTGAGCCGGCACTGGCACAATGGGACCCGGATAGAGATACGATCTTGGAAGCAGACTGCTCTGGGTATGCTCTGGGTGGGTGTCTATCGCAAAAAGACGATCAAGGTAGACTCCGACCGGTGGCTTATTTCTTCAAAAGACTAAATCGTTCGGAGGTCAACTACCCCATCCACGACAAAGAAATTCATGCCATCATCGCATGTCTAAAGGAGGGGAAAGCGGAACTAACTTCTGTTGCACAGCCTCTCACAATTTTAACTGATCATAAAAACTTAAGCTATTTCACTCCGAAACAATTACAGAACGAAAGACAAATATGGTACAGTGAAACATTACAACAATTTAATTTCAAGTTGGAATGGCGCCCGGGACGTGCGTGCGATCGCCCAGACGCGCTATCGCGTCGAGACCAGAATAAATCAGTTAAATTAAATGATGAACGAAATGCAGGGCGTGTCGAGCAATACAGGCTCCGCAGATAAATGTAGCAACATTCAATAAGGATTCAACCACGGAAGATATTGGAATTGTGGAGAATGACGAGGCATCAGTAAGATGCTGTTTGACAATGACGAGCTCCAGCAGCTGTGGAGCGATGCGGTAAAAGAGGACGAGTCTTGGAGAAGAGCCCGAGATGTCGTTAAACTCGGAGAGAGAAGTTTTCCGGCTGATTTTGCTTTAATTATGACAGCTAACATTTCCGAGTGCACAGTTTCAGCTGACAACGTGCTATGTGGAAGAAAAAACCGAGTCTGGGTACCGAACTACGAACCACCCAGAACCGCTATCATGCAGCGTACACACGATAGCCACTTAACAGGACACCCGGGTAGGGATGCTATGTTGAGTATCTTACTGCAGCGTCGGTTCTGGCCAAAAATGCGATCTTCCGTGCGCCAATTTGTAAGGAATTGCGATGTATGTGGACGAACTTCAGTCTAGAGAGAAGCTAAAGCGGGTTTTTTAAAATCCCTTCCGATCCCGGAACGACTGGGTAGCGACTTAACTATTGACTTTGTAACCGATCTAGCAGAGTCTAATGGCTGTACGAACGTCATGGTCATTACGAACCACCTGGGGAAAGATATGTTTCTGCTCTCTACCAAAACTATGCGCGCGGAATCATGCGCTCAAGTATATATTGACCGATATTATAGATGCTTTGGATTCCCACGTAACCTCACGAGCGATCGGGGAAGCGATTGGCTAATGTCACGGTTCGGGATATAGAGGCAGAAGCACTGTATATCGTAAAGTAGTTTATATTTATCTATAAAGAGAGAAGCTATGAATGATACTGATATCGCCTATATATATGACTTGCCTACCGCTAGATACTCTAGACTCCTAACTCTTGAATCCTGTTTCAATATCTTCTGAAACATTATTAATAGACTAGTTCCTGGGTTTCCTGTTAGGCCAAGTCTGAGCATCCGCCCCAGCCGATCGCTAGACGAGAACCAGCATAATCAAACAGGGCTGCAGGGGTTATATCAAGCGCGTATGATGACCATCATAGGCTACAGGGATATATCGGCTTGTCAGCCGTTACAGCTAAGTCACTTTTGGCAATTTTTCTGTAAATCAGTGTGACGGCTGTTCAGCCAATTGTAAACCTGTAGCCAACGATGGTTATCGCAGGCATGTACTATCATGCAGATCATGGGTACATAATGCAAGATCACTAATAATAGAGATTAGCGACTGCATTATGCAAGGGTCCTAGATTGTACAAGGGTCTATAATCAGGGCTACAGTATGACTTGGAGAAGGGGTCGGTTATAGATCATGTGTTTATATGCGTAGAATGTCGCGTCCAGGTCACGTAGTTAGAAAAAAAAGGAGAAACAACAATAGAATACATCTTGAGATACCTCTTACGTCTTCGCAGGACATTTTCTGGTGACCTACGCAGGGAAGTGTTAACCTACAGTCGCGCACCTATCAAGCTTCAAACTTGGATAGGATTCCCTTTAAGTACGCCTCGCCAATCACAGCAGAAGGATCACAACCTTTTGTCGGCATTTTCAAGTCTTAACTTAGGAGTTTTCATCAATTAGTTAACAAGTCCCCCTGTGTTATCGGAGACATTTTACCTGCTCTAGAAGACCGAGCCCTCTCATACAATATTCCGGTCCTAAACCACACTTAAAAACTGAAATCTACGAATAGAGACTCCAACCGAGTTTTGATAGTTACAATTGTTTTACGCGGCGTGACCAGTAATTGCCAATCTTTGTTCTTACGGAACCCCCTTCAACTGAGAGATTTTCTGCGGGTCTAGCTTTATATCTCGTCCTGTTCGACTAGAAGCCTGCTTTATACTGGTAATTAGTAGAGACCACTCTGGATTCCTCTTTTCAGCCACTATCTGGCTGCTCTTTTTTACCAAACCTTCCGCAGTTCCGAGAACTTCAGCAGTCAAAGAATTTGTCAGAGAGTTCATCCTCGACTTCAACAAGTCACTCGCCAGAGACATCGGAAACTCCCAAGACATTAAACTCTTTAGCTGTCACGCAAACTGAAGAAAGAACTATCGACTGGATCAATCGTGCCTTCGAAGCCTTACTCAGCTCTAACTCTTCGAAGGCATCAGCTATGAGTGAACAACAACCCCAGTATCTGGACTACCTACCTAAGTTCCACATCGAGAAGTTCCATGGCAACGGTACTCAAGATGCTTGGCGTTGGCTTATGGATTTGTAAGCAGAATTTAGAGACCGAAATCTCAAAATTCCGGTAGTTCCAAGTCTTTGGGTTGAAGCCATTCTCAGGGAGACGGATGAAGAAGCCGCCAGATGGATGGATAGTACGCCACACATCAGGAGGATCATCGATAACTACGAGCAAGCAACCGCCGCTGACCCCGTTTTTCTTGAACAATCCTTCAAGGAGAGATTCCCGATGGTCGCTCGATCCCAGTCATCCAAGACAACAAGAGAGGTGCTTGTCGAGTTCTCACAGCTGAAGTCAGAGCCACTCCCTGACTACTAAAAGTGCGCCACGAAGTTCCTATTGTTGGTTAACATAAGTGACAGAGGAAACAGTCCGTCCCATGTCATCCTTTCGGAGGCAGAAGAGATGATCTTGGAAATATTGATTGAAGCGTTTGTTGCTGGTTTGGAAGATGAGGAATTACGCCTCAATTCTATTTCTCGGGGTGCTACGACTTCGAAGTCCTTGTTAGAAACCTACGCCATTGTTTCTGAATCGAACCGGGCACATGGAGAAATCCAAAAACAACTTGTCCTACATACGACACGGCAGAAGGTGGAGGCATTTGACGAGATCCATCGGGCCCCATAACTGGTCAATTCAGTGGTTGCAAGATTTTCCGATTGACCCCCTTACGGTCAAGGATTGCATAACCGTTTTCCAAAGACTCTGGATCAATTACATCACCAGCACCAGTACAACAACAATTATCAGCAAAGGTTTCCACCTCAAGGCAGCCATACTCCTCGTCCTTCTCACACTTCAAATCCGTCGCCGGCTGGCCCAAGTGGTTATCAGGGACCTCCTCAACCCCAGCCGCACTACAATAATCAACAATCTGGAAATCGGGGAGCATCACGAAATAACACTGGGGCTTCTCAGCAACGCCAGATTGCACCGAATCGGAACTCATCCAGCAATCCTGTTGTCAACGGCTCTAAAAATTTCGCTACAGAGTGCACAAAGTGTGGTCAGCTGTGACGGCTGTTTAGCCGCAGTAACCCTGTAGCCTATGCCGACTAGCAAGGCGAGTAGTAGCGCTTGGACATATATAAGTGGGACTAATCCACAATACTAAACCTGATGGAGCTTTCTAGAATGGTGGAGCATGCTGTGTGTATATTTATATCTGTGGCTACACACTTCAGTGGTCTGAGGAACATTCCAGAAACCATGACATTGAACATTGATATAAATTGTAATTACAAACATAGATTTCTTCCTTAGATAGGATATAAACTACCATTAGGTATACAGTTGCTTCAGCCTATATACTGCGACCCGTGACATATATTCTATCTCTTCTTCAATTATTTCAGTCAGTTCAGTCAGTTCAGTCAGTTCGCAGAGATGAATAGTGCGCTTCTGAAGCCTCCCTCCAAGGAAATAAATGGCGGGAGCTCACAGGCAAAATGGAAATCAGAAGATGGCTTAGCAAGGCTTCGTTTTGCGGGATTTTGTTTCAGGTGCGAGAGGAGAGGATGCATGTCTAGAGTATGCCCCCTACTTCCAGCTATAAGACCACAGAAGTTAAAAAAGTGTTTGTCTCTCAGAACGAGTACTGGTAAAGAGGATCCATATGGGGATGGTCTTGGCCCAATCGACCCGAATGTTTATGAAGAGGATCCATATGGGGATGTTCTTGGCCCAATTGACCCTAATTTCTATGAAGAAATCTTAGATGATGATGTTCAAAAAATGAATTTCTCGGGAAGAAAAGACTTAAAATTACCAATTAGAAGTCCAACTATCAGAGTAAATACTGCTGCTGGTCAAGAAATCAGAATGAATACACCACCATTTCTAGTCAATGCGTCGCTAAATGACACTATGATGGTGCAAGCTTTGATTGACAATGGTTGTCTATGTTCAGGCATCATTGATGATGCCCTGACGACCCTGTTAAATTTGCCGCGAATTAAAATCTTACCTCGGGCGCTTGAGACTGCAGAGATATTAACAACCACGAAACCAATTATAGATTCGATCACATTTATTTCCTTAGATTTAGATGGGCACGTTACTTCAAAATTATGGCTCTACGTTGTTCTTCAAAGCACACACAAAATGATCTTGGGAAAAAAGTGACTTGAGGAGCAGGATGCTATAATACACTCGAAAGATCAACAGTTGGAACCCAGAAAAGCCAGAATAACTATATCTAGTGTTCAGAGATGGAGAGAAGATCTAAAAAGTGTAACGCAACCTCGCTATGCGTCAGTAAACACGATTACATCAATGGTTGACACAGTACCAGTATGCAAGGCTTCGATTGAGGACATAAGCAAGGCGCTGCGCGGAAAACCACAACTATCAGTTGAACAAGCACGAGAGCGTTTGCCAGAAGAGGTGAAAGACTTTGCACATCTATTTGCTGATAATGCTGGCGCTGGAGATTTACCCCCTTCTAGAGGTATTTTGGATCACGCAATAAACTTACGTAGCGAGAATGGAAAGCCGTTATCGCCTCCCTGGGGACCCCTCTACAACATGTCTCGCGAAGAATTGTTAGTGCTGCGAAAGACATTGACAGATCTCTCAGAAAAGGGTTGGATTCGTCCAAGTAGCTCCTCGGCAGCAGCTCCAGTACTTTTTGCAAAGAAACCCAATGGAGGTCTTCGATTTTGTGTAGACTATCGTGGGTTAAATGCCATAACGATTCCGGACCGCTACCCATTGCCATTATTCAAAGAAACTTTACGGCAACTTTCGAAAGCAAGGTGGTTCACCAAGTTAGATGTGAAATCAGCATTCCACCGCGTTCGAATACGAGAAGGGGACAAATGGATGACTGCTTTTCGATGCAGACTAGGACTTTTTGAGTGGCTGGTGACACCATTTGGATTAGCGAATGCACCTGCTACATTTCAAAGATACATAAACGAGCAGTTGCGCGAGCACCTAGATTTAGATGCGACGGCTTACATGGATGATATATTGGCATATACAGATGGAAGTGAGGAAAGCCATTGGAAAACCATGCGCAGTATCTTGACCAAGCTTGACGAAGCCGGACTATATCTAGATATTGATAAATGTGAATTTCTTTGTAAGCAAGTCAAGTACCTCGGCTTCATTATACGGATAGGGAAGAGTGTTACTTTCGATCCATCTAAAGTTAAATCAATTCTTGAATGGCAGGCTCCAGTCTCAGTAAAGGGGGTCAGATCATTCCTCGGGTTTGCGAATTTTTATTGATGTTTTGTTAAAAATTTCTCTGAAATTGCAGCACCGCTAACTGAGCTAACAAAAAATAAGACGACATGGCGGTGGGAACGTGATGTACATAAGGCATTTGAGACGCCCAAGAAAATTTTCGCCTCAGAACCAGTATTAGCTGAATGAGACCCAGAACGGGAGACTATCCTGGAAGCGGATTGTTCAGGGTACGCCATGGGTGCTTGCCTTTCACAAATAGATGATCAAGGAAGATTGCGACCGGTAGCCTACTTCTCTGGGCGATTAACTAGCGTCGGGGTAAATTATCAGATTCATGATAAAGAGATATTAGCAATAGTATCTGCTATGCAGGAGTGGAAAGCAGAGTTACAATCTGTAATGAGACCATTTACTGTCTGGACTGACCATAAGAACTTAAATTACTTTGCAACAAAGCGTTTACTAAGCGAGCACCAGGCGCGATATAGCGAGTTTTTACAGCAGTTCAGATACAAACTTAAGTGGAGGGCCGGAAGAGCTTGCGAACGTCCAGATGCTCTTTCACGTCGCGATCAAGATAAGCCTATGGACCTTAGTAATGAACGGAACGCTGGACGGGTCATGCAACTTTTTACTCCAATAACTGCCAGCTTAGTTAATACTTCATCAGGACAAATTACATCTAACCCTGTCGCAATTTCTTTCGATGGAGGTATGAATGAGATTGGTCATACGGATAAAGCAGCAACCATAGGAATTTTCGAAGAAAAAGAATTGCAGGATCTATGGGTAAAAGGTATTACGGCAGACAAAGATTGGAGACGTGCACGCGATTCAGTTCAAGCCGACGAAAGAGGATTTTCACCAGATCTGGCGAGCAAAATGAAGGTCAATTTCAGCGAGTGTACAGTAGCAGCTGATGGCGTCCTTAGGGGTCGAGAAAATCGAATATGGGTACCAGAATACGAGCCACTTCGCAAAGCACTCATGCAGCGTATTCATGATAGTCACGTTGCTGGCCATCCAGGCAGGGACACAATGATTAGTATGCTTTTACGTCGATGGTTTTGGCCGAAGATGCGGGATTCAGTCAGAAGATTTATCAGAAATTGTGACGTATGTGGAAGAACTACAGTCTGGCGGGAGTCGAAAGCAGGTTTCCTACGGCCGTTGCCAATTCCCGACAGAATTGGAAGTGAGTTGACGATTGATTTTGTAACAAACCTTCCATTGTCTAAAAGATGCTCAAATATCATAGTCATCACTGACAGGCTTTCGAAAGATATCTTTGTATTTGGAGCAAGCTCAATGGAAGCTCAATACTGTGCAGGGCTATTTATAGATCGTTATTACAGGTACTTTGGATTTCCCCGATTCTTAACTAGTGATAGGGGCAGTGACTGGACGAGCCATTTTTGGAAAGAATTCTGCAAGCTTACAGGGATAAATCAAAGGTTAACAACTGCATATCACCCACACTCAAACGCTAGCGAAAGAGCTAATCAGGAGCTCTACAAATATTTACGGGCATTTACCTGTTATGCACAAGACAACTGGATGGATTTACTGCCGTTAGCTCAACTAGCAATAAATTCGCGACCAAGTTCAGCCATTGGAGGAATGAGCCCATTTTTCTTAAGAAATGGCTATGACTTGGATCCTATAGTGGAGCCTGTCGTGGAACCTGGAAATAAAAGTCACCACCCTGGAATAATTGCTGGAGAGAAATATGTGCAAAGGCTTAGAGATGCTCAAGACTTTGCCCAAGCAGCGATGGCTTCCGCCCAACAGCGGTATGAAGGGAATGCAAATAAGTTTCGGCGACAGCCTGAGAGATTTAAAGTGGGCGACAAAGTTTGGCTAGACTTAAGAAACGTAAAGACTCCACAATTGTCCAAAAAGCTAGCATGGCAACACGCGAAATACGAGGTTATAGCTGTCCCAGATGCATTAACGGTTGAACTGAGCGTGCCGGGAACCATCCATAAGCGCTTCCATGTTGATTTAATAAAGCGAGCTGGGATGATCCGTTTCCCAGTCAGGTACGAGATGATGCTCAAAACCCTCCTGTCGTTAATGAAGTAGATGGTTCAGAATATGAGGTGGAATCTATTTTGAGAGCCAGAACAATAAGACGAGGTCGAGGCAAATTACGCCAAGATTTAGTTAAATGGGTTGGCTGGGCTAACCCTACTTGGGAGCCTATATACTGTATAAAAGACACAAAAGCTGTTGACGATTTTGAGAAATCATTTGGTCCCATTACCACTAATGATGGTCCTGAAGAGACGCAAATCGGAGGTTTCGTGGGTCCAGCAGGGCCTAAAATAACTGAAAAACGTCGAGAGAAGCGGCGAGGGAAAATGGGTATTACCCCCCCCCCCCCAAAAAAAAGCGTAAGGGGGGGCAATGTGACGGCTGTTTAGCCGCAGTAACCCTGTAGCCTATGCCGACTAGCAAAGGCGAGTAGTAGCGCTTGGACATATATAAGTGGGACTAATCCACAATACTAAACCTGATGGAGCTTTCTAGAATGGTGGAGCATGCTGTGTGTATATTTATATCTGTGGCTACACACTTCAGTGGTCTGAGGAACATTCCAGAAACCATGACATTGAACATTTATACAAATTGTAATTACAAACATAGATTTCTTCCTTAGATAGAATATAAACTACCATTAGGTATACAGTTGCTTCAGCCTATATACTGCCATCCGTGACACCAGCTGGGTCACTACTCTAGGTTATGCAGGAATCCTGAGTTACAACCATGGGAACAAGATGTCCTGAAGCAACTGGCATTTCCTCATGAATCCCACACTGCTTCCCTAACTGTACAGACAATTCACGACATGGAATATAACCAATCATGTGACTATTTTTTTGCTGGCCTTCTCCCCGAAGAGTCTCAATCAGCAAAGATTCCATATTGGCCGGTTCCCTTGGGCTGGAAGTCCAAATCCTGGACGAGACTGGAACAAACCTTATACACCACCCCAGCGAGGAATAATTTAAGATCTCCAACTCCTCCTGTGAATTCTTATTGGAAATGATAGATAGTTTAGCAGTGGAAATAAAGAGGTCTCATGTATTCAATTCTGTATATTGGTTACGCGTTGACTTGCATGTTTTGCGTTATCTATTTACATCTCAGATTTCTTATCTTATCTTAGTAATACAGTAATAACGCCAAGACAAAGAAAAGAGTGCACGTGATGTGCATTCACAACACTCCCCCTCACTGCGTGCAGTATCTAAAAAAATATTTAGCAATAATTACTTAAGTGATCTTTACGATAGAACCTGGCTTGGTAAGAGCATCAGCCTGTTGATTACTGGTTGGCACATATTTAACGTCAATTTGTCCACGATTATACAACTGTCGGCAATAATGATTCCGGGCATTCACATGGCGAGAGCGTTTGTGATTGTCGTGATTTTTGGTCAACGAGATTGCGGCCTGGTTATCAACAAAGACAGTGGTACATCCTGAACCTCTAACCTTATCGCATACTCCAATTTCTTCTAAAATATTGTGCATCCAGGCTATCTGTCGGCATGTTTCAGTGAGCGCAAGATATTCGGCTTCAGTGCTGGATAGTACAACATCTTTTTGAAGGTGTGATCTCCAGGAAATAGGACCACCTAGTCGAATAAGTAGCCCTGAAGTAGAACGTGCGGTAGATAGATCTCCAGCAAAGTCGGAGTCAGAGTATGCTTCGAGGAGAGGATTGAATTCTTTGACAAAGGTGATGCCGGCATCAGGATCCTTAGCAATATATCGGAGGACTCGCCTAGCAGCAGTGAGGTGCTCCTCAGAAGGATTTTTTAAGAAGCGAGCCAAATGATTGGTAGCAAAACAAACATCAGGACGTGTTTGATTAGCCAGGTACTGTAGGCCTCCAACTATCTGGTTGTATTCAGTGAGGCGTGTAGCTGATAATGGTTCACATGAGGGCTCCATACGGTGTTCCATAGGCTTAGCTGCTGGTCTACAGTCTGTAAGAGAATGTCTGGATAGTAATTCACGGGCATAACGGCCCTGAGAAAGTTTGAGATGGTCCCCTTGATGAGTTACATGGATTCCAAGAAACTGATCATTTGTTACAATTTTAAAATTGTATTTCTCCTGAAGGACTTTTGCAAGGTTGACTATCTTCTTTTTATCAGGACCTAGGATCTGGAAGTCATCGACATGAAGTACGACGAAGAGATCCTTAGCTTTACTAGAAAATAGACAAACATCAGATTCGGTGGGCTCGAGACCATGCTTCTGAAGTTCAGTCCTAGCAGCAACATGCCAAAGAGCAGCTGCCTGCTTCAGGCCATACAGTCCTTTCTCTAATTTGATAACCTTCCCATTTTGCTCGAAGCCTTCAGGCATGTGAATATATAAAACAACATCTAATTCTGGATTGAGAAAAGCTGAAGGAACATCGCCCTGAAGTCTATGCCACCCGAAGTGGTGGCCGAGTGCTAGAAGCAGTCTAGTAGTATCAGCTCGAGGTGTCGGAGCAAATGTGTTAGAATAATCAGAGCCTTTTTGTTGGGTAAACCCACGAGCTGTCCATCGAGCCCTATATTTATCTAGGGAGCCGTCCGCGTGTGTCTTACGTTTAAATATCCACTTTCCTGTAAGAATACTTCTACTTTTGGGTACCTGGTTACGGTTAACTATGATAGCGGTCCCGGTAGAAATGAGAGATTCAAACTCAGCATCCGCTGCTATTTTCCAGTTTTCAGAGTCTGGACCCGTCATTGCTTCTTTCCAGGACTTTGGATTAATATCTTGTGACACAGGGGCCACCGCTTTGCCACTGTTAAGACGTTTATAGTCATGATGTCGAACGGACCGCCCGCGCAATGTAATAGCCATTGGACCAGGAGGTGATGAAGGAGGGCTAGGCGAGTGTACTCGTTTTTGTCCTGCAACGGTTGGTGGGAGAAAAGGCAGCATTGGCGTATCATATGTTTCGTCTTGCCCATCCAATGTTGGTAGAAAATTATTCTCAGGCTCCGCCAATACTACTTCCCTTGACTGATGATTAGATGTCGGAGCTGAATTATCAGGTCGTTTTTGGCCAGCGTAAACAGGAGGTTCAAAAGGCTGCATTAAAGTATCGTATATCTCAGGTTCATCTTGTTCGTCTTGGTCGACTGATTCGTCACGAGACTCCTCTTGATCATGCATACTGTTGATATCAGCTTCATCTTGATCGTGAACATCGTCGTTGCTAGGCTCCCCCTGATCATGAGGACTGCTAACTTCAGGTATGTTATGTTCATTGGCGAGAGTTGCTTCATTTTCGTGAGTGAGATTACTAGAAATTTCAAGCGGTAAAGATGAGGATGATAAAGATGTAGATGGAAATGGTAAGAAATCGTTTTCAGTGGTTGGTGGATTATGGAAACCAAGTCCTCCTCCAGAGTAGTAATCTTGAGGTGTAAGGTCTTTTAACTTGGCTACAGTAGGCCCATACATAGCATTTTCGTTGAATGATGCATGAGGTGTACAAAAAACTTTCCATGTTGAGCTTGAACGGGGAGTTTTGTGAGGGGTAAGAATGAGAGCGTTTTTATTGGTATTCGACTGAAATCCAACGAACCATCCAACTTGTGCTCGGGGATCAAACTTGCTACCTTTTTCGGGTTTGTTGAGGGTTCGGTATGCTTTGCAACCAAAGCGAGGAAGGCATGTGAAGTCCATTATTTCATGATGAGCAATTTTAAGTGAATGATGAAAGTGGAGCGTGGGTACTTTTTTGTGGTGAGGTTGTAGAGGTGATTTGTAAGAAATACTGCATGGTTGATAGCCCACGACCAAAAGAGAGTTGGCATACCTGCATCGATCAGGAGACAGCGAGCCCGAGTTATAATGACTTTATTTGCTGCTTCAGCAGGACCGTTTTGTTCCGGTGTATATGGAGCAGAAATATCTTGGCGAATACCCTTTTGTCGTGCAATTTCTTGCCACATAGAGTTACGCTGAATTTCAGATCCTCCATCTGAGAAACAGATTCGTACAGTTTTATCATATTGATTTTTCATAGCAGTGATCCAGTCGGCAAGTTTAATAGGTATTTCATCCTTTTTTTCTGCACCAAACCACCAACGCATACGAGTCGTCGCATCAGTGATAATTACTGCATATCGTTGACGAAAAACGTTTGGTTCCAGAGGACCAACCACGTCTATAAAGACTTCATCTAAAGCTTCTAAAGGTATGGGACGTTTCTCACGTGATATTGTACGCTGGGCCTTGCTAAGATGACATGCTTCGCAATGTGTCAACTCACTGGTATCTAATCCTCCAAGTCCTTTTGCAAAATCCTTTGTTTTTGATAATATTAATGGTCCAACATGACCGAGCCGTTGGTGCCATCTATCGGCAGTGGAGCATTTTTTAAGTTTAGCTACTGCTGGTTTCACTATGGATGGGTTCGAAATAGTTGGCGCCATAATTTTTATACAACTATTATCGGTTCTTGTTGCTTCTGATAATGGAAGTACTATTGAAATATCACCTATAGCAACCAGCCTGGCAACAGGGGTGCGACAGCTATTTGAGATTTGTTCAAGAATTCCTTCTTTTCGATTTTCACAAATATTTGCAAGACGGAATGCTCGGCCTGCAGAAATGAGGTTGATGGAAGATTTGGGAGAGAAAAGAGCATTACTGAGTTTAAGGTTAAGATTACCGAGTTTTATGATAGCGGTACCACCATAGTTGAGAGAAGACTTATGTACAGCTTGATCAAATGTGAATGGTTTATCGAGCTTAGCTAAGTTAGTGAATGCGGAGCAATTATTGATGAAATGTCTAGATGCACCAGAATCCCATATTAAGGTGTCTTTAGTGATGGCGAGGCCAGAGGCACTTGCTGCAAGGGGCAAAGCTGTAGAATATGCTGTCATTGCGATTGTCCGTCCATCATTATCATCATCACTACATTGATCATTATAGGGTACCAAGGCATTTGCACGCCCATGTTTACTATGTTTCTTATTTTCACGTAGTTCGGGATGCTGGGCCCGACATTCTTTATTGGTGTGTTTATGTTTTGGATGAAGATAGCATTGGTCGTTAGGATTGTTATCGCGAGCTGCTGCTGCAACAATTTGCAAATTAGCATCTATGGAAGCTTGACGATTACCACAGACGGCTCGGAGTGTTGCCATCATTTTTTCGATTGGGGCAAAAGATTGTTGATCATTTTCTAATGCACCCGTTGCTCTCCACGTTTCAAGCCAGCTGATATGGGCTGTTCCATGGAAGAACATGATGGATGCCATTCCTTCAGATATGCCATACTTCATGGAATTTTCTGTCATCGATTCTAGATTTGCTGCTGCATTACGAAAGTTTTGAAGATTTCTTTGGAAGTCATTGCAAAAATTAGTGGCAGTCGTTGTAAATTTTGTATTTAAAAGATTGCTGTAAGCATTTCTGTAAGGAATTGCTGCAGAAGGTTTATGCGTACTGGCAATCATGTCATATAGATCTTTTGATGATTGCGTATTATTGGATTCCGGCCTGATGCTGGGGTCAAGTCTGCGGAGGATGATACTGTAAGCCTGTAAGTCTTTAGTTGTCCAGGCTTCAAGCTGATCGAGATAGTCATCGTATTTCCTAGGATCTTTTTCAGATTCAGATTTAGTTGGTTCAAGAGGGGCTCTTTTAGATCGAATCCCTGGATGGTCGTGAAAGACGTATCCTACGAGGCCCTCATGAGCGAGAGCACCGCGGAGATCCGATGACCAAGTTGTGAAAGCCACATCGGCCTTGAGAATGATGGCAGAGGCATCGTTTTTGAAATGAGCCATGGTTGTAAGACAATGAATGTAACTAAGACCTGCTTTTAGAAGAAAAACTTGCTTGAGGTTTGAGTATCATTTGCCAGAGGTGTTGGAACGCTCGTTTGATGCTTAATACTTCCTTAACAGTTTTTATTTTTATTTTTTTTTTTTAATTTCGCGCTATACCGGGTACATAACCTATTGGAAATGATAGATAGTTTAGCAGTGGAAATAAAGAGGTCTCATGTATTCAATTCTGTATATTGGTTACGCGTTGACTTGCATGTTTTGCGTTATCTATTTACATCTCAGATTTCTTATCTTATCTTAGTAATACAGTAATAACGCCAAGACAAAGAAAAGAGTGCACGTGATGTGCATTCACAACAATTCTGGATTAAATTGCCAGCCTCACCTGGACCCCCCAGTTTGTGACATTGACGACTTTGTGGACCAGGATTATGATAAAGATAGACACTTTGGTTTCCAGACTAATGCAGTGGAACTGCTAGTGCCAGATGTCCCTCTTCAAGATGTTCTGACATTTGAAGTGAATTCCTCGTCTCATCTATCAAACAAAGAGAGTCCTTTAGCCGAATTACAGCATGAGGCTAATTTATTGGAGGCAAATCTGGCTGAGACTAGAAAGAGACAGCGAATGGAATTAGGTGATGGGAGAGATATTTTGGAGGATGACTCGGTAGACGATGTGACAAACACCTCGAGTTCTCGACCTGCCAACAAGAGGAATTCCAACGCCAAACCCTCGGACCCGATCAGTAGTACACCGACGTAAAAAAAAATCCGCCGAAAAAAACATTCTAACATTCACGCCTTTTCGGGTCAACAGCCATTAGACCCGGAATTCTACATTGAATTACTCTCTTGGGTTAAAGTTCCTCTCTCTGTTCTAGAAATTGCTCAAATATCACCAGAGGCAGCCCTTAACTGGAAACGGTTAATGACGCGAGAAAACTCAAGAAAGAAAAAGAACGCGGTGATAGAAATGAATTCGGTCGAGGTTGAAGATAACCTGCTTGAGGAGCTGTATTCCTTCCTTAGAAGTCGAGCAGAAGTCAACAGGGTGGTTACAAACGTCAGTAGAAGACCGCGTAACCCAACTCCATCTAATATAGGTTCCAAGTCTTTGTCTCAATTTAATGTTCTTGCCGATAACCCCTTCAGAATTCCAGTCCTAGTCAATGCTTATAAACTGGGCCAATTATTTCAAGTCAAGCTCAAGCCAGGAACAACTCAAGCGGATCAGGGATCTGACATTAACATAATTTCTGACAGACTCGCAAAAGACCTGAGGATAAAACCAATAAAATTAGGTCCTCATATAGTTTTAAAAATGGGCACCGCAAATGGTGAGAGTACTCAGCTTCACCAGTACGCGGAAATAAAAATTTGCGTGGAAGGAATATGGAGGACTGTGCAAGTTTTTGTGCGCCCACCGACCTCCAATGATCGCCCGTCACTAATGCTAGATCTTTCTTGGTTGTACAAAGTTAACGCCGACATCAAAATCAGAAAATTTCAACTCAGAATTGGTGATAGAAAGAAGGGCAAAGAACGAAAAACAATCCAGACAAGCGAATTCAAACCGGCGGTTCACCACAAATTGTCTCTTATTCCGTTTACATCCAAAAACCACGATCTTCTCCACAGCCTACCACCGAAGAGTAAACCACCACTCGAGTTGTCTAGTGAGAGTGAGGATTCTGAATCGTCTGAAGATGATAGCCTTTCGGAAAACTAGATTGTCACCAACGCGACGGTAAAGCGTTAATCTTAACAAACTCAAATCTTGATCACACCCTCAAAAATCAAGATGTAACGAATAATGACTTGATGACTAATGATAATAGATTTCCTTACCACCAATTTCCTTTGTTACCTACTTTCGACCATCTTCTTCAGGCAGTACCCGAGGAAGAATACATTACGAAAATATCTAATATTTCACGATGCTCATCTAAGCATCTATCTAATTTTAAATCTTTTCAAGCAGATCTTTCATTGACTAAATCTCATTCATTTCCGACTTTGCGACGACCTACTTTTAGACCCCTGGCGGACAACCCTATTGACAACATCAACACTTGGTTTAATTCCTGTCAGGCCACTATCGGAGATATCTGTTCAGACAAATACTCACAGCAACAAGTAAAAAGACTGCTTTATACTTACCGAGATCTTGATGCGGGGGCCGTTGTTAATCTCCCAGCAACAGACCTTTACATTCATAAATTCATCTCAAGCCGGGTACCAAGCCTTGGAATATGTCAAAACAAAAGAGGTGGCCAAAAGATCAAGAATGGTGGTTGAATAAGATTGTGACGGAAAGTTGGAAGAGTGGAATGCATGAGCCGACAGTGATTGCAAATAGTGAACTCTCTCAATGGAATGCACAGGCGAAGTTAATTCCCAAAAGTGATGACGTCCAATGGGGAGACGAGCCTCGCGTAACGTTTAACTATCATTACGTTTACAAAAATCTTCCTGGAAGCAGTATGCCTCTCATGTTAGACTGCCATGATTTCCTAAGTCACCCATCCTTTCAATTCTTCTGTCAATGGGATTGTAAGCATAGCTATTGGTCTATTCCGCTTCACCCAGAGATTAGACCCTATTTTGCCTTTACATTGACCAACATGCCACAATTACAACCCACTAGAGCTCCTCAGGGTTCTCAGAGCGCAACGTTTGGATTAACGGAATGTATGAAGATCATGCTTGGGGAAATACCTTCTTTACCTGATGGGGAGTTGCTACCGGATAGTACGGATGGCAGTTTTCCTTCCCTTCTCACTGGATCTCGTATAGAGGATCTAGCAAACACTCATTTTTATATGGACGACATTTTTAATTGATTCCGTACATTTGAGGAAGGCTTTCAATTTTTATTACAACTTTTTCTTCCTCGCATCGCTTGGGGTATGTTTAAGCTCTCATTTAAAAAGTTACATTTATTTTGTTCGAAATAATTGCTCTCGGCGTTGACCACCGAGGTGGAGGGATTTCCCGCATTAAGCACGCTCGTGGCGAGAAAATTAAAATCTGGCCAACCCTGAAAGATAATTTTGACGTGCGAAGTTTCATGGCTTCCATTAATATCACGAAGTAGTGGATCAAGAACTTTGCAGAAATGGCTGCGCCCCTGAACTATTTGACCGGAAATGTGCCTTTTATTTGGGGTCCTGTTCAGCAAGCCAGTTTTTGTCTGTTGAAAGATAAGTGTTCTTCTGAGGTGGAAAAGCATGGGCCATTACCAAACTTCCCTTACCAGATGTATTCTGATGCAAGTAATTGGTATATGGGATGTGTTGTTACCCAGCTTCAGGAACAAGGAACTATCAAGAGAAAATTAGAAGTGCCAATCCTATACGACTCGATTAATCTAATTTTGTCACAGCGGAATTATGGCACATATAAGCGAGAGCTTCTGGCCATTATTACCTTCGCGCGGCAATATGATTATCTATTTCGAGCTCACGAAACGAGCACCATATTCACGGATCATAAACCGTTGTCGTTCGTTTTGGACTCGGCTCGTTTGGATGGTATTTACGCTCGGTGGAACCATTTGTTGTGTGAAATGAACGTTGAGATTGTTTGGATTTCGGGGAAGCGAAATGAGATTGCGGACGCGTTGTCTAGGACTTTGTTCCTAGACCCTTCAAAAGGGAGGGATGAGGTGTTGGAGAGATATGGGGCGGTGGTTAAGGAGGGTGAGAAGGAGCCGGTATGGATTTGGAAGGATGGGAGGGGGGATACGTGGAACTAATCGAGGGACATTACGCGTCACGGTGAGCCATGACCACGGACACCACCAATTTAGTGGGGACTAATTCATCGGATTTTCAGTCAACAGTTGTGGAGTCAGGCACTGTAGAATTTTCGATCTCCTTCCCACTTTTGAATCCCGTGGAACAGCACCTGTGTCGAGTCTCCTCGAATTCAGTCGACCTCGCCCCGATCAACCAGAGCCTGCAGTCATAAAACTGGTTTTGCGAAATTTACACCTTTCACCGGATCAATAAACTTCCACAAGGCTTGGATCGAATAAAAAAGAGATCTTTTTTAATTCGAGCTCGACGATATCGACTAGTTGATAACAATCTCTTTGTTGACATCAACGCTTCTTGGAAAAGATGTGTAACAGAATCCGAAGTAAGTGCAGTGCTCTTTGCCGCGCATGACGAAGCGGGCCACCATGCTGCAAGGCTCACAATGAGGAAATTAAGGGACTATTATTGGCCTAGTCTAGCCAAAGATACTCACGACTATATCCTAGGCTGCTTGTATTGTGCAAAACATGGAACTGCCAGACGATCTCAGTCGCAATCATCTCCATCTGTAGCAGAGAAGATGGCCCTTCTGGGGATGGACTTTATAGGTCCTCTACCACAAGCTAGACTCTCAGTTGAGGAGTCGATACAGTGCTGTTTTCCCCAATTCTCGGATTGTACATTAGCCACTACTTCTCCTGAAAATGGATTCGCAGGTTCCCAGTTCACTCACATCTTCCTAGTCATTGATTACTTCAGTAGATTTGTCTGGGCCTTTCCAGTTTCGGCTGCAAACCAAACTGAGGTCATTCGCTGCTTAATTTGGCTCTTCCAAATTTGGGGACCCCTAACGGCGATATACTCTGAAACTGGAACCCATTTCTCGGGGGCAACAATGCAAAAATTTCTCTCTAGTCAGGGTACTCTCTGGATACCTGCTCCTTCGGGCTCGAAAAGGTCCACGGGAATGGTGGAGAAAGCTAACGACATCTTGGAAAAAATATTGAAAAAGATTCCTCAACGAGAAGATTGGCCTCTTCGAGTACAAAGGTCTGCGTACGAGTTGAGCCACAGAGAAGATATTTGGGATTCTCTCCCTATGAAAATATGTTTGGCTATCAACCACCTTCTTACTTGGAGTTAAAGATCCCTACTTTGCGCCGTTCGCAACTTCTATTTTTTCTTTACAATATTGATCTAAACACTTTAGATGAAAACGAGCATGCTTCATTGGTTTTGGCTCATATGGCTAACGTAGAAGTTGAAAGAGACAAAGTCATTCAGAAAGATTCCCTTCGTCGACAGCTTCAGAAGAATAGGCATGATCTTGGTATCTCTCGGAACATATCTTACAGTTCTGGGGATTTGGTTATGCTTTACGATCACAGCGCGGCCAAGCGGAAGCTTTGCGCGTCTTACTGAGGTCCCTTTATTATCTCAGGTTTGGCGGGTGATAACGGCAAGAGCTATACTCTTCGACAAGTCAACGGTGAGCCTATTAGGAACACCTATCACGGAGATCAGTTGAGACCCTTCCGTCTTCGCGAAGGTTACTTATTCACTGGTGAAGAACTGGGAATCAAAGTGTACCAGAATATTCGACTCGGTAGGAGCCGACATAAACTTCCCGCTGTTGTTGAGTTAGTTCCAGGCGCACACTATACTTTAAATGCAGTCGATCTAGCGTCCTGTTTGCCTATTTTTAAATCTCTCAACTAAACTGGATTTACCCTTCTTCCGGAAGCTAGAGTTATTAGCGGATATCAAGTGTTGTGCAGCTTTCGGATCACCAGTTATAGGAATAGTCCGGGCTACTACGAGAAAATCTGGACAAAGCAGCTCTGGAAATACAACCTCGCGACCCCTTCCAGCTAGTCGAAAACTCACGGTAGTAGGCACAAAATTGAGCTGTTGAGTTTTAAGATACGAGGTGGTTTTAGATGGATGCACGCAAAATCGTGCAGTGAACAGTTGTTCTGAATTGTATTCTAATTTGAACTTTATCTCCTACTTTTGTCAATTTTCTAGAATGCGCTACAGAGAGCGCTTATGCTTGATGGGGAGTAGAAGAGGTCGGTTATAGATCACGTGTTTCTATGCGTAGAATGTCGCGTCCAGGTCACGTAGTTAGAAAAAAAAGGAGAAACAACACTAGAATACATCTTGAGATACCTCTTACGTCTTCGCAGGACATTTTCTCTAAGTAATCAGGGTTTGGCTTGAATTGACTGTTACTAATTATAAGTTTTATCCTTGATTTTCAATAATTACTCACGGGTGATGTTCGAAGCCGAACAATGGGAAGGAAACACAGAACTTGTATATAGAGGATTGTTCGGAACCTAAGTTAGCTTTTCTTCTTCATAGTGAATTATTAACAACCATTACTCATACAAGTGCTCATTGCCTCATACAGTTAATCTGTGACAATCAGTTGGCATATCCCAACGCCTAACAACAGCTTACCACCCCCAGTCAAACGCAAGTGAGAGAGCTAATCAAGAGATGTTCAAATACTTACAAACTTTCACTTGCTACGTACAAAATGATTGGGCTGATTTACTACCTATGGCACAACTCGCGATGAACCTACGACCTAACTCAGCTATCGGGGGAATGAGCCCGTTTTTCCTTAGACATGGATACAACATTAACCTTATTCAAGAACCAGTTCTAGATGACAGCCATCGAAACCCCGGAAAATCTTCAGCAGAAAGACTTATTATGAGGCTGAGTGAAGCTCAAGATTTCGCGCAAGCAGCTATCGCCACAGCTCAGCAGCGTAACGGGGAAAACGCTAATCGTTTTCGGAGACAACCCAAAAAATTTAAAATTGGAGACAAGGTCTGGCTAAACTTGCAGAACGTCAGCACGCCCCAACTTTCTAAGAAGTTGTCCTGATTACACGCAAAGTACGAGATCACGGCTGTACCGGACCCCCTGACCGTGGAATTGAACTTACCAGGAAAAATCCATAAGCGTTTCCATGTCGAGCTAGTGAAAAGAGCTTGTAATGACCCATTACCCTCGCAGAAATGCGACGACACGCAAAATCCAGCACTCATAGATGAATTTAACAAACCCGAGTATGAGATCGACAGAATATTAAGAGCCCGCACTATACGGCGAGGTCGAGGTCAATGTAGACAAGCACTAGTCAAGTATTCTAGCTGGGCTGAGCCTTCATGGGAACCAATAGAGTATATCAAGGATACAGCGGCACTTGATGTGTTTGAGCACGACTATGGACCCATTGAGTTTAACGACGGTCCCCCTATCAATAGATCAGGATCCTTTGTAGGTCCAGCCGAAGAACACGTTAAAACAAAACGTCGACAAAAAAGACAGAAAAAAAGGGCAGACAAACAAACAAAATGATTACTTACTATTCGGAAGGGGGGGGGGGCTGTAACGGTCTGTAGACCAGGGTATTGCCTGTAGGCTAGGCTGGCCAACCGAGCCAGGTCTCAGTCACACGACACTGTTTGCTTGCTTTGTCGCGTCACATGCTCTGTGCGTCCTCTGGAGTCCACACCCATGTTTGCTTCTTCACGCACATGTATAAATAGGCACCCATGACCTCGCTTTTATTCTCCTCATCATCTTCCGTCATTAATTCTTTACGCTTTAATCTACTTTTGTAATTTGTTAAACAATGTGACAGGCTAGTGCCTATAAGCATTGTGTTGACGCGCTAGCCGACACTAGCCTTTTAGCGAGGGTTGCTTAATGGTATGAGCGTCACAGAATCATTTATTTCGGCGTGGATAGACGTAGTATAGTTTACTTACTTAGAATAAAATACTTAACATCTTGTAAATATCGACTCGCGAGTACCTCGCCCCCTGGCCCCTTCACATAGTATTTTATTCTCGTTTTTGTTCCATAAGGAATTACCAACCTTTTGGACAACAACTCGCGACCGGAGCCTCGCAAGCGATTACTTGATTTTCACGGCCGGAGTCCTATGGAAACCTCAGGCCACCTTAAAGTTAAAGATGACGGATAATAATATACCTTTTTAAGACGCAATTCAAAACCAGGATTGCGATATGGATGATAGAAACCTAGCGCCCATTGTCGGAAGAGAGAAGGAAGCAGTATGGCCTAAATGGAAAGGAAGCCCGGCGTCGTTTCCACTCTATTTTGCCAGGTTAAAAATAAAGATTGCTGCAGATTTCAAAAGGCTAGGAGGAAATGAAATCATTTGTCATTTGATACTTGAGACTATACCCGAGAATAAATAGCAAAGAGTTTTGCACTGGTTTTTAAGTAGCGGACCAAATGGTGATTGGGATGTTGAACTCTTTCTATCCTTTCTGAAAGATAAATTTAACGATAAACTAGCTCTCCAAACGGCAGGCAGTGAGCTCCAGTGGATGAGAATGGGTGACTCACAGGATTTTGAACTTTTCCTTGACAATTTCGAGCTGAAGCTAGCCCAGTGTGGTGGCCTAAATTGGCCGGATGAGGATAAAATCATCCGAATAAACGAGGCAATAAATACAAAGTTGGCAGATGCTTTAATTGGCGTGGACCTTCCAGAAAATGACTACGACAGATGGATATCCCGGGTTCGGAAAACTGCGTCGCGCTTAGAGTCTCATCCGGGATATATAACAGACTCACAGACGTTAACTTTGTATCTTGGCAAGCAAGTCACTGCCAAACATGTCCCCCATGTCTTGAGATGTCAGCCGGAAGCAAGCCAGCCCAACGTTTCCCCCCTGTTAGACGCGGATGGCAATGTTCAGATGTCCGGGGTAAATCTAGTGGCCCTGATTAATGCCTTGATTGGAAGGACAAACAGCGGCACTTCATCAAACGAGCCCCCTGATAGACGCCCTCAAGGTGAAGGCTATTTGAATGCAGGAATCAAAAAGCCAAGAGCAAAATGGCTATCGCGATCAGAGGCCAATCAACTGATTGCAGAAGGTAGGTGTCTACGTTGTAGGAAAACGGGACACATAGGGAAAAATTGACCAACCTTAGGACCGGCAATTCGGCCGGCAGTAAACCATACATCTACTAGGCGCAAAGAGATTGTAAGTGACGGGTATGACAGTGCTACAGAGTTACTGTCGGAAAATTATTAGCCCCTGAGTCAAGTCGCGCCCAGGGGAGTGAGGTTTCTTCGCGTGAGGTAGAAAAAGCACTGAAAGGAACGGATAGCAAACCCTTCTACATAGACGTAATGCTAAATTCAAATAAATTCACCCGAGGATTTATTGACAGTGGATGTTTGTGCTACTCCGCTCTTAGTGCCGCCCTAGTTCGCAAGTTGAATCTCCCGCGCATTCCAATTCCAGAATGTTCATTAAAGCTGGCAGAAGAAAGTAATATTAATAATACTATATCGTACATCACTTGGGCTAACGTTGATATTAATGGGCACAAGGAAAAAATATTTGGATACATAATCGGCAAACTTGCTTTCCCTCTTATCCTAGGAGATCCCTGGATGCGACGCAACAATGTCGTCTATAGAGCAGGACCTCGAACTCTGCATATTCGGATAGCCGGGCAAGGCTTAGTGGTGCGGGAAAGCGGCTGGATGGACAGTAATAACAACAGAAATGCCAACCTACTCTCCGCTAGTGTGTTTGTAGCCCAAGTGAATCGAATTTGGAAAAACTTCTCACGCTCTTCGCTTGAAGCTCTCGAGGATAGAGGTAATTCCTTGGGAAAAATTGACTTGCCTCGAATTGGCGCCGTCTCAATGGGGGATATCGAAAAGGCCCTATCTAAGCTAGAGAAAAAAAAACCGATCATTAACAAGGAAATGGTTAGAAGAAAATTGCCAAAAAATTTGTCGGACCTCAGAGATATTTTAGACGAAGATGATGGTCTTGCACTTCCACCTCATAGGAAATTAGAGATCACTCTATAGAGTTAAAGAAAGATAATCAAGGACGGGACCTAGATGTTCCCTGGGGACCCATCTATGGAATTTCGCGTGACGAGTTATTGGTATTACGAAAGACTCTAACGGACCTCTTGGGTAGAGGTTGGATTAGGACAAGCAGTTCCTCCGCGGGAGCACCGGTATTGTTTGTCAAGAAACCAGGAGGAGGCCTTAGATTTTGCGTAGACTATAGGGCTTTGAACGCAATCACACGCCAAGATCGGTAGTCTCTTCCTCTCTTCAGAGAGACTCCCAGAAATATTGCCAAGTCAAGGTACTTCACAAAGGTCGATGTTCGCGCGGCATTTCATCGGCTCCGGATAAAAGGAGATGAGTGGAAAACAGCATTTCGAACAAGATTCTGTCTTTTCGAATGGCTAGTTACACCTTTCGGACTAGCGAGGGTCCCGGCATCTTTTCAGAGGTACATCGATAGTATCCTAGACGAGTCTCTAGATCAATTTTGCTCGGCATATAAGGATGATGTACTCATCTACTCGGATGGCTTCCGTCAAGACCACCTTAAAAAAGGTTCGGCATGTGTTGGAGCGTCTAGGAAGAGCAGGCCCAAAGCTGGACATCGAAAAATGTTAATTTGCAGTTCATGAAATTGAGTATCTGTGATTTATAATTACTGCCGGTGAAGGAGTTAAGGTAGATCCTGATAAAATCGAAGCTATCAAAGGATGGGAACCGTCAACGACAGTCGAAGGTGTACGAAGTTTTATAGGCTTTGCCAATTTCTACCAGGAATTTATCGGAGACTTCAGCCAAGTAGCCGCGCCTCTGGTTGCATTGACACATAAAAATCAGCCATGGAGATTGTCTTGAACCTGTCCCTAGATTGGGATATATCACGTTAGATATGTCTTAACACTTGGGCGCTCTTTGGTGTTCTAGGGTGTTCAAGGGAGTGCTATAATATTTCACGTTATATTATTGGTCATTACTATAGCTGCCATAGGTTCCATGGAATTCTATGCATTTCTAATCTAGCTTGGGCTATGGGAGAATCTTTACGACCAGCTGTATATAAAGTAAATTGTCTTGCATCTCAGATCTCTTCAGATCTGAGACTTGTATCTACCACTTATTGAAGAACTTATCTTGAACTCTCAATATCCTTGTATCCGCTCTTGAACTTATTGTCCTCGTTGTTATTGCTATTGTTATTGCTATTGTTATTGCTATTGTTATTGCTATTGCTATTGCTATTGTTATTGCTATTGTTATTGCTATTGTTATTGCTATTGTTATTGCTATTGTTATTGCTATTGTTATTGCTATTGTTATTGCTATTGTTATTGCTATTGTTATTGCTATTGTTATTGCTATTGTTATTGCTATTGTTATTGCTATTGTTATTGCTATTGTTATTGCTATTGTTATTGCTATTGTTATTGCTATTGTTATTGCTATTGTTATTGCTATTGTTATTGCTATTGTTATTGCTATTGTTATTGCTATTGTTATTGCTATTGTTATTGCTATTGTTATTGCTATTGTTATTGCTATTGTTATTGCTATTGTTATTGCTATTGTTATTGCTATTGTTATTGCTATTGTTATTGCTATTGTTATTGCTGTTGTTGTCGTCGCTGCCAGTTTTGTTGTCTCTGTGGTCTTTGTTATCATCGTGTTATCACTATCCTTGATCTTGCCCTGACAGAGATGAGGCGAGCTACAGCGAAGCTCATTTGAGCGTCTCAAGGAACTTTTCATCACTGCCCCAGTCTTTGCACACTGGGACCCAGATCGGAGTACTATTGTAGAAGCAGACTGCTCTGGCTATAGTATGGGAGCATGCCTGTCGCAGCTAGACTCGAAGGGAAGGCTACGCCCTGTAGCATATTTCTCAAAGAAATTATCCCCAGCTGAAAGCAATTACGAGATTCACGACAAAGAACTTCTCGCCATCATGAGAGCTCTAGAGGAATGGCGAAGCGAACTCAATGGAGTCACTAAACCTTTTACAATCTTATCAGACAATAAGAATCTCCAATATTGTATGACAACTAAGAGGTTGTCAGAGAGGCAAGCAAGATGGTCTTTACTGCTCTCTCAATATAGATTGCAGTTGAAGTTTCGGGCTGGTAGTAAATCGCAACGACCAGACGCTTTGTCACGGCGTGAACAAAATATGCCAAATCTGCGTTATGACAGGCGTTTAAAAAACCGGGAAGTGCAATTACTAAAAAACGAATGGATGCCTCCAAAGCAGGGGATGCACACGGAAGCAGCACATGTACAAAACAATTCAATTAACATAGCTCAAACTGGGATTACCGCCCGCTCATTTGAGGGTGTTCCATTAGGAGAGGAAATTTTTGAGGAAGTTGACCTGCAAAAGCTGTGGGATGAAGGCATAAAAGTAGATGAATCATTCAGAATGCTGTACGTGGCAGCTTGCATGGGACAGCGGTCCTTCCCGCCTAGTTGCGCTGATTGGAAGTTGTCTATGGCGGAGTGCGAGCTTGACTTACGAGGCGCCTTAAAATTCAGGGAAAGATTATCATCCCAACTTGGGAACCCCTTCAAACAGCCCTCATCCAGAGGGCCCACGACTCTCATATTACAGGCCACCCAGGGAGAGATAGTACATTCTCCATCCTGCGCAGGGATTTTCATTGGCCTGGTATGTCCCAAATGGTGCGAAAATTTTGCAGAAATTGCGATGTGTGTAGGCGTTTCCATTTGTGGAAAGAGAGACGAAAGGGCTTGCTAAGGCCTTTACCGGTTTCAGAGCGCTTCTACAGTGAACTATTGATAGACTTTATGACGGAACTTCCACACAAAACGACCGAAGATCCCAGATACCTCATGGTTATCTGTGATAGACTCCTAAAGAGCGTAACTCTTGAAGCCATGACCACAATGGACGCTGAGCGGTGTGCAGAGACGATTGCACAGTGCTACTTTCGATTTCACAGCTTT
Organism: Podosphaera xanthii; assembly: GCA_028751805.1. NCBI lineage: Eukaryota > Fungi > Ascomycota > Leotiomycetes > Helotiales > Erysiphaceae > Podosphaera > Podosphaera xanthii. The sequence continues at coordinate 1,564,659 of JAPWIX010000022.1, forward strand.
CCAAAATTTATTACCTCTGATAGGGGCTCAACTGGACCAGTGATTTTTGGACTAGGCTTTGCGAACTTGTTAAAATCTTGTATGACTAAGTGTTGTGATCAAAGCATAAAGTTTTATTATAAACTATGAAGGCTATAAATAATTACAAGATTGTCACATGACTTGGTCATGTGAGGCTTAAATACCATCACACCCCCCAGAAACTGAATGCTTTAGATCAATTCTTACATGATCGCAAAATATATTATGTTTGAGGCGTTGTAGTGCTTTTGTAAGACCATCAGCTTTGCAGAGATCTGTGGGAGTATATTTCCATTTGATGGAGTTGGTTTTAATCGCGTCTCGAACAGTCCCATGCCTCATTAAGAAATGACGATTTCTTGCCGAAACTTTGTTAGAGTTGGCTGTTATCATTGCTGCAGTATTATCTATTTCAGTTATGATTGGCTTTGGAGGGGTTTGAAAGAGTTCTTCATAAAGAGGCTTTAGCCATTGTGCAGTGACAGCTAGCGTGGTAAGCGCAGCATACTCAGATTCACATGTACTCTGGGCCGTTACTGTTTGTTTCTTCGACCACCAAGCAATTGGTGAGTCATTAATCATAAAAAGAACTCCAGATGTACCTTTGGAGGAGGTAATGTTTCCCCAACTACTATCAGAAGAAGCAGTTAGATTTAAATGACCTTTCTTTGGAAAGAATAAGGATGCTGATTTTGTTTGTGAAGTATAACAAACAAGGTGTTTAAGTGACGCTAAGGCATTTTGAGAGGGGTTTCTCATGTGGCGACAGAGTCGATTAACTGCATATTGTATATCAGGCCTCGTCATATTCGCAATATGTAGTAGCGTTCCTACGGCCGATCGAAACAATGAGGCATCGTCTTTTGAGCATAAGTTTTCTGTTTCACAATCTAACAGATTATCATCAGCGATCGGTGTACTTGCACCTTTACAATGTATCATGCTCATTTCTTCGCACAGAGATTCGATTTTATCTTGCTGGTTGATTCTTATACCATTGGATTTCCTATCAATATTGATACCAAGAAATTTAGTCATTTTGCCAAGGTCTTTAAGTTGGAATGATTCAGCTAAGGTTTTAACAATCTGATCAATTTGAGAATCAGTTTCAGATATGATCATAAAGTCATCGACATATGTTGAAATGATTGTGTTTTTATGTCTAAATATATTATTATTGGTCTTTAGCAATTGGAATTTCATTTCATTTAACACTTGTCGAAGTTTTAATTGCCATCGTCGTGGTGCCGTCTTCAGACCATAGATTGCCTTATGCCGCTTACAGACCAGATCCCCAGGTAATTCTTTACCATGTGGTTGCTCAATATAGATTGGGCGATCAATTTCTGCATGAAGAAACGCTGCTGTAATATCAACATGGCAAATATAAGGGTTGTGCCTAGCGGTTAGTGCCAAGAGCATGCGCATTGACGTTGGAGGAAGGACATCAGCGTAGGTGTCATCCGCAAATGGTTCTGAAAATCCACGAGCACACCATCTTGCTTTTAGTTGCCCATTTGGCTTTTCTTTTAGAGCCCATTTTCCTGTCATTATTTTGCCCATTGCTTCAACTCGAGGGACGAGAGTCCAGACCTTATTTCGTATCATATTATCTATTTCTTCATTCATAGCGCTATTCCAATCACTTGCTCTAGGTCCAGATAAAGCTGTCTTGATAACTTGTCGAGTTGAATGAAGAGCATGAACTTGAAGTCTGAGAGGAAAAGAGTTTTCTTGGAAGCGGACATCACGTCTTACAACCGTTCGTTGAGTATTGGGATTCAAAATAATATGGCCGCCGGAGAATTCGGAGCCAACTTAAATACCTTCTCGGGCTTTGGATTTCAATTTGTTGCTGTCTGGCTCAAGCCAAAAAGCACGACAGCCAAAAGGGTGAAGATTATGAATTTTAGGCATTGTATGAAAAACTGAGTAATACGGCGAATTTGGAGAGACAGAGTTAGGAGTGACGTTGAGGATATAAATGGCAGCTGCAAGAATGAGAGGCCACAAACGTAATGGTAAGCCAGATTGTAAATGGAGAGCACGCATTTTCTCTGTAACAGTGCGGACATTTCTCTCCACTATTCCATTTTGTTCTGGAGCGTGTGAGGAGGACCTATGCCACTTGATTCCACGGGATAAGAGATTTTGTTGGAGATCTGAGTTAGAGAATTCAGTGCCACTATCGGTATGTATAATTTTAGGAGTTTTGCCAAATTTTGTCATTAAATGTTCCAGTAGTTGAACAATTTGGCTAGGCACAGTTCTCTTCGAGTAGACTGGCCATGCCCACTTCCAGGAAGTGAACTCATCAACCGCAAGGAGAAACCAGCTTGCGTTAGGAATCGATTTATCAGTCGTGGTAGGGAACAATGACTTTTGACCTCCGACTAGGTCCATATGGATGACCTCTCTAAACGAAGATGCACTACGTATAGAGCTATATCCTTTGGACTTGGTAATTTTGGTTTTGATGCAAGTCTCACAGTCGTATGGAAATTTGTAGCCTTTAATACCTGCAGTTTTTAAGGCTATGTCTTGTGCTTTCTGTCCAGGGTGACCAAGTATACCATGCCAATCGCGTTGCACGGGATAGAGTTCAGGGTTTACTAAGTCCAAAGTGGGCTTATATATTAACCTACCAGAAGTACGACGAAAAATTGCACAAACTGTACCATCAGGACAAAGAAGTTCGACATTACGATACTCTGATGGCCAACGTATTGAGAATCCTTGGCTTTCTAGTTGTGCTGAGGAGAGAATTTGATTTCTTTGACCAGGCATGTGAATAGCTCCCTTTAAAATTTCAGTTTTGCCGTCAATGGTGGGAAAATTTAGGTCACCACGGCCAGAAGTTATCACTTTACCTCCTCCGGCTACATGAATAGTCTGCGATGCAGGGGAATAAGAAGAAAAGTCTGATTTATTTCCAGTTACGTGAAAATCCGCAGCAGTATCCAACTAATAACTAAAATCTTCTAAACATTTATCAACAGAAAGAACATTCTTGTTCCCTTGATTTAGACCCAATCGAGATTGTTCCTGAGCTTTGCCCTTATGAACGTTCATTTTCTTCCTACATTTGTCTTCACTGTGTCCAACGATATGACAAAAATTGCAAACCTTTGGCTTGCCTGAGGATCTAAACGAACTACTGCGGGTCCATTTTAGACACTCGGAGATTGTATTTTCATATGATAGATCACGGCACCGATTTGCCAGATCAGGCTGGAGCTTTCTAACGTGAAAGAGTAAGAGGTGGTGCATCTGAAAGTGGATTTCTGTCGTAATCTGAAAATGTTCCCTTAAATCCTGATATCGCTTTTGATACTCTTTCATAAAGCTTTGTAAATTGGTGTTCTTTTCAGGTTGATAAGTCCAAAATCGAGAAACAATAGAGTTTACGTTTGAAAATGAAGTAGCTTGAGAGGTTGAAACGATTTCATTAAGGATAGCTCGAGGGTTATCACGAGGTGCTGTTCTAATATGGGGGGCTGTCTCACGAAGTTTAGCGACCCACCACGTTGACCACATTCGAATGGCTTTATTTCGGGGTAGTTGAGGAAGGAATGCCGCAGAGGTTTGGGATAAAAAAATCAGATTTTCGACGGATTCAAACCATTGAAACCAATTGTTTTTCTTAAGACAAGGAAGTGGTGTCATCTTGTCGATGCTTTGTAATCGGTCAGTTAGCGTCCAGATTTCAGTCTTTCTCTGAGACTCTTTGATTGATTCTTTCAAGTCATCCGCAGTAGCAAATGTGAGACCACCAATGATAATATCATTTAATTCATCGGAAGCAGAATTATCATCTTTGAGGAGATGTTTTCCTTCAGTAGTCGGGGCCTTAAAGGAGTCAGACATTGTGAAGATGTGCGAAAGTTGCTATCGGATAATATATGTGGATGAAGACGAGAGCACCTTAATCGATGTTGTTGATTAAGAAACGGAAGCTGAGAACGAAGTGGAAGTGACTAAAGGGCCATAACCTGTTGTGATCAAAGCATAAAGTTTTATTATAAACTATGAAGGCTATAAATAATTACAAGATTGTCACATGACTTGGTCATGTGAGGCTTAAATACCATCACTAAGTCACTGTTGGAAATAGTTCTCTCCTTACTGTCGCAAAATGTTTAAATTAATGTTGCGGTTGCGTGACTCGGCAGGTCTCATCTATTCTGAGAGCACAATAAAAAAAGGTGAAACTGGATCACTAATTTTAGATGAGTCATTGTTTAGATTACAGGAGTTTTAGTATAGCGACGTATCTCAGGATCTAGTGATGATATAAGGACGGCTGGGAAACTGTAGAAAGAGGCGGGGAGGAACTCATATTTTCTTCAAGTGATTATTAGCCTTTCAAAAAAGATTTTATTACCACAATTTCTGTTGTCACCTTATCAGACGAGCTCGATTCTTTTAAACACTGACTTTACAGATTGACATTGTGAATCTTTCATAAATAATCTTACAAATCTACCAAAGGCTTTCAACAGCCTTTCACTGTAACGGCTTGTAAGCCTTAATGGTCCTACAGCCTACGATGGTTATCGCAGTCAGTTGATTGATACAGATTTACTACCACGTGACTGTTATTTTGTGACATGGGTAATGCGAATGAGAGGTTTACACCCTTGTTAACCTTCTTACGTGTGCCCTTAATTACACACCCTGGAATCACTAAATACACGTGATAGTTTGGAAATATCTAGAATATTCTAGACATCAACGACGAGGCATACAACCTCCTCTAGTATGACCTATGATGAAGATTTACTAAGCAATGGCGAACATTCTAGAAATTATGTATAAAGTATATAAGTAGCCTATAGGTTGTACTTAGATAGACAGAGAGAAAATTATAAACTACCTTTGCTTATATGATTGCCCACGCATCAATACTCGAACTGTGACATGTAATTTTCTCTCTGATACTTTCAGAAAGCAGACACGCAGACACGTAGACACGCAGACACGCAGATCAACACTAAAAAAATTAAATAAAAATAAATAAATAAAATAAATCAATAAAAAGAGAGGAGAAATGTCATCGAAGAATCCCCAAGTAGTTTCAGTTGAACAATTTCGGCAATTGCAGCGGCAGTTTGAAAAGCTACTCGCTAACCAAAGCAGTAGCAAGTGTAACTCTCGAAAGGTCATTATTGAAAAGGATCCTCCACAAAACGAGAAGGCAAATTTGAAGCCAACGAAATTACTAGAGTTCAACGGGAATAGAGCACAATATCCAGCATGGCGAGCTGCAGTATTGGATACCTTTCGCATGGATTCGCTATTATTCGGATACGATAATTCCCGGGTCTTTCTAATGATATACAATGCATTAAAGGGCGTGGCAAAAATAAAAGCAGGGCCATTTTATGAAAATGGGGGTGTTCATAATGCGAGAGACCCAGAAGACTTCTCGAATTCCTGGACCGCCTCTATTTGGATTCAACAAGGGTTTCTAAGGCTAGTACAGAGCTCCACTTAATGAAGATGAAAGATGGCCAGCAATGGTCAGATTTTTATGCATCATGGTCTAATAAGTTAACCGAGGCTCGAGGGGACTTTTGGCCTGATGAAAATAAGATATCCATGCTCCAAAACGCCTTAAATAAAAAACTGACGACAGCATTAGCTGGGAATCATCTATTACCGGATGATGATTTCCATGGGTGGATTAAAATAGTGAACAAAGTAGCCCAGAGATTGGAAGCAGTAGATTCTCGATTTGGTAATTGGCGAGGTGGTGATTTGGCACGAGGAAATCTCAAACCCACTACTCGGTAAAGGGAAGAATCTCAACAGAATGAGGCTTGGAACAAAGGAAAATCTGAAGATTTTGGAGTTTCCCACAGGCGCCAACAAGTAGGAGATCTAGACAATTCTAGTGACACTATAATGGGGGGGATAAATTCTGCAAATATTACTGATGCGGAGCGTCGTCAGGCAAAATGGAAAAGGCCCAATTAGACAAGTTGAGGCAGGAAGGGCGATGCTTTCGGTGCGAGCGACAGGGATGTGTAACCAGGAGATGCCCTTTACTTCCAGCAATTAAGCCCCAAAATAGTGGTCCACGTGTAAATATAGCAGCATTGCCTGAAATTGATCCTTCGGTTTATGAAATTGATGAAGAAAAACATATTTCGGAAAACTAGAAGCTCCTGAGTATAGCCGCACTCAGGAGCCGAAGGCAGTTAGTAGCTCTTTTGTCAGAATAAATACAAAACCTTTTCTCGTTAATGCTCTCTTAAATGACATCAAAATGGTACAAGCATTAGTGGATAATGGGTGTTTGTGCTTTGGTATTATTGACAATGAATTGGCAAAAAGACTACAACTGCCGCGCATTCCTATCTCAGCAAGATCGTTAGAAACTGCAGAAAGTGCCTCGGAAAAGCCAACTGTAGAGGCAATAACCTATATATCATTGGATCTTGACGGTTATGTAACACCCAAGCTTTGGTTATGTATCGTTCCTCACAGTACACATCAGCTGATATTGGGGAAAAAATGGCTCGAGGATGAAGATGCGATAATTCATTCAAAGGACCAACGATTAGAACTTTGAAAGTTTGGTGGCTCAATTTTCAGTGTTGAACGTTGGAGACAGGATCTGAGAAATGTAGCTCGCCCTAGATATACTGTCCCTAAAGATATGGCTTCAATGATTAAAACTGTCCCAGTCTGTAGGGCCTCCCTTGAAGATATAAGCAAGGCACTACGCGGCAAGGCAAATCTTTCAGTACAGGAAGCACGCGGTCACCTGCCGGACGAAGTGAAAGATTTTGCTCACTTATTTGCGGATGACCATGGAGCTAGCGACCTGCCACCTCCACGTGGAGCACTTGATCATGCTATAAACTTGCGAGAAGAAAATGGGAGGCCTCTCACACCACCATGGGGGCCACTTTATAACATGTCGCGAGAAGAGCTGCTTGTTTTGAGGAAAACGTTAACTGATCTTCTAGAGAAGGGATGGATAAGACCAAGTGGGTCAGCGGCGGCAGCACCAGTGTTATTCGCCAAAAAGCCAAATGGTGGTCTCCGCTTCAGCGTAGACTATCGGGGATTAAACGCAATTACAATGCCCGACCGATACCCCCTGCCTCTATTCAAAGAGACTTTACGTCAGCTATCAAGAGCAAAATGGTTCACAAAGCTCGATGTCAAATCAGCCTTTCATCGTATTCGAATAAGGGAGGGTGACGAATGGATGACAGCATTTCGGTGTCGGCTTGGACTTTTTGAATGGCTAGTAACACCATTCGGCTTGATCAATGCTCCTGCTACTTTCCAGAGATATATAAATGAGCACCTTAGGGAGCATCTTGACGTCGATGCCACAGCTTATATGGATGACGTTCTCGTATATACAGATGGAAGCAGGGAAGACCATTGGAAGTCTGTTCGTCGGGTGTTGAGCAAGCTTGAAAAAGCAGGGCTTTATCTCGATATAGACAAATGTGAATTTTTATGTCAGAAAGTCAAATACTTAGGCTTCATAATAGAAGCAGGTATAGGAATTACCACCGATCCGGAAAAAGTAAAAGCAATTTCGGAATGGAAGGCACCAAATACCGTCAAAGGCGTGCGCTCCTTCTTAGGTTTTGCCAATTTTTATAGGTGCTTTGTAGAAAAATTCTCAGAGATCGCAGCCCCTTTAATTAATCTAACAAAGAGAAAAACGCCATGGAGCTGGGGTAGAGAGGAAAATTCAGCTTTTGAAAAACTTAAAGGCATTTTTGTATCAACGCCTGTACTAGCTCAATGGAATCCAGAGCGGGATACAGTGATGGAAGCAGATTGTTCGGGTTACGCTCTCGGCGGTTGTTTATCACAGTTGGATGATCAAAATAGACTACGGCCAATTGCGTACTTCTCAAGAAAGTTATCTGGTGCAGAAGTGAACTATCCAATTCATGATAAAGAAATGCTTGCGATCATAGCATGTCTTAAAGAATGGCAAGCGGAATTAAAATCTGTTGCAAAGCCTTTCACTATCCTTACAGATCATAGAAATTTATCCTATTTTACATCAAAAAGGCTGTTGAATGAACGCCAAGTTAGATATAATGACGTTTTACAGCAATTCAAATTTGAACTCAAATGGCGATCAGGAAATTCCGGTGAGCGCCCTGATGCATTGTCTAGACGCGAGCAGGATAGACCAATAGGGCTCGACGATGAACAAAACGCTGGGAGGTTGATGCAGTTACTACCAATAGTTTCCTTAAATACAGTTAGCACAATACCAGAAAATTTGGAAAGTGAAGAGACCTTCGACCCGGCCGCTTATGTTAAGCTATTTGAAAACAATGAAATACAATCTCTGTGGGTAAAAGCAGTTACAGCAGACAAAGACTGGCTACGTGCGCGCAACGCTGTGAAGGCAGGCGAAAGAAGCTTTCCTCCTGATATTGCTATCAAATATAAAGCTAATATAGCTGAGTGTACGGTTGCAGCAGACGGGGTACTGCGAGGTAGAGAGAATCGAATTTGGGTACCAGATTACGAGCCGCTTCGCACATCAATTTTGCAACATACACATGACAGTCATCTTGCAGGACACCCTGGCAGAGACACAATGGTAGGCATTATTTTACGCCGATGGTTTTGGCCAAAGTTACGGGAGTCAGTACGGCGATTCGTACGCAACTGCGACGTATGTGGAAGAACAACCGTCTGGCGTGAAGCGAAGGCAGGCTTTCTTCGATCATTGCCAATACCGGAACGGTTAGGTAGTGAACTTACGATTGATTTCATAACCGATATGCCGCCATCAAATGGGTGTACAAATATTATGGTCATCACAGATCGATTGTCGAAGGAAATTTTTGCCTTTGGTACAAAGTCAATGACTTCAGAAGTATGTGCCAAAGTATTTATTGATCGGTATTATCGATATTATGGATTTCCACGGTATTTGACTAGTGATCGGGGAAGTGATTGGGTAAGCCATTTTTGGAAGACCTTTTGTAAGTTAACTGGTATATCACAACGTCTAACTACTGCTTACCATCCCCAATCAAACGCAAGTGAGCGGGCTAATCAAGAGATTTTCAAATACCTTCGCGCATTTACATGCTATGCACAAAACAATTGGATGGATTTACTCCCAATGGCTCAGCTAGCACTTAATGCAAGGCCAAATTCAGCAATTGGAAGTATGAGCCCATTTTTCTTGAGACATGGTTATGAGTTAGATCCCTTGATGGAGCCAACACCCGAAAGCAAGACCACGTTGCGACATCCTGGCCGACTAGCAGCTGTAAAATTTGTGCAAAGGTTGAAAGATGCCACAGATTTTGCCCAAGCAGCGATGACTTCTGCGCAACAACGCAATGAATCAAACGGTAACTTGCTCCGTAGGCAGCCCGAAAGATTCAAAGTTGGTGATAAAGTCTGGCTGAACTTACGCCACATCCAAACACCGCAACTGTCAAAAAAGTTGGCATGGCAACATGCAAAATATGAAGTAACAGCTGTTCCGGATGCACTGACTGTAGAATTAAATGTTCCAGGCAATATCCATAAGCGCTTCCATGTCGAATTAGTAAAGCGAGCGGGCACCGATCCATTCCCCAGTCAAAAACGCGATGATGCACGAAATCCTCCTGTAATCGATAACTTAGAGGAGCCTGAATTTCTGATTGAGTCGATACTACGTGCTAGAACAGTTCGCCGCGGACGTGGAACTTCTCGACAAGCACTAGTGAAATGGGTTAGCGAGGCAAATCCAACATGGGAACCAATAGAATCTATTGAGGATACCAAGGCCTTGGACGATTTTGAAGCTCTTTACGGCTCTATATATAAAAACGATGGGCCATCTGAGAATAGTGTTGGAGCCTTTGTTGGACCCGCTGAAAAAAATATTTTGCGCCAACGTCGAGAGCGTAAGAGAGGCAAGAAACAGTAATAGCAGGAAATTTATTGAGGTATTGCTCTGCCCATGATAAGATAGAGGAGGTGCATTGTAACGGCTTGTAAGCCTTAATGGTCCTGCAGCCTACGATGGTTATCGCAGTCAGTTGATTGATACAGATTTACTACCACGTGACTATTATTTTGTGACATGGGTAATGCGAATGAGAGGTTTACACCCTTGTTAACCTTCTTACGTGTGCCCTTAATTACACACCCTGGAATCATTAAATACACGTGATAGTTTGGAAATATCTAGAATATTCTAGACATCAACGACGAGGCATACAACCTCCTCTAGTATGACCTATGATGAAGATTTACTAAGCAATGGCGAACATTCTAGAAATTATGTATAAAGTATATAAGTAGCCTATAGGTTGTACTTAGATAGACAGAGAGAAAATTATAAACTACCTTTGCTTATATGATTGCCCACGCATCAATACTCAAACTGTGACATCATTGAGGCGTTTTCATGTCCGAACCTACGATGGTAATCGGCAAAGTCTCCATGACCAGTCCGAGCTGCGATCAGACGGTGGTACGCCCACCGTGGGAGGGCCAGTTCAGGTGGTCTTTTTCGACGCATCTTGAGGTCTAGTTCCTCGTAACGCTTTGGTCGGTTCGCTTGCCACCAGGTCTCAACCAGTTCTTGCGCGCGAATGTTAATATGGCGGCCGAGTGCTGCAAAGGTGAGAGATGGGGTCCTATCTCTGCCGTCTAGTGTAGCAAGTCTTGCTTGCACTGGGGGTAACTGAGCCAAAGCTGCTCTTGCCATCTCGTCCGCTTTTTCATTGCCTTTTATGCCTTTTATGCCTTTGTGGCCGGGAACCCATCGAACCTCTACAAGTTGGTGTTCTTCGCTTAACTGTTTGAATCTCCTTACTGCTGTGTATGAAGATCTAGACAGACCCTTTACCAGAGCTTTGGAGGCCTCTTGGTTGTCCAGGAGCACTTTGATAGGCATGTTACTCACTATTTTCAATGTTGCCTCTAATGCTCTAAGGGCTCCAACAATTTCCGCATCATAAACTTCCCCTCCAAGTAGGGGTCCGTTCCCGTTTGTTATGAGTTCATCATTCCTGTAGATGGCGAAACCAAAAGCCGACCTTCCTGGACCGTTAGATGACCCGTCGGAGAAGGCACAAATTGTTCCAGGCGGCAGGTTTTTGAGCCATCTTTTCACCAAGCAAGCCTCTGTTGCTTTGTCGCTTGCTATGTTGCTGGCGCTTTTGTAGTCCTTCAAGCGGTACAAAGGGCCTGGTTCTTCAGTTTCTGGTATCGCTAGGATACTTGTTTGTAGGCGAGTGTGGTAGCGTTCGGTTACTTTAATTGGGCGGCCTTTTTGTCCCGTGCGTATGCCTAAACGCTTTGTCATGTCCATTGGTGTCTCCCTTGATCTGAACACCAGTGGGTGTCGACTATCAAGTCTGCGTAACCTTGCTGCCGTGTATAGTTGTCTCTGCTAAAGTAATATTTTTGCAGGTGGGATTCCTGCCTCTCGGTAGAGTACCGTGTTAGGCGTCGTGCACCAGACTGGTAGAGCTGCTGGGATGGCCTTTAGAATAGTTTGGTCGAGTAGGTTTATGTGCCATCCTACTCCCGTGCTAACTTGCTTATGCTTATTTGCATTTACTCGAGTGAGGCCAGGCCACCAGGCTTCTACCCCATAGGTTGCTGTACTAACTATGCAGGTTTGCACTGCCCGGATAAGGGGACCTGGTGCTGCATCGTGTTTTATTTTGTTGATTTGTCGCAGGAACTGCCCTAGCTTCAACGCTTTTCCGCACCATTTTTGTACGTGATATTTGAATGAAAGTTGAGAGTCTATTCACACTCCTAGCCACCTAATATGAGGAGATGGTTCTATTCTCTGACCTTTGATATTAATGAATAAATCGGAAGTATTGACCTTCTTCCTTGGGCCTCCGCCGATGACTAGTAGCTCAGACTTGGGTGGGTCAAAGTCGATTTTGTGTTCTGCGGCCAGTTCTACCAATCTATCAACTTCCTGTTGGGCCGCTGCAATTGCTTCGCCCGGGTCCTTCCCTATCCGGATAATTGCGATGTCGTCGGCATATCCAAGCCTGCTGTTAGGACTGCCTTTTTGAATAAGGATCGAAATGTAGATAAGGAAGAGTAAAGGAGAGAGAGGCAAACCCTGGGGTACACCACAGTCTATTATCTTGTCTTCTGTCACTCCATCCTTGTATCTTATTTTTACTCTTCGTTGTCTAAGGAAAGATTCGATCCATCGGCATAGGGCGAGCGGCCAGCCCTGTCCCCGCATCTGCATGAGTAAACGGTTGTGAAGTACTCCATCAAATGCTCCTTGGACGTCAAGCGTTACCATAGCTGTTATCCTCTTACATCTCCTAGCAGCCTCTGCGTCGTGTACTACACAGGAAACTAAGTCTACTGCTGAGCGTCCAGGGAGCGCACCAAAAAGTTGTTGTGGCACAACTTGATGCTCGATTGCCAGCTGGGCCATCTTTTTAGCCACTAATCGTTCTAAACCTTTGCTTAAACTTGATAGAAGAGAGATCGGGCGCCATCCTTTTGTCGTAGATGTATCCCTGCCTGCTTTGGGGAGCAGTACTACTTCTGCTATCTTGAAGGCCAGTGGGACATATTCTAATCTTAAACACGCCTGGTATAGGTCCCTGACGAGGGGGCCTATCGTTTTCCAGCACGCTTTGAGTAGGTGCACAGTGATTTTATCGCTGCCTGGAGCTGTGTCTCTGACTGCCGTAGTCGCCGCTGTCACCTCCTCGAGAGTTAATGCAGAGTTCCAGGGGATAGTTTCCGGCTGACCGTGCTCCCACGTCTGACTGTCGTTGTTCGCGTTGAATCTCACAAGTAGAGAATCACGTAAGGCAATAGCCCTTTCATACGGATCCGAGAGCAAGCGGTCAGGAGACACTTGGAGTGGCGGCGGCTCTTTTGCTGGTCGAGGTTTCGCCCATCGCATCAGTCTGTATACCTGGGCTTCAGACTCGGAGGCTTCAATTTGCTTGATCCAGTACTCGAGTTTCGCCGCCTTCACTGCTTTTCTGAATGCCTTCCTGGCAGTTGCTGTGTTTTCTGCAAGACTCTTAGACTCTTAGACTCTTTGTACTCTCGCCATTTATCTTTGCAATTGTCGTTCCACCAGGGGGCTGTTCTTCCGCTTTCTATCGCTGGTGTGCGTCCAGTAACCTTGACAGCATCGTGTAACGTTTCCAGGAGTCTTGCTGTGCATCTTTCTATATCTCCCACTGTTTTTAATTGCCCAAGCTTTGCCCATCGTTCTACGTATCGTGCGAAATCATCTAGGTTCGCGTCGCTAACGCGAACCTCACTCGCAATTCCAGTTAAGTCCGACTTTCCGGGTGTATAAACCGTCCCTTCTATCGTACAATGGTCGGATGTACAGTGATAGAGTGGTGTAACTGAAGCAAAAGCGGATGCGTTGCTCCAAGTGAGGCCAAGAACATTTCCATCTTGGTGAGTTGGCTCCCCTATGGTGGTAATCATTTCCAGTCCATGTGCAGTGGCCTACCCCAGGATTTGATCACCATTTCCATGCTGTCGCTGAGCTTGTGGTTGCCAATGCTGAGACACAGCATTAAAGTCACCCCCAACTACCGTGGGACCCTGTGGTTGCCACCGCAGGAGTGGTTCTAGAGTGCCGATCGGGCCCGGAGCCCGATAAACGTTAACAAAAGTAATGCCAGATATCTGCACGAAACAATAATCAGCCGTCCTTTCGGTTGGAAATATTTGAGTGGCCCGAAGCCCTTTTCGCGAGAATGTGATGGCCCTCGGTCGGACTCTTTCTCCTCCAAAAGGTACATGTGAATTATATCCTGAGTGACTTTTGGTGATTGAGGTTCCATCTCTGCTCATTGTCCATGGTTCTTGAATCATCACAATATCTGCTCCTGCTTCCCATGCCTGTTGCAAAGCGATGTCCATATTGGGCCATCCTTTTGCTACATTGACTTGGTGGAACGTAAGGATGCCTGACGTCCTCCGCGCTATTCCTCCGATTTGATCGCCGCTCATGATTCTATCATCGTGGCCTCCGGGGTGCTGACAACTTCTACTTCGGCATCCTTGTTCCTTTTCCTTCTTTCTGCGAGCGTCACTTGAAAGTCGCGATTGCCCCGCTCTCGAATAACCCGCAGCTCCGCCGGTGTGCGTGGTACGATTGCATTATTTTGCCGTCTGGGGCGAGCCATACAATTTTGGTCTGTAGATTCATGAGGCCCACCGCAGTTCGAGCACTTCGGGACCTCAACATCGCACTTCTCTGTTTCATGAGTTCCTTTGCATTTTCCGCAGTGTGGGACTTTGCCGCAGAAACGCGTCGAGTGGAAACCCCAGCATCGTTGGCATTGTTCAATCGGGCGTTGACGTGTGAACACTCTGGCCGGGCCGCTCTCGTCGAAAAGCCGGAATTGGAGGTTGGTTGGCTTTTGTTTGAAGTGGATGATCCAGTTCGTGGTAAATTGTTCAAGCTTGATCTTCATGGGTCGCAGTTGGACTGGTGCTGCTCCGGCAACTGTCGTACACTCCCTTGCCACCATTTCGTCAGTGACTAGTGTATTAACTATCCGATTCCCCTCCAGCGATCTAATGTGTATCGGCACATTGGGAACCAGGACCGAGCTCCACTCTGATGCTGGCTCGATTTTGGCATTCTCCTTCTGAAAGGACGATGCTACTCTCAGAATTGATTCCCTGAGCGCATCTGAAGCACACTCAAATGCCATGCCTGAGCGGACCTGGTACATTTCCATGATAGCTGAAGCTGCGATTCCAGCCCGCTCAGTAATGATCTTCTTTATAGATAAAGGCGAAAGTTTACGCCATTCGTGGTCCTTGTTTAATCGAAGGAAGAGTCTTATATCTTCTTTTGTAGGTCTTTCTGGGGGGGGTCTTTGTATGTTTTGGAGTCATTAAAGCTGCCGGCGGTTCAGGAAGCTTGGCCGCTTTTCTGGCAACGGTGATCCATGATTGTTTGTTTATTTGTGGCTTTTCCGGAAGGCCGTGGATAAGCTTCTCAGCCGCCTTTGTAACCCTAGAGGCAGCTGCAGTTACCGCACTCTTCTTAGGGAATGGAGTCTTACAGGGGGATTCATGGAATTGAACTGTATCAATCGCAAACGCGGTCACAATGGGAGCTAGACTTTCAATTAGAGGAGCGAGAACGGCCCCATCCTCGGTTCCAGCCTTGGTCTTAGCCCAGGTATTGATGGTTCCTAGCAGCTCTTGGGCCAGATTGAACCTTTGCTTTCTGTCACGTTCTGATTGTTCTATTGCAGCAGCAATTCCAATCAGACTTGGATGTAGGTCGTTGTCAGAGAGCTAACAAATGTTAAGGCTGAATCTTTATTTACAAATAATCTAAAGAGAGAATCTCTATCTATGCGAAGGATAATTTACATATGTGTCGCGACGACCTTGTTAGTTTGCCTAGCTAAGTACAACCCTGCAATAGTTGGACTAAGCGAGCGCACACAATACACAGTTCACAACTGTTACAGTCGTCACTTAGAGTGGCAGGCGGTAAAGTTGAAGGAGCTCTGGCACAGGCCATGGCGCCGATTGTTTAGTGTATTAAAGCTGTAGACAGTGTTTATGATGCTATGAATTGACTTTGTATCAAGGAAAATGTTCCTGTACTTGGTTAATGATAGTTTTGGAAGTCCCTTATATTGTAGTTACTAGAAGATTAATTTAGATAGCATTCTATGTCCGCAGTGGGAGTAAGCCGCAACTTATAATTATTATGATAATTATTTGATTTAATTTCAATTAACCCGTTCAGGTACCCAGTGGGCCCATGCAGGTGTCTAACTTTTTATTTACACAGGAGGAAAACTTTCGGTGAAAATCCCCTAAACCTACCTGGTAAGAATCTGCTGGTCTTTGAAGTTTACCTTCAGGAAGTACGATGTACTGTTCTGTCCAGTACGGATATCCTCACGTCAAACTCCTACCCCTCGCCTTGTTCTTTTCTCCTCTCGCTCCTTGACCTCTCTTTCCACTTCCCCAGCCAATCGAAATTGCTCTAACCATCCCTGGTCTAAAATCCATTGCGTTATTCTTCCTAAATCTTCCGGGTTGTTAATCATTTCTTCGAATGATCGGCTCTTGGACTTTCTCCACACCTCTGCTCTTCCTTTGGCCCATTGGGGGCAAGCCATGATCACATGTTTGACGTTTTGCGAATGATATCCACACGGACAGTTTGGACTGTCAACTTGAGGGACTTTTCTTCGGTACAGATAAGATTTGAGCCCGATGTGCTCGCTTCTTATCTGCATGGCTATGCTGCTCTGGGCCCTCTTCAGGTTTTTGTGTATTTGGAAGGGGGTTCCCCTAAGGCTCAATTTCTCCCTGCCTGACTTGTCTGTATAAATCTTCGCTGCATTCCAGACTTCGGGATCGGCTGTGGGTCTTTGTCTTAGGTTAACATTTTGATTTTGGTGTGGCCAGGAGTTTTTCCACTCTCGGAATGCCGCGATCTTTCCTAGCTCTTTCTGTCTCTCAATAGACACTTCTCCGCAGCAGATCCTGGACCACTCTTCTATATCCTTTTTCTTGGATGATCTCCTGTGGTTGTCCTTTCCTTTACCTTGTTGCCTGATCATCCGGCAGGTCTTTTCTATGGTCTTTTGGACCGGTAAATTGTGAGTGAGCCCGGCGTGCTGCACTCTTCTATGCTTTAAGTAGATCTCCATCGGTAAGATGGAAGTCTCGTGTTCCAGCACTCTCGTGCTGGTAGATTTATATGCTCCTGTTATCTTGAGTAAGCATCTTCTCTGTATTGACTTCAGAGGTTTGACTATCCTTTCGGGGGTGTTCCCCGTTCTCCCGTACTCGGCCCAAATAGAGTATCCATACGTAATGGCCGGTCGTACTATCGCACTATAGATTAGTTTGGCTTTCTTGAACGTCGCTCCCCACGTCGACTGTGCTAGCCTGCTCATCGCCTGCATCTGCACTCCTGCCTTTCCTCCACTTGCTTTACGTGAGCTCCCCAGTTAAGTTTGGGGTCGAGGTGGATGCCGAGGATTCGAAGTGACGCTTGCGGATTAGTAAGATGGCCTTGGATTGATACGGTCGCTGCTAGGTTGTGTTTCTTCCTTGCCCTAGAAAAGTGGATTAGCTGGTACTTTTCGGGTGCAAACTTTACCCCATACCTTTTTGCCCAAATTTCGCATTTCTCGTGTTGCCGCTCGAGGTTACGGCAGTTTTCTTCCGTGGAGTTTGACCATGTCAGGATATTTGTATCGTCGACGAATCCTACGGCTGTCGAATTCGCTGTCTGCAGCATTGGGAGGAGCGTACTCGCAAAGAAGAGGAATAGGATCGGGGAAAGGGGGGAGCCTTGAGGAATTCCTGTTCTTGTGCTCATTTGTTCCCCTCTATACTTTCCTAGAGCTCTGGACGTTGTCCTATCGCTAAGAAATGACTCTATGAAGTTAGTTGTCCAGCGTGGGATGCCCTTCTCTCTTAAGTTATGGATTAGTCTTGTGTGAGAAACGTTGTCAAACGCCCAGCAATATCTAAACTTAAGAGTAGCGCTACTCTTGCCTTGTCCTTGCCCCAGATAGCGTGCACCTGTTCTGTAATCAGTTCTACCGCTGTGATTGTTGATCTCTTAGGTCGAGCGCCCATTGGTTCTTCGGTGAGCAGGTTATGTTCTTCAGCAGCCTTGGAGATTCTTGTGGCAACTAGTTCTTCCAAAATTTTTCCCATCGTGTTTAGCAGGGCTATTGGTCTGTATGCTTTCGGATTATCATACCTCGGCTTTTGAGGTTTCCTAAGCACTACCGTGATAGATTCACGGAACGCTTTCGGGTGGTATCCTAGGATTAAACATGCGTTGAATAGATCTGTGAGGAATTTGCTGAAGGTGTTACTGCAATTTTTCAGAGGCTGATTTGGGATTTTGTCCAGATCTGGAGCCTTGTCACTTGGTAGCATTTTAAGAATAGCTAGAACCTCAGCTTCTTCGATTTTCCTGGATATAGTACCCAGTTCTTTTCCGTAGCAAGCCTCCTCAATATCTTGAACATCCGCCCTTATCGGGAGCGGGAAGAAGTGCTGTGCCATTGCTTTGGCCTTGTCTTTATCCGTGGTATACATTGCTCCAGTCGCATCTATAATTTCGTGAGTCTGAGGGAGCCGTTGCTTTTCTTCAGTGCTCTTTCTAGCCCACTCAGCAAGTTTCAACATTTTCTTCGGATCTTGGGAGGCTTCCGTGACAGTTGTTCTCCACCCAATTGCCCTGTCTTTCTTAATCTGCTTTTTTTTCCGGTTAGTAGCTTTGTTGTATTCCACCCAGCTGTCCTCGGTCCCTAATTGGGTCCAGCGCCTCCTGGCTTTTCGAGCATCTTTGACAACCTGGGAGCACTCTTTCGTCCAGTAGGGCTTGGCATACTTGGATGGTTTAGCTTTGGGTATTAGCTCCGTGATCAAATTTTGAATGGTCTCTGTGGTCTCGGTTACCCTCTGGTCTATATCATGTCGAGTGGTTAATTGTCTGTCGGCTCCGATGTCCTTAAGCTTGTCAGCTAGTGCAGTATTGAATTTATTCAAACATGCTTTCTTCCACTGGTGTAACAGCTAGTGAGCTGTGTAATCCCTGTAGCCTATGATATGCATAGGCGTGCATAACACAAAGTGGGCGCGTCCTGCATAATAAGCGACGAACAGGGGTACCTACCTTGCCATTAGGCATAGCTCTTTCTAGAAGCTTCCAGAGGTTTCAGAGGAGGGAGGAGTGGAACTTTCTAGTAATCTGAAAAGATCTATAAATTCTTGGAGTTGTATGTCTTAGATAGGTAGATACTTCCAGCATAGATTCAATATAGACCACTTATAACCATTAGTTGCCCCTTGCGCTCTTGGTCGAACCGTGACATAAATTGAATCTATTTCACCCAGTGTTTCAGTCAGCGATTTCAGTCAGCGATTTCAGTTAGCGATTTCAGTTGGCGATTCCAGTCAGTAAATTTGGTCCCCAATTTACAACATGTCAGACAGTCAGAATCCTGGGTCCGTGTCAAAAATTCCGCAACAGACAGTCTCTGTGAGCGATTTTCTGAAGCTAAAAAGGCAGCTTGAAGAGCTTGTAACTCGCCAGGCCAGTACTTCCCAGGCAACTAGTTCCCGAGTTGTTATCGAGAAGGATCCACCCCCAGAGTAAGGACAGAAATTCAAACCAACTAAGTTACCCGAATTCCACGGTAACCGAATAAGATATCCAGCATGGCGGGCGGCAGTTCTCGACACGTTCCTTATGGACTGGATTCTGTTTGGATATGATAACTCTCGAGCTTTCCTAATGATTTACAATTCTCTGAGGGGAGGAGCGTCGGAAAAAGCTGGTCCTTTCTTTGAAGCAGGCGGTATTAATCAAACCAGAGACCCGGCCGATTTTTTAGAGTTCTTGGACCGCATTTATCTTGACAGCACAAGAGTTTCTCAAGCCAATATTGACCTGCACAACTTGAAGATGAAAGAGAACGAGCGTTGGGTCGACTTCTTTGCATCCTGGTCGAATAAGCTAACGGAGGCTCGCGGAGACTTTTGGGCGGACGAAAACAAAATTTCTATGCTCGAGAATGCTATTAGCAAGAGGTTGACACAAGCCCTAGCCGGAAACCACCTACTACCAGATGACAGTTTTAGCCAGTGGGTCCAAATTGTTAGTAAAATTGCGATGCGAGTTGAAAGAGCAGAGAGGAAATCGGGTTGGACTCCGGGTCCTTCAAATCGAGGACTTGTAAAAGATGCGGACTTGGTTAGGGAAGGTTCAAGTGACTCAGGCCCAATGGGTAACACTTCTTACCAACAAAACTTCGGTGAAACCTTTAAACCTACTGTCCGGGTTGAGCAAGTAGGCGATACGGATGCTTCAGGAGATACCATAATGGGAGGTATCAATGCTACCAACGTGGGAAGGAATATACGGGCCCGGGCAAAGTGGAAGACTCGCGCCGAAATAGATCGGCTGAGGGAAGAAGGGAAATGCTTTCGCTGCGAACGCCGAGGTTGCTCAAGCAAAGCATGTCCATTGTTACCGGCCCGTAGGCCTCAAGGAAGTAGCATTAGGGTGAACTCTGCAAGTTTGTTGGATATAGACCCAGCTGTGTACATAATAGAAAGTAATGCGGCTCATAAAGAAGTGCAGGAAAACTAGACGCTCCCGAGTACAGTCGCACCCGGGAGCTTAATGCAGAGGATAGCCAGATTGTTAGACTGAATACAGAACCATTTTTAGTAAATGCTTTGATCAATGATACGCTAATGGTTCAGGCATTGGTTGATAACGGATGCCTTTGCTACAGCATTATTGACGACGATCTAACAACCCAGCTACATCTGCCGCGCATTTCAATTCCTCCAAGATTCCTTGAGACTGCCGAGAAATCAAGCAAAGACAGGCCAGTTGTAAAAGATATCACATTCATATCGTTAGACTTGGACGGCTATTTGACACCTAAGCTTTGGCTATATGTCGTACCCCAAAGCAGCCACTCAATGATACTAGGAAAAAAATGGCTTGAGATTCAAGACGCAGTAATTCATTCAAAGGAGCAACGGCTTGAGCTCCGGAAAGGAGGTGGATCTGTGTATAGTGTGAAGAAATGGCGAGAAGGGTTTGGAGAAGTTCCACACCCAGAGAGTACGTCTGCCCAAACTATGGCTTCCATAATGAGATCTGTTCCAGTCTGTAAATGTAACGGCTAGTTAGCCAATAATTACCTGTAGCATGCGCTAGTCAGCGTATGCTTTCATAGCGCCCTGAGGACTGGTAGATCAACCAGAGTGATCTAGAAGATTCTCTAATTCTAGTCTGTGCGCAGTTAGGCGGCTACTCATGAACTAGCTCTGATGTATCAACTAGGATCTTCGAGAAGATTCTATTATCCTGCTCCGTGCACAAGCAAACAGCCGCTTGTGAAGCAGCTCTGATGAAATGACTGGAATCTTCGAGAAGACTCCTAAGGTTACGAGAATGAGGAGGAAGTAATTAAGGGTTGAGGGTTAAAATGTATAAAGACCTCTATTAGTTACCTCACAACGAGGATTCATCATTATATTAGATATTTCTTCATAGTTAGATTATTAATTTACCATCATTTACTCGGATGCACATTGCTTCGATATCTTGATCTGTGACAGTAAAGCAACGGTACAGGATATAAGTAAGGCATTACAAGGCAAGCCGAGTCTTACGGTGGAGCAAGCCAGAGAGCGTCTGCCAGATCAAATCAAAGACTTCGCGCACCTGTTTGCGGACGGTAGTGGAGCAGAGCATCTACCTCCTTCAAGGGGACACCTAGACCATGCTATCAATCTCAAACTGGAAAATGGAAAGCCTTTATCGCCACCCTGGGGTCCCCTGTATAACATGTCTCGGGAAGAATTATTAGTTCTGCGCAAAACGTTGACCGATTTAACAAACAAGGGATGGATACGGCCTAGCAACTCACCAGCGTCAGCACCCGTGCTTTTTGCGAAGAAACCCAGCGGCGGCCTACGTTTTTATGTGGATTATCGTGGGCTTAACGCGATTACTATCCCAGACCGGTACCCTCTACCTTTGTTTAAAGAGACGTTAAGACAACTTTCAAAGGCGAAATGGTTTACCAAATTAGATGTGAAGTCAGCTTTCCATCGTGTTCGAATTAGAGAGGGCGATGAATGGATGACTGCATTTCGTTGTCGATTAGGACTTTTCGAATGGCTGGTGACACCCTTTGGCCTTGTAAATGCACCGGCAACATTCCAAAGATATATCAATGAGCACCTCCGAGAGCATCTAGATCTCGATGCAACAGCTTATATTGATGACATCTTGGCTTACACTAATGGTACTGAGGAAGAACATTGGAAGACAGTGCGTAGCATCCTCAGTAAGTTAGAAAAGGCAGGGTTATTTTTGGATGTTGATAAATGTGAATTCCTATTCCAACGAGTTATATACCTTGGTTTCATTTTCGAAGCAGGGAAAAACATTACTGTGGACCCAATTAAAGTGAAAGCAATCTTAGAGTGGAAGGCCCCGACATCTGTTAAAGGTGTTCGATCATTTTTAGGGTTTGCAAATTTCTACAGATGCTTTATCGATAAGTTCTCCGAAATTGCAGCGCCATTAATCGAGTTAACAAAAAAGAATACAATGTGGCGGTGGGGAAAAGATGAGAACTCAGCTTTTGAGAACTTAAAAAAGATATTTGCGTCAGAGCTGGTTTTAGCACAATGGGACCCAGACCGGGAAACCGTGCTAGAAGCAGACAGCTCCGGGTATGCTATGGGAGGATGCCTCTCCCAAGTAGAAGACCAAAATACACTGAGGCCTGTTGCATACTTCTCGAGGCGGTTGAATAGTGCTGAGGCAAATTATTCGATTCACGACAAAGAAATGCACTCAATAGTTTCTTGCTTAAACGAGTGGAAAGCCGACTTACTTTCTGTTGCAAAGCCCTTTACTATTCTGAGTGATCATAAGAATTTGAATTATTTCACCTCGAAACGTCTATTAAACGAACGGCAAATGCGCTACAATGATATCTTGCAGCAATTCAGATTTGTGTTGAAATGGCGACCTGGGAATACTTGTGAGCGGCCAGACGCCTTATCTCGACGTGACCAGGATAGACCGGTCAGTCTCAGTGATGAGCGCAATGCAGGTCGGGTTTTACAACTGCTTCCGAATGTGTCACTTTATCCTGTTTCATGTGACGTACATAAACAAACTCAGAGGATGGAACCTAAAGCTTCGTCGGATGATGTGTCAGTTGCTAAAATAGGAGATCCCGTCACAGATGTAGCATGTGGGGCGAGAATATTTGATGATGAGGTTCTACAAGGTCTTTGGAGAGAGGGAGTTTTGGCTGATAAAAGTTGGCGTCGCGCGCGAGACTCAGTAAAAATGGGCCAGAGAAGTTTTCCTCCTGATTTGGCTCTGCATCATTCAGCTAATATTGCCGAATGTACTGTAGCAGCAGACGACGTGCTTCGCGGGAGAGAAAACAGAATTTGGGTGCCGGACTATGAGCCTCTACGAACAGCAATTATGCAGCGAACTCACGACAGCCATCTTGCTGGCCATCCAGGAAGAGAC
The DNA here is from genome assembly GCA_028751805.1 of Podosphaera xanthii. Lineage (NCBI taxonomy): Eukaryota > Fungi > Ascomycota > Leotiomycetes > Helotiales > Erysiphaceae > Podosphaera > Podosphaera xanthii. The sequence goes on from JAPWIX010000022.1 coordinate 1,587,748, forward strand.
ACTATGATAAGCATGATTCTCAGGCGATGGTTTTGGCCCAAGATGAGAGAATCTGTCCGAAGATTTGTCCGCAACTGCGATGTTTGTGGCCGTTCCACTGTTTGGCGGGAAGCAAAAGCGGGGTTTATGAGATCGCTACCAATTCCTGAGCGGATAGGAAGTGAATTAAGTATTGACTCCATAACAGATCTTCCCAAATCTCGAGGCTGTACGAATATTATGGTGATTACAGATCGGTTATCCAAGGATATATTCTTGTTTGGGGCGGGCTCGATGGCTGCGGAAAAATGTGCCGACTTGTTTGTGGATAAATATTATCGGTACTTTGGGTTCCCACGATTTCTGACAAGTGATAGGGGGAGTGACTGGTTAAGCCATTTTTGGAGAACCTTTTGCAGGCTGACAGGTATCACTCAAAGGCTTACTACGGCTTATCACCCGCAATCAAATGCTAGTGAAAGAGCAAACCAGGAGCTTTACAAATACTTAAGGTCGTTCACCTGTTATTCTCAGGATAATTAGTTTGACCTACTGCCTCTAGCTCAATTAGCACTAAACTCTCGACCCAATTCTGCAATTGGTGGAATGAGCCCCTTTTTCTCGCGCAACGGTTATGATCTTGATCCTATTGGTGAAGCAACACCCGACCTAGATAAGATACGCCACCCGGGAGCTATAGCCGGGAAGAAATACATACAAAGGCTGCGAGATGCGCAAGATTTTGCTCAAGCCGCTATGGCCTCGGCTCAACAACGTTATGAAGGGTATGCAAATAGTTCTCGACGCCAGCCCGAGCGGTTTCAAGTTGGTGACAAAGTCTGGCTCGATTTACGGAATGTTAAAACGCCTCGACTATCAAAGAAACTTGCTTGGCTACATGCAAAGTATGATGTTGTTGCGGTCCCTGATCCTTTGACTGTGGAGCTAAATGTACCTGGAAACATACACAATCGGTTTCATGTAGAGCTAGTGAAAAGGGCTAGTGATGACCCGTTTCCAAGTCAAATACGAGACGATGCCCAGAACCCACCTGTTATCGACAACCTAGAGGATCAGGAGTACGAGGTTGAATCAATTCTTCGAGTAAGAACCGTAAATCGAGGCCGCGGTAAACATCGGCAAGCTTTAGTGAAATGGGTCGGATGGGTTGAACCTACATAGGAACCCATAGAGTATATTCAACAGACTAAAGCCCTCGAAGATTTTGAAGCAAAATATGGTTCTATCATTACAAATGATGGTGAAGTAAAGACTCAAAGTGGTAAATTTGTTGGACCAGCGGAACTCCATACAATGCAAAATCGACGATCAAGACGGTTGGCAAAGGTGTCTCCAGAAGGGGGAGAAGGATTGTAACAGCTAGTGAGCTGTGTAATCCCTGTAGCCTATGCTATGCATAGGCGTGCATAACACAAAGTGGGCGCGTCCAGCATAATAAGCGACGAACAGGGGTACCTACCTTGCCATTAGGCATAGCTCTTTCCAGAAGCTTCCAGAGGTTTCAGAGGAGGGAAGAGAGGAACTTTCTAGTAATCTGAAAAGATCTATAAATCCTTGGAGTTGTATGTCTTAGATAGGTAGATACTTCCAGCATAGATTCAATATAGACCACTTATAACCATTAGTTGCCCCTTGCGCTCTTGGTCGAACCATGACATCCTTTCCCTGACCTTACACATGCAGAGCTATCTAGCGCCATTCCTGGCGCAGGTAATACAGTCCCAGGAGAGGACGGAATCCCAACGGCCATTATCCGTCTCGCTTGGCCCCACATCTCCGTGTTAGTTCTTGAACTTTTTCAGGCATGCATAAAGATTGGGCATCATCCTAAATGCTTTCGTACGGCGGTCTTAGTCATTATCGGAAAACCCAACAAAGCAGATATGTCTACACTAAGGTCATATCATCCAATCGCACTCTTGTCGTTCTTGGGAAAGGGCTTAGAAATATTGGTTGCAAGACGTATGTTTTGAATAGCTATTAAGTACAGTGTAGTAGAACGCCAACAATTTGGAGCTTTACCTCTTCGATCATCCGTAGATCTAACTACATGTGTTACCCACGATATAGAAATAGCAATGGCCAAAGGCGAAACTGCCACAGTCGCAACCCTCGACGTTAAAGGAACTTTTGATACAGTACTCCCATGAAGGCTTATTAATCGGCTTCGGGAGCAAGGATGGCCTAGTCACCTGTGCAATTGGGTCGGCTCATTCGTATCAAATCGCAAAGTCTCCATTCATATCGATGGACAAGAAGGTTCACCCAAAGAAGTAAATTGTGGGCTACCACAAGGCTCTCCGATATCACCTATACTCTTCATGCTACATGGCTCACCCCTTTTTAAACTAGGGGGCTTTAAGAAGAGCTTCGGATACGCTGATGATGTTGCAATTATGGAAAACTCAACATCCCTCGAGATTAATACTCGGAGAATTGAGACAGCAATTAATCAGGCCATTTCTTGGGGTGAAGCCGAATGTCAGGATCAGCGGCTAATCTACCTACTGCTGTCACGTGAGTAGCAACCGATTCACGTGTTGTCACTTGACGATTTCACTCTTCTAGAAACTTCTGTACATCGGTCTTAACACCAGGGATTTTGGGTTAAGGTTCTATAGGTTTCCATACTATTCTCTCTCTTGTAATGGTCGATGGGCTTCTACGGCATTCTTTAATATTCTATGTATTTCTAAGATGGCCTGGTCATTGGCCAGATGGCCCTTGTAGAGATGGAGTTAGGCTTGTATAAATAGTGGCCTTCCCTCTGTACCTAGAGGTTCTTCAGACCTGAGTCTTGTTATCTAATCATTGTTTAAATATAATCTTATCTTGATTCATAGTTATTGTCATTGTCTTGTCCATCGATTTCACAGTCCACGCCCTCAGTCCATAGCCACAGTCTACAGTCAGAGTCATCAGCCAGAGTCCACGTTCAAGGGTTCAATTATCGTCCATAGTAACGACCCTTACACCAAGGTATAACTTTCGACCCGGGAAAATCAGAGCTAATGCATTTTACTCGAAGGATTAGAGACAAGGGAATCAGTCCAGTTGTTACGGCGTGCAACAAGTTGAGTATAATCGCCGTCTGTAAGAGAACGGTACGCCAGCTTCTCGCAATCGTACGTTAAAAATGAATTTATTTTCTATCTAGAGGAGAAATTCATGACTACGGAGGGTTTTGGCTTAATATAAACATAACGCGTCGCGTCACCTGCGAGACTTTACTAAGCAGGGTCGAGGCTTTTCCAAAATAGGTATAACGCCTATTCGGAGCCGGATAAACTCCGGTTCCAGATAAACGAGGCCACGGCCTGTAACATTACCCCCCCCGCCCATAGTAAAGCGTTATTGCCGAATATTTATTGTTTTTGACTTCGCCAACAAAGATCTTTTGGTCAGTTTGCGGCGACCTATGATTGCGCCAGCGTCTTCTCCAGTATTATCTTCTTTACCATATTTTGATTCAAATATATCCAGCGCTTCGGTTTCCTCCAAATTTTCACGGGGCTCCCATGTCGGCTCTGCAAATCCTTTCCATTTCACCAGGAGTAAACGCCAGTGACCTCGTCCAACCTTTGTTTTTTCTGAACGCAAAATTTTTTCAACAACGTGTATATTGGCGTTTTCAAAAGCATAATCTTTTCCATCCTCTTGCATATCAGGTTTAATAGGTGGGGGTTGTACATCGTCTATTATTTGCGATGGTAGGGGGTCTGTCGCTGCTCTTTTAAGCAAGTCTACGTGAAAACGTGGCCAAATTCCTGAAGGTGTATTTAGTTCCACCGAATGGGAGTCGATTATCTTAGTAACTTGATACTTTGCGTTGATCCATGAGAGCTTTTTAGATAGTTGAGGAGTTTGTATGTTCTTCAAGTTTAACCAAACTCTATCTCCCACCTTGAATATTTCGGCCTCAGAACGTTTCCTATTTGCATATTCTTCCATTCTTTGTTGTGCCGAAGCCATAGAAGCTTGTGCAAGCTCTTCTGCTTCATGAATCCTTTTAACAAAGTTTTGTGCTCGTTTTTCAGGTGCTGATGGCTTTTCTTTTGGATTCACCAGCTGAATCGGTTCAATGTGGTATCCATGTTCCGCGAAGAAAGGACTCATGCCGAGGGAAGACACGGTTCTATTATTAATTGCAAGCATTGCACAGGGTAAAAGTTCTTTCCAATCGAATTGGGCGTAAGTTATGAAAGCTCTTAAATATCCAAGAACTTCTTGGTTCATCCTCTCCGTAGCCCCATCTGTTTGTGGGTGAAAAGCCGTAGATAAACGCTGTTTTACACCTGTTAATCTGCATAATTCTGTCCAGAAATCTCCAACCCAGTTAGAACCTCTGTCTGATGTAATGTAGTTAGGAAATCCATGGTGTCTGACATGTAATCTAAGGAATACACTTGCACAGTGTTCGGCTTTCATGCTTGTCATATCCTCAAGCGCAACACTTCCTTTTAAATGATCCACCACGACCATTAGATACCGTGGCTCACTTGCCGTTTTTGCCGGCAGATCGGTCATGAAATCTATGCCGAGCTCACTATTAAACCTGTCAGGCACTGGTAGTGGTCGCAGTAACCCCTTTTTACTCTCTCTCCAAACATGACTCCGGCCGCAAACATCGCAGTTACGACAGAACCTTCTTACACATTTCGAGATACCTGGCCAAAAAAAATTACGGCCTAAAATTGCCAAGGTGCTGTCTCGTCCCGGGTGCCCTGTAACTTGTGAATCATGTGTTTGCTGAATTAAAGCTGTTTGTAGCGGCTCATAGTTAGGGATCCAAACTCTATCTCGAAATCTGAGCGCTCCTCTAGCATCAAAGCTACATTCTGCCAAAGAGATTTTAAGATGTTTGAGAGTCGGTGGAAGGCTTCTTTCTCCCTTCTCCAAACTTTTGTAAAGAGTGGAAATATCCTTATCTTCGAGTAATGCTTTATTCCATAGGGTTTGAAAAATTTCCTCTTCAAACATACTTGAGCCTCTAGGAATATTACTTGTGTTATTTCTCTCGGCTTGCTTAAGTCAATTTCTGGTAACAACGCCTGATAGCCAAGAATCTTTTATTAACTGTACGTCTCTATTTTTAATTCTATAATCGTCCGAGCCTTGTGGCATATCTTGCTCGCGTCTTGATAGTGCGTCTGGCCTTGCAGCTTGCTTTCCCGGTCTGAATTTTATAATGAAATTGAAATTTGACAGAAACTGCGACCAACGCATTTGGCGCTCGTTAAGTGTACGTATAGTCATAAAATGTCTGAGATTCTTGTGGTCCGATAGGACCGTGAAAGGTTTACTTAGTCCAATTAGCATACCCCGCCATTCCTCCATACAACGAATGATGGATAGCATTTCTTTGTCATGGATGTCATAATTAACTTCTGCCGGGGTCAATTTCTTTGATAAGTACGCAATTGGCTTTAGTTGCCCCTTTTCGTCCTTTTGTGATAAACAACCACCCAGTACGTAACCTGAACTATCTGCTTCGAGTACGGTCTCCTTTTCATCGTCCCACATGGCTAAGATCGGGGATTTTATGAAGCGCTGTTTTAATTCTTCAAATGCCTTCTGTTGGGGGACCTCCCACTGAAATTGAGCATGCTTTTTGGTTAAGCTTAACAGGGGTGCTGCGATTCGTCCAAAATTAGGTATGAAATCCCTATAGAAATTTGCAAAGCCTATAAAACTACGAATCCCTTTCGTGCTTACTGGTGCTTGCCAACTAGTAATAGCCTTCACTTTATCAGGATCGACCTTGATACCTTCTCCTAAGCATAAGATAAAGCCAAGGTATTTTGTCTGTTTAACTGCAAATTCACTTTTTTGGGGGTCCATTTTAAGACCTGCGAGTCCGAGCCTTTTAAGGATCATGTTCACTTTACTCCAATGATCTACAACATCTCCAGTCGTGTAAATGAGGACATCATCAAGATATGCTGAGCAAAAGTCGCCTAGAAATTCTCCTAAGACACTATTAATATATCTTTGGAAGGCGCTTGGAGCACCGGTCAGGCCAAATGGTGTAACTAGCCATTCGAATGAGCCAAAGCGCGTGCGAAATACTGTTTTCTTTTCATCTCCCTCACGCACTCTTAACTTATGAAATGCGGCGCGTATATCTACCTTTGAAACCCAGGTCGCTTTTGTTAACTGCCGTAGAGTTTCTTTTATCAGTGGGATCGGGTACCTATCTTTTACTGTGATTGAATTTAGTGCTCGGTAGTCCACACAAAATCGTAGTCCCCCGCCGGGTTTCTTTGCAAACAAGACTGGGGCTCCACCGGCTGAAGAGCTAGCCCGGATCCAATTTCGGTCAAGATGATCTGTCAACGTTTTCCTGAGCACAAGTAACTCTGCTCTTGACATATCGTACAAAGGGCCAAATGGAATTTCCTTTTCCCTGCCCTGTTCATCCTTAATTAACTCGATCTTAGTGTCGACGCCAGGTCGATGAGGTGGTAGCTCGTGATTCTCGTCCTCGGTAAAGTACTGTGCATTGTCGCGAACTTCTGGTGGTAAACTAGCCTTAATTTCATCAGGTGTCTGTTTCCTTTTAGTCTCAAGAGCCTTATTTATATCGGACATTGATGCTGCAAACAATTTCGTGTCTTGATCCCTTTTACCACGTGCTCTCGTAGCTATTGCCGCGAATTGAGATCCAAGGACCTGGTGAGCACTTCCTAATTTTACTTTGAGATAATTTATCTTCGCTTTACTGTTTTGGCTCATCCGATCTTCCCATCCTTTAGCTCTTACAATGAGACCACCTTTCGAACCAAAACGAATGGCGCGTCGGCGAGCATCGTAGACCACGGCATTGGCTCTCATCCATGGGTCACCTAAAATCATATCATAAGATAAATCCTCGATGACGTACCCATAAATTTTCTCGCGCCTACCATCTATGTCTGTGTCTACGTAAGTTAGTTTATTTATGACCCTCCGCTGGGAATCTTTTTTTGCGAGTCGCAATTCCCTGGTTTTAATAGATATTTGCGGTAACTTGTGGCGTTTGACAAACGAGTGATTGAAAGCAGCATAGCATAAACATCCCGTGTCCATTAGAGCATCAACATAAAAGCATTTATTGAGCATTATCTCTAATAGAAACGGAGAACTATCCAACTTCTTTACAATTACACTTAAATCGTCAACCAAAGATTTAGTCACCCCCTGAGCCCGACTTTGCCCAGGGTTTACTCGTTTTCCGAGACATTATTTCCAAATTCCTCTTCATCCTCCTCTGCTTCTATCGATCTGGACTTGGAGTTCTTTGGTCTTTTAGTGAAGACCGCATTCATATCAGCAGGTCTCTTGGCCCATGTAAAATTAGGACACTTTTTGAAGTAGTGGCCCTTCTCTTCACAGCGAGTGCATTTACCTGCGGCACGAAGGGCAGCAAACTCTTCTGGTGTCTTCCACGGAGCAGATGGCTTGTTCCTGATAGCTTTATTCTTTTCACTGTTTTTTGAGTTGACAGCATTTATTATTGCCGCAAGTTGAGAAGTGCTTAGTCCGCTTACCCCTGACATTGGGGTGTCGCCATCCGCGTCCACAGCAGTTGCTCTGTCCTGTGATAGTGAATGTGCTGGTGCTTGATAATTGAAGCTAGGATTATGAGGGACGACACCCAGTCTGCTTATGTACCATGTCTTCGATTGTTTGGGGCCCTGCTTAGGTATATAATCCTCCTGTGATTCTAGCTTACTAGCCATATTTCGCACCTGTCGAACAAAAAGAGTATAGTTAGTCTCCGAGAGAGTACAAGGCATCAAAAGCTTCGTTAGACTCTCGTTTAAACCAAGACTAAGGCCATTTATCTTCATATAGCCCTCCCAGTTGATACCTCTCGCTTGTGTTAGCATGTGCTCAAAATCGTTTAAATACGAGGCGAAGGTCTGATGTTTTCCTTGCCTCATCCTTGACAACTTCTCATTGGCAGTCCGGACCGACGTTTTGTCTTCGAAATTATCATTAAAATGGTCTATGTAGAGTTCATAGTCCCAATCGTTGTCTGGACCTCCTGTTGTGTACCAGTGAGAGACACGACTTCTGAGATTCTTGGGGATGGTATTCATCATGTCCATGCACACCGCTTTGTGGCCTCCCAGCAGGTCCCAGTCAGCTTCGATTTTGGCTGTAAGCTGAATTATATATGTCGGGTACATCTCTTTGGAACCGTCCCATTCTGGCCAACTTGACGCTTTTTTCTTGTCTGTGTGTGGATTAGGTCGTAAAGTCTTTCCCTGATTGACGTCACTCGTGTCAATTATTGCTAATAGCCGTTGTAGCTGATCACTATTCAAGGATAACGTGACATTCGTTGTTTGCTGTGAAACGAATTGATTAGCCCTTCCCTTACCCTTACCATTGTCGAGGGCATCTGTATCCATATGATCCGTCATATTTTCTTCAATTGATTTAGCGATTGGTGAGAATGCGTCAGATGAGGAAAGTGAATAAAAATCTTGGGTCGTAACTGATTCGTAGTCCAATAAAGATGAATCTGGAGAGGGAACTCGATAAGAGCATGTATTCATGCAATTTAAAAACCAGACAGCTAGGAGAGGTATAAGCCAATACTTGCACTAGTTGTGTAAAGATGAGATAGAAAATATGTAAGAGAACGGTACGCCAGCTTCTCGCAATCGTACGTTAAAAATGAATTTATTTTCTATCTAGAGGAGAAATTCATGACTACGGAGGGTTTTGGCTTAATATAAACATAACGCGTCGCGTCACCTGCGAGACTTTACTAAGCAGGGTCGAGGCTTTTCCAAAATAGGTATAACGCCTATTCGGAGCCGGATAAACTCCGGTTCCAGATAAACGAGGCCACAGCCTGTAACACCGTCTGCGAGGTACGGATGACGTGGGGCGGTAGACTTAGGTTGGAACAAGACGAACGAAACAAGACAAATGGAACAAGACGAAAGGATGCAAGCAAGTAATGCAAGAAGATAGATTGAGAAGCTGGAGATCTAAGTCCCAGATCCAGCCTCATTATATATATACAGGTTACACCTAATTCCATAGTCTGTCCGGAATCAAGATACAAGCTCAAACTAACCTAACACTGTAGCCTTCGTATCATCCGCATCTGACTCTTTCCGTGAGTCGTGTAAATAAGTCATGCCCGACTTTCCTAGTCAGTCGCGTAACTGCCTCGTGTCGTGGACCCTTGCCCCTAATATTGGACATCTGACTCTGAGCTCTTGGCGGCCGTGACACTAGTTGTCCAGACAAACTCTTTTGTCATCTCAGAAAACCCTACGCGACCCTATTTGAAGTGATTGGCCGTGCTCTTTGACAAAAAACTCACCTTCAAGTTTCACGCAAAGATACAAGCTGCCAAAGCCCTGAAAAAAGCAAGAGCTCTTTGATGTCTAGGAAACACTACCTCTGGGGCCCCCCCCCTATCTTTCTAGACAGGCTGCTATTTCCTGCGTCCTACCAATTGCACACTTTGCTGCAGAATCCTGGTGGCCCGGGAAATCAAGAGAAAAAGGCAGCAAAGTAATTAGTAACAGGCTTGGCTCCCACTTAGACGAGCTTAATAAAGTCCATACTGCTGTCGCAGAGCTATTCATTTCGTCTACCGTACCACTCCCTCCCCGGCACTTTTTAGGGAGGCTGGTCTTTTCCCAGCGGAATTAGCTCTTGATAATATTATAAGGCGAGATGCCATACGCACTCGCCAGCTAGATCCTCGCCATCCACTGCTTTACCGCGAACGAACATCCTCAAAGATCCCCGCCCAGTCGCGATATATTCGCTTCCTTATTCGCATCCCTGCCTCCGAACAGACTAACTTGCTTCTTACTCCTACATGGATTATCGAAGAGACAAGATCAGATTCTATGGCTCGGATTGGCGCCTCATTAGAACCAAATGACCGGAGGATGAATAATTTTCACGAATTCCTCCAATTTATACCCCGATGCGACATCCTGGTATACAGTGATGGCTCAAAACTGCTAGACGGCAATGCCAGTGTTGGTTATGTTATATTTCAACTAGGGTATCGAGTTGATTCCGGAGCCCTACCCTTGAGCAAGAACAAGGAAATCTACGATGCTGAAATTATCGCAGCCCTCGAAGGACTAAAAGCTGCCGTCAGTCTTCCCTCTGCTCGCTTTGCAAACAGCCTCTGGGTTTTGCTAGATAACCAAGAAGTAGCCAGGAAATTCTTGTCTGAAACAGCTGGCTCATCTTCGCAATGGGCCTTTGTAAAAGCAGGAAAAACTGCCAAAATGTGGAAAATACGTCATAGACTTACACACACTCAAGAGGGCGAGGTTGAAGTTCGCTGGGTCCCTGGACATACGGGGATTCTTGGAAATGAACTTGCAGACAGGGAAGCAAAGAAAGGAGCATTGATGCAAAACCTAGACGCGCATTCGAAATCAACACTCGCCTCTCTCAGACACTGGAATTTAACAACATCTAACCGCCTTAGACAAGAGTGGTGGATAAATAATATCCCTCATTCGTGTGCCCTTCTTGAGATTGGGACTGCGCCCCTTTTTCTGAAAGAGCTTCTCTTAAACAGGAGATCCCTAGGCCACTTAATCGCGGCTAAAACAGGTCATGGTGACTTTGCAGCATACCACGATCGTTTCAAACACCAAGAAGCTACTCTACTGTGTCGTTGCGGATCTCGTAAAACCCCATTCCACCCTCTCTTCTGCAGAATGGTGCAGCGTCGAGGCGGCCGCCCAGAGGGCCCAACCCATCGCTTAATCCCATCCCTCTTCGGCACAGAAAAGGGAGCGACCACATTAACTAAATGGCTAGACCACGTCCACTATTTCGAGAATATTTGTCTTCGATAAAAAAAAAACTCATGTTGTACTTGTGCGTAAGCTTGTTTTGTTTTGGGGGGTTTCTTTTGTTTTATTTTTCTCTTAATTTTGGTGGGGGCTCCAAGAAGGAGCGGGTGAGTGGGCTGAGAAATCGACAGCTACGAGAAGGGGGGAGGTTTCACATCAAACAATGGCAAAGCCAAACCAAGTATATGCGGCCAGTTTCAAACAACGCTATACTGCAAATGTACATACAGTAGAACCTGTCCAAACCCATAGTGGGTCCCGGGTTAAAGTATTGTTAAGATTAATTGAATGGTATAAGCTTAGCTTTGCAACACTTACCCTTACAGGTCATTTGGCGTGCAAGGGTAAGTATTGTAAATGTAAACGGTAAAATTCGCATGAATCTCTTCAGTAATTATACTGGGACCCACTATGGGTTTGGACAGGTTCTACTGTAGCCCTTTTCTTTTTTTTTAAAAAAAAAGCCAGATTTCTAGAGCCCCGATTTTAGCGTCCTTTATTCCCTATGGGAATGTGGGGCACGTGCTTCTTGGTACGTAATCCCATGCATAGACGAGAAATAAAATCATCATCCTACCCTGGATATTGCACGAGTGTTGAAAAGCAGCACTTGTACGTGTCGGGGGCCCTAACAGAGAATCCAGAGACCAGGCAAAAAAATTTCTTGCGTTTCTTCTCACCATCCCGACTCAAGATATTGTTCTGTACTCAGACGGATCCAAACAGGCGAATGGCTTGACAGGGGCAGGATTTGTGGCGTATCAAGGCAGAGTCCAAATTCTGAGTCGGAGTCTTGCATTGGGGCTTGGAGATGAAGTTTTTGATGCGGAAGCTAAAGGAGCTCTCGCGGGGGCCAAAGCTGTCTTAGAATTTCCAACAACAAAGCTTGCCACGAAACTTTGGGTATGTCTGGATAACCTGGAGGTTGCAGTCCGGCTCTTGTATCCTTTTACCGGTTCTTCACAATCCATTTTTGACGAGTTCCTAAACATAAATGCAAGTTGGCAAGCAAGATATCGCCTTGCACATACTTCTCAGGGTGAGGTCAAAGTCCGGTGGGTTCCAGGACACGCCTCAATACCGGGAAATGAAGCCGCAGATAAAGCTGCACACCAAGGCGCGCTCCTTACGGCACCAACAGACGTCCCTTTTTCACTTGCCGGGTTAAAGAAATGGGGAAAGCGTTCTTCGCTTCAGGCATCGGAAAATCTATGGAGTCTACTAATGCCGTGCACAGGAAGCTACGTGAGGCTCTCAATCAGCTCCTGTCCCCCTCGTACCAAGGAATTGGAGCTCCCTCGGGCGACTCTAGGTCGCATTCTAGCCTCCCGCTCGGGCCATTGTGACTTTGCGAAATACCACGAAGCCTTCAAGCACCCCGACGCAAACCTATACTGCCGATGTGGACGACGCAAAGACCCAGTCCACTTCTATTTCTGTTACATTGCGAAAAGACGGGTCAGACTCCCAGCAGGGCCAGCCTCATAAGTAATTCCCTTTCTCCTTGGCACAAAAAAAGGAGGCGAAGTGTTCCACGAGTGGCTCCTTAAATCGCACTTTTACACTGAAATTTGTCTATGAAAGAGAGGAGAGAAAAAAAAAAGTCACACATCGTTTGCTGAGAGATTGAGGGGAATGTGTTGGGGGAATAATTGGATGGAGAATCAGAGGGCTGGGCCCATTTTTACCCTTCTCACCTCCATGAATATCAGATAGTCATCAGCTATATCACCTAGTGGCAACAACAAGGAAGCGCCCTAGTCCTGTACATATTTTCACTTATAGAAGCCCAGGGCTTACCCCCCGGCGTCCTATGTCCCGACAGGGTACAATAGGGTCACGCGGGTACCACGTTACCCGCGGACATTAAATAATAATAATAATAATAATAATAATAATAGGGTGCGACATACAGGCCATCGAGCACCGGCAGATCCAGAATCCTGGAAAGCAGCAAACATAGCCACCGACCCAAACTCTGGCAAGAAAAAATTAACCTATAAAGGTTCACCCTCCTCCATACACCACAACCTTAGCAGGGCCCAGAGCAGTATCGCTACTCAGATGAGAAGCGAGCACATTGGACTCAACGCTTATCTGTATCGAAGAAAGATCCCCGGAGTGGAAAGCCCCATATGCCAGTGTGGATACCCGACTCAAAACATTCGACATATGGTAATGACGTGCCCTCAATGGGCTAAGGGAAGAGGAGAGGTGCTGCGGCGAGCCAAAGACAGATCCTTCGAAGCCATGATGAATAGCCCCGCAGACATGGCTAGAATCACGCAGTGGATCCTAACCCAAGGCTGGATTGAACAATTTCGACTTGCAGGAGAAGTTGAGACAGCTATGAAAGTTACTGTGAAGCGAGTGGGCAAAGGATAGGCTGATCGGTATTCACACTGGATGAACAGTGTAATAGCACTTCCTAAAGGATAACTTGGAAACCTGAAAGAGACAAGACAGGCAGAATCAGGGGGTTTTTACCGCGAGGTTTCCTCCTGTGTATATATAATAGTTAGACACCTGCATGGGCCCTTGGGTTTCCTGAACGGGTTAATTGAAATCAAATCAAATCAAATCAAATCAAATCAAAATAATAATAATAATAATAATAATAATAATAATAATAATAATAATAATAATAATAATAATAATAATAATAATAATAATAATAATAATAATAATAATAATAATAATAATAATAATAATAATAATAATAATAATAATAATAATAATAATAATAATAATAATAATAATAATAATAATAATAATAATAATAATAATAATAATAATAATAATAATAATAATAATAATAATAATAATAATAATAATAATAATAATAATAATAATAATAATAATAATAATAATAATAATAATAATAATAATAATAATAATAATAATAATAATAATAATAATAATAATAATAATAATAATAATAATAATAATAATAATAATAATAATAATAATAATAATAATAATAATAATAATAATAATAATAATAATAATAATAATAATAATAATAATAATAATAATAATAATAATAATAATAATAATAATAATAATAATAATAATAATAATAATAATAATAATAATAATAATAATAATAATAATAATAATAATAATAATAATAATAATAATAATAATAATAATAATAATAATAATAATAATAATAATAATAATAATAATAATAATAATAATAATAATAATAATAATAATAATAATAATAATAATAATAATAATAATAATAATAATAATAATAATAATAATAATAATATGGAACCTCTGAAGTCGATACAGAGAAAGTGCTTACTAAGAATTACAGGAGCATATAAGTCCACCAGCACGAGAGTGCTGGAACATGAGACCTCCATCCTACCGATGGAGATCTACCTAAAGAATAGGAGAGTGCAGCACGCCGGGCTCACCCGTAATCTACCGGTCCAAAAGACCATAGAAAAGACCTGTCAGATGATCAGGCAACAAACAAGAGGAAGTAAAAATGGAATCTCGGCGGAGCGGAGCTCCAAGTATATATCCGAGGAACTGTTATAAAGTTAAATGGGGATGTGGAGTGGTTGGCGACTTGTCTAGTGATTGAGCTGTCCTTCGATGGAATAGTCAATTGTGTGAATGAATGGTAAGTACGATATAAATGATTATACTGAATGCGTATAGTGGATTGAATATCGCCTTGATGGTCACGATGGAGACTATTACTCTTGCTGCTCTGACTATGGCAGTATCTATATACATCTTTCCTCCAATATCAAGTATCCGATGCCTACTATGAAACTACAATGCGAGTTCTATTATTGTATAAAAGAAGATGTTATACATGACTCATTAGTTTCAGCAACTCTGTCACTTGGCACGTTATCCATAAGCTTCAAACTCCAGATATCCTTGATTCATAACCGAGTCAGCACAACAGGAACACGTGAGCTTGATTTTCAGCAAATCATGAATTTTCCAGTTTTGAACTGGTCGAATTCAGAAAGATCACGTTCGACTTCGCACCGTTTACATAACTTGTTCATGTTCGTGGGTCGTGGGTCGAAGCGCTTGGTGCTGTGTGATGTTGAAGAAGGAGCTTTCGTTGCACGAATTGATGTTGAAGAAGAAAGGGGTCGCTTACTAAGCGGACCCGCCGGCCTTTTTGTTCCAGGGGTTCACAGCCAATCATTTTTAGAGTTCACTAGTTTCACGCTAAAAGTTCCGTAAGTAAGAAATCCTCGTTCCTCGGATGATTATCGCGGATCTCTATCAAAGAAAAGAGATAGAGATGAGTGGGCTAGAATCTGCGATGGGGAAGAGTCCATTAAGGGACAGAAAGAGATGAGGAAGACGGCCGCGTTCCAAGAGTGGGCGAACTCTTGGCAACATCAAACCCGGAATATCGCCCTAAGACATAGAGCCACAGCCGACCCCGAAATCTGGGGAGCAGCCTATTTTATTACAGACAAACTAACTAGTAGGAAAAGGGTAAGTCTTAGAGGCACACCATGCGCGATACATAAAAACCTCAAAAGGGCCCAAAGTAGTTTAGCCATGCAGATAAGAAGCGAGCATATCGGCTTCAATTCTTATCTGTACCGAAGAAAAGTCCCCGGAGTCGACAACCCAAGATGCCCATGTGGATACATATCGCAAAATGTCAAACACATGATAATGGCCTGCCCCTTATGGTCCAAAGGGAGAACAAAAGTCTGGCGTAAGGCCAAAAATCGGTCATTTGAAGCAATGATGAGCAACTCAGAAGATATTGAAAGAATCACACAATGGATCTTAGAACAGGGATGGATAGAACAATTTCGACAGGCTGGGGAAGTTGAGGCGCAACTAAAGCAGAGAGAAGACTCACGGAGGAACCAAAGAGGTGGGTAATTGACGAGATGGTAGCTACACTGGGCATAACAGTGTAAACGCACTTCCTGAAGGAGACCCTGGGAAAACCAGGAAAATGTAAAGAATTTAATCATGCAGAACCAAGGGGTTTTTACCGGGAGGTTTCCCCTTATGTATATGTACAGCAATAGTCACCTGCATGGGCCACAAGAGCTCCCTATCAGGGTAATGAAATCAAATTCAAAAATTATAATATGGAAAGCAGCGAATATTACCATGGATAAAAAAACAGGCAGATTCACAATGAACTACAGGGAAGCACCAGTTCAAATCCACCAGAACCTTAGCAGGGCCCAGAGTAGTATCGCCATACAGATAAGAAGCGAGCATATCGGGCTCAATTCTTATCTGTACAGAAGAAAAGTACCTGGAGTCGATAGCCCAAAGTGCCAGTGTGAGTATCCGTCACAGAACGTCAGGCATATGGTTATGACGTGTCCGCAGTGGGCGAGGGGACGAGGGGATTTCCTGCGAAAAGCAAAAGATAGGTCCTATCAGGCCATGATTCAGAGCCCGGAAGATGTGGCAAGAATCACGAAGTGGATACTAGACGAAGGATACCTAGAACAGTTTCGACTTGTCAGTCAAGTTGAGGCAACCATGCGGCTAATGATGCACAGAGCAGGGAAGGGGTGAGACGGATCACACACTGGACGTACAGTGTAAGGCACTTTTTGAAGGTAAACTGAAAACCAGAAAGATACCAGATTGCAGTTTTGGGGGGTTTTTACCGCGATGTTTCCTCCTGCGTATATATAATAATTAGACACCTGCATGGGCCCTTGGGTTTCCTGAACGGGTTAATTGAAATCAAATCAAATCAAAAATCAAATAATAATAATAGGAACATCACATTTCTTCGAAAGCGGCACCACGTTCTGAGGGCGTCTACTCGTCTTCATAATAGCGGCAATCGATTCTTCGTCTTCATTTTACTCACAACATCACCGTTTTCTCGTTGCGCTTCGGCATGGCGGAATCGGGGACGGGTGTGAAGACTTTTCACATGGACTCAACAACCACGGAACGAATTACAAAACCATCACGGATCGACCTCGGAGCGGCCACGATTGTGTCTATTGAGTGCTTAGAGCGTTCAATGGGCCTTACCAACAGCAACCTAAAAACAGTAGGGTTTTACTTAAACAAGGTGAGGGATGGATTGATCAAGTCGGGGGCAAAGGGGTCATCAGTGGAAGAGTCAGAAAAGGCTTTGACGGCCCTAAAGGTACACGCGGTGAGCTTAGAGGCAAAGCTTAAGGTTACACCATTGGAGGAAAGGATGCTGGCTTTGGAAAAAGCAGTAAAGAAGAGTCTCGAGGAGCCCGTTCGCAGGGCGGCTCCGTCAACGGTACCCGGGTTGGGAGGAAGGCCCACATACGCTTCGGTGGTCACGCCACCAGCAATGAAAGCAGCAGTGAGAATACGAGTGAATGGTTCTGAAAAAATGCAGCCGTCAGAGCTGCTAAGCAAGGCTAAACAACATATCGCGGGCGCATACGCAGTCAGACAGCTGAGAAGCAAGGATACCGAAGTGTTTGTGCAGTCAATCTCCCAGAGAGACACTGCCTTGAGTTTGCCACAGCCAAAGGACTTTCTGATCTTGAAGCAGGATTATCCTATAGAGGTTGTGGGGGTCCCACTGGGGATAAATATTGAAGGGGGAAAGAATGCCAACAACGGCACATTGATTCGACAAATCATCGCAGAGACAAGAACACGGATTCCCGATTTCAACATCGGCAGGGTAAGATGGCTCCATGACGGAAATGAACACCGATGGGCCAATAAAACTAAGCAAACTCGAGGTTCAGTGATCCTGAGCTTACCAACCGAGGCACTTCAACGTGAAGTGGCAAGAAATGGCATTGTACACAATTCAATGCTCTACACGGCCCAACTCCGGTCTCCCCGGGCACAAGTCAAGCAGTGCTTCAACTGCTGCCAATGGGGCCACACTCAAGCGTCCTGTAATAAGGGAAGGAGATGTGGAGAGTGTGCGGGCGCTCACCAGACCAGAGACTGCCCCAAAAAGGCTGTGTCATGCTGCAATTGCGGTAGGGCTCACAAGTCATGGCAGAAGGGGTCGTGTCCAAACTACACGGCATACAAGGCTAGCGTCCAAAAGGCTAGAAACAAACTTTGGGAAAGGACAGCAGAACTAAGAAAAGAGGTATCATCACCAACGGCTACCAGAACACCACCAGCTGGTAACGGAACCGACCAAGGATTCCAGATAGTCATCCATCAGAAAACCGAGGGCACAAAAAGGGGTCCAGGACGCCCGCGCAAACAAGTCCCGGCCCCAAAAGTTACCGCCACCACCGCCACCTCTTCAACTCTGATCGACGTTACGACACTAGCGTCGACCCCTTCATCATCATCTTCATCGAAAACACTCGCCTCGTTGCCTAAGAGGGACGGCGAATTTTATTTCACATGAATCTATCCCTACTAACGGCAAATGCACTTCCTGAAGGAGAACCGGGGTAAACCGGGTTAAAAATGTAAAGTTTAAATCAGGCAGATTCGAGGGTTTTTCACCGGTAAGGTTTCCCCTCATGTACATATACAGTTATAGTCACCTGCATGGGCCCATTGGGTACCTGAACGGGTTAATTGAAATCAAATTCAAAAATAATAATAATAATAATATCAACATACAGTCGTCCCTCACACCCAAACCCACAACTTTGCGCGCATCAGCAGCGATAACGTTGTCCCTATTCCGTTTAACCCTCCTTCTAATTCAATACCGATTAAGAGCATTTTTGTTTAGACATCGCGCTCGCGATGGCCAAATCGCAACACCCACCTCCCTTGGCCCAGCGCGTCGCTGATGAGCTCGAACTTGTCCAACGTGTGGCAAAGGGTCGAGCTACCTGGGTTCAAAATTTTCACAACAAGTTCTGGTCAGCCGATGAAGAGGCTGATCCTCTCATCAAAATCTTCGTGCGCGAGCAAATGGACGCGTTTCTACTTGCGGTTGCCTCTGGGCACCCTATGCGACACGATACTCCAAGACAACCCAAGACGGCGAGTCCCCTTCCCAAGCCCAGCCAAAATTTACCATCACGACCTCGCGTTCCCATGCCAAAGCAACCTCAGAGCTGGGCAGCGACCGCCGCCGCCCCTCCTGCCACCAATCTCCCTACTCATGCGTCGTCCTCGGCCCCTCCCGACGCAAAACAACGTCCTTTTTACACGCGAGCTCCTAAACAGGCTGCATGTCACAAGCGGTGTATAGATAGCGTGGGGAGAGAGGGGGTCCAAGAGGTGGGTGTCAGGCTAAAGGTTGCCATCCTACATGATATACGAGATAGATGCATCACCACTCAGCTAAAAGGCCAGACCAGAATTATAGAACACTATGATCTGGCAATCTCCATATATATATATTATACAGTAGAGGCTTTCCTGACATTACCCCCCCTATAATATATATATGCCTAGACTCCGTAAGCTTAACCCATACTTGCTTACTAAGCCAGAACTGAATGCACACTAAGTGGGTGACAAAGTGCCAGTGCTAGACCTTAAGAATGTTCTATGATTATGTCATAAGCGGCATGTAGACAGCGTGGGGAGAGAGAGGGGTCAAGAGGTGGGTGTCAGGCTAAAGGTTGCCATCCTACATGATACACGAGATAGATGCATCACCACTCGGCTAAAAGGCCAGACCAGAAATCATAGAACACTATGCTCTGGCTGTCAGAACGGTGCAGGATTAATACCAAAGACGACGCTGACAATAGAAAATAAGTACCAATATCAGTAACTGGGGCAATGATAGATAAGCAACAACAATAATAGTAACAGCAACAATAGCAATAACAATAACAGGGAGATGGCAATAACACTAACAACAGCAGTAAACACGATAACAATAACAATGACAATAGCGACAACAATAGCTATAACAATGGTCCAGAAGAACAGTAACCACAATGGTAGTGTAATCGATAGGATTCAGATTTCAAACAGATTCTTCAATAAGTAAAGATAAATACAAGACTCTGATCTAGAGACTTTAGAGGTACAGTAAGGACAGCTATATATACATTTTAGGACATGGTCCAACAAGCCACTGAAAGAACCATCTAGAACTCCTGCACAGGTAAATAGAACAACAAGGGGCATTATAGAATACCATAGAACACCATAGAATCCACCAGAACTCCCCAGGTCATTGTGGCCCATAAACATATTTCCGGAATGGGATAATAAAGAAGTTTGTAGAGCTACAGAGAAACAGCCAGAATATCTAACGCCACAATGTGGCTCCAACCCCTGTCACATGACTAAGTAGCTTACAACCTCTGACACTGGCTATCTTCATATATATATTATACAACAGAGGACGATCTTTCTTTCGAAAGAAAATTGAAGACGCCAGCAAAGCAAGGGACATTTTTGACATAGCAAAGTGGCATAAATCAAAGGGGGTCTACCGTACTCCTCCCCTTATTGATCCACTTTCACCTGATAGCCCTCCCGCTCAAAGCCCCGAAGATAAAAGAAAAGTCTTATTGAGTAATCTCTTCTGTAATCAGTCACATGTAGAGGATATCCCATTAGACACGCCTACCGTGCCTCGAAATCTTCTTCCCTTTCCAGAACTTACAATGACGGAAGTGACAAATGCCATCTTCGCCGCCGGTAATACAACTCCAGGACAAGATGGAATTCCTAACTCTTTACTACGGCTCGCATGGCCGCAAATTTGTCAATTTGTTAAAGACCTGTTCCAAGCCTGCATATACACAGGGTACCACCCTCGGTGCTTTCGAACAGCCATTATTGCAATCATCAACAAACCAGCCAAATCAGATCTCTCTTCCCCCAGATCATACAGGCCTATTGCTCTCCTTCCCGTATTAGGTAAAGGACTTGAAAGACTTGTCGCAAGACGGTTTTCGTGGATAGCTATCAAATATAAGATTCTTGCACGACAACAATTCGGTGCGCTACCGCTCCGATCCTCTGTGGATCTCACTACTTGCCTTACCCATGACGTAGAGTCTGCTCTATCCAAGGGCCTGACAGCAACGATCGCCACCCTAGATGTGAAAGGGGCTTTTGACGCTGTACTTCCAGGAAGGCTTGTACTCCAACTTAGAGAACAAGGTTGGCCGCCATATTTGTGTAAATGGGTCAGCTCATTTGCAACCCTGCGCAAGGTATCCATTCGGCTTGATGATCAACTAGGTCCCCCTACAAGAATCAACTGTGGCCTACCTCAGGGCTCACCGGTGTCACCTATTCTATTTATGCTGTATATATCTTCTCTTTTTCGACTTGAAGGCCTCCAAAAAGCATTTGGGTATGCTGATGACGTAGCAATCCTGGAAATTTCGCCATCCCTCGAAGAAAACTCAACAAGAATCGGAGAAAATATTGACCGGGCCTTATCATGGGGCTTAACAGAAGGCGTGACCTTCGACCCCGGAAAATCGGAACTACTGCACTTCTCTAGAAAACGGAAGGACGCGAGAAACAGCCCTATAGTTTCTACCAGTAGTTTTATTATCAAAGAAAACACTAGCAGGCCGTATCTCAAGTGGTTAGGAGTCCATTTTGACAGGAAGCTGAATTTTAAACACCACGTCTCGATACAGTCCTCGAAAGCCCTGAAAGTCGCCAACGCTTTGCGCTGCCTTGGAAACACCATTAGGGGTGCCTCTCCAAGACTATCTAGGCAAGCTGTGGTAGCATGTGTACTACCTGTCGCGCACTTTGCAGCTGAGACTTGGTGGCCGGGTAAGACAAGAAGTAAGGGAAACAGTTCAGTTTCGAACAGAGTTGGATATCACATGAAAATCCTTAGCAAAGTATATATGACTGCTGCAAGAGCAATTCTTCCAGTCTTCCGGACAACTCCTTCCCCAGCCCTCTTCAGAGAAGCAGGAATATCCCCAACCGAGTTAGCCCTCGACAATATAGCTAGACGTACGGCGGTCCGTACAAGAAGACTCGATGAGCGTCACCCATTGTACTTGAGAGGCAAAAATTCACTCCGCTCTCAACCCCTAACACGTTTCTCCCGATCGATACGGGACATACCGCAATCGGAGCAGATCGACCCTCTATTATATCCCCCCTGGGATATCAAAGATGCTGACAGTGATTTACAGATCTTCCCAAAGGGGACAAGAGGCGACTCGAGGTCAGATATCTTCCGGGAGTTCCTTAACTCGCTCCCTAGGAACGATATCTTAGTTTTCTGTGATGGATCCAAATTGCCAAATGGAAATGTAGGCGCTGGCTTTGTCATATACCAGCTAGGAAGGAAAGTTGGCCTAGGCGCCATACCACTAGGAAACTTAATGGAAGCCAAAGATGCAGAGGCGCATGCTGTATTAGAAGGAATACAAGCAGCGATAGCCCTTCCCACAACTCGTTTTTCCAGAGATCTCTGGGTCTTTACCGACAACCTTGAAGTTGCGACAAAGTTCTTAACGAAGACTCCTCCCACCTCATCCATGATAATACACATGGAAGCTATAAAAGCCATTACAAAATGGAAAAGTCGACCGAAACTGCCCCATATTCCGGAAGGAAATATCAAAATTCACTGGGTACCTAGCCATGCTGGGATTGAAGGAAATGAGATAGCTGATCGAGAGGCAAAAAGAGGCGCAGCTATACCACATCTCGAACCACAAAAGCACTCATACGCAAGCTTAAAGAAGTGGCAATTAACACAGCTGAAAATAGCAAGAGATATATGGTGGGAAAATAATATACCCAACACATACACTCAACTTGAAATTCAGACCGCACCCATTTTCCCCAGAGAACTCCTGCTAAACAGAAGACACTTGGGCCAAATAATTGCTTTTAGGACAGGCCATGGGGATTTCGCCGCGTATCACCGTCGTTTCAAGCATCCAAATGCCAACCTCTTCTGCCGATGCGGATCGCCCAAAACTCAGATGCATATCTTCTTTTGTAGAATCCTACGACGCCGAGGTGGTCGCCCTAAAGGACCCATCAGTTCACTCGTCCCAGAACTACTTGGAACTTCGGAGGGAGCTGTAAAGTTAACAAAGTGGCTTGACGAAGCCCGATTCTTTTCAAATATCTGCCCGCAATAGTGTCCACATGAGACACCGTTATACAATTTTTAAACTCTCAGAGCAACTGAATTTCCTTATTTTGATTAAATTTGCAATCATATCCTTTCATGTACGCAGTTTCATACAACGCGCTACATCATGTAAATAATGCTTAGATAAGCCCGCACTACTAGGGCTCCGGCTCTAGCGTCCTTTGTCCCAAAGCTAGGATTGGAGTAGTATTACACTATTTCTGCACAGACGTTAAATAGTAAAATAAATAAATAATAAATAATTATACAACAGAGGCATTCCTGACAGTCCCCACTACACTTGATGACGTCAAAAGCATTGCCCAGGCTCAGACAGGCGTCGATCCATCTGGCGCCCACTGGTCGTTGCATGAAGATTGTCATAATCCTCTGCACACAGCAGTCATCTTCTTCCCAAAAGAGGTGCCGACTTCTCGGATCGTTGACAGCGCCCCTTCTCGACGCTACATTCCTAATCCAAAGGTAGTTCAGTGCGACGCGTGCTTTGGCCTCCATCCTTCTTCTCGGTGCCGCACTCAAGCTTTGTGCGCCCTTTGCGGCGCTCTTCGCCACCGTGGTGAGTGCTGCCACCAATGCCGATGCATCAACTGCCTCGGGCCACATTCCGCAGACGACCATAAGTGCCCTCTCCGCCCCCGCCCCTTCAAGGGCAAACTCATCAATCCTTCAGAAAAGACGATTGCGGAACTCCGATCTCGTAACCGTATTAACCTCCGAAAGGAACGCCGCGCAGAGGCTGCCACTGCTGCTGCCGTTGCCGCCACCGCTACTGCTACCGCTACCTTAGATGGCAGCTCCAGCGTGCCAACTCCTTCCACTGAAGCCTCCTCCTCTTCCCAACGTGCACCTGCATCCACCCAAAACCGGTTCACGTCATTAACATCTGCTTCGGATGGATCTATGGAAATAGACCTAGACGAGCATATCACCAGCCTAGCCTCCAACAGTGCTTCTCATGGGCAGTAGAGCTTATTTCAGGAGCAACCCCCCGCCTCGCCTCCGTTTCCTTCAAGCAAACGTTGGGCGTGGTGGATCTTCTCACCTCATTCTCTTACAAGCTGCATTTCAGGGAAAGTATGATGTGATCTTTGTTCAAGAGCCTTGGACAAAAACAATAAATCTCAAGAATGTGACCAAGTCTCATCCTGCATACGTCACCTTCACTCCTCCTAACCGGGACTGGAAAAATGCGCGCCCGCGCGTTCTGACCTATGTCCGCAAAAAGTCCAACCTCCGATCTGTTCAGTTAGATTCT
Organism: Podosphaera xanthii; assembly: GCA_028751805.1. NCBI lineage: Eukaryota > Fungi > Ascomycota > Leotiomycetes > Helotiales > Erysiphaceae > Podosphaera > Podosphaera xanthii. The sequence goes on from JAPWIX010000022.1 coordinate 1,611,860, forward strand.
GGTCTCTCGCCCGATATTATTGCCCTTTGTCTCCAGAGCTCTCCCCTCATAGAGATCATCAACGTTTACCGACAGCCTCAAGTTCCCATGCCCGAGAGCCTATGTACACTCCTACAATGGCCGGTTAAACCGAACACCATAATTGTGGGAGACTTCAATCTTCACCACGAACTGTGGGAGCCCAACGTGTCCCGTTCGTCCGGCGTCAGCACCCTCATCGAATGGATTGACGTTCATTCACTGAGGTCGGCAGTGCCTTACGGAGCTCCCACCCATCGTGCCGGCCATGTACTTGACCTTGTACTCACGAACATGGAAGGACTCTCAGCCCGTATAGCTTCGGAGGCACATTCAACTTCTGACCACGAGACAATCGCCGGCTTCGTTCAGCTCTCGCCATCTCAAAGGCGCCATCCACCGCTAAGACTGCCCAACTTTAACAGCGAGAATGTCGAAGTATTTCGCCAGGCGCTCTCCGCTACCGCACCTCCCATCTTTCCTCTTGAAGACCCTTCACCTCAGCTCTTAGACACGGTGACTACATCAGGCATCGCCACTCTCTCGGCAATCCTGCTTTCAGCTAACCCGCCAAGGCCCGCGTGTGTCCCATGCAAAGATTATTGGAATCACGAATGCTCAGACTACCGCCGCCAATATCTTGAATCACGCCACAGCGGGAACCAAGACCTCATTAGCGTGGCTGATAAAAACTTCCGGAAAGCTGTTAGACGAGCCAAACGGGAACATATGCGAGCCAAATTAGACAACGTGTCTTCGATTCTGGAGGCCCATAAAGTTGTCGGTTGGCGCAAAATATCTAGTCGTTTTGGTCCCCCTCTAATTCTTTTTCAGGGTGTCACATACAGCACCCTAACAAAGCTTGCAGACATATTCTTTCGCACTAAGCTTGCCCGCGCAACTAGCCAACCGGATGTCCCCTTGAACACCCCTACATGCTCACTGCGAGCGATCCCCGCACCTCTCTCCGTAGGTGAAGATGAGGTACGTAACTGTCTTCTGGAAATTTCATCAACAAACCCGGGTCATGATCAATTATCGGTCTCAGCTCTCCGCCTCGTTTGGGGGGTTGATTCATGGCACTCGTGGATTGTCCACCTTTACAGTCTCTGTCTGGCTTATGGTCACCATCCCAGTATCTTCCGCCGCGCCGAAGTGGTGATTATTCCTAAGCCACACAAGGATGACCTCACCAATCCCGCTAACTGGAGACCAATCTCGCTTCTCCCAGCTCTCGGCAAAGGGCTGGAACGCCTCATCGCAAGACGCCTTGCTTTCTGGGCCTTGTCGAATCGAGTTATCTCCCCAACGCAATTCGGAGCGCTTCCTGGAAGGTCCGCCATGGATCTCGTTGAATGTCTAGTTCACGATGTCGAAAAAGCATGGGAGGCAAAGCAGGTGTGCACTCTCGCCACCCTCAATATTCAAATTGCTTTCGATAGTATCCAACCTGGCCGCCTCTTCGTCCGGCTTCGCGAACAGGGATGGCCTTCAGCATATGCTAATTGGACCGCATCCTTCGCCTCTCATAGAAAAGCCCGCCTCAGAGTGGACGACTACGTCGGCGACTTCTTGGATATTCCGCACGGACTGCCTCAAGGGTCCCCCACATCCCCTATACTTTTTCTTCTCTTCCTCGAGCCCTTATTCAAACTCGGGTTTCCTACTTTTGGTTACCTTGACGACGTGGCGATCCTTTCGGTCGCAAAATCTCTGGTCGATACTTCTCGTTTGACTGGCAATAGGATTGAGAGCATCACCCGCTGGTGCGGTCAGAATGGACTCTCTCTGGCAGAAAGCAAGATGGAGCCACTACATCTTCATAGATCCCGCCAGCCTCCTTCTCCGGTAGCTATCAACGGCGTCTTAATGACCGCCAATCCAACTTCGAGGTGGCTAGGCGTCTTCCTTGACACGAAGCTCTCTTTTAAAAGACATGTGCAAGAATGGAGCGCCAAGACGCAACGGGTCAGTGCCCACATACGGCAGCTTGGAAATACCAACCGTGGTGTACCCACATCCTTTCTGCGCACTGCGGCCCTGGCTGCGGCCCTCCCTGTGCTTCTGTACGGCGCTGAGGTTTGGTGGCGTGGCCATACCTACAACCGCCGCGGCCGCCTCACTTCTACCCGGTCTCAACACCTAGTAGCCACGGTGTCTCGAGCTCTGGTCAATTTGGCTAGAGCAATTCTTCTGGTATACAAAACTACTCCGATTGCAGCGCTATTAAAAGAGGTTTGGCTCAAACCTGCACACATTCTTCTTGAGGAGACGCGCCTCAACTCTGCCATTAAATTAGCCGCCGCCGACGACTTTCATCCTGTTGCTAAAAGATCTAAGGAGCCCCGCGCGCATACCCGTCTAACGGAAAAATTACTGCTCGTTTCCCCTTTTCCCCGCCCTCGGCTCGTACCGTCCTCGTATAGAGCCTCTCCAATCCTTACCTGGACTGATCTCTCCCTCGAAGCTTCTTCCCGACGTATTAGCGAGTTACCTCCTTGGGACATCCTTGTCTTCTCGGACGGCTCCAAACAAAAAGATAGATCTGCTGGGGCAGGTGCCGTCGTTATCCACAAGGGAATCACCCTAGCAGAAGTGAAAATTACGCTAGGCCCCGACTTTGAGGTTTATGACTCCGAAGTTATCGGCGCCCTTGCAGGGCTCAGGCTGCTACAGCGGCTCCCTCTATCCACTTGGTTACCAACATCCACGTCATCTTAGACAACCAAGAGGCAGCTCGACGTCTTCTTGATGTATCACCCTCGAAAACTTCGCAGCAAGAAATTTTTGATTTTCGACATCTCGCCTCCAAGTGGCCCACCTGGAGAATATCATCAATTGCGGCTCCTGGTAAGGTTAACGTGATGTGGTCTCCTGGCCACGTCAGCATCCCTGTGAATGAGCTAGCAGACAAGCTGGCAGGAGAGGCGGCCCGCCAACTGGCTCCCCCCGCCGCATCTCTCGCTGGAGCCCGCGCAAAGACCAAAAAGCACATTTGGGACCTGACTTCTGCATGGTGGCAAAACCAAGCGCCGTCCACATATTGTGAATTGGGGATGCCGTTTCCTAAAAAGCCCCCCGAGGAGCTCTGTCTTCCCCGCCGGAATCTTGGGTATCTTATTCAATGCAGATCCGGACATGGCGATTTCCGTGCGTACCACAATAAGTTCCAACATGGTGATGCCCTCGTGACCTGCTCTTGTGGAGGTCACAAGTCAGTCACCCATTTAGTTTTTTGCCCTCTCGTTCGAAAAAGATTGGCCTCTAATGGCCACCGTCAAAGTTTGGGCACACTAGATTTTGTCCTCGGCTCCTCCCGTGGTGCTAAGCGTTTTTCTGTTATATTGGAGAGGAGTAGGTTTCTGACAGAAATCTGCCCAATCCGTACCAATTAATCAATCTTTGTGAGGGATATGCCGCACAGCGCTCACAGTAACTTATCTAGTTTGTGTGTGGGCTTGATGGCTTCGCATAGGATGGAAAAGAATGTAGAATATAATAGTCACCGTGTCCCCCTAGGGACGGGGCTGTAGCCATTGATATAGCCCGGTAGACCTGTAAAAATAAATAAATAAATAGATAAATAAATCTACCTAGCTATCTCGCCATGGCATCGATGCATAAATTACAACAGAGCCTAGCGCCCTTACTAAAGCGTGCAACATGATTAACTAATGCTTATATAGTAACAAAACTAAACACGTTTATCCCGGCGCCATACGCCTATGAACCGTCAATAACTCACAATCAACTCAACTTTCCTAAACTAACGAGTTGCAAGCCTTGTTTTTATGCTTGTGCTGTAGCAGGGGTAAGAAGTATGTAAATGATTATCCGTAGCTGGATTGGAAGCAATCTCACTTCCAATCAACCCAAATCAAGACCTTCTAAGTTGCTTGAGTTGATTGTCGCCGAGTCTGTATGAGCCAAGACTTAATAGTCTGTTGTCACTTCTGATCTTCATGTCTCCCTTTAATAGCCACTTCAGACCCATCCAGTTGCTTCAAAAAGGTGTTGTTACAGTCATCATGTTGCTCTACATATGGCCTAAGCACCTTGGATCAGCAGCCTTGCCAATAAACCACACTGATATCTTGTCACTGCCATCAGCATTACAGCAAAAGTGTACTGTTATCCGAGCCTTCTCTTTTATTGTACCTGAGGTCTGCTGTGTAGAAAGGCCTCTATAACTATGATGAAACTGGCATCTACTGGACGATGGTACCTAATAGTCATTTTGAGGAGGATATTGACTTGCCAGTGCTTGTATCTGTATAGGCTGCTCTGCGATGGCAGCTTTGTCAATAATTACATCCTCATCAGGCCGAGTCCATGATTTGATGCTATACCTCCTCTTAAAAGCAGTAAGCCAGCCATCGCTAAATTCAGGCGCCTCCATGCATTGATGACATGCAAGAAGCTGCCCAAAATGAGCTGCCTGCCGCATTAACAGGTCACCGGAGATTGGAATGTACTGCTTTCGCTCTTGATGCCATTGGAATAGCGCTTTGTCTAGTTCCGGCCACTTGAGTGGCTTCTCACGCTGTTCTGTAGGGTGGAAAGACGGGTCTGATTCGTCTAGGTGGCTGTACCTGGCACTGAGGCTCTCGGATATCGTGAGCTGCATGATTTAACGGTGGAATATGTCCTCAAACCACAATCTGAGCTGTTATTGACGAAGTTAAGGGTGCCGATGAACATGTCTGCGAAGGGCACGCCTTTGTGAGAATGTATTTCCATGCTATTTTAGCATTTCTATGTACTTGTATAACACGATAAACCTACTCAGAAAAGAAAACATCGCATGGTTGGAGGTTGCCTGCAAAATTTACAAGGAGTTGATTTGATGGCGTTACACAGTAGAACCGGTCCAAACCCATAGTGGGTCCCGGGCTTAACTACAGTAAAACTTCTCTAACACGATAGTGGGTCCCGGTATAAGTGTTGAAAATATTCATTCAAATTCATCCATTTATATTTGCAACACTTACCCTTACAGGCCATTTTGCGTGCAGGGATAAGTATTGCAAATATAAATGGTTGAATTTCAATGAATATTTTTAACACTTATACCGGGACCCACTATCATGTTAGAGAAGTTTTACTGTATTGCTGAGATTTATTAAATGATTTGAGCTTGGTTCTGCAACACTTACCCTTACAGGTCATTTTGGATGCAGGGGTAAGTATTGCAAATATAAACGGTAAAATTTATATGAATCTCTTCAGTAATTATACAGGGACCCACCATGGGTTTGGATAGGTTCTACTGTAGAGGATATAGGGGTGCGGAGGATAACGTTACAGAGGTTTTACTGTATTGCCTAAAGTATTCATGCAGATCTTCAACCCTATTAAGGACGGGACGTCACACTCCAAAGGTGTTCTAAATCTGGAGATTAGGCGGGCCAATTTTTTCAAATTCATTCTTGTGTATGCAGCCTTTAGGCCATGACACGAATGACACTGGTACGTTACATGGAGCGATGACTCAACTTGACATGAGGGGAACTCTCGCCCGAATATTATTTAAAGACATCACTCAAGGTCAGGTGCCTTACAGCCCTTTCAACCCCCAACCGTTTAAGTCTGCCGCAGGAACGCATTTCAGCCACCCACGACTACCCAGCGTGCCTTCGTCATCGCCACATACATGACCACGCGAGATATGTAGATAGGGTCTTGTCGGATTCGAATCAGCTTTCTCCTGTCTCAAGTGGGACATGTGCCTTGGCTACCTAGACTCTTCTTGGGAGAACGGCCCGGATAGTGTACCACACCACCATCCGACCCATTGGGCGGGCCAATCCATATTTTCCATATCTTTAATCTTCAAGTAACCCGTTGTAGCCCGGAATGTATGTTTTGGGTCGCCATCCTGCTGGAAAATTATTCCTTACAAAAATGGCATCTTTTCCTAAAGATATGCCACCTCTACACACTGCTCGGAATTCATTCACCTGACCACACGATCTATTGGACCAGGTCCGGCTCATCTTACACAGCCCCAAATCATTACATTGCCCCTTCCAAATTTGACCATCCCAGTGACATCCTTTTCTTGCAACATCCGTCCTTCTTTACGCCAGCTCTATTGTATTCCATCGCCGCAAATTCGATTGATTTTGGTCTCATCCAACTTTATGACCTTCTTTCAATCTTTAACAGTCTACTCTTTACACCTCAGAGCTAGATCTAATCTATCCTTTTTGTGCCGACTCGCCCAGCGTGGTTTTTTAGATTTCTTCTTAGCCTTGAGACCGGCTTCGTCCCAAACAGTCTGGCTTGTTTGGGATGATACACTAATGCCGACGGAATCACTTCACACTGCCGCCGCTTGCTGAGGTGTTATTGCGGTCGGTGAACTACAGTAACTGTTAAGTAGTTGCTTGTACCTAGGTATCAACTTTGGAGGAGCACCTTCTTTGTTGCTGTTGCTGAGTTCAGGAACCGTTTTACAAATATTATTTACAGTCCACTTGGGGTGATGAAGTTCCTCTGCTATCGTGCGGGATGATTTGCCTTCTCTACGGAGCCAGACTAAATTTTCTTTAGTGATTTCAGTCATTTTCGGTCTTTTCAAAACTCCATGACCGAAGGATATCATAATTAGGTCGTCAGGGAGTAAATGAGTGTATATAAGTGATAACTCATATGTATGAAGTACATGTAGTTCAATAAAATCAAATTTTATTCGGGAAGCTAAGGAAGAGTCAAATAATGATCTGAATAGTGTTTTGGTAGAGCTTCGCAAAAAACCTGGCCACGCGATTAGTCAACTTATCACAGCCATCATTATTCTGTCAGGGGAGTATGAACTCCAAAATAACGTTTATTTATTATCAAGATACTGAACTATCCTACTACAAAAAATTGAGGTATTTTTGCATTGTGTTCGTTCGTTATGACAAATTTTGTAGAAATCTTCGAATTCGGTGGCTACTTTATTTGCTCAGCGTACATCACATATTTTATGCGAAATTCTATGCATTCTGAACTATGCTGAATCTATGCCTTTGTGGTACTAGTCTTGGCTCATAAGTCTATCCCTCATGTTAAGGTTTCGCTCCCAGACAATAAATTCGCATCAGAACTCAGACAATTTTTTCCATTTAATGTCTCATAAATTTGATAGTTTTGGACTGTCTACGAACACTCAGGATGAATTAAATATGTATTCAGGAAAGTTTCCGTGATTTTGTATATTGAGGGTGTTCTATCATAGGTTCAAAGTTGCAGATTTCCTCCTAAACCGAGTCTAATTGTTCTATTAAGTAGTAACTCCATGAAACATAGACTAATTTATTTTAAGTAATTAAATTATCTGGTTTCCCGTTAACCAATTAAAATTTATCGCAAACTGCTAGTATTCAAGTTTACATCTTTCGTTACTAGATTCCTGAAGTTCATCATCCAAACCATTACGCCTTCGTTAATTATATCGACATTATATCTCATTCAAGATCCACCAGTGCCTTCAGAACATCTGTTGTTACAATTATCATTGTCCAAGCTTGTCTAGAGTTTAGGATTAGTTTGCCCAGGTTATAAGTATCATTTAGAGGCATTCGAGCCAGATTTTATTAGCCCATGTACGGATCGTAAGCATATTTCATAGCGGTTGGCATCATTTCCATCCTCATATCAACAGGATGCATAAAATCTAGGCCATTCAGCATTGGTATAATAGAAAGATGTCTACTCTGGTGACCCGGAGGCGGATATGATTCTAAGCCGTCCAATTTTGTTGAAATTTCGGGGATCAGCGGTGTGGTACTTGGTAATATCGGAGGGTCTATTAAAGAGTGCCCGAAAAAATTAGGTATGTGTGAGGAGGTGAAGGGGTTTGATCTAAGCTTTTCTCCAGTCCATTGATGCGAATCCCAAGATGGATCTTTTTCTGATTGGAATTTTTGCTGTAGTTCCATCGCTTTTCTTCTAGAAGATGTGGGAGTAACAGGATTTGACTGATTGCTGTTATGTGGTTTCGCATCGCTAAGAAATGAGTGACTACTGTCAATGCTACTCTCTCGATCCGTATGGACTAAGGCTGGTGGTGATTCTTCCCAAATTAGTTTCGAAATTTGATTTACTTCGAGAATTTTTTCACGTTGTTTGGCCATTTCAAGTCGTTCTCTTAAAAGTCGATTTTCTTCTGGGCTTTCAGGAAAACTATTGGCGATCTCAGAGTTTGAGCGCATGACACCAAGCTTTTCGAGTATATCGTGCACCACTGGAATACCTCGACTATTTTTTCTCACATTGCCGAAAGACCAAATTCCTGTTTCGACCATCATTTTGTACATCTTCAAGTGGCCGGCGATGAGCTTGGTCTGCTGATATTCTAGAAGTTCCACACAACTTTTACATTAACTTTAGGTATAGGGAGTTGGAGGGTGTTAGACGAACCTTTCGGCAACCGTTTTTGAGCCACTCTTTTTTCGTGCTCCCTCGCAGCAAGCAACGCCATCGTAAGTACACCTTTGACAAGGCATTTCACCATCACACTGTGCGAAAATTGAGTGAGAAAAAAACATATCTGGGTAGTAAGATTTGTCTTTACCTTCGTCTTCTTCAGTCTACAACGTTCGCATGCTTTTGAGACTCTTCGATGCTGTTTGCGACGGATTGCATCTAAATCTTCTTCATCCGAGCAAGGAGACCTTTGTCTCTTCAAGGGTCTCGTGGCCGGCTTAGAACATTGCGATATGTTTCTTGCACAAGATGTTTTTTGAGCCATTGGAGAGACAGCACGGGATTGGGCGTCAGAGTATTAATTGTACAGGCCACTAGGTCGTTAATAGAAGAACCCAACCTAAAAAACGAATGTAGAGCACGCTAGGGTTGAAGTTCTAGGAAGGTTGAGTGGTAGTTGCTACTTATCAAAGCTTCTTATACATCATATAAAATTTAGATCTGGCATTTGCTGATTAGTTGCTAATTTAACTGAACTGAGAGACTGAGTCGGTAAAAGTTGAGAGCATTTGGTAGATGTAATAGTACATGTTCAAGTTCCCAATTCACGATGGATCGAAGGATGATTAAAACGCCAAGTCACCATGACGGATAAGATATGAAGACGCAGCGTCATTTGCCTATAATTAGTCGTATTCATCATTGAAGACTCTGAAGTCAAATTCGATGCATTCATGAGTAGAGATAAGTGATAAGTGGGGGGCTGACGTTTGTCAAATGACAACTTGATCTTTAATTGTTATAAATGGAGCGAGGAAGGTGACTTGAGTTGTCTATTGGCAGTTGCCTCGTTTTTTATGGGTCAACATTCAATCAAGGAAAAGTTACTTGGCGCTAAGGCTTATTATTCCTTAATTACTGGTACCCATACATGAGATAATTGTACAGTCACGTGAAGATGAAAATGGAATGATATTTACTAGTGAGGCATAAATCGTCATCGCATCATTTCAAACTCTAGTTCTTTCCCATCAAGTATCAGTATCAGTACTTGTACATCTACATATTCATAAATTTATCCCTTTCAATATTTACTGTGATAGCTGAGTCAGATGGTTAAGTCTGGATCAAATAGGCGAATAAACGCATTAACGAAAAGAACTACATAGACGCGCTGATTGATTACGGATAGATAGAGTTTCATTTCATTTCATAGTCTTCTCATCTCAGATTTGAGATGAGAAGAATCGGATTTCATGCTGATTTGGTGAGTATCATCTAAACACCGCCACCATCAACATCACTTTCGAGATTCTGCTGGATGGTCTTTCCTTTATCAGATAGACACAAGAGAATGAATATAATTGAATACATTCGATAATCCATTAATCTTCTTCTATAGTGAGGAATCTTTTTCAACCTAGTTTTGTCCTTTTTCAATAATTCGTCTTTCTATACCGATACGAAGTCTAGGATCAGGATACGCATCACAAGGCTACATGTACAACAAACTGCAAGACAACGCAACATTACACCGGCAACGAGGCAGTAGACCAACTGGCACGAGAAGCGCTAGGCCGGATGACTGAAACTGAGGCATTCGGACCCCTCACCTTGGCCGCAGCCGGACGCAAAGCCCGAGCTTTGGCACAAGATCTATGCAGAGACTGGTGGTCATCTGCTCGCCCTAGAAGATATGAGGATCTTGAGCTACAGATGCGCCGCAAAAAAACCACCAAAACTGGCTCTCTCAAGGGCGGTATACGCTCGTCTTATTGCAGCCCGAACCGGCCATGGAGACTTCGCGTCGTATCACCGCCGATGGAACCACGACAACGCACCACTATTGTGTGAGTGTGGCAGAGAAAAGTCGGTCGGTCATCTAGTCCAGTGTCGAAGGGCGCTGAATAGATGGCGGCAGGTTAGCGGACGACGAAGAGCCCCAGCACTTCACACCTTGTTGGGAGCACACGGATGGCAGAACTTCGCGGAATACGTTCAAGGGAGCGGAATCTACGAAGGAGCGGTGCTCGGCATGGCGGGAGTAAGGGCGCTGGGGAACGAGAGAGGCTAGATTTTGCTGGGGGGACTGTACCTGCAAAGACGGCAGAATAGAAGGGAAGTAGCTCTGGTGCGTGGTGGCCGAGGTTGAAGATTGAGACAGGTTATAAGGGGACGAAAAGCAGAGAAACGTAAAGGCGCGAGACAGATTTTATTTTATTTTATTATTTCTTTCTCTGGAGTTTATTTATTCGTTTTTCTGGGCTGCTGGGATCGACGTGTTTAACAGATGAATGTATTCTAGCATGGTTCTGGTGATTATGGTGAGACGAGGTAGAGCAGTCAACCTGATCTCACCCGGCCTCACACGTGTTTGACCCATTAGGGGTATTACGGCACGGTAAACCACAAAAAAAAACGCAACATTACAGACAATCACTCGTCGACATGTGCTCGTAGTACATGTCGCTGGACAACGTACATGTAAGCTTACCGGTGTTTTATTTCTATCAATCGAGATGTTTTCAGCCTATTAGCGATGATAATGGCTTTCCCGTATATATATATGATATGGACGCGCAGGCTGATATTGACGGCCAGGGCTCATATACGCGTTTGTGGAACCATTACAAAGTAGCCCGTGCATCCTTAGTTCACCGTGCTTTACATAATTTCCTACGGGAATTGACTTTGTCGCTCGTTTCAGGCATTTTCTAGGGTTTGACAGGGTAAATCTCAGCAATATTAGGGGACGAAGACGGCGTTTCTACTTGTACGTGGTGTCCCCTACGAATCTGGAGTTTATCTTCAGAGCCAACAGAAACACGCATTACTTGGTCACGGAGGAAAAGTCACCCAAATGAGTTTCCGGGGCGTACCCAGCTCCCGTTATGGTGGTGATGGATCAGACTAAGTTGGCCCTTTTTACTAAGATGAATTCTCACTGTTTACAGATATTCTGGCATTATACTGTCTCCCGACGAAATAGCACCGCTACCTGAGCGCTGGTGGTGTCGGTATAAGGAGGATATCTGGACTATAGGATATTAGGGAGATACAGATGGGGATACGCACCTCGTGTGACTCTGGTGTCTAGGCCTCGCCTGGCTGGAGTTGCAGGTTTTTGAGACTTTTTCCCGCGTACCGGTTTCCATGGCTGCTCTTTTTCAATTTTTTTTGAGCAGAAGGTTCTGTAGAAAAGGTGGTTGAATTCTACGGGTAATTACTGAGCTAAATGGCTACCCGTCATGAGTCAATGTATCAATGATCTTAGGTCCGAGGTAAAAGGGGATAGGAGCACTGTAAAAGGTGTGGCTTGGGTCAGAGAGGAGCCCTAGTGTTATAATAGTCTTGGACACTACATAGCACGAATAAACACCCCGAGAGATATACCCTATATGCCCTACCCCCTTCGTTCCCCTTCTAAATTCATTGATACGCTCGTAATCTTTTGTTGTGTCCCACCGAAAGACTCCTCGGGATGCTTCAGGAGAAGACAATTCGCCAACCAAGCACAATTGCTTCCAACCCGATCTCTACGGCCATCAGCAAAGTAGGGGGAAACACATGTCCAAAATCCAAAGGCCTCGCGCGCAATCTAGTTAAGTTAGATAGCGTATTCGCGTCTGAGGCCTCTGCTTCTGGGAAGTCTACCACTCCTAATGACACTGCAATGACTGATGTTAAAGACCTCAGATCAACCAACCAAGTTTCTGAGAACAAGGAACCTTCGCAACAAGTTCCAGGGGTCTCCAATAGCTCCAAAGGGAAAATGACAGCTTCCACAGATACGATACGCCTGGCAAACGCATCTGCAAAAGAAATTGGTACAACAACGGCAACGCCAAGACGCATTGCAACACCTCGGACAGTAAGGATAGTGACTGGTAGTACCAAGCAATCGACAGGAAAAGTAGACACCGCCCAGTCTAGCTCGAACCCTTCGAAGGCAAATACTGTACCACATGAACTTCGCGCCTACCTGGAAGCCGAAAGCGTCGTGCAACACAAACGGCCTCCAATATAGCACTTTGCACTGCTGCCATTATCGGTGTAGAAAATGCCCTCTCTCCTCTCTCCTCTATCCAATGGCCAGATCAGGCAATTTATAGACTCAATGAAAGTCTATCTCCGAGCTGCTATAGCTCAATACATGTCGACTGGTCCTGGATCAACAGTACCGACCCTACCCCCACGCCCAGCAAGTAACGTTACTTTTTGGGAAAACCCCCCTGCCGGCTCACCTTACCGCCAGCCCATCCAAGTCCTCCAACCATCTGTTGCAGAGCCAGTGGCAAAGGCAACATGGTCTACCATCACTGGAAGAGGACAAAATAAGCCCTCTACCTCGACAAATCTTGGACACGCTCGACCGAAGCAACCCAACCCACCCCGAGCTCCGTTCAAACCCAAAGCCCCCACCCAGCCGGACGACAGATTATTTCTTCATCTCGGAAAAAGTCACGACTGGCGCCAACTTTCCCCATCAGGCGTTCGAGAGGCTGTGGCCTAATATCTTGGTCTCCCACTCTCCACCATCGGGCACGTTCATCGTGTCCCAACTGGCTTCGCGCTTCGAGCAAAAGACGCTGATAACCGCCAGACCTTGATAGACTCGGCGGAGGCTTTCACTCCCCTGGAAGCTAAGTTGGAAAAAGCGTCTGATCTGGTTGTCTTACGGATCTCCACGGTTCCTGTAGCCATCATATCTGTTCTCAGCAGAGTCCACATCACGGAAGAAATGATCTCGGATGAAATCACAAGGGTCACCAATACAGTCCCTTCCAAGGTTTGACCGCACGGGAAAAGTCGCCTTGGAACCCCCCACTAGTCATGGCTGGCATATTTTGAGAAAGCTTCTGCGCCTCGACCAGGCTTCCGTCTATTCGACGAATCTGGAATTGCAGTGCGACATAACCCCCAACCGAGTGTGCAGCAATGTAAACGCTGCTTGGACTTCCATGGTACTCGAGGATGCTCCCGTGCACCGGCCTGCTGGAACTGCTTCTCAAAGATGCACTCTACCGCCGAATGCAAGGCTCACACAAAATGCGGAAACTGTGGGGGCCCTCATCGATCCGACAGCCGCAACTGTTTGGCTCGCCCAATCCGATCTGAACCAGTCACTAAGGAATAACTCGTCACTATCCGACAGGCCAGTCAGCGTGAGTTTGCAGCAGTAGAACGAGCCACAGCAGCAGCTACAGCAGCTATAGCAGCCGTGGAACAAACCCCAGCAAGCCCCACGAGAATCAAGTCAGTCAACATGTTTGACGTGCTTATGACAGATACAGCCTCTACTGACGCTGTGCCAACTGGAGAGGCCAACTCCGAAGAGCAAATATGAAGGGCACTCCAAGTGACCCTTCCCGCCTCCCACCTACTCTAAGTTTTATGTCAATCAATGTAGGTAGAGGAGGCTCAGCACACGACATCGCGCTTTCCCGAGCTTATGAGCTAGGCGTGGATGTCTTGCTAATACAGGAGCCTCTGTGGCAAAAGCGCACAAAGACTACCAAGTCACACCCTGGATATATCTGTCACACTCCCGTTGTTGGCGTAGATGTTAGACCAAGGGCTGTGACTTGCATGCGAAAGAGTAACAGGATATTATCAGCCATACAGATATTTCCCTGTGCAACGCCAACCGGAGATTACTGCTGGGTAGTTGTCAATGGAATTACCTTCTGCAATGTTTACAAGGCGCCAAACAACTCGACAGCCATTCGTCCCCTAGTCAGCTGGCTGCCCCCTCAGAACTCGGTAGCAGCCGGTGACTTTGACGCCGTGCACTGGGCCTGGCAACCAGGAACGACTCGACCCTATGGACAGGGCGAAGAAATAGAAAGGTGGGCTGAAAGTCACAATCTTGTCTCATTGTCGGCGAACCCATACATCGAGCAGGTAATACACTCGATCTTACCTGGACCAATATCAGCGGCGTCCGTGCTTGGGTCGACCACAGCGAATGTGTAACCAGTGACCACCTTCCCATCCGTGGCCAAATACCTATCGCTACTGCGGCTGTGAATAGTGAGCCTTCCAAGATAAGAGTGCGAAGAGAAAACCTACCTAGGTATGCCTTAGCCATTGCGCAATGGGTACATCCACCGCCGCAACTCGATTCCATAGAGAAAGTCGAAGAATACGTCGAATATCTGTGTTTCCATCTCTCTAACGCGATCAAAGAAACAGGGACCCGTGCCAAAAATGATAGTGGTAAATCTGCTCCTTGGTGGACGCCCCAGTGCAAGACTGCCCATGCAGAATACTGATAAGCCCCCTCGCCCCTAGAACATGCAGAATGTGCGAAGAATTTGCGAGCGACAATCAGCAACGCTAAAAAAGAACACCTGACGCGTAAGGTCGAGTCTATGACTACCTCGGGAGAAATATTAAAGTTGATGCGTTGTTTAAATCCTCGACAAGCAAATATCCCTCCTCCTCTCAACTTTAATGGACGTCTTGTTTCAGATCAAGCAGAACGGGAAACAATCCTGCGAGATGCTCTCGCTCGGCACAAGGCGACAGATGTCCTTCCACCATGCACTAGCGTAAATGAGAGTTTTATCCCTTGGAATGATAATGTATTCGAGGGAGAAGTCCGCGTTTGCACAATTGGCTGCGGTAACACAGCACCAGGTGTAGATGGAATCTCAGTAGAACTTCTTACAGCTTGCTGGAAGACTATTGGACCCTTTGACACCCTACTATTTCAAGCCTGCATTTGACTTGGAATACATCCAACTTGCTTCAAGTTGGCCGAAGTTGTACTCCAAAAGGCTAATCGAGACCCAACCACAGTCAAAGGCTGGAGACCAATTGCTCTCCTCTCATGTTTGAGAAAGGGATTAGAGAGGCTTTTAGCTAAACGCATGGCACATCTTGCGATCACTTACGACGTGGTTGACAAACAACAATTTGGTGCACCCCCGAAAAGATCAGCGACTGATCTTGTATCTTGTGTCGTGCCAGATGTTGAAGAAGCTCGCTCACAAGGGTGGGCTACTACATTTGTCACACTTGACGTTCAAGGAGCGTTTGACGCAGTCCTCCACAATCGACTAGTGACCAGAATGCAAGAACAGGGATGGCCAAGTCATATCCTCCAATGGACGACTTCATTTCTAGCACACCGAAGGGTTCAAGTTCGTTACTCTGGAGGGATAACTACTCAGAGAGAGCTAGTTTGCGGTGTACCTCAGGGCTCACCAATCTCTCCACTCTTGTTTCTCCTCTACATGGCGGAACCCATGCGTAGTGGCAACTCACATCTAAGGTTTAGCTATGCAGACGACTTTGGTATCCTAGGATTTGGCCCTACCATTACTGAGTCCGCTGCAGCAGCTCAGCGCGAGGTGGATCATCTTTTCGAATGGGCACGAAATAATGCTGTCCCTTTCGACTCCGAGAAGACAGAGGTTATACAATTCCCAGGACGTCGCCATAAAACAGCAGCAGTCGTCAACGTGAATGGCACTCCTGTCGAACCAGTCGAACATATTCGCTAGCTCGGAGTCCATCTCGATCCACGCCTCAACTTCCAGTATCACGTCACTCAATGGTGTGGTAGTGCTATGAAAGTGGCTCAACATATGCGACGTTTTAACTTCGTCTACCGTGGAGCAGCACCGATGCCATTGGTCAGAGCTGTAGATGCATGCATTGTTCCAGTAGCGACCTTTGGATCAGATGTTTGGTGGCCAGGCCTAAAACGACCTACGCTAAGGGGAATAAGTACCCCTTCCACTGCTAACACGTGCAGCATGATTGATAAAGCAATTCTGATGGGCCTGCGTGCTGCACTACCTGTTATGAGGACCACACCAAATGTTGTCCTGCATAGAGAAGCAGGAATACCACCAGCAAAGATTCTGCTCGAGGGTAACCGAATTAGAGTTGCGGCTAGGCTTAAATCTCTCAAGAAACAACACCCTTGGAGAAGTAGGGCTTCTGTGTGCCCAAACGTGGGAACTCAGAAATACAAGAAAAAGAAAAAAGCGTACGCGAGACCAGAGCTTCAGATGTCGCGCGTCCAACTTGCCTTCCAACAGCTACCGGAATCAGAGGCACCTGATATCATACCTACTCCAACTTACGTCCCCGCACTTGGAACAAGGGAGACAGAAACAGAGGCCTGCACACGGTGGATCAAAAACGTTCCTGGAAGAGAGATTTGCGCCTATACAGATGGATCATCTGAAGGACACGGACGCTCTGCTTGGGGCTTCGTCCTAAAAAGAGAAGGGATAACCTTCTTCCGAGGCAGTGGCATCGCACACGGGGGAGAAGTCCTAGATGCAGAGATTACAGGGGCTAAAAATGCTCTAGAGGCTGCCCTGAGTTTCGTTGAGGTAGAACAACGAAAATTTAGGGATACAAAGCAGCGTATCCACGTCTTGTTGGATAGCTAACAAGCAGTAAAAATATTAATTACAGGTACCTCATCCTCCAGCCTCAAAGACGTACGTAGCTTTCATGCGTTATCTAAGACAGCTGAAGTATTTGTAAAATGGGTGCCTGGACACTCAGGGATTCAGGGGAACGTTGAAGCGGACTCCATAGCTAGATCCGCCCTGAGAGGGTTGCCGAACCTGGAAATAGAGCCGGGACTACTTACCCTAGCATACCTTCGACGACTTATAAATCAACGACGACAGGCGATCCTTGACGACTGGTGGGAAAAAGCTTGCCCGTCTAGATATCGGGAACTAGACTTGCTCATGTGACGACGCAAACCCCCAGAACTAGCTCTCCCACGGCGGTTACTCCGCGAATTGATCGCAGCCTGTACAGGTCATGGCAACTTTGCAGCAGATTATCGCTGATTTCAATTTTCAGACGCTCCCATGGAGTGTACATGCGGGGAGGAAACAACTCAAACCCATTTTATTCACTGTAGACCTCACGCGAATATCACGCGTAAGCTTAGGAGATCAATGCCTCACAACGACTTCGTCAACAAGCTTCTTGGGCCCAAATGCCTTAAGAGCTTTACCATAATTGCGCAGGAAACTGGCTGTTTCAACAGTCAAACTGCTGGTCAATCTACTGCTCTCAGCGGAGATCGAATCAATTAGTTATCGCTACAGGCATGACATGAAGGAGAACGGAATGAGAAGTTGCGTTTTCTAGACTACAAATTGATGTTTTTTGATTTTCATATGTTGGGGGAAGTAGGTGTTTGATTTTGGAGTTGGATTGGGTTTGTCTTAATTGTATATAACTAGCTACTATTTATGTAGCGGTTCACGCGGTGGGACCGAGTTAGGCGTGTCTTAGACATGATCTTAGCCATGTACACCAGTCCATGACCCAAGAGGGAAAAGGGGCTTTGCCTTGGACTTAAATTAATTAAAAAAAGCATCTCAGCAATATTCTACCACAACGTTAGCTTTTATCTTTTGGATTAAAATTTCGCTTCAGGGTCATAATACTCAGCGGTATAGTACTAGCTTTTTATTATCCCTGCTAGCTTTAAAACCAAATGGACATGAAAATGTATTAGCCTGAGGAGTTAGGCTCACAATTAATAATCGCCATTGATCTGCTCTTCTTTTTAGCATCACTGGAAACAGAGTATCAAGTATTTCTGATGAGCACTAAAATATCACTGAAACAGAAACCTCACCGCTCATGACAGAAACATAACCAAAAAAAATCCGATCAATTTCTTTCATTTTGTTCGCCTGAAGGAAAAGGCGATTCCTCTCTACCTGGGCCTCTTTTTATCACCATCACCATCATCACTAAGATTTAAGCTACATCAGCCAACTTAAGAGAGACTGGATTAAATGTAAGGCTTAATTCTGATAACTTAATTACACGACTTTTAGACTAACTCCCCGAACAATGTAGGAGAAGAATTCACCATCACCTAAAGGACGGAAAAGATGAAGAAAATTTTTGGTTAGACCTCGAGTTTTTTTCGCAGAGACGGAGTCCCTTGCCAATTCTCAGAAAGCATAGAGATCAATCACCTTCGATTCCTATCGCAAAAATAATGCTTCTCTCTGATAGCATGGCTTCATTCTTGCTATGGATTTCTGTGATGCAGGACAGTGCATAATCATAGGTGACTACTGGGACACCTCAAGAGTTCTGGAAGAAATCAATTTCTCCTATCGAATGGCCACCATGCTCTTATGATCTTTACCAAATTGATATAAAACAACATGGACTTCGCACATGATTGTTTTAGGAATATCAGCATAGCTCTCCTAGTTTTTTTTTAACTTGTTTCATAAAGGGTTACTGATTATTATTTTACTTACTCGTTTTATCGCATGTACTGATAATTGTCGTTGCAATGTTTCAGTGGTTTCAATGACAGCTCCATGCTTGGCGATTTCTTGAAACAACGGGTTAAGACATTTGGTAAATGTCGTATTCTGATACAAGTGACCACAGATCAGGGAGTTTTTTTTCTAGGGCAAACATAGGTCTGATTTAATATACCTAAGGGAAAATTTGGACTCTAGACAAAAGAGGACATACTTCATATTCAAGACTCTTCAACTACAGAGCTCAATCTTCCGCTAGATCATACCTAGCATATATCTTTTCTTACGTGATTCTTATTACAGTGTCTTTTCTTGCCGTATCATACACAGCCTCTTTTCCCCTGTGATCATCTGCAACAGGCAGTTTTTTATAATAGCTGTATCATACACAGCATCAGTTACCCTGATTATTCTTTCCATAGTCACATAATTGATCTGGCGTGGGACGGCACGATGTATTATTTAACACCAATTTCCAGGATTGGATGGGGGAAGACGGCTATCATGTGATGAAATTGTAGCAAAGTAAAAAGAGCAAAGTTTGTTTGTTTATTGATGTCGTGCCAGCGCACGATGCAGTTTCTAATATTACGTGTTACAAGAGTCCGGAACGGTTCTATCGAGCTTCAAGTGCTGGAAAATATCACAAGAAGCATGCCAAGAAGATGTGTGGACATAGTACATGTACGCTATAGTGTAGGCGATCGAATATTCCTGTATCCCGTTCTATGACTATTTTTGGTCCCTATTCTCATGCAAATTTGTACTAAATTATAGAAGAGCCTATCCAAACCTATAGTGGGTCCCAGTATAATTATTAAAAAGATTCGTGGAAATTTAACAGTTTATGTTTGCAATACTTACCCCTGAACGCTATATGATTTGTAGGGGTAAGTGTTGCAAAAGTAAGTACTAACAATTGAATACATCTTAATAATAATTGAACCCGGGACCCACTATGAACTTGGAAAGGTTTTACAGTAGAACGCCTCTTAGCTAATAGTGGGTCCCGGTATAAATGTTGAAAAGATTCATTGTAGCTTGGACTTTTATATTTGCAACACTTACCCTTACAGGTTATTTTCCGTGCAGGGGTAAGTATTGCAAATATAAACGGTAAAATTTCTATGAATCTCTTCAGTAATTATATCGGGACCCACTATTAGCTAAGAGGGGCTCTACTGGACTGTAGGGGCAAAAATAATCATGGAATGGGCTACAGGTACCTTCGACCATTTACACCATTATGTACGCGCTCAACGAGATCCAATCAAGTTTTAAATGCATCTGAAATCTCCTATGGCCTGTCCATGTAGGGGCTGACCCCCTTATTAATCTGGCGCCTTTAGGCGATCTGTTCACCCAAAAAAACACCATCAGATGCCAGAATGGCGTTTGGGGATAACCCTTACAAGATCAGGCCTTGCACAGTGTCTCAGCCCTAAGGAATGTCATTAGCTGACATTAATTTTGTAAGCTGTCACAGATAATTTGAGTTACATGACATACAAAATTAATTTTGGCCGTCAACAATCTTTAGGGCTTAGATACCATAATCCGATACAAGCCTAATCTTTTTAAATGTACCTAGTCCACACGAAATTTTCTGTGGCTATGTCAAAAGTATATTCCTGTACAATAGCTCATATCAGAGAGTCGATGGAATAGGATTTTGTATTCCCCAAATGCAATATCCATTTTACTCCCCTTTGATCCACTTCTGACGTAAATATTTACGTAGAAAGGGGATCAAACGTGCAGAATCCTATTCAATTGATCCTACTGGTAATCTGTTGAGAGTTATAACGGATGGTAAGGGAAGACGTACTGCTAAGAGAATAGATTGAATGTTGAAGAGTAGTTTAACGACGGAGAATGATAACGATAGACGATACTGATATCCATCCCAAGATATCTAACAAGATGGAAAATGTATTTCGTGATCTTAGTTATCTATTTCATAGAGTGGATGGTTTATCCTTTATGTATACAAGTATCTTCCTGATCACTACGTTTATTTGTGACCTTACTATTGCTTACATTGAATGACATGGAAGTACATGGAAGTCTATGGTAGTTTGTAGAATAGAACAATGAAGAAGTTAGAAGGTTTATGTAACGCCAGGATATTATGGAATCAAAATGATTCATGTAGAACAGACTGACATCCATCTTAAGTAATTTGATTTTACATTAGTAGTGAAGATATAATTTATTGCAGGGAAGATCTTTACTATATTGAGAAAGATTAAGTCATGAACTATCCCAATTACAACATAATCAGTGTACATCGCGGAAATCGAATGAGCTCTTAGTACTTTTAATTCCAAATGATTTATCGAAGCTGGGTCAAGCTTCCACAATCTGCACGAGGAGCAATATCGAGATCGGATGAAACACCATACAAAATAATCCAGGTCGAAAATCCTCTGATCCTGTTGTGGAGAACTTTTAACTCCAGGAAGATGAAGACGGTGTTTCTACCTGTACGTGGTCTCCCCTACGAACCTGGAGCTTATCTTCAGAGCCATCAGAAACACGCATTACTTATTCATGGAGAAAAAGCCACCGAGCTGAAATTCCGGAGCGTACCCAGCTCTCGTTATGGTGGGGATGGATTAGACAAAGTTGGCCCCATTCACAAAGATGAATTCTCTTTGTTTGCAGATATTCTGGCATTATATTGTCTCTCGAGGAAATAGCACCGCTACCTGAGCGCTGGTGGTGTCGGTATAAGGAGGGTATCTGGACTGCAGTATATTATGGAGAGATAGATAGTGATACGTACCTCGTGTGACTCTGGCGTCCAGGCCTCGCCTGGCTGGAGTTGCAGGTTTTTTGAGACTTTTTCCCGCGTACCGGTTTCTATGGCTGCTCTTTTTCAGTTTTTTTTGAGCCAAAAATTCCGCAGAAAAGGTGTTTGAACTCTGCGGGTAATTACTGAGCTAAATGGCTATCCGTCATGGGTCTATGTATCAACGAATGGGACGCTTCACGAAAGATCAAAGACATACAAGCATTTCTTGGGGTTTCGAACTTCTACAGGAGGTTTGTGCACAGATCCTCCTTGTTTGTGAGACCTCTAGTGGTACTTACCAGGAAAGATGTTAAATTTCTGTGGTCAAAATCGCGCTAAACAGCTTTCGAATCGTAAGAGGTTCTTTCATCAAAGTTCCAGGCCAGGAAGTAGCAATATTTAAGAAATTTTGAGTCGTGAATATTTTTGGCCATTCCTGCATACTGATTGTAAAACATTTTGAACTACATTCTACAATTTTAAGCGCGTCAAAATTTCACATATTCGGTATCAAAGAGCTTTGAAGTCCCTTCCCATATCAATTCAAAGATGGAGAGATATTTCTGTCGATATGATCCGTCTTTTAATCAAGAGCAATGGATTCAATCAAATAATGATTGTAGTAGACAGACTCTCTAAGCTGCAACATTATATTCCGGCTTCGTCAACTTTGACGACCAAGCAGCTTGCAGACCTGTTTATCCGACATGGGTATAAAATTTATAGACTTCCTGACTGTCTTGTCTCAGATTGGGGAAATCTTTTTGTGGCAGAGCTTTGGAAAGCCATTTGCGCTAGAATTCGGATAGATCTAGCAGCATTATATTTTTACCATCCTGAGACAGATGGCCGGACAGAGATCTCTTACGCTTTCGCAGCCCAATATCTGCGCCTCTTTGTCGATTTTACTCAAGGTGACTGGGAGGATTTGCGGCTAGTAATGTGTATAACGATGTCAAAAACATGTGCCCATTTTTTGCAAATTCAGCTCAACACCCCCGAATGAGCTCTAGTCCTCGTGAGTCATCGTCCCAAGCTACAAAAGCGGTCAAGATTACAAATAAATCGGCAAACGAATTTGTTGACTAAACAGAAAATATTCTGAGTATACTTTAAGAGGACATTACGAACGCATACTTAATATAGATTAAGCGCTGTGGTTGGACACGAGAGGGCTGAGGTCACAGGATATAGACTTATGGTATGTGTAATGGCCACAAAGTGGATGGATATTTGAATCTGTGATGGTGAGATAAGAAGTTGCGTACATCTCTCCAGGAACGACTAACAGCTACTGTATGTACATATCCTGTTGGACCGTGCCGTATGTCACATTACTAATTGCCTCCACTTTAGTGATCAATAGCCAGGGTTGTGTCATCTCGATCGATCGAAGCTACATACCAACACCTTTGGTTGGGAAACTCTATAATGCATATCAGAGTGGTGATTCATGCGTGAGCAGGGATCACAACAAGATTACAACAATACTAAAGATATAAAGAGCAAGTTAATGGAAGTTACTCATCAGCATCTTCTTACTGAGTAGGAGATTTAGTTATCGTTAATGCTCGTAACATTAACTTCCCAATGCTAATAAAAAGCTTAAAAATAAAATTTTAGGTCCTTTTAAGATCAAATCACTCCTAGGCACTCATGTGTATCGCCTGGAACTACCTGTCGGGCTACAGACAATTGTTAATAGTTTTCATGCTTGCTTACTTCAAACAGCGCCAACGAGATTATTTCCGGGAAAAAGTGCCGCCCAAGATACAGTTGTCATGGTTGATGATTACGGTGAAAAGCTTTAAGCTATCAAAAAGCTCGACCGCAGAACGTGTAAGAGTGATTATCAGTATCACGTCAAGTGGAGAGACACTAAAAACTCCACTTGGGAACCCCTAAAAAGTGTCGTGTTAGCTTACAGGGCTATCAGAAAATTGAAGGACGAATTTCCAAAAAAGAAGCCTTCAGCAAAAGACATCTAAAAAGTTGAAAAGGTACTTCAGAAGTTCGTAAGCCCACATTCTGACTTGGACAGTAGGGACTGATATTTGAAATTTCATTTAAAGCCAAAACCAAAAAAAATCTTTCTCTATACTTGTTACCTCCATTTACAATCTACCCTATTTTTCAATCTACATCGTTCCCTCTTCATAGTACTGTTTGTCAATTGGAGGGATGACCTCATGTCACGTATTATGGATTTGCTTACTGCCGTAACTGGCGCACTTCTATAGACGAAGTTGTATTGTTTGAAGGTTCTCTTGGACCTTGTTACGGCGTTGTGATCAATTTTTCTATGCAAAAACTAAGAAATTCGTCTTATTCTGTGACAGGTCCTCAGGGCACCACGATGGGTCAGCTCAAAACAATAAGTAGAGAGATTATGGTACGACACTGGAGATGACAGAAATTAGAACAGTCATCCCGACGTGGCACCGCCCACATTCATGTTCTGTCATGAATGCCTTCTCTTCTGCCGAAATCACCAAAATAACTGCGTAGCTCAAGGCGAAGATATATGAGTCACAGAAACTGCTGCCAAACACCATATCAGAACCGGAAAGCGCTCTGTTTTGATCTATTTCTATCGATATACTACATTGTAGAAAGAAATTTTAAAATGTAGCTATCACGCCCGCTGTTGCATCAGCGAGGAACGCAGAGTTCATGAGGTCCTATCATAACGCTAGAGAGAAGGACTTATCGGGGGGTCTCACTGGAGTGTTGTTGAGGACAGTCAAACACGTCCCATTCATTCTTAAACTGGTTTTGCGCTCATCTCAGTAGTTACATCGATTAGACTCGTCCACAACAACATGATCAGTACAGGATGGACGGTCGCAGGATGAGAGCTGTACCCCCCCAAATCTAAAGACGGTTATGGAGTCTGGAAACTGATATAAAAACCAAAAATACTCCTTAAGTGAGTTGGCCATATCTTGGCCATACCTTGGCCCTGTAAGGGAGCAAAGGATTAGGGTAAACTCGACAAATCAATACCACAAAGATAATTTATTTATTTTAACTTGGTTCTATCCACAAGAGATCAGCACCCATAATATACTCCTAGGACGCCGCTGCCTACAGTTACTCCTTCCCTAGATAGAACCCTCTAGAAACTACCCGAGTCCTCTTCCTTAACCCCTCATCGTCCCTACTAGACTCCCGGTTCCCCGGCTCCAATCTAAACTATTGTGATAAGCAATGCTCCCTGATCACCCTGAAACCGTCGCGGTACGCGCATCCTCTGTTTAATTATGATAGCCGCCGAGCGCTAAGTCCCCTTTGGGTTTCGGCGCTAGAGGTACTGCCTTTCGCTTAATCCCCCCTCGTGGGCCCACTTGAGTTACCGGGGTGGTCCCCTGGACCAGCTCCACAATCGGGCAAAGCCCATAACAGGCCCATCAAATTATGTATTTCAATAGGTCATCACCGCTGCGGTAGTGGGAAGGTTGGCACCGGAGAAAAAAGATGGAATTCCTGGTCTGAGAGTTTTGTGGATTTGTGCATCCAACTCAAATATGAATTCTGTTGCAGAAAGATGAGTCATCGGATGCCGCGCATACGATGAGTTTGCAAAGTACGGAGTGGAAGTATGAATTCACAAAGCACTGAGAAGTAACTATTATAGTCGTACAGCATAGAAGAGATCTATATATACATAGGGCCAACGTGTAGGAGCGCTTCATACCTCATATTGGCTTCTGAATACACACTCACGGACGATCAACTTCCACATCTCTTTCTTAGTGTTACGGGTACAGACTGTGGTAGGATTCTGACTGCGCCAGTACAGTAACTTGAGAATTCTCGCTTACAATGATTAAGGTTAGGAGTTGATCTGCAAACACGAACTAACCCTGTGGAGAATAACCGCTGATCATAATCTTCTACTGTACCTAACGCATATATAGATGTACCTGTAGTTCAGTTAAATCTCTCCCGATTCGGGGTACAGTTACACCTGCGACCTCGCATTTTTGTAATCTGATCGACAAAGCTGTGCATCTAGCCATCAGATCTGCACTACCAGTACGGAGAACAACACCAAATGTAGTTCTTCATAGAGAAGCAGGCATATCTCCAGCTCGGATTCTTCTCGAAGGCATCCGCTTGCGACTTGCCGCTCGGCTTAATTCCCTGGATAACCGGCATCTACTTCGAACTAGAGCTAGCCTGTGTCCACATGTGGGCACCCTTAAATACAAAAGAAAGGCAAGAGTAACGAAATATCCCGGCTCTATAATGTCGCGGGTACAACGTGCATACCGACTGCTCCCTCCAGCCGAGCTTGCCGAACCATTTCCTCCACCAGTTTATCAAAAAAATCTTGGCACTAAGCTGGAAGAGATGGAAGCCCATTCGAAGTGGGTGAGCTCGGTCTCTTCTACCGATATTTGCGCTTACTCAGACGGGTCATCTATTGGCCATGGCCGCTCTTCCTGGGGATTTGTCCTCCAACGAGGGGGTGTCACGTTTCAAAAGGGACGGGGTGCTTTACATGGTGGCGAAGTATATAATGCAGAAATAGTTGGCGTCACCACAGCTCTTAGGGCTGCAACTGTAGCAAGGCGATTCAGGGAGAAGATATTCGTTTTACTCGACAATCAGGCAGCAGTTCATGCATTACAGACAGGAAAGGCAATTCTTTGTCTCCAGAAAACACGCATTTTTCACCACGTTGCCAGTAAAGATAGCGCAGTAGTGAGATGGGTTCCAGGTCACTCAAAAATTTGAGGAAATGAGGAGGCGGATGAACAAGCCCGAGCTGCACTGCAAGAACTACCAGTGTCACAAAATCCACCGGAGTATATTACTTTAGCCTATCTTCGTCGACTTCTACACGGACTCCTAGCGGCAAGAACAGGCCACGGAAATTTTGCGGCGTATTACCGTCGCTTTAAGCTCGAAGACGCAAATTTAGAATGCGATTGCGGGCAGGAGAATTCGCCAACTCACTCCTTTCGCTGCCGAAAATATGCCGCCCAGATTCGGAAGCTTAGGAAAGGGACTACATTGAATGATTATATCAGTCAATTTCTGGGACCTCAGTGTGTTGAGAAGTTTACAGAATTTGCCAGGAAAATAGACTGCTCCGGTGGTCTGCCCGCATACTCATCTTCTGCTTGACGCGAGGATAGTAATCACTTAGTGGCCAGAAATTAACGTTTGGCGGGGTTGTAAACTTGTATGGGAAATGCGAGTTTAGCCCAAATTTTTGTTTTTTTTTTCTTATGGTAGGAGTTTTGGGCGTTGGTTCACATTCCAAAGGGGATTTTGCGTTATTATTCATTGTCATCGTGAGCAGCATATTTAGTTGGTGCGAGCGAGAAGGGTATGCTTTCGGGTGTGATCCCTGCCGGCTCCACCGGTCCTGCACCATAAACGGTCAAGGGGCTCTAGCCTAGGACTTCAACGTGGATAAATAAATAAATAAATTCATGTTAAAGGGGGAAGAAAATGATCAAAGAAGAGAGATAAGTTATTGTATGATAGCTAGTCAAACTTATGGGTCGGATGGTGCAGTGGTACACTGACCAGGCCGTTCTCCCAAGT
Organism: Podosphaera xanthii; assembly: GCA_028751805.1. Classification (NCBI taxonomy): domain Eukaryota; kingdom Fungi; phylum Ascomycota; class Leotiomycetes; order Helotiales; family Erysiphaceae; genus Podosphaera; species Podosphaera xanthii. The sequence goes on from JAPWIX010000022.1 coordinate 1,638,935, forward strand.
AGAGTCTGGGTAGCTTGGACACATGCCCCACTTAAGACAGGAGAAAGCTGGTTCGAATCTAGCAAGACCCGCACACCACTTCTCACGCGGTGATATTACATTCGTAGGATGACGATAGCATGCACTGGTGTATACAGATTTTTCTCGCTTTTCACCTGTGGTGGATATTCACGGAAGAGGATACATGTCGTATGGCGTTACCACTCGTAGTGGTATCTGCAAATGAAATCTAATTACGAGTGTTCCAAACGTCAAACTGAGTCGTTCTGCGAAATATACATGTCTCCGGAAATCATGCGCGTCATAGGCTCAGGCAGCATACGCGGATGATTTTAAAAAAAATCCAAACTTGTGTGAGATAAATAAAAAATTTATCTACCGCCGCGACTATAATCAACAAGTGATTTCTACACAGCACAGAGGCTGACACTTTAGCAATTTAAATCCCTCCTTCGAATTAGATGATTCACTGATCGCAGTTGGCACTTGCTCTGTTGTTTATTGGTACCCATTGGTCCCGCGGCACTTAGGAAGACCACCCTGTTGAGGTAATAGAGCGTATGGTAAAGGCAGAGCTGTTAAGCCTCAGTAAAGATACCACTTGGAAGCGGTGAAAAGTTGGGAGTCTGCAAACTGGAGTGGCGAGTTGGTAATTACTCCCAATTGTAAGAGGCTCAACTCGAATAACTCAAAAGTGAGGTTCTTAAATTGTAAATTAAATAACTAAGAAGTGCGTGAAGATTAATTGTAAGAGAAGTGCGCAGGTTTAAATAGTTATCCCGATCTATCACCCCCGAAGCCTTCCGAACGCCATAGAATTAGAACTTGCAATAACCCATAGAAGATGCTAGAATAATCTCCACGCCGGGTCGGATGGTGCAGTGGTACACTATCCGGGCCGTTCTCCTAAGTAGAGTCTGGGTAGCTTGGACACATGCCCCACTTGAGACAGGAGAAAGCTGGTTCGCATCCGGCACGACCCGCTCACCACATTTCTCGCGTGGTCATGTATGTGAGGATGATGAAGGTACGCTGGATAGTTGTGTGTGGCTGAAATGCGTGCCTGCGGCAGACAAAAACGGTTGAGGGATGAAAGAGCTGTAAGAAGCCTGACTTGGAGGTATGTCTTCAAATGGTATTCGGGCGTGAATGCCCCTCAGATCAAGTTGAGTCATCGCTCCATCTACCGTACCCGTGTCATTCGTGTCATAGCTTAAAGGCTGCATACATAAGATTGAATTAAAAAAAAAATCCAAGCCTAGACTTATTGGCACATTTCTAATTTGCTGCGTCCAACGGAAAGCTGGCTACCTTCGCCACGAGAGTGAGACTAGCAGATGTTGCAGCTGGTCAACTGCATTATGCCTGTAGCCTATGTTGTGCATCGGCGTGCACGGAATTTATATAGATCGTGCATTGTGCATGGCCCAGGCCCAGCAGGGGTTCTCGCTTATGCTGAATCTTGCTGATACGTGGCGGCTTCACGACACAAGGAGGGTTTTTGTGATCGAAGTTCATTCTTGGATTTGCAGGCTTGGGGCTATGACACGAATGACACGGGTACGGTAGATGGAGCGATGACTCAACTTGATCTGAGGGGCATTCACGCCCGAATACCATTTGAAGACATACCTCCAAGTCAGGCTTCTTACAGCTCTTTCATCCCTCAACCGTTTTTGTCTGCCGCAGGCACGCATTTCAGCCACACACAACTATCCAGCGTACCTTCATCATCCTCACATACATGACCACGCGAGAAATGTGGTGAGCGGGTCGTGCCGGATGCGAACCAGCTTTCTCCTGTCTCAAGTGGGGCATATGCCTCGGCTACCCAGACTCTACGTGGGGGAGCGGCCCGGACGGTGTACCACACCACCATCCGACCCGTTGTTGTAACTCGGTTATGAGCAGATATAGAATTGTGAATAAGCTAGGGATAACAGAGAAGTGCAGAAGATGATACTCAGAGACTGAGGATATGAATAACTTAATTAGTGTGATCAATAATACTCTTAAGGTAGACAGGACTAATACATATACATATTACATTTTCAGGATAGTCCATAATATAACCAGAATGTCCGATAGCCTAACATCCTATCCTGTCCCGTTATGCTACCATATCGTATAATGCTACTATGTCCCATAATGCTACCATCTCTCATTATGCTACCATGTCCTATAATGCTACCATGTTGTACTAGTAGCACTAGGCTCTTAGTGATGATCGTAATAGCGGCTGTGCAGGGCTATGTAATCCCTGTACGCTGTTCTAGGACTAGTACATGAATATGCCATATCCCTGTAGATAGACAAGGGTATGCGCATAGCGGGTCTGACATTCATATCACAACACCCGTCACAGGGAGGTTGTGTAGCACACGAGGACATTTTGTTTCATGAGGATTTCATGAACCTTGAATAGTGTCAAAGTGAGGCGAGTAGTCCAGCACCAGGGAAATGTTTGTATCTACATGTACTTGTCACTTGCGAGTCAGTTATTTGGATCATAGACTTAATTATGAACTACCTCGACACATTTAGCTGCGTAGACGCTCTCGTCTAGACTGTGACAGCCGAGATATCTATGATTGAGCGAGGAGAGAATAAATCCGGGCCAAGCTTCATGGTTTGCTGGGATTGAAAGTATCATGGTCAATTTCAGCAAGCGGAAGCTCAGGCAGTGATGATATCATTTAGAGTCGGCAGACCACGAGAGAAGGTCTTTGGATAAATTAAAGACATTCCCATGTCGAAATGTTCTTTGACCTCATACCAATTATAAACTAATGACGTTGCATTCAAGATATTTTCCGTTGTGAAAATTGCTGACATTGAGTGGCTGCGAGAAAAGAAATCAAGTTGGTGTCAGCACATATCCGTGTTGACCGCCGCTTTTTACATTTCAGTCTTACAACCACAAATGTAGAACTTCTGACTAACAATAAGTCATGTGATCAAATCATTCAGGGTACAGATGTGACGGCCGGTAGATTGATAAGTCCTATAGCTTATAATAGTCATCGCAGACGACTCATTATTCATGTAAAACTGATATTTGCGTCATGTGAAGTATAAATTTTGCCGAGATTTGTCACATAGATCATGCAAGCGAAGGCACATTCAAAAATAGAGTCTTTCGATAGTTCCCACAGCTGTATCGACGTGAGTTCATATCAGATGAGTTAGTTTGTAGCGACAGTGCCTTGAAGGGATGTGGACGTATAGGCAGTTCCTCTGCTACGTGTTGTTGTCAAAGGGTCGGTTAATTTGTAAGGGCACAAAGAAATCGTCTAGAAATATCTATCTTTCGATGAGTCTCTAAACTCTCTACTTGTGAGTCTATTAAGCAGTACACCTCCTACTAGTCATTTGATGTTCTGGAGGTTTCTACAAAGACCCTTCGACTACGAAGGTGGTTCTAGGAGTTTCTATCAATTTCTCTTGGCGTCATGGAATTCCCCAGAATACCTCGGAAACGTTACTGAGTATGTTGGGAGTTCACCTGGTCCGTGATACTTAAGCGACATTAAGCGACGTCAGGTGATATCCGGCATACAGCTGGATCGAGTCCCAGGGCCTCAGCTCCATGACAGTTGTCAAATGAACAAAGTGGGAAAACTCTTCGAGTGATTACGGAGGAAAACGAAGTGAAACTTCCAAGGGGCTCCGTAGATGTAAATTATGTTTGTCGTAAAGGCTTGATTGTAACTCTTAATTCTTTTCTCAAAGATACAGGACGATTTACGTAAATCTGTCGGCTCACAAACATGACCTGAAAGGTGGTCTTTGGGTCGTAGTGACACCTTTTTGCTTCCAGATAGATGGCGCTTTTGAGACATGTGATCACAAAGAAAGACTAGCGTGCCAGGATATTTAGGCGGTGACATGCGTAGGAGATGAATTCCGAATTCTATCTAAGACAGGATGAGGGTCGATGAGCTATCGCGAGTGTGGTGTGCCGAAGAAGAATCGCGAGAGGCATTACAGCCGTGACGATATGAATTGATTCTTGCTGAGAATCCAGTCAAAACACGAGATAGCGAATGAGCTGGTTGAAGGTATTTGGGGCACGCGAGTCGCTCCGGGAGTTCAAACGTGGCAGAAAATCTATCATATAACCAACCATAAGAGGGCCCTGATTTTGGCATTTTTTGAACGATTGAGATGTGAGAGCTTTGATCTTGCAAGGGTAAGGTCGCCTGAACATGATCGCTCGATGCACGACAGTGTGACGGAAGGTTGACTGTCATGCGCGAGATGATACAGAATTGATACTTTGTCATGCGAAGCGACAGCGAGGGCCATTCATCATTATCATGGGTATTGGCAAGCATAAAACACTTGACGCGAGAATTGGCGTGGAGAATTCCTGTCGCAATATGTTCCATGTCCATAGATAAGGACAGTCACGTGGGATAGCATGATCACCTGCAGACATCAAACGGCCAGCATGTGACACTCACACTTCGACGTACTCCTTCGTCTCGCATTGGAATCCAGTGCGAGAAGAAATACCAAGTCGCGTGACACGCACATTGGGCCGGCCATGAGGGACAGGCATGGTGCAAGATGTTGTGCGAGATGGTGAGACAGGAATCGACCACGTCGTTGGTGAAACGAGACGCGCTAGTTGTATCAGCCGCAGCCGAGGTTAGATTGACCGCTCCAGACTTCCAGACCCGCCGACCGTTTAAGAGCGACTGGATACCGACGGATCGATTCCGTCGTACAAATGATCCTAGGAGATGAGGACAAATACACCATGCAAAATGAAGTTCGCTTGATCAGCCAACTTTTTACTCAAAAGCTTGTAGCTTCAGAACCACTCGATAGAATAAGTCAAAAACCTACATAGATGTAATTAAGTGTCTATTGAGGCATAATCTAAATTTTTTAATCACGACTTAATCTATGCAGAAAATGGTGGCTGGGAGAAACTGACTAAGCGAGGCGAACTTCATTTTGCAGGCTATTATAGTGTCTAGTATTACCGCCCTTCGCAGTCACGACGGCTTCAATTCGTCTCGGCATAGATTCAATTAGATTCTGACAGCTGCTTAAAGGTATTTTCGACCATTCATTTTTGATACGCTCCCATAATTCCCCTGCTCCCTTGGGATATTCGTCGTACCTACCCAATCTTCTCTTCAACTCACCCCAGAGATGCTCTATTGGATTCAGATCCGGAGATTGGGCAGGCCAATCCAAGCAGGTGATCTTCTTCGATCTTAAGAGGGCCTTTGTAGCTCGCGCAATGTGTTTGGGATCGTTATCTTGTTGAAAGATTAATTGGTCGACAGGAGGCATATCTCCCAAGAGGCACGTTGCCTCCATACTACAGATCAAATTTTGGTCTAAAATATTGATGTACTGTTGTGTGTCCATCCTTTCCATTACCTGAACCATGGCACCTGGCCCTGACCAGGTCATACAAGCCCAAATCATCACGTTCCCCCCTCCAAATTTGACTGTCTGGATTGTATTACTATCGTTGGGCAGTTGTTTATCTTTCTGCCAGGTTTGATTGATTACGTCGCTGCAAATTCGATTGATCTTTGATTCATCAGACCAAACCACTTTCTTCCAGTCTTCTATCGTCCACTCCTTGTGTCTCAGGGCGAAGTCCAGACGAGCTTTCCTGTGCCGAGCCGCCAAGGCTGGTTTTTTGGGCTTCTTTTTGGCCTTCAAGCCCGACTCTCGAAGGACATTTCTGACGGTTTGCGGGCTGGCACTAATACCAATAGACACCTGTAGCCTTGCTGCCGCTTGTTTTGGTGTCTTAACAATCCCGTTGGCTATATTGTTGACAATTCTTCGCTTGTCCCGAGGGGTCAGCTTGCTTACACCCCCCTTTTTCTGGCACTACTTTCTTCAGGAGGGGTTTTCAGAAGCTTAGAAACCGTAAATTTGGAGCACTTAAGCTCACTCGTGATAGAACTGAATGACTTTCCCTCTTTGAGGCGCTGAATTATTTGGTCTCGAGTTGTCATGTTTAATCTAGGCATATCGCTTTGTTGTACACTCAATTACAACCAAAAGTTAGCCCAATACGTTGCGATTGACCATGTAGAGCACTTACGAATAATTATCTGGGTTTGGTTCGATGAGTTGAGACTGTCGTGGACGCAAAAGGCGGTAATACAAGATACTAAAATAGCCTACAAAATGAAGTTCGCCTCGCTTAGTCAGTTTCTCCCAGCCACCATTTTCTGCATAGATTAAGTTGTGATTCAAAAATTTAGAATATGCTTCATTAGACACTTAATTACATCTATGTAGGTTTTTGACTTATTCTATCGAGTGGTTCTGAAGCTACAAGCTTTTGAGTAAAAAGTTGGCTGAACAAGCGAACTTCATTTTGCATAGTATATGTCCGAAGATACATGTACATATACTAGACTGCCGGGGTAAAGACGGTGGCTGGCTGATCTTAATTTTATACGCCGTTGTGGCATAATGCACGTGCACAACGTAGAGAACGAAGATTAATCTGCAACATCTATCCCTACAATACAGCACAATGACGGACACCAAAGCTTCGCCGCTTGAGTCCTGTTTTTCAAGCCATGACGTCAAGTCATGGCGGAAAAATTGCATTTTCAACACGGGAAACGATTTGTCGGGGACGTTGACATCCAACAGCTGTTTCAAGTTCGCCCTGAAACGGCGGTGCAACCAGGTGAGCGAACCTCAGTTGGTATCCGCTGAACAATAAGGTAGGTAATAACTGGACACTTCTGGTCCACTGAGATGCTGACTGGTCTTACTGATCTAACCACAAAGTAAATAACAAGACTGGACGCCACGGCTACCCCAAGATGCCCCCTAAACTCCCTTTCCTCAATGCCCTTATGTACCAACCCCTTCTCTACCGTTTCAGCTACGGAGCTCTCTCCTAATGTTTCCTCCCTAGAAGCTAGTGCTTAGTTTCTATATCAGGTTTCATCCTGAGGCACCTCTCTATCCATGCCGTGTTCCAACGGTTCCCTGTCCCGCTTTATGTTGAAACATCCCTCACAACGGTTCATCCTCCTGACTTCGTTGTGCATGATACACTCAGTAGTACCATGTTTCATCTTCTAACTACCTCCATCTATCTGTGACGCATGCACACGTACAACGCGGCTCGGCATGGATTACTGACCGTAGCGAACCTTAATTGAGAGAACACTCAACGGCTGAGTCGCGTCGTTGGATCGGATATGAATGACAAGATTGAAACGTCTCCCACGCACACGAATCAGGGAAACAGCGCGAGGGTTCTTCCGAAGCTTCTGGACTTGACTTCATCCCAGAAGTGAACGATGTGGCACCAAGAAGTCGTGCACGATGCCCTCTACTGCTGTTGAATACGACTCCAGGCTAGAGGATATAAGAAAGATGATTGACAGCCGTAAATGCGGCACTGATGGTAGAGGTAAAACTGTCCAAAAACCTGCATGGTGGCTTCTCGGACATATGGTTGTCCCGGTGACCTAGTCGAATTAAATATCACACCAATATCTTCTATAACGTCACAAAAGTAAGACTATTTTTCAGGATGATTTGACAAGACTTGCCTTAGCGATTTTCATAGCGGCCCACCAAAGGGCAAAGAAAAGCGCTGGGCATCGAAGAACTTCACGGATGGCTTTAGCTCCGGAGATATAGACTAGAGTACGGCAGTATCATCAAATTGGGGCTATTGTGATCGGTTCTAATCCGAGAAACGTACTGGCTGCGGTAGTGCGACGGCTAAAAAACGCAGTCAAATATGAAGACTAGATAAGTGAGAATGAAGTGACAAAGAGAACAGGTGTAAAACGATGTTCTAATGCATTCATATCTTAAAAATGTAGTGTGGGTTAAAGCTACTTTAAGAACAGGAATTTGGTAGTAATATGCCACTAATTCTGGAATGCACACGTGCGGATTATTATTTATCGATATTAATTGATCTATCAGCACCGAATAACTAGATTTATTATAATGAACTTCGCATAGTATCACTAGATAGATATTATCTTATCGAGTCGCTATAATATACAGTATTGCCGCGCTCCGCGACGATCGTCTATCCGAAGGAAAGCTAATTAAATATTTCTGTCATAACCTCGTATCAAATTTATAATTTGTTAAAAAATATTATCACAACGAATGTAAACATTTTTGTATGCAGTAGACAAAGGCTTAAGCAGTAAAGGCCGTGGTAACCCCTAGATCGACAAATAAAATGTGAAACTTTCAGGCACTAAGTTGCTTGATGCCAGCTCTTCGGATCATTGCTTCTGTTCAGCTTTCTTTATTTTCATCGTCTAATTCTTTGCTCATCTCCTTTAACGAGTCACTTGAGCCACCTATGCCTCCAACTATTCCATTTCCGAGCCCTAAATCAAGCGACCTTGTCACAAAATCTACAGTGATCGAGCTTTCGTCGTTGCTCAAAGTAAAGTTTTCCGCAGATGGTGCGAGGAAACTGAAGCCATTAAAGAATCTTTGAAAAGAAGATTGGACATTGATCGCTTCATTTAGAGTGGTCTCTTGTAGAACATATAAGGTAGCGACACGAGCAAAATCAAGAGTTACTTCATCTAGCAGTAATATCAAGGAATTTTTGGTTGATGGGCTATCTGTAGGTTTTGATGTAGCTCTGGACAAAGTTGAGCGAGTATTTAAAGCAGCATTTGTTGCCGGCTGGGAGATTGAGATTCCCGATATGTCATTGTCGATAGAGGTACGCTGAATTATGAGAGAGAGATCGGATTTTTTAGTGATTTTCGAGTCTGACATGGGAGCAATATTTCTTTTCTCTCTCTCCGGAATCCAAATGTCCCGGTTAAGTATGTTTTTGTCTTGTGTGTCTACGTCTGAGCTTTTCCCATTGAATGTAACAAGCGAGTTTTCGGTAGCACAAGTCATGTTTGCGCTATCAAATTTTGGTATAACTCTGCTTGCGTCGAGCGGTATACTAAAATTTGTCTGTGCTCCGGTAATGAGACGCTCGATAGAGCTCCCGAGAGTTACTGACATGCCAGAAATTGTACTGTTGACACACCCTGGGGATATTACCTCTGAGGTGCAAGTAGGACCGTCAAATCCATTAGTACAGATACAGCCACATGAGTTATCGTCAAGCAAAATGGAAGTTCCACCATTCTGACAACTCGTTAGACTGGACATCGCACAAAAGTTGAGGTTATCGAGACGAGAATTAATCATGACATGGTTTTGTTTCATAAATACAAAGAGGGTGAGCGGTATAAAGATGGCGGCCAGAATAATTATAATTGGGATAGTAAGTAAAATAAAATATCCATTGGGTAGACAGCAGAAACGTTTAGGTTTCTCCTTTTGCTGTTTGGTTGATGGATCGGTGGTTACAGACTCGGTGTAGGCAACTTCATTCGGTTTAGCTGATCCAGGTGGAGAAAAGTTTGCAGCTGGGTCTGAAAATTGAGATCGAGGAGAATAAATTTGGTCATTTTCGTCTGTTCAGTATTAGCTAGATTACTTTATCGGAATGGTGATCTCAGACAAATCTGTCCCTTTTCAACATCATCTGCTCGGTTATAATTATCCAGATAAGTAGTACTTCCAGGACGCTTCCCTCGATCTATCAAGGCAGCAAGTTTTGTTGCGCGAAGAATCAGATCTGGTAGACTGGTTGCGCTCCATCGTGAATCTATACTATTGTCGTTGAGACTTGGTGATGCATTTGGCCTTGACGATATTCGATTGAATAACGTGCCTCGCGTTAAAGGAATCGTCCTACGTTTTAATCTATCCGGTGTATGAGATACCAAGCTATCTAAGTCTTCACCTTTCATACTATTGGATTCTGCCTCTGAAGCTAGAGGTGAATCACTATCACTGTTTATATAACTACTTGTACCTCTATTTCTTTTTTGCTCTTCGGAAAGGATACTTGACCTGGTGAATCTGTTCGCCTCTAACTTAATAGCCTGGCTAGACAAACGGAACTTTCCTACGGTCCTACGAGATGTGGGCCGACGATTCTTCTCTTGAGGCCCAGAATTGTCATTTAACAGCTGCTCATCATTGTCGCCATCGTAGTCACCATAGTTTGTAATGTCATCAAAATCTTCGGCATAAGAATTTCGATTAAATTCTTTCCATCGAGCAGCTTCATTTGGTTTCGTATGTTCTTGCTTATAGAGATCGAAATTCTTTAGCGTGTCATCACCACTGATTTCATTATGTTCAGGTGAATCAGTTGATCCCCAACCCGACGGTATTGCTGTGCTTGAAGCGTATGCACTGTAAGCTCTACCCAATCGTTGTGGTTCTTCCGGTATTGTAGGTATTGGAGATGCTAGAGATTTGTGAGAGCTTGGCTTGGACGTGCTGCTAGTCAAAGATAATCCTAGAGGAGGTAAATTGCGTTGCAATGACTGATTATTCCTCGGGATGGGAAAATCAGGGATAGTGCTGATCGATGATGATGTGTAGGAAGATGGGCGGGATGAGCTTGTGTGGAGAGAGGGACTAGCAACATCCTTTGTCTCAGCCACCCAAGCTTGCGGAAGATTCTTGGATAAAGTTGTCTTGGTCTTAGATCTTGAAGGGTCGAGAATAGAGGGCACATAACTCGGACGAGGCGGCCTCTTGGGGGGAATCTTCACCATTGGCGGGGATGCAACCAATTCCTGGGTCGATCGATCCAATACTCTCTGTTCTGAGGCCCCTAGTGGCCATTGTTCCGTATCTCTTGGTCGTGAGATAATATCTCCGATAGAGCCTGTACTATTCTTAAAATTTGAAAATGCAGCAGGTGTCTGTATCCTTAATCGATTGGGCCCGCTGGTATCCGAAATTTTTTTTCCCTGTAGCCGTGATGGTGATGGCGTTTTGGTTGAGGGGGTTTCCCTCATTCTTCAACCAACTCTTTAGACTAGTGAATTTGCTTCTCCTCTATTATCATGCGTTTATAGTTGCCATGGCAGGTCGCATCCAGTATAACTTGTTCACGATTGGATTTGGTCGACTGTTCTCGGAGTAAGGGTGAACCAGCCCCTTAACTAAGCCCTCAGTCCAACGAAATTACTTTTGCTTTAATTCGCACGGGAAATGTATGAAGCCGTCGTGTGTCATATGGTCAGATGCGCGTAACCGTTTGTGTTTGCAATAGGAATACTTTCGGTCGAGCTAAACGAGTGATGATAAATTTTGCTTGACTAAAGCTAAACGTCAGAAAGTTTGATCAAGAGAGACTAGTAAAGAGCGTGAGTGATCTCTAGGATCAATGGAATTGGCGCTGAATTTTTCAAGTAGGGTCGAGAAGAGGATATACAAAGAAGAATGGCACAACGTGTGAACAGCGCCCGATTCAACGGAAACGGTCTTGGCGTAAGACAAGCACGATTACAATGCAGCTTCGCGTGGACAAATTAATTCTCTACATACATAACCTCGTCCGCCGCTCGAGACGAATGGTACAGTGGTACACCGTCCGGATCGTTCTCCCACATTAATTTTTAGAAGCTTGGATACATGCCCCGGTTGAGACAGGCGAACGCTGGTTTGATTCCAGCAAGACCTTCACTCCACTACCCTTGGAGTCATGTCACATCTACGGGATGACGAATATTTATTGAGATTACCGTGAGCTTTTTCCCACTTTTCTGTGTGGTGGGTATTCACGGCAAAGTTCATAATTCGAAATGCATCATCGCCGACGTGGTATCTGCATCCAAAATCTGAGTTTTCGTTCTTCACACGTCAAACTGAGTCAGTCGGTGAAGACTTGGCATCTTCTGTAAACATTCGCGTCATAGCCCTACGCAAAACTGATTTCAGAAAAAATATTAGTCACTCAACGCCACAGTGAAAACAAAATGGCGAAGAAAAACAAATTTCAATACGAAAGCCGACAGATGAGATAATTAAACTGAATTTGTACCTCTTGCGACGTTGAATCAGAAAGCATTAGTCGTTGTCAAGGTCAACATACAGGAATACTTTGCTGCATCGCCATCAAGCCGGGGCAACAGTCATCAAACCATGACCTAGACGTCCCGCTACCGCTACTGGTACAGTGGGTACCCCCGATATTTAATATTTCCCTCTTGCAATTGACTTTCTCCCTAGTCCCGTAGAAATTTGTCTGAAGCTAAGACACGTAATTTGACACAGGCATGATCATTATACTTCATCCCATGTACATTTGTATAGGCCTAGGTTTAGATTTCAAGGCTGTGCCGAAGTAGTTTCGGTAGGGATAAACTAGGACCCAGGGGGAAGTTATGACTCTACACCCCTTCTGGATCTGACATAATCACTAATCCTATACAGATATAGATGGAACTGGTGATAAAGTCAATCCTAGAAGAGAAACACTCTATGTTGTGGTACCTATCACTATAAGAACCCTCTTGAGATTCATCGTGTCCCTCGCCTAACACAAAATTGAATGAAACAAGGGACCTAAATAATTCAGGAGAGGTAACGCTGATAATAATTCCAATTTCGGGCTGATCACTTTTAGCGAGAAAGCCGGTAAAGTTGTAGAAACAGAACTTCAACAAATAGCGTTTCAGCTCATCAGAATCGTCAAGGAAGTGATCTCTTCTAGGGTAGAGCTATTTCAGGCTCACCGGTTCAGGATGAACCCAGCTCTAACGTGAAAGCTGAGACTTCCAACGACTATCTGGCGAGCAGGGTGTTATTACTAGCACCGGATGATTTCTTGTTTGAACCCTATTCGGGATCTCATCCATTTGATATATTATATCTCATCTTATCGAGTTGCTTACAGAGATAGTTTAAAGTGCTAGAGAGACAGATTCTAGCAACTGAGTGTAGAGTGAGAGCATAGAACTCCTTACGTGTATCGGGACCCACTATCAAAACCTATTTAGTGCATCTAATGTCACAATCATAGACAAGCACGACCTTTTTTTTTTTTTTTTTTTAAAATTATCTTTGCGTATGCAGCCTGAGGCTATGACGCGCATGATTACGGAGGATATGTATATTTCACAGAATGACTCAGTTTGACGTTTGGAACACTCATACTCTGATTTCATTTGCAGATACCACTACGAGAATAACGCCTTGCGACATGAACCCTCTTCCGCGAATACCCACCACAAGGAAAAGCGAGAAAAATCCATTTTTTTCTAAGAAAGCTCTTGTCATTATACGCATACGATTTCACCGCGAGAGATGTGACATGTGGGGTTTGCTGGACTCGAACCAGCTTTCTCCTGTCTCAAATGGGGCATGTGTCCAAGCTGCCCGGACTCTACGTGGGAGAACGGCCCGGACAGTGTACCACCGCTCCATCCGATCCTAGTACGACCGTTTCCGGCCACAAAAATTTTCTAATTACGGCTAGATGCCAACAAAGTTGTGGAAATTTATCGATTCCTAATACTTGACACAAGTAAGAGTGTCATCTCAAGGTCAGAGCAGAAGTCTGTCTCGATCGGAGAGCTCTACCATAATAATTTGGATGGTAATTTCTCAGTCCTAAGGATTACTTGGAGCGTCGTGGGAAAAACAAGCTGGCGGAGAGACAAATGAAGGAATGGTATTCCACACAGTCTCATTTAATTTCTGGAAACAAAACAGCGTCGTTTGCTGAATTGATGATTTGGGGACGAACTTCTGGTTTTGTTAATTCAGCACTCTCGAGTGATTAGTGCTTATCGTGATAACGTATTGCCTGTCGCGCCAAGTTTCAGCGTTTGTTCGATGTGGTATAAGTTACTATGTCCAACTTCTATTTGATACAACAAGGGCTGACAGGTTGCATGGTGTAGTAGTACACTGTCCGGTGTGTTCTCCCAAGTACAGTCTAGGTAACTTGGATACATTCTCCACTTGAAACAGGAGTAAGCTAGCTCAAATCTAGCAAGACCCTTAAACCACATTCTCCCGCGGTGATACTGAAGTCTTGGAACGACGAAAGCACACTTCGATAATTATTGGTTTTCTGGCTTTCCCCTGTGTTGGGTATTCATAGAAGAGGTTTCATGCCGCAAGGGTTAACCTCGGAGTAGTATCTGCAAATCAAATCTAAAGACGAGTATCCCAAACGTCGAAAACTGAGCCATTCTTAAGAAAATTCGCATCTTCCAAATATGACTGCGTGAGTCCGGCGGGTGCTAATGCAGAATAACTAAAAAAAAAGGAGGGGATTCATGTAACCGAAATTTTACACTAGCTACTTTCCAAATCCTATCAAGGTCCAGAGTCCTGGTGACATCGAAGAACGAGAAACGTACAGCCAGTAGGTGTAAGATGAGAATTATTTCGTAAACTCCTTTATATATATACACATAAATTGTGTTCTTTCTAGGTCGGATGATGGTGTGGTACACCGTCTGGCCGTTCTCCAAGTTAGAGTACGGGTAGCTTGAATACAGGCTGTTAGGGACAATTAGTTTTACTTGCATATAGTATTGCAGACCTAAATATTGTTACTGAAAGCGTTAATTTTGTCTAATTAGCATCAATATTTAGGGCTGCAGTACTACAGGGTCTCAGGGGTAAGTGAAGGCAGTACTCTATTGCAGGGGTAAGAAGTGTAGCCCCACATTCCGTGTAACTTACATGGGCTATCCCTGACATTCCGACTTTAGCGCTACAAAAATGGCTAGACTAAGGCAATAAGGCAACCGAGGCATTCCTTCTTCCTTGAACCTTCTCTCTCTTATGTTCGATAGTTGCACAGCATCCTCGTACCACACTAAATCGGTTGAAACGACATATCGAATAACCTATATCCTCACGATAAACTGCGAAGAAAAATGAGCACCCCAGCATCTCCCACTACTCCTAGATCACGGAGCCAGCTTTCTAGGGATCAGCGAGTCCAGATATACACGTTACGTGGCCTTGGTTTTACTCATCTCGCCATCGGTAATCAACTCGGTATCACCCAAAGAAGGGTACAATATGCCCTTGCAAGGCAATGTCTGACGCCCAAAAAGCGAAATGGCCGACCCCACGCCTTGAACGCTCAGCAGGAAGTTGAGCTTGAAGAGTTTGTCACGTCTTCAAGTGAGGCCCGCCAGATGAGCCACCTGGAGCTTGCTGCTAAGTTTTCCCACTGGAATTGTGGCCAAATCGCAATCAAAAGTGCTCTCGAGAGAAGAGGGTTCAAGCGTTGCATTGCTCAAGCGAAGCCTACTCTAACGCCTGCACATATGAGGAAAAGATTAGAGTGGGCGGAAGAACACTCTTCTTGGACACCTGAACAGTGGTCCCAAATTCTTTGGTCTGATGAGACTTGGGTCACTGGTGAACGTCACACAAGAGTATGGGTTTCGAGGAAGGTGAGTCCAGATCTCAGCCATGTATCAACTGCATTAATCTAATTTTTTAGCCCGAGGAGACATATTATCACACTTGCCTGGTTCGAAAAGGTCCTCGAAATCGTGGTTGGATGTTCTGGGGCTCCTTTTATGGGAACCAGAAGGGCCCTGCCCTCTTCTGGAGTAGGGATTGGGGGACTATAAAAGCGGAGAGTTACTGCCAGAGGATTGTTCCTTTAATCCACGCGGCAACACAACCAATTGACTCTCACGGCCCTCTTCTCTTTATGCAGGATGGTGCTCCTGCCCATTCTGCTCAACGTACGAAAAGAGAGCTGTCATCAAGGGGGGTAGATTTCATAGTCTGGCCGTCATATTCCCCAGACCTGAATCCAATTGAGTCAGTGTGGGATATGATGAAATCCCATATTGAAGAGCACCACCCAGAATTTGATTCTGGTAATCCATCTGAGGAAGTGCTCCGTAATGCAGTCCTAGAGGCATGGGAGTCAATTTCTCAGGAGCAACTGGCTACGCTTGTAGAGAGCATGCCAGAAAGGTGCCAGGCAGTCATCAGAGCAAGAGGAGGTTCGATTCCTTATTAATGATGCTTAATTATTGGTAAAAATGTATTTAATACTTGATAAAAGCTAGCACTTTTGAATAGAATATCATCATTTCAACGAGTTACAGGGATCTCCTACACTTCTTTTATCACGCAAAATTTCCCATACAAATAAGGTTCAGCTATTGTCGGATTTGGTATGGTCAAAATATTGCAGCCAATGGCATATTGTATAATCCCTGTCAGATCTTGGCATTCAGGGGTTTCCTTCACTATTTACCCCTGCAATAGAGTATGTCTTTGCAGGGTTTTTAGTTGCCGATTATTATACCAATATGGCGGTTTCCTTTGTTGATCTTTTCTAAACAAGGCCATATTAGGACAAGCTCAAAACCTAAATATTAATTTAAGGTGAGAGATTTCTTGGCGACGAAAGTGAAGACAGTATGTCACTCTTGGCTAAATATTGAATGGTGTCTTAATAAATCTACATCAAGGATAACATCAAGGATTTCGATAGGTCTATCTCAGGATTCTAATATACAGTGTTCCTAATATGAAGTTGGAGACCCTTGAACTCTAACCACCTCTTCACATCTCTTTGTCATGCTTAGAATGAGTGACCGAAGCTTATCCTCTGTTGCACAGTTGTACCAGGCCTCTAGTATAATTCGGCGATTCTCTGCTTTACTCCACTGCCTCCCCCGCTCAAACTCTGGATATACATTTTGAATGTATAGTTTCATCATACCCAACACATTCTCAATTGGATTGAGATCTGGGGAGTATGCTGGCCATGAAATAGGTTGAATTCCATGTGCCATGAGATAATCTCTTTTTTAAATCATCATTGCGTGTGCAGCCTGAGGATATGACGCGCATGATTACGGAAAACATATATATTTCGCAGAACGACTCAGTTTGACGTATGGGACACTCATATTCAGATTTCATTTGCGGATAACACTACGAGAATAACGCCTTGCGACATGCAACCTCTTCCGTGAATACCCACCACATGGAAAAGCGAGAAAAACCTGTGGTAATCTGAGCATGCTTTCGTCATCCCACGAATACAACATCACCGCGAGAGAAGTGGTGAGCGGGTCTTGCTGGATTCGGACCAGCTTTCTCCTGTCTCAAGTGGGGTATGTGTCCAAGCTACCCAGACTCTACTTGGTAGAACGGCTTGGTCAGTGTACCACTGCACCATCCGACCCTTGTTGATACATTATACATGTGGAAATGAAAGTTATAAATCTACAAGAATAAAGTCATGTAATGCGGGGATCCAGTTGTATTGAGCAATAAGATGATGGGGAACGAAGACGGCGTTTCTACCTGTACGTGGTGTCCCCTACGAACCTGGAATTTATTTTCAGAGCAAACAGAAACATGCAATACTCAGTCACGGAGGAAAAGTCACCCAGATGAGTTTCCGGGGCGTACCCAGCTCTCGTTATGGTGGTGATAGATTAGACTAAGTTGGCCCTTTTTACTAAGATGAATTCTCACTGTTTACAGATATTCTGGCATTATACTGTCTCCCGAGGAAAGAGCACCGCTACCTGAGCGCTGGTGGTGTCGGTATAAGGAGGATATCTGGACTATGGGAAATTAGGGAGATACAGATGGGGATACGCACCTCGTGTGGCTCTGGTGTCAAGGCCTCGACTGGCTGGAGTTGCAGGTTTTTTGAGACTTTTTCCCGCGTACCGGTTTCCATGGCTGCCCTTTTTCAATTTTTTTTAGAGCAGAAGGTTCCGTAGAAAAGGTGGTTGAATTCTACGGGTAATTACTGATCTAAATGGCTACCCGTCATGGGTCAATGTATCAATGATGTTAGGTTCGAGGTAAAAGGGGATAGGAGCACTGTAAAAGGTGTGGCCTGGGTCAGAGAGGAGCCCTAGTGTTATAATAGTCTTGGACTCTACATAGCACGAATAAACACCACTACAAATAAACGGTTAAGAAATGATTCGTCCCTTTGATTAAAATAGAATTAATTACGTAAGTTCTGAAGTGGGGTTAGGGGGTTCGCTAGCAATCGTCGGTCAATTCATTGATGTTTTGGAGGCGAGATTCTTCTCAATCTCCGGCGATAGACATTAACCAAGAAAAGATATTTGATGAAAGCTAAGCTCCTCCTTTTCAGTCGACGAAAAGTAGCTTTAAATGTCAATAGCTATCATCGAAGTCCACTTTCCGTGGTGTAAGCATCGACCAACGTAAAATTTTAAATCACATGACCTGTGCATTAATTGGTGTGGATTAAATGCGGACTAACTATTTTCCGACTCGGTTTTCCAGTTGCCCTTAGTTACAGACAAATCTGTCCAGTAAATACTAACGAAAACGAGTCGTGATATAAACCCCCCCCCCTGAAATTTGTTGCAACAGTTTTTTGATGCTGAATCCGTCGAGCGATGAACTCAAATTGAATTACTAATTAAACAGAGTCTGATATCCGCGTCGCTACAGCAGCAGACGTAATCACGTCCAGTAGAAGATAGTGCAACTTGAAATAAACAATCGCGTATGACGAAACCGGCGAAGGATCTCTGGCTATTTTTAACTCTCTAAAGATTTGTCGTAACTTGGAGGCTGTTTGCAAGATGACTCAAAAATATGAAATATAAAAAACTCACAAAACACATGTACTTCAGGCCATTCACTTGTTCCACAGCATCTCAATTTCAAAGGCTCTATCTCGTAATCCTTCATTACTAATTCATCTTCTAACTGTTTCCATGTACGTTGTCAATTTGAGCGTAATCGACGTCCAGCTCTAAAACTAACAATGGCAGAATTACTTCGTCGAAATATAATCTACCCGGATCTTACATTTCTATTAAAAAACTGTATGAGGCTGGCCAAAATCACGCTAGGTCTGCTGGATAGCCATCACTACCAGCAACTCAGAATAGAGAAAAGGGCGAAGAAAGAAACTACCAGCCTGTTAGAAAAGTATAATGTTTCACAACGAAGCGGACGAGACATGCAGGAAACGACGTTGATTGACGCAAACTACCATCTTTCCATTCAGATTTAAGGCCAGAGAGGATCCCTAGTCTTGTGATAGTCTTAGATCCAAGATTGCACGAATAAACACAACTTTACACATATTAGGGCGCATGATAGGCAGCTGGTCGAGCCTGTCTCTTAAGGAGACCATGTCGTAAGTATTACGATATTACACAGCTTGTGTTGAGCTCGGATACAATAGAATAAGATATCAGTGATGTAGGGAAACTAGCCATACTCGTGGTTAATGGTCTGACAATTAGGGGAATTCTTCACATTAAATTGAAGTGATACTACGGAGCGAAATTGTTTTGTGTAATTGAATCAAACTTTGACCAGGAAATAGATGTAAATAATACCAAATACCCAAACAGTTCATATGTGCAGCAGATTTACCAAGTTGATAGAGTATCTGATTTAATTTTATCCCAAATTAAATCTAGTCCGTACATTGTCCAAAAACCCTGACGTAATAAATAGGCTGTAAAATTTTGAGATGTCTTTCAACAAAGATGTTCAAAAGTAATTAGGCATACATATATTTGTATGCGCGTTTAATATTTATTTACAGTTTGTAATTAGACAGTTTTTTCGTAAATGTTGTGGGGCTAATCGATAAATCCATATTTCCAGGCAAAATAGGTTTTTCAAGGGGGGGGGGGGGGATTTGTATCACGACTCACGGAAACACTATCTAGGTCAATGCCAGTGATCCTGATCATAATTCCTTCGACCGATAGCTTCATGCTCACAACTTTAATGACGCTAAGTGCAATCAAAAAGTTCCGCCTAGTTTGGTGATTCATGAGAGATTTTTAAGATGACCCTATTCGAAAGGAATATTTCAGTAAATTTCATTTCCTTGGCTTTTGCTTGGAAAAGTATATATGGAGATGAACATGCTTCAATTTCAGACATCACTTCATTCTCTTGATACCTTCGCTCTTCTTCATCTACTTGGTCACCCTCTTGATTACCTACACCGCCTATTTCATCACGATGCGTTCAACTACCGTGGCTTCTGTATTTGCCCTTGTCCTCTCCGTCTCAGCTCTTCCACCAAGCAACCTTAGCAAGAAAAGTTACTATCCCGATAATGTAGAGTCGGTCAAAATTAAATGCTCAATTGAAGTAGAGGGCCACGGATGTTATACTCCAGAACACACAGGATCGCATCATTCTGGTTACGTATGCGGAACTACTTTCTATGACAACGAGCACATCGAAAAAACTGTTGTAAAAGCATGCAAAGCGATAAAATCCAAGCCCGTGATTAAGCCCAAATTTCCTAAAATCTATGACCCAAAGAATCCAGCTTCAATTTTCGGGGATCTCAAGGGAAACCAATATCAATTTCCGATTCTGAGAAAGGGTTTCTACTCTCGTTGTAAGTTTAATCTGTTTGCGTCTCTGAACTTCTCCCATATTTTTCTCTTTGCAAGATGCACAATTCTAACAAACTTAAAAGTGAGACACGCTCGCAAACACCGTGTGGTTTTAAATAGAAACTGCAAACTTGGAGGTCTCGTGCGAAAGGAGAGTCGTAATTGGAAAAAGTTAGGTTTAGGTGTAAAGACCAAATTCACAAAGTGCCGCAAGTTCTACGGAAAGAAGCATGCGTGATTGCAGGTATTTGTTGTTGATTATGACAACACCGCGCAGAAGATGAGTGAAGAGAATTGAGAAAATGAAACACTATCGGGCTTCATTATGTTGATATCAAGGAAATATTTTTAATGTGGAGTCGTCCAGTAAGGCTGGTACGGAAGAAGTTTAATCAGGTGTAATATAGCAACAGGGGTCGATGAATCCTATAACTTCGAATAAATATACCCTTAAGACTATCTTGAATGTAATCTGAACCTCGCGTAAACTTGAGCCAACGTCACCTATACCAGTACACAATTAACTCAAAAGAACTGTAACGGTCTGTAGACCAGGGTATTGCCTGTAGGCTAGGTTGGCCAACCGAGCCAGGTCTCAGTCACACAACACTATTTGCTCTGTTTGCTTGCTTTGTCGCGTCACATGCTCTGTGTGTCCTCTGGAGTCCACACCAATGTTTGTTTCTCACGCACATGTACAAATAGGCGCCCACGACCTCACTGTTATTCTCCTCATCATCATCCGCTATCAAATTTTTACGCTTTAATCTACTTTTGTAATTAGTTAAACTATTAAATATACTTGCTTCGAATCATTTGGCGTCATCCCAGGTCCCGGACTGTAACAAGAACAACTAATCAGTATTTGTAGGGAACCGCTAAATAGCCATAGAGATCAACGTGATGGGGAAAAAAAGAAAGATAATAATTGACTCCGCAGCTAATTTCTAGTCCGCTAAGCCCATTCCAGAATTCTGCCGCAAAATCCTGCGATTAGTCACATCGGCGGCCTAGCAAACGAATAAAGTGTAAATAGATAAACAAAGTATCGATGAACAACGACATATTTCATCAGCGATTACACCTCCATCAGGGTCGGATGGTGCAGTGGTACACCGTCCAGGCCGTTCTCCCAAGTAGAGTCTGGGTAGATTGGACACATGCCCCACTTGAGACAGGAGAAAGCTGGTTCGAATCCAGCAAGACCCTCACACCACTTCTCTCGCGGTGATACTGTATTCGTAGAATGACGAAAGCATGCTCAGATAGCCACAGGTTTTTCTCGCTTTTCCCTGTGGTGGGTATTCACGGAAGAGGGTACATGTCGTAAGGCGTTATTCTCGTAGTGGTATCTGCAAATGAAATCTGAGTATGAGTGTTCCAAACGTCAAAATGAGTCGTTCTATAACAAAGAATACGTATCTTCCGAAAAATACCTACGTGGGCCTTCAGGCGCCGAAATAGGATAATAGAAAAATTTAATTTAATTTACACCTCCATCAATCTCTTTTTTGAATTCAAATTTTTGACCACGTGTCATTCATATTTCACTTAAATAGCCATCATACTTTCTATTCCAATAAAGGTTGGAAATACGTGAAGATATTTATTATTTCGGGTCGGATGGTGCAGCGGTACACCATCCGGGCCGTTCCCCCAAGTAGAGTCTGGGTAGCTTGGACACATGCCCCACTTGAGATAGGACAAAGGTGGTTCGAATCTAGCAAGACCTGCACACCACTTCTCTCGCGGTGATATTGCATTCGTAGGATGACGAAAGTATCCTCAGATAATTATGGGGTTTTCTCGCTTTTCCCTATGGTGGATATTCACGGCAGAGGGTACATGTCGTAAGGCGTTATTCTCGCAGTGGTATCTGCAAATGAAATCTGAGTATGAGTGTTCCAAACGTCAAAATGAGTCGTTCTATAACAAAGAATACGTATCTTCCGAAAATACCTACGCGGGCCTTAAGGCGCCGAAGTAGGACAATTGAATGAAGAAAAAAAAGCCAACACATGAAAAATTTCCACTGTCGATTATGATTTTCTACTGTAGAGTTAAAAATCGAGAACTTTCCATACGCAGATCATGTCTCTTGAAGAAATTATAAGACTAGAATACATTTCTTTTAGAAAGGAATATATTATTATAAGTATGTTCAAACCCATTGTTTAAAAAGACGTGAGCTTACTGCTCTTTCCCCTTCATCTTTCCCTCGTCAAGGGCAACTCAGGGTATATCCGGAATCTCTATGCCTTCTATCATCCATTTTGATCCTAGATAGCCATCACTCACTACCCAAACGTCCACTTTACTACCGCGAATTGCTTCCTGAATGTTAATCACGGTCTTCACACTAAGTTTTCCGCTAGTACCTGATGGCCATCCGACTCTCTTGAGAGCGACAATCTCATCGCGATTTTCTATGCAAAGGAGAACAAAATAGCCCTCAGATTGCGATTTTGGGAAGTATGGGGCGTACATTTCATTATTGTGCTTTTCAAAGAGATTTTGGCGACTGATAAGGACAGTTAAGGTTAAGGCTGTGACCTCTGGTACATCAATCCTGAGGTTTGGGATCATGTTTGCGGCTCTATTGAATCGGGCACTCATATGCGGATCAAGGTTTAAACCCCGCAAGAGTGCCTGAAATACCTGCTCTGAGGCGGCTGAAAACTCAGATAGAGACGAAGGGAGCTGTAGCTTGTCCTCCGGGGTGACGTCAATCCCGGGTAAGATTGAGAGTGGATGATCAGTGGGCCAACGAGCACATTTAGTACATTGAAGTAAGGTAATTAATTGGACCACGCTTGAAAGATACCCCATCTCGGTAAGAACATCAATACTGGCCTGAATAATACGTATAGCTTGGTCTAGAGCGCTGGTTTGATCCCCTACGTAATCCGAAATAGGAAGTTCAATTCGTGACATGTGAGCTTGGAATAGTAAGAATGCCTTCACATGTGGATCCCACATGGGTAAGCCCTCAAAACAAGCTGTGGATAGTGGGAGATTTCTCGATAGTTCAATGTTAATTAAATCTTCGTTGTGACGCACAGGAAGTTCGTCATATTCTGTGGCGCTTGATATCCATGAAAGAACATCCGTAAAGCTTGCATTTCGCTGTGCATGATTGAGCAGATAGCGAATAGTGCGATGTGATAAATAATAGTAACTCATTATTTTACCAAGTGGTGTCGAGATGACTTCGCCATTTGGAGACATATCCACGCATCCGGATTCAACAAGTTCGTTTAGAGACTTATCAACCATCGATATTAAATATTCGTTTGCCGTCTTCTGAGCCGTCGCGGTGTTATAATCTTCCGCTGTAATCTCAAGACCATAATATGAAGGATTTTTGTGCAGACGTCGGAAGAAAAATGTCCAGGTGAGATAGTCTAGGGCGTCTTGTTTTGTTGTAATCGTCTCAGCGGAAACTTCAGCACCCAAATGATTATCAAGAACATTGTGAAGAGATGACTCGACAGGGAATCCAGTGTGAAGAAAATTCTTGTAAAAAGCTTTCTTTGAATCTTGAGTAAAAATCCTAGCAATCCCTGAGGTGTCGAATTGAGGTCGACCGGCGCGGCCTAACATTTGTAAAACATCAGTTAGATCCATATCTTTATATCCCTCAGTCTTTGCATCAAAGAACTGAGTCCCTTTGACTATCACAAGATGTGCTGGAAGATTAACTCCCCATGCCAAGGTACTAGTAGCGACCAGTATTTGGATTTTGTTGTTCGCAAAAAGTTCCTCTGATATGGAGCGATCTGAGTCAATAAGACCAGCATGATGGAGACCAATGCCAAAGCTAATAGATTCTTTCAAGGCGGTGTCTTTGATGCGCGCGAGACTAAATTGTAGTTCCTCTTCTGACATTTTAACAAATCTTCGTGGGTTTTCTTCCATACCACAAAGATTTATCAAGTCTTTAGCAGTTAGTCGAGTCTGCCGTCGGGAAGCGACAAAAACAATGACAGGCTTTTCGGGACTATGAGTTTTTATGGCAAGGAATGTTGGTCGATTCATTGACTGCATGAGAGGACAGAATCCATGAGCTTCGGGGAATCCATCGATGAAGATTTCGAGAGGAACAGGACGGACACTATGTCTGAAATTGAAAAGCCCTTCTTTCACTCCAAGCCAATTTCCTAAATCTAAAGCATTTGCGCAGGCTGTTGACATGCCCATTAGTCTAATCGAATTGTTCGACTGTGCAGCAATATAGTTCATACGAGAGACGATAATCTCTAAGATTGGACCACGATCGCCACCAAGCAAATGAATTTCATCTATGATCACTAGACTAACTTGTCGAACGTAACTTCTTGTTGCCCAACATCGACTAATACCATCCCATTTCTCAGGGGTAGTAATGATAATATCAGCATCTCTTATTGTCCGTGAGTCAGGGGTATTATCTCCTGTTAGCTCAACAATCTTCAAGCTCATTTGCTTCGAGAGTCTAGCACCCCAATCAGTTACACGTTCACGGACGAGTGCTTTCATCGGGGCTATGTAGACAACCTTGGATCCTGGATATTTTCGAAACGCCCACCACATTGCTAATTCACAAGCGATTGTCTTTCCAGACCCAGTTGGAGATCCGAGCAGAACATTTGCGGAGGTATGATAGAGACAGTGAAATATCTGGGTTTGCATAGGATTAAAATATTTAAATTTTTGCCCGTAAATTGCTTCTAAATCTGGATTATTGAGGGCCGTAATTGGTAAAGGTTGGAGGTTCAGGAGATCCGTATAAATACTTTCGGTATCTGGTCTAATAAGATGTTGAAATGAGATTGGATGGACAGTCTCCGCTCCTAACCATCTATCAGATACTACTCTCGCATAGATCTGGGTGGGAAGTGGGTCTGATAGAGGAATGGTGAAATTGAGTTCGTGATTATCGTACAACTTCTTGCGACTTAAGATGAAGAACTCGGAATGGAAAATCTCTGAAGTTTCCGAATTTTCGACCCATATCCAATAGCTCTCAGAGCTTCCATGATATTTTTCATTCCAGTTAAAGTCGGGGGTAATATAGAGAGCAATGCTCAAAACATCTCTATTTAGAGGAGCAATTTTTGATTCTAGGCTAATGGTGGGGAAGTTTTTGAGAATTTTCCAGATAGTTTTTCCCGCCTCAAAGTTATGAACAAGAGAACCAATTTCATTAGGTTCCATGTCTTTTAATGTCTCGATAGACAAGCTTTCTCTTGCATCGAGCTGGTTCATAACAGGCTTTGGCAATTCAAATTGATGGAGAGGATGCTGAAATGACCACATTCTCTTTTCAATGGACTTACATAAGGATAATAATACTAGACATTGATGGCCCCATCGACGATTTAGAGCTATCATAAAAAGGGCCCGGCAGATTCTAGCTGCTTGTTGTGCGATATAGTTCAAGTCATTGACCAGGGCAAAGTCTTCTAAATTTGCCTTAGAGATGTATGACTGGAGAAGTATATTTGTTTTTGCTTGGGTAGTTTCAACACCTTTTTCAACTTTACATGGTGTGTAATTCTCACGTAGGTTAGTAAGCTCTTTTATCTCAGTATCCCTTGCCTGGATATTGTCAAATTCCCCTGACATCGAAATCATAGTTAGCACATCTGCTTCTGTAGCCCGAGGATCCATTGTGTTATTGAATATTTCAATGCTCGTGTGCAAAATATAGAACTGACTGGCAATTCGCCCGACATCTTTACTTCTTAATTCTTCTGTTATTTCATTGAAAATTATCATTTGATTTTTTTGAAGTATCCTTGCAGCTTGAATAACAAGCTGTCGCCTTCGCTGAACAAGACTAGGATCTGTAGCCTGCTCACTCCATTCGATCCCGTAAGCTATTGGATTTCTTTGCATTCGCACGAATAGGAATGAATATCCCAACCACTGCACGGCGTCAGGAATGGATGTGACTGTACCCAAACTTATCTCTGCATTTAAATTATCTACTAAGTGCTTGGAAAATCGAGACTCAATTGGAACCTGTGCTGTAACGGCTGTCAGGTAGTGGGCGAGCTTATCATGTGTAGTGATAATCATGCCGATACCAGTGTCTTGGAATTGTGGTCGACCAGCACGACCAAATATTTGAAGAACATCCAAAATACCAAGGTCAATAAACTTACCCTCTTGGGCACTATAAACCTGCGTACCCTTGATTACAACAGCAGCAGCAGGAAGATTAACGCCCCAAGCTAGGGTGGCAGTGCAGCAAAGAACTTTTAAAACACCAGTGCTGAAAAGTCTCTCTACCAGGTTTCTGTCCGCTCGTGCCATGCCGGCATGATGAGTTCCGATACCTTTAGGAATTAATTCCCTCAGCTCACGGCCCCGAGAACTTTTCATATCTCTTACAGCAGATTCATAAGCAGGATGATTTTTGGGGTCAAATAGTTCAACACAGAGCTGATCAACGGCTTTTTTATAGAGCATCTTCGCTGTATTAAATGTTTCCTTCCGAGAGTGTACAAAAACCATAACTTGGTGATCTTGAGAAAGCATTTCCTTGACTTTCTCAAATGCAATAGTATCTATATTATCACGACTAGTTTTTGAATTTGGTTTTCCCTTCACACCAATAAAATGTTGCTCGAGGGGGACCGGCCTGAAGCTCGAGTCAAAGTAGAACATACCTACATTCCGATTAACCTTAAGGAAATCTGCGGTATCAACGAAGTTAGGAAGAGTGGCTGATAGTCCGACAATACGAATTAGGGATTGTGTGCTTTCAACTTGACGTTGTGTCCTTGCGACTAAGGACTCCAATACAGAGCCACGGTCATCATGAAGCATATGAACTTCATCAATAATCAGTAAGCGGACCTTCTGGACGAGTTCAGTGTCGCCAGTACTTTTCCTAGTGATTACATCCCACTTTTCGGGTGTTGTTACGATTATTTGAGTCTGCATGAGCTCTTTTTTTGTGAGATGCATATCTCCAGTAAGTTCTTGGGCCTTTATACCGAGCCATTTAAGTCGAGTCATTAGTTTCTGGGTGATTTCTGCGGCCAGCGCTTTCATTGGTGCTACATAAACAATTTTAAAGTCTTCAAGGTCCACATCAAAATTTATAGCCTCCGGATCTTCAGCTGGCTTTGGATAAACGTTCTGACTTATGGTATGAAGAATAGTCAGCATGGCAGCATCTGTTTTGCCCTATATTGATGAGTAAATAAACGCAAAGCATGAATAAATACCTACCGCGCCTGTGGGAGCACATATAAGCATATTCTCACTCGTCTTATATGCGACAGGATAAACAAGGCTTTGCATACGATTGAGTGACTTGTATCCCTGAAATGTTTGCTTGCAAAGCCCGTCCATTTCAGATATTAAGACAAGTTTTCTTCCTAAACCAAGAGTGCCGACCTTTGCAGCAGGGATAATATGTTCTTCATATTTCTATCGTTAATCAGCGGTATTTTAAGGGTGCGACTCTACAGAAACGCACCTCCTCAACTTTTTTCTGGCTTCCGACAGGCATTTTGTACTTTTGTCCCATGGAATTGAGAATGTTCCCTGCCGCATGACTTCTATACACATGAGGATAGTCGGGTTCACCCTGACCTAGAGCTGGTTTCAGTTTCATATTTTTATGCTGATAGTCTTTCTGCCTTAAGATATCATCGCGTTCACTTTTTGTTAAGATTCTACCGGATGTGGTCTCTTTCTGGTCCACTGCTTCTGGACTGACCGCTACAAGTTCCGAACGATGAGCAATGATATCTATAACAAATTCTAAATCATCGTAACCAACTATATCAGTCAAGGTCGACTGAAGCTCTTCCTCAACACTATCTGAAGATATTAAGGCACTTATCCGCTCTAGTAGATCCTCGCTGGATAGACCAGGATGACTGAGAGCAAAGTCCACACATTTATTTTTAAGCCACTGTGGATTATACTTAGTCACATCATACTCTTCGGATAAATTTTCGTCTGACTCATCACAAGTCCATGGCTCTTCATCGTCGGTAACAAAGTCCCAAACATCGTCCTCGCTGTTTCCAGAAGTAAATTTATCATCATGGAAATTGTTAATTGAGCTGAATGAGTCCAGATATTCGCTGTAATTTGGAGCGCGTAACTGGAGCCTTTGAACCGCAGCTTTCATCGAATTGAGTTGAGTTTGCCATGTTATTTCAGCCGAGTCCATACTAACGTTAGAATCTTCTGATTCAATATTGTACTCTGTGTGGTAAAAAATGACGGGATGTGTAAACGGTAGTCAAAAAAACTCTCCTCACATTGCCTGTATGAGTAAATAGACGCTGAACTAGGACGGGAAGGTGACAGTGTAGTCCAATGATAAAGAAATTGAGAAAGCTTTTATACGGTAATTATTATTTTTTATTGGGCATGTATCTGGGTCAAAGAAATAGGTTGTCGAATATTTCTATCTTTTTCTGGTGCTGTTCCGGCAGTTAAACGGAATTTAGGTGTTTATCTAAGCATTTTTTCAATTTCTTTCAATCCTATTACCTTGTATCTAAGTATGCACACCATTCAAAACGTGCTTTTTTGCGGATGTGCTAATCTCACATACCTATTTACTATAGCAACGTTGCTTTTTCGCTTAATATTTCGAGCTAACTTCAACATGACTACGATCGATGACATATTTTGTTGGACTCCACGTTGCTATTTAAGGATTGTTTGATTGATTGAATTCTGAACATATCAGGCACAAGCCCTTCGCCCAAGAGGCGTGATACGGGTAGTCGATCTCTAGAGACTCTAAACTACCGAATTTCCTGACTATTGCTAGCCAGTAGTTGCTTTAAAAAAATAAAAAAATAAAGTTAAAAAGACACAAGTGCCAAAGGTTCAACGTCCTACATCTCTCCCTTGCTCTCCGCCGCAAACTTCCACGCAACAAAGAGATTTCCCAACAGTACACCGACTCGCGCCGAGTACCGTCGTCACGACCGAAGCCACATGTCTCGCCTCCGAGAAGGAAGCATAGCCAGTTTTGAAAGTGGTGGCAGCACTTAACCGATCCGAAAAACTTCTGCACACACAAAATTTCCAGAGTCAAAATTCCAACGTCAAAATCAGTTCTCCTCCCTACGAAAACCTTCTCGTCCCTCTCCCTTGCCAAACTCATTGTCCCTCTATTTCTCGTAAATTTCCCCCGCAACCTGGCCTTCCAAAACCATTACAACCTCTCCATCTTTGTGCCCTCTGACTTTCTTCTTCCGTCGAGTAGTCGTATCATTGTGGGTCTGTAGATGGAGGCGCGCCGAAGAAACGTAGAAAATCGTGATAGTCCGGTCGATGAGGTTATTGGTGAGGTTTGTAGTTCGATACTTCGGGAGGTGGAAGGCGGTAGATCGGTGGAAGTGGTGTCTTCGGGTTGGATTGACTGACGCTTCGGCGGGCATTGAGTGAAGAAGATGTAGCGTATACGATCTGATTGCGTCTCTTCTTGGCTATCCCAGACATGCGAACGTACTAGGCGTTTACCACCGGTCAAGAGTGAAGGTGAAGAGATCAACTTTGCCAGCCTTGCACTTCAAGGATTTGATTTTGATTTCATTTAACCCGACCAGGCACCCATAGATACCATGCAGGTGACTATATCTTTATTATTTACATACAGTAACGTGCTTTACCACTTGGCCGCAGTCACCATTTCCCCGTAAGAATGGGGCTTTTTTTAATTTTTTTAATTATTTTAGCGTATGCAGCCTGAGGCTATGGCGCATATGATTGCGGAAGACATAGAGAACAACTCAGGCTAACGTTAGGAACACTCATACTCATATTTCATTTGCAGATACCACTACGAGAATAATACCTTACGACATGTACCCTCTTCCATGAATATCCACCATGAGGAGAAGCGAAAAAAACCCATGGTAATCTGAGTATCCTTTCGTCATCCTACGAATACAATATCACCGCGGGAGAAGTGGTGTGCGGGTCTTGCTGGATAAGAATCAGCTTTCACCTGTCTCAAGTGGGGCATATGTCCAGCCTCTACTTAGGAGAATAGGCTGAACGGTGTACCACTGCACCACCCGACCCAAAATTCTGGAATTGTTAGAGGGCATATATACTGCCAATCCCTTATTTTGGGTTTACGATGTTTGTTGACAAATTTTAACGTTTCTGATGGTATCATGGATCGGATTATCTTAATGTCATGAATTGATACATTTCGTCATCATTACCGAATCTCAAGGGTACGAGTTGTTGAATAGCAGACCTAACAAGACTGAATATTACTTCAGCGCCAATCAAATTATCTAGATCACACATGCCCCACTTGAGACAGGTGAAAGCTGGTTCGAATCCAGCAAGACCCGCACACCACTTCTCTCGCGGTGATATTGTATTCGTAGGATGACGAAAGGATACTCAGATTACCATGGGTTTTTTTCGCTTCTCCTCATGGTGGATATTCATGGAAGAGGGTACATGTCGTAAGGTATTATTCTCGTAGTGGTATCTGCAAATGAAATCTGAGTATGAGTCTTCCCAACGTCAGCCTGAATTGTTCTATATGTCTTCCGCAATCATATGCGTCATAGCCTCAGGCTGCATACCCAAAGATGATTTAAAAAAAAATTATGATTGAACAACGCCTACTTACAGCATTCCATCCCGGAACAATTAGCGCTTTAGAGTGTCTGAATTAAGAGATTCTCACCGATTTCAGTCCGTTCATCTCCATCGTTCAAAATGAATGGCATATACTGTTGCCATCATCACAACTTGCGATTAAAAATATATGAACAGTTCAACTTCAGGAGTGAGCCATTTTTTTATTAGACGTGGCTATCATGCGGAACCAATGCAACAAGCTCCAAATCTTGAAGGATATCGATTCACAAACCAAGAAAAAAGGACTACTGTATCTGTTGATCGGATACGGGGGCCACGGGTTTTAGCAGCTGCTGCAATAGCTTCTATACAGCAACAGATGTAGGCTCTAGTAATTCACGAAGGAGATCCAGCTCTTCCGTGATTATGGTATGGCTTTTCTATAAATAAAATCCTGATACCCTATCCGAAAAGGAAGCTCTTGTGGATAAATGCTAAATAGAAGGTCACGAAAGTAATTTGACCTCGTGTTGGAGAGCGCGATATGTCAGATAAATATGTGGATGTAAATGATTCTAAAATACTTAGGTACTCGGGACCCTAAGTATTTAAGAATCATATACACTTATATATTTATCTGGTGACCTACGTAGGGAACCTCCATTGTTTTGCTTTGAAGAGACTCTGTTCCATCAAATATTTCTACATCATCTTATTATGGACCTACTTCTTCGTGCACGGGAGGGAGAGCTATCTTCTACGATCAATTTTCTTTTATTCCTTTTTATATTTTTACCTTGATCTATGACCACTTTTTACTGTACTTTTTATGAGGGTACGGGAGTTGACCTCCCATTGTTATTAGCAAGGATAGACTACGAAGATATTTTATAATTGATCAGCAAATTCAAGATACTTTCAATACACAGCCGAAAAATGATGACTAATTGATAACAGACCTGTGGGAAGTACGACGGGTCGGAGGTCGCGGGAAAGTGCTGACGCAAGCTAACTGACGACTTATCGCAAGCCGAAGATACGAAAACTCCAGAGGTCTTTTTCCAGTATATTGACTTGAACCTCGCTGGGCAAGCAGCCGATTGGGTTGACTCAACATCCCAATTCCAGGCATTTACGGAATGGATCGAAAAACTGACAAGCAGAGATGTGAAAGAATTCAAAGAGGCCGTAAAATCCAGATTTCCTACGAAGTACCCGGTCGCGGGAAGTGTGGATTTGATTGAGGAAGGTGTGGCCAGCCTTTCAGAGGGAGAAAGTGAATCGCTTTCATCGTACTATGGCCGAACTCAGCACTTGTTGAGACGAAGTCACACCAGAGATGAACCATTGTCGAGAATTTAACTGACCGCCTCTGAGCGAATCCTCCTACATATGATAATAACGGCATTCATTCGAGATTTACATGAGAAGGAACTAAGGAAATCAATGCTCACTAGACCACAACCGAGAAGCCTCCGTGAAACATTTGATACGATTCAATAGGGAAAGGCTGGAATGAGAAAGATAGAAAAAGTCGAGCGAGAGGAATTCGAGAGGATGGAATTTGAAATTCTCAGATAATAGTACGTGGAGAGACATGGACGACCCCTGATATCAGCATTGGGAAAACTGCAACAGAGAAGATAGGAACAGCCATCATATTATCAAGTGGCCAATGTCAGTAAAAGCATACTCCAGCAGACTCAGAGACCGTACCAGGAACCACCAGCGAGTATGGAAGAATACTTCGGAAGAACTCCTGCGGTACAAGAAAGAAGGGCACTTGTAGTGAGGAATCCTACTAATGTGCAGCAAAAAAACAACCATAACAGACAAAGAGAAGCTGGACGCCCTCAGGGCAGAGGGGAAGATCAAGGACAGGCGAACAGGACCAGTGGGCCTAGAAGTATGCCCCCCAGACAATTATCCAAACACCCAGTCATAAATGGGTCGGAAAGTTATAAAAGATAGATCGGAGACTCGTGTTTTCGCTGCGGAGACCTTGGACACAGGAAGCCTTATTATCGTGCAGCACTGTTTGAGCCTTGGGATCAGGGTTACCCCAAGAAGACAATCTACCAGGGGTTGAAATACAATTTTGCTGGACTTGGATTGAGTTCTAAAAACTTATGATACAGAAATATAGAATAGCAACTGAAGAATGAGGGATGAAGAAAGAATGGGAGAAAATGAGGTGCAGAAACTTCAGAAACGACAATGAGAGGCAGTTCTACCTCATACACGAGTGGGAGAAGATGAAATTCCGCACTTGGCGTGTGAAAAATTTGATGGCATGCCGTGCCAAGAAAGACGATTCAACTCTGCTAGATGCATGAGTGTCATAACCGGCTTCAAGAAAGAAGATACGGCAATCGATGTCCGTGTCAGCAGGAGCAAAAGAAGAAGGACCAAGCCTGGAGTCGTACCTGAATTCAACGATCTCAAAGAAAAGAGCAAGACCGATCGATATCGAGGACTGTCAGATACCTAGGTGTCTGATCTCTCGTGTTCGCAGTTCAGAGTATCAAAGTATTAGAGTCTCGGGGTTTCGGGGCTTCTTTGCGTGCTCAGATATGGTCAGACGTTTTTCTATATCGGGTCACTCTTTATCTCATTCGTATTTACTTCGAGATACGATGGCGAATATTTGACCTTTTCACTACCTGTAGCTCATCTCAAAATGCATATATCATAGTTCTATCTTGTACCCTAGAGGCTCCACGCTTTGTTCTTTGTCATTTATTAGACCTTCAGAATTTACTCTGTATCTTCTTAGAATACCCTTTGGACCTTTAGACCTTTAGGCCTTAGACCTCCAGATCTTCAGATCCTCGAGCCTTAGCCAGATTCTATCGAGTCACGTAGAGCCCACTATTGTGACGAGAACCTACTTAACGACGATGAACACGCCGCACAAGTACTGAAGAAATGGGAAAAAAGAGAAATAAGGGTAGCGAAGCAACTCCAGGAGATTGTGGGTCGAATAGGTAAAGGCCCGGTGGACTATAAGAATTTGGCGGAACAGATAAAAATCAAAGTGGACTTTTTTCAAATTTCTACAGATATGTCAAAACAAATTAGCAGATTTTCAACGCGTGTGAATGCGAGAACTATGAAAGAACCGATGAAGAATAAGCTGCCCAAAACGAAGGAAACAAAATTTAACACTCCCTATGACGCATTGGAGGTCCTGTTTGGAGAAGCGGCTGGGCCGAAGTATGTTACTGATGAAAGAGCCTTCCGAATACCAGTTGCGGTCAAGACAAAGAACATGGCCTAACCCGATCATGGATCGGACATAATTACAGTCAGGGTTGGCTTCCGGGAGAAGCTTGGTATACCTATGAAGAGCTTGTCGAGCCGAGGAATGGACGACTTGACGCTGAATCTGGCCTATGAGACATCAGCCAGATTAACTCGTTGCGCCCAATTTGAGATTAGAGTACTGGAGGTTTGAAGAAAGATAGAAGCCTTTGTACGATCGTTTTTCGATGTGAACTCGGATAAAGTCCATCTGCTATTGGAACTTCTGTGGTTGCACACTGTGTGCACAAAAATTCTGACGAAAGAGTCCATCATCGAGATTGGTGACACAGAGAGAGAGAAAATGGAAAAGATACAAGGCCCAATATTTATCGAGGGTGGAGAACACAAGCTGGTTCTGTGCCAAAAGAAAAATAGAGAAGTTGTCTTTGCGGAATCTAGTAGCGAAGAGTCGGACAAAGATGAGGAAACAGACCAAGAGAGCCTTTCCGAAATTTTTGGAGATCAGAAGTCTGCAAAGAAAGCGAACCTAAGTATGTTGTGAAAAGGCATACACCAAAAAAGAGAACGCATAAGACCTTGAAGCGGAGCTCAGATTGTACGATACTCGAAAATTTGACACTATTAACGCTAGACGAAGTACCAGATCTTGGACAGTGGAACGCACCAAGAATCACGAGAAAAAAAAATATCATGAACTATTGAATGTGAGCCCTACAAACCTGATCTCGACGTCGGTAGAGTGACGTGGACATATAGATGAGCTCAGGGATTTATTTGTTACTTCGAAAAAGGTAATGAGTGTGACGGTTCACTACTAACTGCTTAAGCTGTTAATGCAGAGTAATTTATAATTAACTATGAAAAAGGAAAATATAATCATTGAACAATGGCTACTATTATACATCTGGCTTACTCTACGTTGCTTGCAGAGTTTTCATAAAACTCATCATGATCACCATCTAATACCACGTAGTCTGTTTTAGTGCAGCGAGCTGTGTCCCCTAGGATGAAACCTGTTAGCGCCACCACTACTCTAGTTTCATACTCCTCAGTTTCATAGATCCCAGTTTACGCCTCCGTTACAGCGCCTGCGCTTGCCAGCGTGGGCTACAAGGCTTTCTAGCTGCCCAGCTATCACAATGATCGAGCCAGCAGTGAAGCAAGATGTACTGGGCTATCCAGAAAAGCGCAAGCCGCAAAAGATAAATTTATCAATTGTTGAGCAAACTGGAATCGACAAATGATTCTCCAAGACAGGATTGAAAAAAATCAAGTTAACGACCGACTAGAAAAATCTATTGACCAGGCTACTTTATACTTTTCAAGATCTCAACTCAATAGGTATCGAAAATCTTCCCTGTACCGATCTATATGTTTATCAGGTGAGACTTAAGGAGGGGACAAAACCGTTCTCAAGATTGAAGCAGAGATGCTAGCCGCTCGGGAAGGAATTCTGGATGATAAGGATTATAAGTGATGGCTTAAAGTGTGGCCTATACGAATCGACGATAAAGACGGACGGAAAAAATTTCAGATCGGAACGCCATGGCCCAACTTGTTGACAAGTCGGTATGATTGAGAAAGTCGTGGCTCTATTCCTGAGAATTCTAAAGAAGACGACAACACTCTTGATTGGGCAGAAAATGTTCCTTCATCAGCGTTGAAAGTTAACAAACGCGCGATTCTGCACTTAATGTACTCTCCATCGCAAATTCTGTTAGGGCTTAACTCGGTTGGCACTCTAGAGGTAAAATTCCCAGTTGGGAATCGGAGAGCTCTGGTAGCGGTCCTGACTAGTGACGATATTAATTTGTACTTTGATGATGCACACCATTCGGACGAGATTGTCAACTACGTTATAAGTCGTGCAAGAAGGCAAACGATGGTGCGCAGACGTTTAAATTGGGCAAAAGATAGATCGGCTGACAAGGACGACCTCGCTACCCGGAAAGAGTCCCAATATGCTCCTGGAGAGCTAGTAATGCTCTTTGATCACAAATAGGCTGTAAAAAAAGTTAAGGCCCTCCTGAAGAGGACTATTTGTCGTTACGGGGATTGGAGGAGGCATGAGAAAATCTTACACCCTACGACAGATGAACGGGAAAAGGATTCCCTGGCATTATTATGGGAACGCACTAAAAATGATCCATCTTCGTATCTGCCCATAACTTTTAATATGGTAGAACGGTAGCAGTCTGAGGCGTTACCGAGGCGTTCAGCTACTGATCTGGTTGCCTATGTTGTACATGACATCGAAGAGGCTCGATCACAGGGTTGGTCATCAACCTTTGTGATACTAGACGTTCAAAGAGCGTTTGACGCAGTCTTGCACAATCGACTTCTGTGGCGAATGCAAAAACAAGGCTGGCCGGACTAAATCCTTAAATAGGCAAAGTCTTTTCTTACAGGCAGAAGCGTGCGGGTTTGGTACCCAGGAGGAGTCACTAATCCGAGAAATCTATCTTGTGGTGTACCACAGGGACCTCCTGTCTCGCCCCTGCTTTTTCTTCTCTTTATGGCTGAACCTATGCGTGTCGGAAAACCTGCAACATGTTTCAGTTACGCAGACAACATTGGAATCTTAAAGATCGGACGAACGGTGGGTGAATCTGCAGCTGCTACGCAGTCTGAAGTAGGTAATTTACTCGAAAGGGCCAGACATAATTCAGTTTCATTTGAGTCTGATAAGTCCGAGGTGATTCAGTTTCCTACGAATTGTCGCGAGGATCCTGTGGGAGTTCATGTAAATGGCATCAACATATGTTCCTCGGATCACGTTTACTGGCTTGGAGTCTACCTAGACTCACGTCTAACCTTCAAATATCATGTCGCAACATGGTCTGGTAAAGCATTCAAAGTACCACAACATATGCGTCGAATAAATCCGGTAAACCCAGGAGCAGCACCAGGTTCTTTAGTAAAAGTAGTCAATGCGTGTATTGTCTGTCGCGACGTGTATCGCTGACGTTTGGTGGCCTGGACTGACGCGACCTACTGCGAAAGGGGTTTCGACTCCTCAGACTACTAATTTATACAACTTGATAGATAGAGCTATAATTCTTGATTTAAGAGCTGCACTCTCAGTTTGGACAACCTCCCCTAACGTGGTCTTGCATCGAGAAGGGTGTGTCCCTCCAGCTAGTATCCTTCTCGAAGGCAACCACCTTCGACTGGCGGCCAGACTTGATTTTCTTGGCGATCGATATTCACTTTGGCCCCAAGCGAGTGTTTGTCCTAACATTGGTACACAAAAGTACAAGCTGAAAGCAAGAATCCCGAAAAATCCAGACATCCTATTGACACGGGTATAACATTCTTTCCGACAGTTACCCCAAGCAGAGGCTGCTGAACCTTGTCGGGCGATAAAGTACGCTCCGAAGCTGGAGACCAAGGAAGAAGGGGTGCTTTCTTACCTGAACTAGGTAACATCTATCTCCCGATCAGATATATGTGCCTATTCGGACGGGTCTTCGGAGAGACATGGCCGCTCTTTCTGTGTTATGTTCTTCAACATGGGGGCCAAACCTTCCACGAAGACAAGAGCATTTTACATGTAGGGGAAGTTTTTGATGCAGAGATTATCGGAGCTACTATGGCACTTCGGGCAGCAATCTCCGAAAGACAAAGTGGAGAACGGATTTATGTCTTGCTAGATAATCATGCCGCGGTCGGGGCCTTACAAACAGGGCGAACCGCATCGTGCATCAGTTTAACCTGCATCTTACATAATGTAATCGGTAGAGCAAATGCAGAAGTTAGATGGGTGTCATGTCACTCTAAGGTTGGTGGAAATGAAGAGGCAGATGCCGCTGCGCGGACTGCTTTACGTTTACTTCGTACTCGTCGAACTCCACCGGGGTATCTCACTCTAGTTTATCTTCGTCAATTAATGCACCAACGTCGTCAGGAACTAGTGTGTATACTTGGTGGTCAAGGGTATGTCCAGCTCGATACCGAGATTTGGACCTTTAAATGCGTCGTCATAAACCCCCTGAATTCAATCTACCACGAAGGTTACTCCATAGCCTCATAGCAGCTAGAACAGAAAATGGAGAATTTTCAACTTATCATCGTCGTCTGTATCATGAGGATGCGGATCTTGAGTGCTCATGCGGACAGGAAAACGTCGTCAACTCACTTTGTTAGGTGTCGAAAATAAGCATATCACACTAGTGTCAGATATCGACCAACTTTTAGGACCAAATGGCTTTAAGAAGTTCTTGGAATTTGCACGGATTGCAGGCTGCATTGGAGACCTGCAATCACATGAGTCCCTTGCTGGATGCGAGAACCATGATTGAATGCGTGCCAGAACACATAGAATGGAGGGCTGAAGCATAGTATGTGGAATGCTAGCTCAGCTCTTCTTTTCTTTCCTACTAATTTTGTGGTATCGGCATAATTTAGGTTGTAGTGATTTCCTTTCGGAGTTAAAGGTAATTGGAGAGAGCAAGTAAGGCACCTCTTTGGGGGTGATCCCTGCCGGGTCCACCGGCCTCACGCTATGCAAGCGCAGGGGTTGTGCCTGAGGCTACACAGTAAAACCGAAAAAACAAACGATTTGTCTTCGTGAAGGATATCTTGTGGAGGGAGAAGAGAAAAAGGTACCGGTCTGCACAAATATCCGATAACAAAAAGCAGAGTTTTGACTTCCAAGAGATGTTCGGCCCGGTTTTGATGAACTTCAGAATAGTCGATGACAATAATCCCGAGTTTTGGGTCGGGGGCACTTCCTGGTGAGACCCGGGAGAAGTTAAATGCCGAAACACGACTAGCGCGTTTAGCGTCTACGGAAGCCGATATCAGCTGACAGAGTATTAGATGAACCGAAGCGTGACATGTAATGGATAGGGGTCTCGGTCAGGTACCGAAAGAAAACGGGTGTCTTGTAGCAGATTATATGGAACTAATGAGAGATGTACGATGGAACATCAAAGGGTTAACAGAAGTCTGGAATCTGAGGTACACCCAGTAGAGTAGCATGGATAGAGATTGCAGACGTCGAAGTTAAGGGGACATCGTGTGTTAAGTTGAGGGTCTGATCTTGTTATTCTAGTTTCGCCAGTTCAGTTCGATCATAATGTCATCTTTAGGACCTAAAAGGATTGGTCAATTTACTGCCTTATTTTTTGTACATTTTTTGTCATAGCTATTAGGCTGAATACAATATGATTTTTTAAAAAAAAACTTATACTTGGTACATTTATCTGTGCCGGCCAAAATTTGACCCTATTTTCACGTCAAACTTCTAACGAGGGCAGGAGATGACCCGTTACCTTCCCAAATCCTTGACGATTCACAACCACCACCAAGATTGCCGAGTAATTGGAATACATACTCGAAGCCCGAGCACTGTGCAGAATGGAAATTGTGAGCATAAAAAATTTCACAGTAGGCGAGATTGGAAAAGACGTGTGCTGACTGAGTGGAGATGACTTGCTAAGGCGAATAGGCGAGACCGCTCTACGATGCAAGCTACTGTAGCGTTTGATGATTTTGAAGCTGGGTTGGGAAATGGTCACGAAAGCTGGCGGCTATCATGGATCTTGAAAATGCTCACACTCAAATAAAAATTCTCAATGAATCTGAGCAGCCTAGCAGCACAATTGAGGAGCGACCGTACTGAAGGTCGATCCCACCTACAGAGAAAAGAAATTTCGGGGTCTGAAGATCTAGGATGCCTACGCGGATAACTATCCCAAAACGTAAAGCACATGATCATGGCTTGCCTGGAATAGGTCCAAGGAAGGGTAGAGGTGTGGGGGAAAGCATAGGACAAATCCTTCGAGGCTATAATGAAGAACCCCAGAAAGCCGACTGACAAAAGTTAAACGACCGGGTAAAATGAGATGATCTGAGGCACGAGAGGTTTCCAATTGGGGCATGTCATCAGGGGGACATCATGTTTAGACGAAGGGGTATTCCAAGGCTGAGTAAGTTTCATAACGAGCAGAGGCGTTTTGGAACAGTAGCATAACGGCAACTAGGAGCGGTTGGCTGTAACCTCTGACAGAAGTCATGAGAAGGGGACCGGCAAGGGCTCTCATGATGATGTATATTAGGAAGGCGTTATCTTTGGGAAAGGGTATCGAGAACGTGAGGTTCTTCGGATCAGTATATTGTTATTTCTATCGCCGTAGATCTTGGTGGTCAACAGTTATAACTTTTAGGCCAGTAGAGCCAGTTATTATTATACAGTCGTCCCTCTCTAACTCGATAGTGGGTCCCGGTATAAGTGTTGAAAAGATTCATTGTAACTTGCACGGTTAAACTTGCAACAATTACCCTTACAGGTCATTTTGCGCGCAGGGATAAGTATTGCAAATGTAAATTGTTTAATTTCGATAAATATTTTCAACACTTATACCGAGACCCACTATCGCTATAGATGAGGTTGGACTGTAATCCAAATCACCTCTCCCTCTCCATCTTTCTCGTGACTTCCATCGCCTATCGCATCCCCGCGCCCCACTCGCCTCTTTTTATTTTTTTTTAAATCATTTCTGCGTATACAGCCTGAGGCTATGACGCGCATGATTACGGAAGACATGTATTTTCGCAGAATGACTCAGTTTGACGTTTGGAACACTCATACTCAGATTCCATCTGCAGATACCACTACGAGAAGAACACCTTGCGTCATGAACCCTCTACCGTGAATACCCACCGCAGGGAAAAGCGAGAACAACCTATGGTTCATCTAAGCATGCTTTCGTCATCCTACGAATACAATCTCACCGCGAGAGAAGTGGTGTGGGGGTCTTGCTGGATTTGAACCAGCTTTTTCCTGTCTCAAGTGGGGCATGTGTCCAAGCTACCCAGACTCTACTTGGGAGAACGGCTTGGTCGGTGTACCACTGCACCATCCGACCCACAGGCACGGCGTATGGCTATGTAATAAAAAGACACACGGGGCACTCACTCCCGAATATCATTTAAAGATATCACTCAAAACTAGGCGTCTTACAACCCCCTTCAACCCTCGACCGTTTACTTCTGTCGCAGGAACGCATTCCAGCCACCCACGACTCTGTAGTGCGCCTTGGTCATCGTTAGATACATGATAACAGTCGCCTCTCGTTGTAACGATATGGGGCAAGACTTAAATAAGGCTTCTCATTGGAGGATTTAATTGGATTGGCCAATGAGAGCCCTTGTTTAAGTCTTGCCTCACATCGTTACAACGAGAGTCGACTGTAGGCTTAAAATGTGGTGTGAGGGTCTTGCACGATGCGAACCTACCCTTTCCCATCTTAAGTGGTTCACGTGCCTCGACTATTGAGTCTCCACATGGGAGAACGGCCCGGACGGTGTACACTCCGCTATCCGACGCGCAGAACCAAGACTGCCGAGCCTAAAAACCTACATCGTTAAATTTGTAGAGTAAGTGGTATTGAAGTAATAGAGCGTCGGGTAAGAGCAGAGGTGTTAAGCCTCAGTAAAGATATCACATGAAGCGGTGGAAAGTAAGAAGTCTGTAAACTGTAGTGGCGGGTTGTTAATTACTCCCATCTCAGTACAGATGCTATATAAACTAATTTACTACAACTAAGCAACTTCACGACTAGTAACTCATTGTAGGTAAATGGGTGGCTGGTCAATGTTTGAGTAATCATGATCCTGGACACAAGGGGCTTGGACCTGTTGTGACTATCCATACGGACGATAATCTTCATTACCAAATAGCACCAATTTCATCAAGAGGTAGTAACGAAGATTTGTCAAGGCCCAACAAGCTATTATGGCTAAGAGACAAATGAAAGAACAAATTTTAGGATTTGGTCTCCATATTTCATCTACATGTGCCAACTCAGCTTCTATGGAGTGTTATTTGAAAGACAAATTCGTTTGGAAAGGCTTTAACATCATTCCAATGTAAATTATAAACCAAAAAACTCACAGCATCCAGGCGAATTATATATTATAGATGACACAGTTATTATCTAGCTAACGCAATAAAGTTTGGATTTTAACTCCTTGATACTAATGGATCTTCATGTTGAAGCCGTATTACTGGCGAAGATTAAATTTCTCGAGCTCGATAAATTATATCTTATGATGATTTGAAATGTTTAACGGTGATATAATTGATCGTGTGAGATGAGTTTCGCGGAAAGTAAGCGAGGGGAAGCCAGTCTAGATGTCATGATTTGATCTGGTTGATAATGGACTACACATAGTCTGTGTAATAGAAGACTCTAACGATTTTAAGGACTGTCAGTTCTACGGATATACAAAGATATCACAGACGGGCGAGCAGTCTTTGCGTGGTTAATTATTGAAGTGAGGTTGGAAGTTTAAAGGTTCTAGCCACTCTCAGAATTTTGATCAATTTGATAAAGCAAGGCCATGTAGAATTATTAGTGGCTCTCAATTAATGACAGTTAAAAACAAGTCCCAACAGCTTAGTTCGTCTATCATCCTACAGAAGAACGAAATCTTCTAATGTTACTCCTTTGCGCCATTTTAGGTATGTACAAATTAGGAAAACTTCTGTGGCGAGAAACCCGTCAAGAAACTGCTCGTCATCATCTAGAGGTTATCTTCATATTTTTCCCAGTTAGATAATATTGCTCCTATTTTAGGACTGTTAGTCAGACGGTAAACGTCTTCGAAGTATTCCCTAGTTATCTCGAAAGGACGAGCAGTAACGTTAGGAATGTATTTTCCAATTAGTTTACTAGGATCAATAGTGGTCTTGTTAATCTTTTTTAATAAGAAAGACCGGAAGGGCTTGACTCCGGAACGCAAGAAAGTCGAATGAAAAGGTACATCAATACCTTTGAGCGGTATAGTTGCGAAACCACGCTGCAGTTCAACGGGAGCAGGCTTTGCTTTGGTTTGCTTAGCACACTCACTAATTATCTCTACTAAGTGAGCCTTTACGTCTTCGATGGAGAGAGTTTGCATAAGCTGTTGGATATCAATTTTTTGAGCCTTGAGGTAGTTGGTAACACCTGTTAAAGTGTCAAGGGCGCGTAGGTCGCCAGCACAGACATACTGCATATTTGCTATGTTGTAGTTGACAATCTCCAATAGCCAATTAGTTTCTTCGGCTATATTTTCCACGACGTACTGGAGAGCCTGCTCATTAAAGGTTTTAGAGATCCGTGATGGATTAACTGCACACATTGAATAATTGGACCGACCGGCCTCGTCCCGTTCGACAGCAACTTGCATCGTAAGTCCTCTGTAGAAAACCACCGAAACTAAACTTTCAATAGGCATAACTTCTGCCAGAGCTGCAAGAGCTGAGTATTCTCCTAAGGAGTGACCAGCAAAGCTGCTATCTCTCTGCACAAGTCCCTTAGACCGCATATCTTCAAAACTAGCT
The DNA here is from genome assembly GCA_028751805.1 of Podosphaera xanthii. NCBI lineage: Eukaryota > Fungi > Ascomycota > Leotiomycetes > Helotiales > Erysiphaceae > Podosphaera > Podosphaera xanthii. The sequence continues at coordinate 1,682,345 of JAPWIX010000022.1, forward strand.
TTCTCCATTAGGGTCAAGGCAGGTTGGGTAAATTGAGTCGCAGACAGAAGCCCTGTTGGTGAGGTGTAGGTGTATGAGGTAGTGTTCTCATTTATTTCCTTGAAAATTTTTTCTGATTTAGTTGAACCATCAGAGCCAACGGTTTCAAAGGTCATCGACATATAGTTTTGCCTAATCGCTTTCCCACGCGAGCCTCCGAAATAAATCGTAAGCTCTTTGGGGTTATTTTTAACAATATTGGTGATTGCGAAGCCTGGATCAGATTAGACGTAAAATTCTCGGTATCTCGCGTTATACTTACCATAATTATCCATAAAGTGCTTGTCTGCTCGATCCCAAACTTCCTTGGCAACGGCGCTGCTTGCGTAGAGCTCCATGCCCATGCCCTGTTCCTGGGATCCTTGCCCGGTGAAGACATAGGCAGTAGCAGGCTGTTCCACCTCTGCCTCGCATATCAACACCTTTTCTTGGCTTTCCTTGTTACTGGCCTCAATCTTAATAATCTTTCGACCAGCGACCATTCCTACATGTTGAAGATTGACATCAATTTCATCGTTAGGAAGAACCATACCCGTAAGAGAAGCATAAAAACTTCTAACTCGTCCAATATGATTTTCTGCTGCCCATGTCTCAACAAGACTCCGAACGGCAGCACTAGAATACATGCCATGTGTAATTGTGCCCGGTAGACCAGCATAGCTTGAGAAGACTCTGGATACATGAATAGGATTATAATCTCCAGAAACACGGGCATACGTCTCGTTCGAAGCTGGCGCTCTGATTTGTAGAGGAGTCTTTCCGCTGAGTGGAATAGCATTTTCGAACATGACAGGTTGTTCAATTGAAGAGCCGTGCCGTTGGAGGTAGTCAATTACTGGATTTCCGTGAGAAACACCAGCTTCGTATTCAACAGAAGCTACTTGGATGATCTCTTTCGTGGAAAGCTCTAAAAGAACCTGTCCAGTTGTCTCAACATTACTAAACATGGATTTGTTTTTGAAGCGTACTAAACTTTGAAGTCTGAATGTTAGTGTTTTGCCAAGTAAATCATGATCCGGCTCGTCCAAACAAAACCATTCTTTTGACCTCAAAACAGCAACGTCTCTAGAGGTGGCAAGATGAATTTGCATCGGGGTTTCTGTCTTCCGCTGAAAGGTGTTGCTAAAATCAGAATAAATGCCTCTGTATAAAAATTGTGAGGTGACTTCCATCACTGGCGTTCCTTTTCTGGTGATGGTTCCACAAACCTCTACCATTTTGCCAGAATCTTGGATTATAACCGCGTTAATTTGCGCTGTTGTCTCAACCTCATCTCCTTTTTTCAACGGTTCAGCTCCTGGAAGCATACGGAATCCATTTGAAAGATGTACAAGCTTTAATAAATCACCATCTATGGCCTTGGGAAAAATTGGTTTAGTAATTGCTTTCCAACCGACTACGATAGCAAAATCCATGGGTGCAAAAACTTCTTTGCCAGGGCGATCGACGAATGCTTCACCAGTATTTCCTACAGCATGGACAAAGTCATTAATAGCTTCAGAAGTTATTTTTGTTTTTCCGCCGTCAAACTTTCCAGTTACAGAAGTGTTCAAGTTGAAAGGCTCACTTCCAAACCACGCACGCCAATAAAATTCTTTAATTCTATCATTTCGGTCGGTCATAACCTCATGTATAGGGGCATAACCAGCTTCTGGACGATATGTGAATTTTAATGGAAGTGCCACAGGTTTTTCAAGTGCAGTTGTATCCTTTATTAGATTCACATGAATCTCACTTTTGCCGACCAACCTAACTTCTATTACCTTGACGTAAATATTAGGCCTGGGTTGCTCATGAACAGTGATAACTGTTTTACTAGTTTGATTAGGGTTGTTAATTTCGATGAGAAGCCCACGATGGGGGGCGAATATACGCTTAATAGGATTGTTGTGGAATTTTTGTCCCTGAACAAAAACTTTTGATGTAAATAAAGCATATCTCCAAGAACGGTTTGGGCCAGCAAGTAGAGTGAACCAATCATCCAAAGCAGGCAAAGCAACAGTTGAAGAGTTAGATAGCTTGATTGTGATTTTAGAAGCGTTATGAGAAATTACCAGACCCTCAACGTCAAGTTCAGGTTCTTCAATTTCAACCTTTCCGCCAAAATACTCAATGACAGGTATTGATGACTCTTTGCCATTGTAAACGTCTTTTGTTAATGCTTTTATATGACCGTTGTGCACGCCATCAAGTATTTCCTTGATTGGTTCATCGACGACAGTAGAGTATTTCACGGCAGTTGGCCCTTGAAGAATGCAGGTACGGCCAACATCCTGATCGATTACAGCTTCAAGGTCTTCGGATTGCCACAGTGAGTCCTTTTTGAAATAAAATTCGAATTTTTCATCCAATGATGGAACGAAAGTGGTGGGTTTTTGCCCGCGACGTTGACATAATAAAAGGAAATGTTGTACATCCTGGGCATTTATGAGCTGGGACTCAGCTTCGGGATATGCAGATAGAATTCTTTCGATCGTTACGTAAGGATCGTCAAGCTCGGAGTAACTTTGGAGCATGGAAACATTCCCAGATTTAGAAGTAAATCTTTCTTCAACACGACGGATAAAATCCCCTGTAAGCTTCTTGTAGGACTTATCAATCCAGCGGTCTTCGTGTTTAACATAAAGAAGATCGACCATCCTGTGAACAACTTCACTGTATGTCATATCTTCAAGATCGACGGCAATTCCAGCTTTGTTGCGACCAAACCAGACCTTCTGAAAGTCGTCGTTCAACTTTTTAATAATATAATCACGATTCTTTTTAAGTTCTGCAACACGTTTCTCTCTTGGTAAGCTGAATATTTTGGCATCCATTTCGGCCCAAAATTTCACACCCCGAGTTGCGAGCTTGTGAATAGGCTCACCCATCTCAGATCTGACAGTAATTACGCCACCGGCAGGTCCCTTGTAAGTCTTTTCCCACTCCGAATCATCAAGTCCTTCAGCTTCGGTGATAGCTTTCTTTGCGTTTATACTTGTCTTAGCCTCTTTAGCAGTCATGACTCTGCTGCCAAACAAACACCCATCGAATGGCATCGGCGGGTAGCCATACTTAGCGGACCAAGCACCGGTTAGATATGGATAAGTGTCTTCGGCACCACCAAACCCGCTTCCGGCGACGAGCACAATATTATCACAGCGACGAATTCGACCGTACATTTGCAGAATAGGCTGATGGAAATCTTCAAAAGAATGATGGCCACCTCCTCGACCTCCTGTCCATTGTAGCATTATTGGGAAATCAGGGTTAGCTTTAGAAATATTTATAACGGCCTGTATAGCGTCAACTGATCCAGGTTTGAAAGAAATGTGCTTTAGACCTAGGGTATCGATGTACTCTTGGGCTACTTCAATTGATGGAACTCCGGCTCCAATGGTGAGACCTTCGATAGGAACTCCTTCTGCTCGAAGTTGGCCTATCAGAGGAATTTGCCATTGCATGGCTCGAGGGTTAACATAAATAAGGTTGACAGATATACCACGGCCGGCTGGAATGGAATTTTCTATTTTTCTAAGAGCTTCAGTCATTGTTTTGGCGTTGTAGTATCCCCCACCAGCTAGTTCTATTTGATAGCCAGCATTCATCGTGGCGACAACGAAGTCCCAAGGTACAGTACATGGGGTCATCCCTGCTACCATTACAGGCGGAATGCCTAATAGTCGACTCATTTTTGTATCCACAAAGGTTTTGCCCGTAGAATTTTTGACTAGTCGGGGGCCATGTTCCTTGACCCAATCGACAGCATACTTGACGGCATTTTCTTCATCCCTATCAAATATTTCTGATTTGTAACCAACTTCTGGTACAGTTCCATCAATCGAGCCAGCTAAGATAACATGTACACCTGTTCCATCTTTATTCCGGCTGGTTAATATTCCAAGACCTGAAACGCCACCAGGACCAAAATCGATTATATGAGTTGCGTTTGGAAATATTGTAGCCTTCTCCCAGATAACCTCATCCTGTGTAATTAAACGGACAAGTGTAGGGATGATATTTCCATTGATTGACTTGATATCTAGCCCGGTTTTCGTGTCGTAAACAGGTATCTTGAGTGACTTGCTATCTATTTGAATGTCTTTTAGGTCGTTATCAATGAGCTCCGTGGCGCCGGCAAGATACTTGCTGTGAAATGGCGATGTTATTGGCAAAAACCTATTTGAAAATCTGACCTTTCTCTCCGTAAATGGAATTCGAGTTTGGTCAAGACCTGTAGGAGCTTTGACTTTTCTTAATTGTAAATTGAGACCGTAGAGAGAGATTGGCGGGCCGGTGACGACAAGATTGTGTGCGCTGTTAACAAGTGAAATTGCGATGTGACGGTCTTCAGGTAAATACTGGTTTGTCGCATCAATATGTTTTTGGACTTGAGCGCGTGAAAGGTCGCGAATACTTAACATTGGAGTTGGTACTCCCTCGCCGCTGTTGATTGAATCTTGCAATATTGAAGGGGCGAGAGAAGTTCTGGGATATGTTTGCTGGCTTCGTGATCCAATCCAGAAAAGGGTTGTAAGCACAGTTGCAGCGATTTTACTAAAAGATTCCCATGAGTCAGCTGCTGACACAGCAGCAGCGAGTACAATCCCTTGCGAATGGCCAGTAGTTCCACTTAAGCTTGATCTTAGCTCTCCAGGTGTTGCACCCAACACTTTACAAACAACAGTGTAGTGAGCAAGCTGTACGAGACCGATTAAAGGAAAACTGACAGGGGCGAAAACCATGTAATCGAGGTCTGGAGTAGTCTCAGGATGATGTAACCATCCCATCACGTCTAATCCTTTTGAATAGAGTTTGTCGGCCCTTGGATCTCTTGATAGTCCTTGAAGCAGCTCAGCAGAAGTTGAGATCAATTCGCTAACAAAACTAGGATAAGTCGAGTGTAATTCTCGGAGCTCATCGAAATATTCTTCAATATTCCCTTGGCCGCCAAAAATTCCGTAAACCTTTGCAGTCTTGTCGCTCACAGCTCGGAGGAGAGCAGACTGGTATAATTTGACGGGTCTGTTTGTTGCATCACGCGCTGCAAAATAACTCCTTATAACTTCAAGCTTCTTTTCGCGGATTCCAGGTAATTTCTGGGCAAGTGCATGCACCTCGTTTCCCTGCAAAAATGTCCTTTCGAATTCATTCAAGAACAGCTCTAACAAATTTTCGTAAGATCCCTGAGCATCATCTTCGCCATTTGCTACATCTTTTGCAACAAATCCAAGAAAACGGGCTACAAGTTCTGCATTTGATGATGGTTCATCGTCTTGTGCAAGTTCTTCTGTGGGTGAGGGGAGAGTGACAAGAAAACGATCCTTAAGTTGGGAGGCATGATAGTGAAGGTTTGTTGGCAGAAGAATAGTGTGTTCAAGTTTTCCGTGAGAGAGCGTTAGAGGGCGAAGAGAGGAAGTTGCCCTGGGCGTAGAAACACCAGTTTGAGGGGCGGTCGAAGTGCCGTACATTTCAGAGATGGCCGACCGAATAGGTGACTTGACCTGAACTTGTTAGACGAAGAGTTATTAATATTTTTAAAGAATAGAGTAAACGAACCGATATCTAGATTTTTGTAGATCAGCAAATAATCTGTAAAATCTTGAAGCAAGACCACAGTTCGCTGTCACAGAACTTGGAATTGAATGATTATAGTGAAAGAATGACGGATATCAAGATTGTGGTCAAGGCAGTTGTAACGTTTACGGTTTCTATGCTGGAGAAAATATTTAGGGGTGGTTAGAGCTAGGATAAACTAGAGATCCACATAATTTTGCAGGCCCCTTGTTCTCAACCATTGTTTGAACGAATTATTATTATTCTAGGCTGATCCAAAATGTTGGGGTTGCGCCACAAGCGGCTTCTTAGATTCAGACAAGATGTTGGTTGTGGCTAAACCGATCCGTAGCTAAATAATGACATTCATAAATTCGACATATAGTACTAAATATAGCATTAACGTCATTCCTTTGTTTACCCAAAATGTTATTGATGATATCATTAACGAACAAAGTATATGATTCAGAATGTTCGTGTCTTTCGATGCAAATCAAGAGTTTTTTAGATGCTCGCCGAGTCTTGAGCTGTTTGATAAATTTATCATATGTACATATAGAACGAATATTTAGTTGAAAGAACATTTTTTAAGTATACAGCAGGATAAACTCTCCAGTAACAGATTTATTACTTTAAAGTTTTGACAATAGCTGTAAATATCTTATTCCTTTAAGGGGCGAAGATCATGTAGGAGTTTTTTAAATGTATGACGTATCCCCCATGACCGTCAAACGATTAAATGTACCTCTGATGAAAAAAACATAATATTTGCACTTGCTGACGATGATTAAGATGCTTTAGAATTAAGAAAATATATCTTCATCAAGTCATGTTATTTTGTTCCTTATGCCCGAAAAACATGATGTAAATATTTGTTGTCTATGCTCTAGAATATTTCCACTCGAACAAGTACATATTGTTTTATAAGTCATATTGCATACATCCATCTAGCTATGACAAGGGATTTAGGTACATTTATAAATAGTTACCGAATAAGTATATCGGTACAAGGATTAGTTTTGTACCTAGTCGTGTGAATATTAGTCAAGGACATGCTTTAAAATACATCCATGTATCGCTGTTACTGTCTTACCCATAAGGTTATAGCTGTTGTAAATGTATCACTCTACGTAAAACAGCAATAATAAGGAATGGGCACAAAATATTCTAGGTATACTTACTAGCAGGGATATAGTTCTTTGCGGGTAATATTTATTTTGTACATTGTTGTAAGCAAATGCAGGTGATTAACGCACAAAAATCATTCTGCCACCATCAAATTACAACCTTTCTATCAATTAGCATATTCAATTTAAAATTATTGTGCCAGTGGGCTATCCGTTAGTGGAACAATTTGTGTTCAAGGACTGCGGTACCTGTACAAGTATAGTACGAGAAATAAGAGTGCGTGTAAGTTGAGTAGACGCGCTGTATTACTTGTGCATGATCGGTGGGATAAACTCGCTTGAGTACCAGTCAGTTGTGCACTTTTGGATAGACCTATCATAAAAGAAAAATTGTTACTGATGTACCCGACGTCTGGTATGGAGTCTGTACCGATACCTAAATCAGTTTTCAGTTGCTTCCTAATGTAGCTTTCACGCGAAAAGATACGCATTCTACAGCCAACTTTGCCACAGCCATAGCCTCGTACAAAACTTCGATTATAGAATGACAAGATGTGTGAGTCATAATGGTTGAATGGAGACACTTCTATTGTATGATATATTGACGTGTTAGAAAATTTCATCCTGTGTAGGGTGTATCTCTAGACAGCTACTTGTTGCCATGTAGTCTTGAAGAACTATTCCACTATGATCTAAATAAATTCATGTCTAGGTAGAAATGTAACTTCACACGACTACTGGATTTCCTAATTCGCGTGCAGTACTAGTATTGACCGACCACAGCGGTACAGTATTACACCCCTTCCTTTTTGTAGTTCAAGGTTAGGACTTTTACTATCCGTGTATCATCTTAATCTGCCGAATAGTGGATCACTCATATACTACAGTAAAACTTCTCTAACACGATAGTGGGTCCCGGCATAAGTGTTGAAAATATTCATTGTAACTTGCACTTTTATATTTGCAACACTTACCCTTACAGGTCATTTTGCGTGCAGGGGCAAGTATTGCAAATATAAATGGATGAATTTCGATGAATATTTTCAACACTTATGCCGGGACCCACTATCGTGTTAGAGAAGTTTTACTGTAGTTACAGTACTGTACTACAGGAGCTCAGGGCTTTGCGAACATAGGATGGGTTGTAAGTTCTGTTTATTCCGATATTTTGATGATGTAAATATAGTGCACATAACTTATCATCCAGCCTACGTTCACTTAAGCCTAATCCCCTGTGCTGGTACAAAAATATGGGGCTTGGTGGGACTGACAAGGGTTAAGTTTTCCAATAGAACATCTAAGCTTGCCTGTTGGGACTTTAAGTGCTCAGTTCAACAAACGAAGGCCAACTGATTACTGTACCCGCTTTTATTGAATGATGCCTTAAAATAAACAACCACATATTTTTTTTTTGACTAATATGTAAAGCCACTAATGCTGGGCAATACGATTGGTGTCAGTCAGAACGTTCTGCCATAATTGTGTCGCTCACTTCTGGTTTTCAAGCAAAAATATTCCCACATTGCCTGAGACAAAGTTCATTCTCAAGCTCTGAATTTCATCCCGTGATTATCTAAATACATTTACCTTTCTCATCCATTCGTTGTAAATCAGGACAAAGTACACGAAAATGCGGCCCGAAGTCGAACAAGAACTTGCACATACGCTTCTGGTGGAGCTCCTAGCTTATCAGTTTGCATCACCTGTTAGATGGATCGAAACTCAAGATGTTATACTAGCTGAGAAGATAACTGAACGCATCGTTGAAATAGGACCAGCAGACACTCTAGGTGTTATGGCAAAAAGAACAGTAGCGTCCAAATACGAGACGTACGACGCGGCAAAATCCGTTCAGAGACAAATACTTTGCTACAACAAGGACGCCAATGAAATCTACTACGACGTCGAACCAATTGAAGAAGAGAACGACCCTGCCTCAGAAACAAAATCGTCGACAGTAAATAGTACACCCCAAGTTCCGCCAGCAACCCAAGCAAATACTTCACCAGCAGTTGCGCCCACACTACCGCCACCTCCAGCTAGCTCTGGACCTGCTGCACAGGTTCCAGATGCTCCGGTAGGAGCCATTGATATTGTTCGCGCTTTAATAGCCCAAAAACTCAAGAAACCTCTTCTTGAAATTCCCCTTAACAAAGCTATAAAAGATCTTGTAGGCGGTAAGTAAATTCGAACTTTGAAGTTAATCGCTAACTGAATAGGCAAATCCACATTACAAAATGAGATACTTGGAGACCTTGGAAAGGAGTTCGGTTCTACTCCTGAGAAACCTGAAGACACCCCGCTGGACGAACTTGGAGCTTCTATGCAAGCCACATTCAACGGGCAGTTAGGGAAGCAATCTTCGTCTCTGATCGCGAGACTTATTTCATCCAAGATGCCTGGAGGATTTAACATAACAGTTGCAAGAAAGTATCTAGAGACCCGTTGGGGGTTATCTTCTGGAAGACAAGACAGTGTTCTTCTTTTAGGCTTGACTATGGAGCCTGCATCTCGACTTGGCTCTGATGCCGACGCCAAAGCTTATCTCGACGAAGTTGCACAGAAATATGCAGCCACAGCGGGCATCAGTCTCTCGACACCTATTGCAGGTGGTGACTCCGGCTCTGGTGGAGGCGGTATGGTAATGGACCAGGCTGCCATTGATGCTCTTACCAAAGATCAACGCGCCTTGTTTAAGCAACAACTTGAACTTTTTGCCAGATATCTTAAAATCGACTTGCGGGCAGGAGAAAAATCATTCATCGGATCTCAAAAATCATCTGCAGCACTTCAAGCCCAACTTGATCTGTGGAACACGGAGCATGGTGATTTTTATGCCGCTGGAATAGAACCAATCTTCAGTTCATTGAAGGCTAGAGTTTATGATTCGTCATGGAACTGGGTTCGACAAGACGCATTGTCGATGTACTACGATATAATTTTTGGCCGATTGAAAGCCGTCGACCGAGAAATAGTGAGCCAATGTATAAGGATTATGAATAGGTCTAACCCAACCCTCCTGGAATTCATGCAATATCACATTGATAACTGTCCCACTGAGCGCGGCGAGACATATCAGTTAGCGAAGGAGCTTGGGCAGCAGTTGATTGAGAATTGCAAAGAAGTCATGAACGATGCCCCCTCGTACAAAGACGTTTCGATACCAACTGGACCACATACAACTGTTGATGCCCGAGGGAATCTTGATTATGCCGAGATACCAAGAACGAGTGTACGCAAGCTTGAGCATTACGTCAAGGAAATGGCAGATGGAGGCAAAATCTCCGAGTATGGCAACCGTACAAAAGTCCAGCACGATCTAAGTCGAATTTACAAACTTATAAAACAGCAACATAAACTTTCAAAGTCATCACAACTCCAAATAAAGCAAATTTACGCTGATATTATCCGTTCTCTTGCCATGAATGAAGGGCAGATCATCCCAAAAGAGAACGGGAGAGGGAAAATGAATGGAAATCTGAAGAAAACTGCCGTCCGCCCAAAGCTCGGAAAAGTTGAGACAATTCCATTCCTTCATCTAAAACGCAAAAACGAACACGGTTGGGAGTACAGCAAGAAACTCACTGGCCTTTATCTTGACGGGCTTGTTCAGACTGCCAAGTCTGGCTTGACTTTCCAGGGTAAATATGCTTTGATGACTGGTGCCGGAGCTGGTTCTATAGGTGCTGAAGTTTTACAGGGACTGATTAGCGGTGGAGCCAAAGTAGTTGTTACTACCAGTCGTTTCTCTCGAGAAGTGACTGAATACTACCAGTCTATGTATGCGCGTTATGGGTCCAAAGGCTCACAACTCATCGTTGTTCCTTTCAATCAAGCAAGCAAGCAAGACGTTCAGTCATTAGTTGACTATATTTATGATACCAAAAACGGTCTTGGCTGGGACTTGGACTATGTGGTGCCTTTTGCTGCAATTCCAGTAAACGGAAGAGAAATGGACAATATTGATTCGAGAGCAGAACTTGCTCTTCGTATCATGTTAACTAATCTTTTCCGACTTCTCGGAGCTATCAAAACTCAGAAAGCTGATCGTGGATTTGAAACAAGACCAGCTCAAGTTATTCTACCACTTTCGCCTAACCACGGGACTTTCGGAAGTGATGGACTGTATGGAGAATCAAAGTTGGCACTTGAAACTCTCTTCAATAGATGGCACTCAGAAAGCTGGGGAAATTTCCTCACAATATGTGGTGCTGTTATCGGATGGACTCGTGGGACTGGGTTAATGTCTGGGAACAATATCGTCGCAGAAGGTGTAGAAGCATACGGAGTACGAACATTTTCTCAACAGGAAATGGCGTTCAATTTACTCGGACTTATGGCGCCTAATATTGTTAATATCTGTCAGTCAGAACCTGTTTTCGCTGATTTAAATGGTGGTCTACAATTTATTCCTGACCTCAATGACTTGATGTTTAAACTCAGAAAAGAAATAATGGAAACTAGTGAAGTTAGACAAGCTGTGACCAAGGAAACTGCCATTGAAAACAAAATCGTCAATGGTGAAGACAGTGAAGTGCTCTACAAGAAAGTCACAATCGAGCCACGTGCTAATATTCAATTTGACTTTCCCCCTCTTCCTGACTGGAAGAAAGAAATTGAACCACTCAACTCGGACCTTAAGGGAATGGTTGATTTAGAGAAGATTGTCGTCGTTACTGGGTTCGCTGAAGTCGGTCCGTGGGGCAATTCCCGAACACGTTGGGAGATGGAAGCCTACGGTCAGTTTTCTCTCGAGGGCTGTGTCGAGATGGCCTGGATTATGGGCTTAATCAGGAACCACAATGGACCTATTAAGGGCAAGCAATATGCTGGATGGGTTGATTCAAAGACTGGTCAGCCTGTTGATGATAAAGATATTAAAGGAAAATACGAGCAGTACATACTCGAACATTCTGGAATTCGTCTTATCGAGCCCGAACTTTTCAAGGGTTATGACCCAAATAAGAAGCAGATGCTTCATGAAGTAGTCATACAGGAAGATCTTGAACCTTTTGAGGCTTCAAAAGAAACGGCAGAGGAATTCAAAAGAGAGCACGGAGACAAAGCTGAAATATTTGAGATCGAAGAAACCGGAGAATATGTCGTCCGAATGAAAAAGGGAGCTACTTTATTGATACCAAAAGCTCTTAGATTCGATCGACTTGTCGCAGGACAAATACCGACTGGATGGAATGCTAAACATTATGGTATACCTGACGATATTATTTCACAGGTTGACCCTGTAACATTGTTCGTTCTTGTCTGCACTGTCGAATCTCTACTTTCCTCTGGAATTACAGATCCTTATGAGTTTTACAAGTACGTTCATTTATCCGATGTCGGAAATTGTATAGGATCTGGTATAGGAGGAACTAGTGCACTAAAGGGTATGTATAAAGATCGATATTTGGATAAACCACTGCAGAAAGACATTCTTCAAGAGTCATTTATTAACACTATGAGCGCTTGGGTCAACATGTTATTAATATCATCTACTGGTCCTATCAAAACACCTGTTGGTGCATGTGCGACATCGGTCGAATCTTTAGACATAGGATACGAGACCATAGTCGAGGGAAAGGCCCGTGTCTGCTTTGTCGGGGGATTTGATGATTTTCAGGAGGAGGGCTCATACGAGTTCGCAAATATGAAAGCTACAAGCAATGCCGTTGACGAAATGGCGCATGGTCGCACACCGAAAGAAATGTCTCGGCCCACGACAACAACAAGGAACGGCTTTATGGAATCTCAAGGATGTGGTATACAGCTCATTATGACCGCCAAACTTGCATTGGAAATGGGTGTGCCTATTTATGGAATATTAGGCTTAACTGCCACTGCAACTGATAAAATCGGACGATCAGTTCCTGCTCCAGGAAAAGGTGTTCTGACTACTGCTCGCGAAAATCCTGGAAATTTCCCATCTCCTTTACTTGATATAAAATATCGCCGCAGACAAATCGAGCTCAGGAAGAAAAACATTCGACGATGGCAAGAGTCTGAGCTCGAATTTCTCCACGAAGAAATTGAAGCAATCAAGTCCTCTAATCCCTCATTCAACGAGCGTGAATATGCTCTAGAACGCACTATCCATATTGAACGTGAGGCCCATCGCCAGGAACAAGATGTGTTATATAGTCTTGGGAATAATTTTTGGAAAAGAGATCCTACTATAGCCCCGTTACGTGGTGCACTTGCAACTTGGGGTCTTACTATTGATGATCTTGATGTAGCCTCTTTCCACGGGACTTCCACAGTTGCTAATGACAAAAATGAGTCTTCGGTAATTTGTTCGCAGTTGAAACATTTGGGCCGTAAAAAAGGTAATGCAGTTCTTGGAATTTTCCAGAAATATCTCACTGGCCACCCGAAGGGTGCTGCCGGAGCTTGGATGATGAACGGATGTCTTCAAGTTCTCAACAGCGGTCTAGTACCTGGCAACCGAAATGCCGATAATGTTGATGCCGTCATGGAGCAATTCGATTATATTGTCTATCCCAGTCGAAGTATTCAAACAGATGGCATCAAAGCCTTTTCTGTCACATCCTTCGGTTTTGGTCAGAAAGGAGCTCAAGCCATTGGTATTCATCCTAAATATCTTTTTGCCACGCTCGACGAACAAACTTACTCGAAATATTGTGCCAAGGTTGAATCTAGGCAGAAAAAGGCATACAGGTACTTCCACAACGGATTAATAAATAATTCATTATTTGTTGCAAAAACACACTCTCCATATACCGATGATCAGGAAAGTCAAGTTTTCCTCAACCCCGATGCTCGTGTCACATTTGACCGAACCTCATCTGACCTGACTTTCTCTTCAAATTTTGCAAAAAACACAGGGCCGACTGAGACAGAAAAAGAAAGTACCAAGATGCTCGTAGAAACTCTTGCAAAAAGCGCGGGATCTGCCACAAATAAGATCGGCGTAGACGTGGAAGAAATTTCTAGTCTCAATATTGCGAACGAAAACTTTTTGGAGCGAAATTTCACGAAAAAAGAGCGGGTCTACTGTGAAAATTCGGCACATCCCCAGTCTTCGTTCGCCGGTAAATGGAGCGCTAAGGAGGCTGTTTTTAAAAGTCTTGGCGTCCAGAGTAAAGGTGCTGGAGCACCATTGTTAGAAATTGAAATTGTCAACGACAAAAATGGAGCACCTATAGTCAACGTGAGTAAATTTCTTACTGATTTATTTATACCACCTAACAACCTTCTTAGCTTCACGGTCAGGCCGCAAAATCTGCGAAATCCGTCGGCGTTAAGGACATAAGCGTATCTATTTCCCACTCAGAAACTCAAGCCATTGCTATTTCAGTGGCGACATTTTAAACTGGTTTTACATGCTGTGTACTGATGGTAATAAATATAAATACCTCGTCTTTTCTGGTTGTAATTTTCTAGACATACTGTGTAATTTTCTAGTCGTTTTGTGAAAATTCTATGGTTGTACATATTTAAACAATTATTCGGTAGCCACGCACTCACCATTTTCATGTCTGGCATATTACACCCTTATAACTGCTTGGAATTTTAAGTCAAGTCTAATATCACAACGTTTGAGATCTATTGCCTTGATCTAAAGTAGAAGTATAGAAACCAGAAAGACTACGTGAAAGCCGAAAGTGTGTGCCACAGGTGGGTAATCAGAGTACGTAGCAATCTTTGAAGGAAATTCGCAGCTAATCACCCAGTTTTCTTTGATTGTCCAGGGTTTGTTACACATCCAGACTCCTCCTTATCACCCCAAACGTTGATAAATTCATCTATACCCCAATAACAAAGTTTTTGTTTAAAATTATAAAAATGTAATGACTGCTTTTGAGTTGATAGGCTTCTCGTGAAATATAAACAGTGTCTCAGGAATGCATGATGCCTCTAGTCGTCGCCGTCTTGGCGCAAGAAAATACTGATGCGCCTATGGTTCAGCATGTGCCTAGTTGACCCGTCCAATGGCGGAAAAGCGAATAAATGGAGCGAATGTATCTCTGTTTCGCATTGAATCGGTAGATAATCAAATACATTGAGATTCCTCAGCTCGAATCATCCGTCGGTCTCGAGTTGGCAGAGCATCACCCATGTTAACCACCCTGCCAGCTCGAGAAGCTCACCTCTCCGACGCGTCATTGTTGATTTCCCGCTTTCAAAATTCTCCTTGTCTTGGGCAGCTTCGGCGGGCTTTTAGATGTCGACGTAGAGACTAGAGGTGTCCCGGATTAGAGAGCAGACTCTGGGGGTGTGCATCGCTACTCCAAGGCCTCAAGTCGTTTGGATGAGTTGACTTATTTTCGCGAATGTCAAAGGTCAAGATCAGTTGCTTTCCAATCATTACGTAATCCACTAGCTGTACATGCCTGAGCTGTAGCGTGATTGTATGCGGTGAACACGTCTTGCCTCTTCATTGGGGCTATATCATCCAGGCGGGAGAGGTCTGGGATAATTGAGTCGATGGCGAGACTATAGGAGCGAGGAGATGGCGTGATCTAGTGATTAGAGAACAAGGGAAGAATATGGAGAAATTTGCACGAGGTGAAACTTATGTTGTTTACATTGCTACATAAATTCTAGATCAATATCGCTACTATGACCATTTAATCGAAGCATTTAGGGCCGATCTGTCGCAGGCTTTGTCTTGGGTAGAAATACATCCATCAGCGATCCGAGAGCGGCCTTTTCGCTTGTCTCGTCGTGTTCAGAGGCTGTATCAGTCCCATCTTGGGTAGTTTCCTGGCCCATGATACTTCTAGGCCATTTCTATGGAAAACGAGAAACAATTTCCAAATGCTAGTCGCTTCGATAGCTTTGACAACAGTCACCGACTCGCGATTCTACGACAATTTTATCCTTGTTCGAGTCTGAGCCGGGGAGGGAAGTACCTCATTATATCACCAAACACCAAGTTGAAACCCGGCCTATTCATCTTCCGGATGCCAGCGGTCCGGAAGTCATTATGAGTTATAGCCTCTTCATACAGCTTATCAAAGCTGTCCACGACCATTCTCTTTGTCCCATCGATTCGTAAGCTCCCAATCGGTCGGTCGATCGTAGACATAAATTTCCGGATTTCTTTTTATAAATTTTGGCATTCATCTTTTCCCCACGGGGACCTGTCTCGTGATGCGCTCTCAGAATTTGAGAAGCCATTTCTCTAGCTCTTGCGTGAGATGGAGGGAATCCTTGAGTACCCATCTCGAGCATCGAATCAGAAGAGAATTCCATTTAGTCAGGAGACAATCTTTGTACTCCTCGTTGAGATATTCAGTACGACGTGTAATCCGTCCGCCGACTCGACGTATACTTAGCGTACCATTTACAGCAGCGAGTGCCTTTTCGGACATATTTGGACATGTGTCTAATTGTTGAACAGCATATCGAATTGATTCTTCTCGTTGAGACATGTTAAATAAATTATGGTTGAGGACAAGGTCACTGCAGTGTGGAAGATCAAACTTGGGGTGACAAGAGAGGTGAGATTGGGGCCTCTCGTCGTTTGCAGTGCTCGAGTCGAGATATTTGTCACGCAACTACTAACCAAACTTCTACCACATCTGAAAATTTTGGTAACTTCCATCGCTGATTTCCCTGTTCGATGTAATTCAAAAATAGAGGAAATCTTATCTCAATACATGCGGTTCATTGCCGTTTCCTGCAGTGAAATTAGTCAAATCATAACGTCATTGATGGAACTCATTCACAGCACAACGAAAGCAAGCTGAGTGTGAATAGGAAAATTGAATCAATCAAGAGGGCCGTAAATCCTCATACACAAGAGAATAAACTTCAACTCGATGTACTACTATGATAATTTTTAAAATCATTTTTGCGTATGCAGCCTGAGGCTATGACGTGAATAATTACGAAAGACATGTATTTTCGCAGAATGACTCAGTTTGACGTTTGGAACACTCATACTCAGATTTCATTTGCAGATACCACTACGAGAATAACGCCTTACGACATGAACCCTCTTCCGTGAATACCCACCACAGGGAAAAGCGAGAATAACATATGATTCATCTGAGCATGCTTTCGTCATCCTACGAATACGACATCACCGCGAGGGAAGTGGTGTAAAGGTCTTGCTGGATTCGAACCAGTTTTCTCCTGTCTCGAGTGGGGCGTGTGTCCAGCCTCTACTTGGAAGAATAGACTGAACGGTGTACCACTGCACCATCCGACTCGTACTCAGCCTCATAGAAATGACAACAGACATAAGCAGATTTTGTATTATTACCCATTTTCCCTGCATCCCTAACTCCGTACTCCTTTGGCACTAGTCTTGGCTCATAACTTAATGAAGACTATCCAACATTAGTTTCAGCCGGTGGTTCTGCTCCGGGTAAACATTTGGCAATAGAATACAGGTTTTTTTAATATTTTTTGATGGGATGGGAGGGGTGTTTTTTTGTCAAATAGAAAAATAAATTAATGTTCTATGAATTTCTGAATTTGCTTGGCCAGTAGCCTCAATAGTTACATCATACACCTAGATCTTTATCACTGAGCACATCTAGTCGATGGACCATTTGGATGACATATTCATATCGTTTTTTCTGGGTTTATGTGGGAGATGGCTGATTTATCAATTCTTTCGTTTTTTCATTCTTATCTTGGATCACAAAATTTAAGATATCTGTGATTGGATTTACGATGTTGAAACGTTGAGTAGGGGACGGCCTCCAGATCTGATGTGAAGTGTCTGAGTAAATGAAAATTCCAAGGCTCACACATTATTAATTTTTCTTGGAATTTTGGATTTCAAAAATATCCGAATAGTAGATAAATCATAGAAGTTTGATCTAACGCAAGAATGAGCTTTTCCAAAGGCTATGTTAATGAGGTGCGATAAGTATTTCGGATGTTACGATTTATTCGAGCAGTCTTGCAAGCTCATGCACTTGCCGGGTATTATATAAATTTGGAAATTCGTTGTGGGATTGGATAACGCAGTGGTAAACCGTCCAGGTCGTTCTCCGATGTAGACTCTGCATAGTTTTGATTCATGACCCTCGTCGGATAGGAGAGAGCTGACTGAGATAACCACACGGGGGTTTTCTCGCTTTTCCCTGTGGTGAGTATACACAGAAGTGGGTATATGTCGTAAGGCGCTGTTTTCGTAGTGGTATCTGCAAATGAAATCTGAGTATGACTGTTCCAAACGTCACACTGTGTCATTCTGCAACACATACACATCTTCCGCAATCATTCACGGCATAGTCTCAGACTATATTCGCAAAAGTCATTTTCGAGAATCAAAAACACAATGATTAGCATTTATTTAGATAACTTCGGACTGTCCCCAAAAAATCTTACTAACCTCCTAAGAATCCAAGAATAGATCGTGAAAATGTTGCTCTAATCAACGCAGTACTACAGATTGTACAGGGGCTCAGGGGTAAGTAAAGGCAGCTGGAAATTATATATACAGGGGTTATTATATGGATATATCCTAGCCATGCTATACAATTTTCTAGGTTGGACGCGATAATATGATCTAATCTTTCACACCGATTTCATTTCATCGGAAAAGCCACTTTTGATATTTATTCGTGAAAATCTACGGCTGCATCATTGTTAATTGAACCATCTTACAGATATTAGAAAAGATAAAGTTATCGAACACCATTCGCAATTTAGCACAAGCCTCCCGAGAATCTACTTTATTAGAATTACTATCCTCTAATCATGAATACTCAAGCTACTTTACAAGGTCAAACTCGTGCTTCATATCTCAGTCGAGATCAAAGACTTGAGGTATGTGTAGAATTCAGGTACTGAACTAGGCACTTATACGAACTGATTTTCCCCAGATACTTGCACTGTATCGGACGGGATTCACGTACAAACAAATTGCGACTCAGTTAAGAGTAATATATTCACAAGTCAAGAACACTATTCAATCTGGTCGTGCATCTCCTGAATTAAGGACTGGACGCTCTCCTAAACTTTCTCCTAACCAAATCGATCAGTTGGAAGAATTCATCTGCAGTTCTCGCGAGGCACGACAATGTTCTTATCTAGAACTGTCGGTTCTTTTCTCCTCATGGGCTGCCGGAAAAAGTGCAATTCGTAGTGCACTCAAGGGAAGATGGTACTCTCGATGCCTTCCGGGAAGGTCTCCGCCGTTATCAGAGAATCGCATAATGGCACGGAAAGTATGGGCAGAACAACGCCTCCAATGGCAAGAACAAGAGTGGTCGCAAGTACTTTGGAGCGACAAAACTTGGATTAATGACGGACCTATTATGCCGAGCTATGTGACTAGAAAGGTAAGCAATCCTTATATAAATCCAAAATTTTTTTGATTACTCACAGTCTAAGAAGGAAGGAGAGGCTTATGATACTACGTGTGTCGTTGATCGATACCGTAAGAATAATTCTTGGATGTTTTGGGGTAGTTTCGCCGGAATCGAGAGAGGCCCTTGTGTTTTCTGGGAAGCCGACTGGGGCAAGATGACCTCAGAAGGCTATCGCCAACACATCCTTCCCCTTGTTGTGAACTGGCACAGAAACAGACGGCAAGAGTCAGGTCGTGCATATTTATTTATGCACGACAATGCGCTAGTACACAAAGCACCTCCCGCAAGAGATTATCTCATGGCACATGGAATTCAACCTATTTCATGGCCAGCATACTCCCCAGATCTCAATCCAATTGAGAATGTGTTGGGTATGATGAAACTATACATTCAAAATGTATATCCAGAGTTTGAGCGGGGGAGGCAGCGGAGTAAAGCAGAGAATCGCCGAATTATACTAGAGGCCTGGTACAACTGTGCAACAGAGGATAAGCTTCGATCACTCATTCTAAGCATGTCAAAGAGATGTGAAGAGGTAGTTAGAGTTCAAGGGTCTCCAACTTCATATTAGGAACACTGTATATTAGAACCTTGAGATAGATTTAGGGAATCGGTATTTGTACCTCACCCCTAGCTGTAGCCAATCAGAAGGGCAGATTACAACCAATCAAAAGAGATAGGAAAATCGCAAAATCCAAAAAAGCATGGACTGTAGAATGACACCCATGAAAATCGTCAAAAACTGTTCTTTGAAAAACTTGAAAAATTGAACTATTACTCATTTAAAGGTCTACGTAATTGAGGGCCACAATATACGAACATGCCCTCAAGCTCCACCTCACATATCAAATGACGTAGGCCCTCAATTACGTAGACCTTTAAATGAGTAATAGTTCAATTTTTCAAGTTTTTCAAAGAACAGAGTTTTTGACGATTTTCATGGGTGTCATTCTACAGTCCATGCTTTTTTGGATTTTGCGATTTTCCTATCTCTTTTGATTGGTTGTAATCTGCCCTTCTGATTGGCTACAGCTAGGGGTGAGGTACAAATACCGATTCCCTAGATTTATCGAAATCCTTGATGTTATCCTTGATGTGGATTTCTGAAGACACCATTCAATATTTAGCCAAGAATGACATACTGCCTTCACTTACCCCTGAGCCCCTGTACCACTCTACTCGAATCGACTCGACTCTGCACTACTTAGCAATATACCCACATCTAGTAACTGTGGATCACCCAGATTTGCCCCAAAATTTAGCAAAGAAACACTGATTCGATGAAGTTATCCAGCCAAACAAGTTTATCATAACTTACAAATTGAAAAATATACATTCTTTCATTGTAACTTAACACTCCTGCATCGTTATGACTTAGCTACAGTAATACATGCTTTCATATTTCTCTCCCATTATGACATATTCATCTCATTGTGGATAATTATCCTACAAGTCATGACCAATAGAGGATTCATTACTCATCATGATGACTAAACACATTCGATAAAGCTCTACTAGTTACCGACAGGCACTTTTAGATTCTATTGGATTCTTAGAATATGGACGTCTGTGCATGTGACAGTCTTATCAAGAGCGCTTGTGCAACTAAATGAATAAAGGTAAATTAATATTCGAATCTACTCTATTACAGGGGTAAGAAGTGTAGCCCCACATTCTGTGTAATTTACATGGGCTATCCCTGACATTCCGACTTTAGCGCTACAAAAATGGCTAGACTAAGGCAATAAGGCAACCGAGGCATTCCTTCTTCCTTGAACCTTCTCTCTCTTATGTTCGATAGTTGCACAGCATCCTCGTACCACACTAAATCGGTTGACACGACATATCGAATAACCTATATCCTCACGATAAACTGCGAAGAAAAATGAGCACCCCAGCATCTCCCACTACTCCAAGATCACGGAGCCAGCTTTTTAGGGATCAGCGAGTCCAGATATACACGTTACGTGGCCTTGGTTTTACTCATCTCGCCATCGGTAATCAACTCGGTATCACCGAAAGAAGGGTACAATATGCCCTTGCAAGGCAATGTCTGACGCCCAAAAAGCGAAATGGCCGACCCCACGCCTTGAACGCTCAGCAGGAAGTTGAGCTTGAAGAGTTTGTCACGTCTTCAAGTGAGGCCCGCCAGATGAGCCACCTGGAGCTTGCTGCTAAGTTTTCCCACTGGAATTGTGGCCAAATCGCAATCAAAAGTGCTCTTGAGAGAAGAGGGTTCAAGCGTTGCATTGCTCAAGCGAAGCCTACTCTAACGCCTGCACATATGAGGAAAAGATTAGAGTGGGCGGAAGAACACTCTTCTTGGACACCTGAACAGTGGTCCCAAATTCTTTGGTCTGATGAGACTTGGGTCACTGGTGAACGTCACACAAGAGTATGGGTTTCGAGGAAGGTGAGTCCAGATCTCAGCCATGTATCAACTGCATTAATCTAATTTTTTAGCCCGAGGAGACATATTATCACACTTTCCTGGTTCGAAAAGGTCCTCGAAAGCGTGGCTGGATGTTCTGGGGCTCCTTTTATGGGAACCAGAAGGGCCCTGCCCTCTTCTGGAGTAGGGATTGGGGGACTATAAAAGCGGAGAGTTACTGCCAGAGGATTGTTCCTTTAATCCACGCGGCAACACAACCAATTGACTCTCACGGCCCTCTTCTCTTTATGCAGGATGGTGCTCCTGCCCATTCTGCTCAACGTACGAAAAGAGAGCTGTCATCAAGGGGGGTAGATTTCATAGTCTGGCCGTCATATTCCCCAGACCTGAATCCAATTGAGTCAGTGTGGGATATGATGAAATCCCATATTGAAGAGCACCACCCAGAATTTGATTCTGGTAATCCATCTGAGGAAGTGCTCCGTAATGCAGTCCTAGAGGCATGGGAGTCAATTTCTCAGGAGCAACTGGCTACGCTTGTAGAGAGCATGCCAGAAAGGTGCCAGGCAGTCATCAGAGCAAGAGGAGGTTCGATTCCTTATTAATGATGCTTAATTATTGGTAAAAATGTATTTAATACTTGATAAAAGCTAGCACTTTTGAATAGAATATCATCATTTCAACGAGTTACAGGGATCTCCTACACTTCTTTTATCACGCAAAATTTCCCATACAAATAAGGTTCAGCTATTGTCGGATTTGGTATGGTCAAAATATTGCAGCCAACAGCATATTGTATAATCCCTGTCAGATCTTGGCATTCAGGGGTTTCCTTCACTATTTACCCCTGCAATAGAGTACATCGAAGTCGTGTATTGCGACATCTGAAAATACGATAGACATTGTTGCTTCCATCTAGAAGATTCTACCCAGGCTTACTCCCATCCAAGATTCTCCAATTTTCCAACGTCTGGGAGATTCCAGCTAAACAGGTAATTTCAGGGTCGAGTTGTATCAAGGGACCCCTGTACATTCATAAAGATCTACATTGCATAATATTAGATGAAAGTCTATGCACAACAAAGGCTACAGGAATGGTACAGTTTACCAGCTGTTACAGTGCACTCCATTTACAGGTTTTCTATGTGTTTCTATATTCAATAGTGGGGTGCTCTCTCGATGTGTATATATGAGTTTTTATTCATTTCTATTACAAGTAGAAAAGTAAGTCCATTTGTCTAACTTAAAGATCTATCTACCAATTCATATTGCTACCTCGTAACAGTGATTCTCTCCGCGATTCATTAATAAACAGTTCCATAGGTTTGCTGTTCGGTCCCCCCTCTATTACAATATCTTCAAGAGAATAAACATTTAGGTGATACGTAGGATACCACCACTCGCAACCAGGATGACGACATGAGCGTGGCTCCGACATGATTTATCTCTGAGGAATTATTTTATCTCGTTCACGGTGAACCAACATCAAGAAAGATGTGGGATGCTCTTATGGATTACTCAAATTCCGTCTGACAGCAATTTACTACATTTCTCAGATAAGTCTTTATGACTTTCACCATGCAAGGCTGTATCGACGCCGGGAAGCTATCAGAACAACTCATACAACGAAAATCTAAGATATCAGCGGCTGACTCGGTTCATTGTCCCGATGATTTTATGAAAAGTCGACGAGGACGCGTTGAGAAATGCTGCCATGGTTACTTCTCGGGTGCGGTAATAATCCCACGTCACGATGCATTTATCTCCTTTTCTGATGCAATCAACTTTCTACGAACTGCTCCGGCAAGCTACGAAGGTCAACATCCCAGCGCAATCGTATTAATAACAAACAGAAATAGTTTAACCTTGACCTCATCAACCATGGTAAGATCTGTGCTTGTTGCAAGCGCACTAGCCATACTCGGAGACGCGAGTTATATGGTGAGTGACACCAGATGAGTCGAAATGAGCTGCCAAGATCCCTCAATTGATAGTACTTACTCTCGGGTTAAATAAAAATATGGCAGGATATAAATTTAAGTCCCGCGAGGAATCTACCGATAGCGTTGCGCGGGTCACCTGAAAAAAAGGATTGTCGTCGAAAGTACAATCTTAGAGCTACAGTGTCATTTTGAACACTGGTGCTACACATCACATCTTCAACAACTAATCGCCCTTCACGTCATTCTCCCCACGAGATAAGAGCGTCCAGACTACATTTGTCCGTCGTGTATCAATTGTTGCAGTCGATTATGTCAGTTTAAGAGTATCCAAATGGCCAGACCCCTCAAAATCCAAAATCGTACAAATCATTGACGTCTGGTATCTTCCTTTCTGCACTCAGAAACTTGTGTCGCGATCACAACTCCTTGCATGGGGAACAAAGCGCGAATTTCCTGACCTCGGAATCGGCGTTCTTTCAACTAATGGTATTATTCATTGACGTTATGACCCTAAGCCAATCATGTATCACCCAAAGATCATAACTAATTGTGCTGGTGAATACCGAATTACCTATTAGTTAATGGCGTTAGGAAAATAGGGCAATCTCTGTATATTAACTCTTTTCTTCTGGTAAGGGGAGAGTAACTGAATATAACGGTTTTTACCATTATTACTACTGTTAGAACAAGCTTGTGATATCAATATCCACTCAAGTATTCCGATAGGTGTCATTACAGCAACGGCCTCTCACGAATGCGGGCTATTTTGTTTTAACACCTGTGAGTCGACTTTGTGTCGACACACGACAAGATGGATATCAAGATTAACTTGTCATGTAAGATAGACCAACTTTCAATCCAGCGTGAGGAATATAACTCCAAGTTCGCTGATTGCTCCATTGAAACTGCTTCACAATACCTCCACTGCCGTCTTGGGTGTTAATAATAGAAGATGGAAAAGCAACCTGTTAGGATTTCTATCACTTATATCACTGAAGACAACGAGGGAGAGAGAAGAGTCTGTAATCGTGAAATGGGAAGTTGTTTATTACTTCCCACCAGACACAGAGTGTACTATATATAGACTAATTATACAAACAAAACAGGGATAAGCAGAAGAGTTTTCACGTTTGTCATGGTCCAAGCGTCACTTTGTTCCAACAGACCAGACTCATACTTATCACGTGTATTCATGGATCTCTGCCGGGTACTGTAAACAAGGAACACTCATTTCAACATTGGGTATGTAGGCTCTCAATTCTTAAATGTTCTTCAGACGGCAGTGTCAGAATATAGGTTTACCTCTATCAATCTTACGCACTGTCCTCAGTATGTTACGACTCTCACCCTCGTCGACGTAACTCGACCGATATAATCCGCAAACTACGGCTTCACCCTAGTCAATTCAACACTATACGCTATCTTCATATCTGATACTCCGACAGTATCACGGTATAAATTAAGACCACAAGTGAGGCATATGATACAATTGAAAGAGGCAATTTTTTGGGTGTTAATAGCGATGTTCGTATTCGAGCAGACGTGGGAAATACCTTCATCTATAACAAGAGATAGAACACATGCGACTGAGGGAAGAGAGAGATATCACGATTATTTTTCTATCCTAGATCTGTTAATTCAAGGCACACTTTGTCTCATTCCACTTTTAGAAAAGGCTGGATCTTTTTCTCCTTGACATCTTCACCTGTTAAATTTTCTGTTCTCAAGTATCACTCGTTCAAACCAGCAGAATTCAAACTCTCATCAATTCTCAAGGATGCTTCAAACTTTAAACGTGATACTAAATGCTTCAACACCTGCAATTTCTGCAATTCATGTAAACAAGTGGAAAAGGTCAACCGAACCGCAGCTACAAAGTTCATTTCTCTTTTGGAATTACTTTGGCCTCCAACTTTGCTTGGCAGACGTCGCGGTAATTACAGCATGCTACTCACGTAATAGCCCACACAATCTCATAACTTCATAGAAACCACACGAAAGTATCGATAACGGAAAACTGGTGTACGACAGTCATAGCTCCAGACTTCAATCACACTCCGCTATTTCGTCTTCGAGGCTGGTTCAGTAGTTGTGATAGGTTAATCACTCAACAATTATAGAAAGAAAGGACAATGGACAAAATACTGTCTATTTTCTGCATGAGGATTACTATGGTTGCATGTATGCCGCTGATTACTATTTCTACTTATTTACCTTGGGCTTTAAGGATGACATCTATCACTTAGATTGAATCGGTAAATTTCAGGGGCTAGGATGATCATCGTCCATGTCCCTCTCATCGTGTAAAAAAGGCACAGCTCGTAACAGTAGTGTCCGATTGTTTTTGGCTGTCATTGCAAAGTGTCGATAATATATACATATATACTAAGAATAAGATAATAAACACTCAGCTCTTTCAAAATAGCCCAGCTTTACACGACCCGGCGAGCTGGTGTCCTAGAGTTGAATTTTGGAGTCGTGCTTCTTTCACCCCATCTTTGGAGCTACAACTATGTTGATTTTTTACCAAGGATCACAGCACCAGCTTGACTTATTGATTGAGTCAGGATGGCTTACATCCTGGTGCCCTTTAAATATAACTCCTATTCCGAATAGTCAAAATTCTCAACCTGTCCTGGGGCTTTAGCTTAACAATTAAATTTATCCCAGACCCCGTTGCCCTTAGATTTCCTACCCTTGGACCGCAGTATCAGCTCCATAACTTTGTTAGATTCATCTCCGCTCTTCAGGACTCCTTCAACTTTACCTTTGAGTATTCCCTCACTCTCATCTGGACAAGAAGAATTGTATGAGGTCTCTCAAATATTCTCATTTTTGCTTTCGTCTTCCAAAAATTCAGTTACTGCTATCCCAAGTACCATGGAGTTATCTCCTCTTCCAACCTCATATCCTGCAGAACTCGCCGCCTTGCCCAAGTCCTTGACTACTTTTTTGCTAATTCACATCCATCCGCAGCTTCTCATATACTACCGTTGTTTGCTGACTCTTTTTCACTATCTATTCTAATAGTACTGTCTTTAGTTCCATCTCTTGTCAGCTCTTTACCACTCTCTTCTCTCAAAATTTTTTAGCATTCTCCAGCGTCAAAGGCTTTATTAGAAATACCTTCACCTCTATCTCTCACGCTCTTAACCTATCCCCTGAGCTTAATTTCTCCCATCTCGCCGCCATCCAAAAATCAGCTCTCCCAGTAGATTCCGATACTTCCAACAGCACCGTTTAAAGTCGTACCTTTTATATTCCCCGTTAATTAACCACCACTTCCTGCGATCTCGGTATCTTTAATGGATCCTTCGCCGTCCCAAAAATTAGAGCTACTCCCTCCAGAGCCTTCAAGCCCCCCCCCCGAGCTCACTACTTCGCTCTATAGACACTACTCAGCAAGCCATTTAATACCACAAAAATATCCCTGCTTGGTTTAGACCTGGGAACTTGAATCTTCTGCGCCACAATCCCATTTTGCGTTTCACTTTAGTACAACTACATCTCCCCACTTTTGCCATGCTCGCAGATGCCTGCGATTTAAAAAAGGAGTGTGCAATATCATAATTCTAGATCTCATCCCTACCCAGCTGTTTTATCTCAGAGGTTGGCTCAGTAGTGTCTGATTTTTTTGAGCTCCGGCCTTGGATGTTTCGAGTTTTATATGTTTCTTTGTTTTAGTCGCTATCAGAATCCCCTGAGCGTTAGGATCTCACGTTTTCCTAATTTAAGGATGTTCGTAAGATTTGCGAGTCCTATTTCTTTGATGTGAACAATGCCCCCAGAAGTTATTTCATGTGTTTATCCGATATGCACAATACAGCTCGGTGCTCAGATTTGGAGTTCCTCCAGCATTTTTTTAAATCCTTCTTGTGTATGCAGCTTTGAGGCTATGACATGAATGACACTGGTACGGTACATGAAGCCATGACTCAACTTGATATCAGTGGCACTTATACCTGAAGATCATTTGAAGACATCACTCGAAGTCAGACGCCTTCCAGTCCCTTCGATCTTCAACCCTTTACGCCTGCCGAGGCAACGCAAGCCAGCCACCCACGACTATCCAGTGTGCCATCGTCATCTTCATATACAGGACCAGGAGAAAAATGCAGTACGAGGATCTTGCTGGATTCGACCCCGCCCTCTTCTGTCTCAAGTGGGCTGAGTGCCTCGGCTACTTCGATTCTGCTTGGGAGAATGGCCTGAACGGTGTATCACCGTACCATCCGATCCAACCTCAGGCATTGTTTCCGGTTAATTCTCTCGGCTTATAATTCCATCTAGTCACCTTTGACACCCTTCAGAACCGTCAGTCCTATTTGAGTAGTATTACAGATCCTGCCCTTCTCCATCGCAGCCTCACGCACTAACGTCACATCTGGCCGATACCAATGCTCCTCAACGACAGAAACTCTCTTCTAGTGGAATTGGTATCAGTCGGTAAACGCTACCGATGAACTCCAAATTACCTCCCGGGAAGCAGCATTGCTCGAGAGTCAATAGCGAATTTTTACAGGATTACCATGACGGCAACTGAGGATAATAGCACATATTTAATTGAAACACTAGTTTATTGCCTACGACTTGTATAAGTAGCACCTCTGTGTGGCGAGTGGAAGTCCCAGAAGCAGCATGTCGACAGTGGGATAGGAGACAAAAGACAGAGGCGGGTGCCATCCTGTATGAGACACAAGATAGATGCATCACCACTCGGCCCAAAGGCTAGACCGGAATCATAAGTGACTATGAGACTGGCTAACTCCACATATATATCATATAGTAGACGGTAATCCAGACAGGGAGTAGTGAACAACTCTAGAACACTCAAGTTTCCAGATTCCCTTATCTTTCTCCCTTCTCGAGCTTCTGAGTGAGTATCCACGTGCTGAGTGATTACCCAGCTTACCATCGGACGCTATTGACTTCCTTAAATCCTAGCACTGCATGCCGATACACATTCATTCATCTCCAACGGTATATCCAAACAATCCTATCTTCTCATCCATCAATAATGTACCTGTGATTACTACTTCCAGTAGTATCTGCTCGTAACAATATGAAATGGCTACTGGCGGATGTGTGGCTGCTGAGAAAAATCCTTCAAGATCCATTGAATGCGAGGCTCCTCTACTGCCGCAATTAGGACTAGATACGAAGATATAGTTAGCCCTGTGAAGCATCCAGGAAGGCCGGCCGGCTGAGCGTAGCAGAGATGCTTAGATCTAAGGGTACCTATCCTGCCCTTCCTAACCTTCCAACTTCTTCCCAGCCTTGTGTTTCAGGACAAACCAAAGTTATGATAGGCTCGAAGAAGAGTCTTGGTGAAGATTGATTAAGACGAAGTAACCCAGCCTAGCTCTCAGGAATCGTTACAAGTGTCAGATCCTCCAGCACTAGCATGAACGTTCTACCGAGTCCCATACAAATTTCTATGAACCTGGGCATTAAATTCATGCATGTCCCGGAGTAGTCGAGCAATTCATGTATCTTGGGAGACCCTTCTGGCTAGTTCATGTGCAGGCTTTTGAAGCTCCGGAGACTGACTTCAGGTCAATTGAGGACATCTCGAACAGATAGAAGATCCGACTTTTCCCCCTTCTCTTCATCCGACCATGAGGGTAGAGATGGAACGATACATGAAGTCCCAAAGCGTTACCTACCCTGCCGCAAGTATCGAGTTATGAGAAGGAGTAGATGCAATGTTACTAACTTTAGAATGAAATGTGTGATTCCGTGAGGGTAAGAAGTGTATTGGTAAGATATAAGGTATGTATTGCTTGACTTGCTCGTCCATGTAGGTAATGCACTCTCTTTATATACACAAGCCGTTGTTACCCTACTGCGCTCATCCTATACTTGCGCCCAGTACCTTCTGAGTACCGAGTCAAATCTACTGATATCTATTTACGGAGTTGGAGACCGCTTCTGGTATCGTCTCCTTACAGGGTTTCATTTCGCCATACGACTCGTGTCACATGACTCGGTACATCTGACTCGATCTATCTGACTCGATATCCTCGGTACATACGACACGTACATGCGGTTACCAGAAGGAGATAACCTTAGGGAGCTTTCCGCGTACGCGCTTCAATCTCATATTAGAACCAAACTAGGAATCGACGGTCAGCTACTCTCCAACGTTCAGGCAACAAAAACTGGTTTTGCCCTATGTCCAAAGGACGGGGATACGGCTAAGCTCAGGGAAAAGGTCTCTGCCACTGTAATCTTTGGTAACGCAACTATCGACAATGCCTCGCCTTGGACATCCTACAGGATTAAGCACGTTCCCCGTACATATGGCACAATTAACGATGATATGAAGTATTGTCATAATCCAGTAACTACAGATGCAATGCACCAAGCGCTGAGTGAGGCGGCAGGTGTTGCCCCAGTGGCCATTCAACCATCACGCGATAATGAGTTAGACCCGAACTCTCCTTCTACGTCTTGGATTGTACGCTTCCCAGAGCAACACAGACGTCTCCAGCCTGTTCTTTTTCTGTTTGGTTGTAGGACGCTCACGAGAGCCCTTCCTAGGCGGTTCACAACTGTGCAGTGTTCTCGGTGTTGGCTTTAGCACAACACCCGGACCTGCGCGTCTCCCCTTAGATGCCAACTTTGCGGGTCCTGCTCGCATTCTGAGAAGGATCACGGCAACCAGTGTGCAGGCTCGTCGGAACATATATGCCCTTCGCGATGCATTCATTGCCATGGCCCTCATCCTGCAGATGATCCCAACTGCGAGCTCCGCCCTATACCCTCAGGTCCAGCAAAGTCCAAGACACAAGTCACAGCTACCCGTAAGATCTTTGCAGAGGCTCGCTTGCAATGCCAAATTGTGGCCGGGTGTAACATGCCTGTCAAAAAGAATTCCACCACACACAGCTACACAACCAACACCCAGGGGGAGGCAACAGACAAGGCTCACCCTATTCGCGTAACACCCCCGGCAAAGAATTCAAAGTCCACCCCAGCTACCAGCTCATCTCAGTCCAACAATCCCTTCACTGTTCTCAACAACGAAGTGACTCCGAGCAACGGTGAAATCCCACTTTAATGCCCAACCCACACCGGAAAAACAAATCATCCAAGCAACTCATAATTCTCTCGCTAAATGTAGGCTGTGGCGCTCAGGCACATGAAATCGCTTTAAACGAAACACACACGAATTCCGTGGATATTGTGCTTATACAAGAGCCATATATCTTTCGCGACCGCTCCCGTCGTATCACCAAAAAACACCCTTCCTATGAAGCATTCTCCCCAAGTGACGACTAGGCCATTGCTCGCCCTCGTGTCATGTCATACGTCCGCAAAGGTGTAGGCCTACATTCGCAACAAGTCTACCCGTTGTCATCGCACGACCTTATGGTTCTACGCTTGTCAAAAACTGACGGTCAATCAATTGATATCTGGAACATTTACAACGCCCCACCCGGGTCACTGGGTACAAAAATTTTACAGTCCCTGCGCACCCTTGCCACAGCAACATTCCGCAACAATTGTCTGCTACAAGGGGACTTTAATTTGCATCATACATGGTGGCAGCCGTCGTGGCCTCGCAGCCCATCTCCAGGTGCACAGCCCTTCGTAGACTGGATAAATTCGTGCAACTTTTCTCTCCTTTCACCCCCAGATAAGCCGACACACAACCGCGGCAACGTCCTCGATCTCGCCTTTGGCGTAGGCCCTCTTCTGGTGGACGCAACCTGCAGGATCCCCCCTCATATCAATTCAACTTCAGATCATCTGCCTCTCGCGACTATAGTTCCTTGGGAGCGGTCCCAAGACACAATGCGAAGGCTGCGCTTGGACACTCTCGATGAAACATTATTCACCCGGTTACTCACTGTAGCTATTAGTAGAATTTCCGCGCTCTCTCCTTCTCCTCCACCCCAAGCACTTGATAGTTATGCCGAACAGATAATAGAAGCAGTACGCGATGCATATGCAGCATCAGCCCAGCGCTCACTGGGTCACGGGAAAGGGAACCCCTGGTGGGATAAAACTTGCAAAGATGCCCGTCGCCAGTTTAAGCAAAGCTTGAGAGCAAACCTCTCTGAAGACTCAGTAAAAGAAGTACGCAAGGCATATCAGAAAACCATTAAAAGGGCCAAAGAAAGTTTTTTTCGCTCAAAGATCGAGAAGGCCAACTCGCCAAAAGAGATATTTTCTGCGACAAAGTGGCATAAATCCACAGGAACATTTCGCTCGAGCCCTCTCAAGGACCCCAGATCCCCGGAATCCCTCCCTGCGGTCACATTAACTGAAAAGATTAAAGTGCTGGTAGATAATTTACTCGTAAACTCGGCGGAGGTTGGCGACATAGAAATGGATTGCCCTACAGTTGCTCAGACCGCACTCCCTTTCCCTCCCCTCACCCTTGAGGAAATTAGAAGGTCGGTTCTTAACGCTGGTAACACATCCCCAGGTGCAGACGAGGTCCCAACTGCAATATTAAGGCTAGCCTGGCCTCTGATTGAATCCCACGTTGTTAATCTCTTTACTGGCTGCCTATCCACTGGCCATCATCCAATGTGCTTTCGCAGAGCTATACTAATTGTCTTACAAAAACCTAACAAAGTCGACTTATCCTCTCCAAGGTCTTACCGACTAATTGCTCTCCTATCTGTGCTCGGAAAAGGACTGGAACGAACTTTAGCAAAGCGCATCTCTTGGATTGCGAATCGCGAGAAGGTTCTCGCCAGCCAGCAGTTCGGCGCCGTGCCCTGTAGGTCAGCAATCGATTTAGTCGCATGTCTTACCCATGATGTCGAGCGGGCCTTGAATGAAGGACGCACAGCAAGTATGCTCACTCTCGATATTAAAGGTGCGTTCGACGCAGTTCTGCCAGGTAGACTCATCCGCCGGTTACGTGAGCAAGGATGGCCTCATAACTTAATCAATTGGATCAAGTCATTCACCACCGGCCGTTCAGCCCAAATCAGGCTTGATGTTGAGATGGGCCCACTACAGGATATCTCCTGTGGCCTACCTCAGGGCTCTCCCGTATCTCCAATTTTATTCATGCTCTATGTGGCGCCCCTTATGGAAATGGGCAGGGCTTCTAGTAGATTCGGGTACGTTGATGACGTTGCTCTATTGGAAACTCAGTGTTCGCTCAGTGCGAACTGCGAACAACTTTCAATGTCACTCAAGGAAACACTCGATTGGGGTCAAGCCGAAGGCATCACATTCGACCCTGCAAAATCGGAGCTGCAGCACTTCTCTAGACGCCGGGATGATAAAGACTCAGGGCAGACTCCATCCGTATCAAACGGAATTTTCTCCGTATCAGAAAACACAACTCGCCCCTACACCAAATGGCTTGGGATTTACTTGGACAAAAATCTCACCTTCAAATAGCATGTTCAGCTTCTAACCGGGAAAGCATTAAAGGTCGCCAACGCTTTAAAATTTCTTGGTAATAAATCGAGGGGCGCGCCACCTCGGCTACTCCGTCAGGCCACAATAGCCTGCGTACTCTCCATTGCGTATTTTGGGTCCGAAGTCTGGTGGCCTGGCCGCAATAGAACTACACCCAAGGGCCTAATTGTGTCAAACCGGGTTGAGACCCATCTTTCTTTGATACGCAAAGTCGTCTTAACCAGTGCAAGGGCTATACTCCCTGTCTATCGTACAACTCCCTCAGCCGCGCTTTTCCGCGAGGCAGGTCTCTTCCCTCCGCTTATCGAACTTGGCAGAAGGGCTCGCGCGGCTGCTCTACGTATACACAAACTGGATCCTCGCCACCCACTTAGACGCCGTGCCCAGTGGGTTGATACTTACAACCGCCGTGTCTCACGCTTGTCAGGGTGGATTCTTAGTCTTCCCACAACAGAGTATATTGATCCCTTAGTCCTACCTCCGTGGGCTTCAATTGAAGGCTGGTACGCTAGCATAAGGCGCGTCACACAAAATTCAACCCAACTCCCGACAACGATCCCGTTTAACGACCTGGTGGCGTATACAGATGGCAGCCGGTTAGGCCCAAATACAAGTGCTGGTCTCGGAGTAGTAATTCACCAAGCCGGTCGTATCGTTTATGTAGAGAGCAAATCTATCAATCGCTCTTTCACGTCTTTCGATACCGAAGTCAAAGCTACTGCTGTGGCTATGTCAGCTGCTCTACAGCTCCCTTCAGCGCGCTTTGCCAATGACTTTTGGATCCTCCTGGATAATCAAGACATCGCGAGGCGGCTTTTCAGCTCCCCGGTTTGTTCTTCTCAAACTGAGTTCCTCCAATTTGCAGATAAGGCAAAATCCTGGGGCAACAGACCCCGCCTACCTCACACTCGTCCTGGCCAAGTACAGGTCGCTTGGATCCCAGGCCACTTGGGCATACCCGGCAATGATCATGCGGACAACCTTGCCAGGTCAGGTTTGCCCTCTAGCTCTTCGCCTTCAACTTATTCCTATGATGCAGCCAAACTATGGGCTATAAAGAAGACCGAGTCAGCGCTCAAGGAATTCTGGAATTCGTATGCCCCTCAATCATACCAGGACCTTCAAATCAACAACTTCGAACGCTGCCCGAAAGAGCTCTTTCTCCCAAGGCCCTTGGTGGCTCATATTTATGCCGCCCGTTCAGGACATGGCGATTTCTCCTCTTATCACCTCCGGTTCGGCCATGCGGATGCGACAAACGAGTGTAGCTGCGGATACCCTAAATCCCCAAGTCATTTTATTTACTGCCGACTACCCAGCAAACCTGTCCCTCGACCTCCTCGCAACATCCCTAACATTTTTCAGTTCTTGATCGCCTCTAAAATCGGCACGCGTAAGCTGATCACATGGCTCGAAAACACCAAATTTTACAGTGAAATTTGCCCTAAATTTAGCCCAGTTTCTTTGTCAGAACCCCAGCTGGTGCCGTAAAAACCTCTGTTCTCTGCAATTCGCGCATCCAAACGCTCAAATCGCAGGAAATTTCCTATCGGTAGTTTTTGTCTCCTTTATCAAGTTTCTTTGTTGCTGGGCGGACCTTTTATCCCTCTGCTTTCTGCGTGTATTATTTCAAGTTTCATCTTCTTCTGTGAAGCACGATGTAGCATCTGGTTTCTGAGGCAGTAAGCCTTGGCGTCTTGTATCCCAATTGGGATTAGATTTAGGTCGGCCAAGGCTCGTCTAGTTTGGACGTAAAATAATAAACAAACAAACAAACAAATAAACGACACGTACATGCAAGTGCCTATTCTTATTGTTTTATACCTACACTACATAAATCCAATGTCGCTATGCACAACAGCAAGTGCCAGGACACACGGTGGTGAGAAAGTGGTCCTCTAGTTGAGCCGGTTTAAATTGTAAACACTCCCGAATAGATTATTAGTGTGACGGCATAGACGAACGGTATCACACTGCGTTCGTGATGTCGACAAACTGTCTATCTTTCGACGGCTCTCTCCAAACCGGAAGAGAGCAGCTAATCAGGACTTGGGCAACTGTACGCTAACCTACCCCTTACCTGGCCACCGATAATCCCTGTCAACCCTTATCTAGATCCCATGCGCGTATGTGTTGTGCTGACTCGGTTTTGACTCAAGGATATCTGGAGTTTGAAGCTTATGGATAACGTGCCAAGTGACAGAGTTGCTGAAACTAACGAGTCATGTATAACATCTTCTTTTAGACAAGAATAGAACTCGCATTGTAGTTTCATAGTAGGCATCGGATACTTGATATTGGAGGAAAGATGTATATAGATACTGCCATAGTCAGAGCAGCAAGAGTAATAGTCTCCATCGTGACCATCAAGGCGATATTCCATCCACTATACGCATTCAGTATAACCATTTATATCGTACTTATCATTCATTCACACCATTGACTATTCCATCGAAGGACAGCACCATCACTAGACAAATCGCAACCACTCCACATCCCCATTTAACCTTGTAACAGTATGTCCCCTTGCATCCTCAGGGATTCCAACCGCTGGTCCATGACCCAGCTACCAATACCGGGTCGAGCCCGTCACAATTAGTTTTGCACTTATGTGCTCCAGTGTCACGATATACTTTGTCCCCAGTCCCATACAAATTAACATGGGACGAGGGATAATCTACGTCCTTACACCAGTGTATAAGTGCAAAAGTTTTCGTCTACTCAGAGCTTGCATTTAGACCGGTTTAGCTGCAGTAGATTCGAGCTCGCTTCAGAGATTTCCAAGGATCTATGCCAACCACAGGTTCACCAGGGTAGTAAGAAGGTCGGAGGTTTAAACAGAGACGTCTCAAATATCAAAGTAAACAATCAGAGAGTGATATTTAAGAATGAATTGTGTGTATATTAACTTGTACCTACGCTCATCTATATATATGTCTTCTTCCCTAGCTCCTAGCAACCTGTTTATCAATACTATACAAGATATAGACACATATAGAACTATGTAAACATACATTGCAATGACTAAATTCATACAGAATAGTTGAAGGACGTGGTAGAAGTCTCTCAGAGAAGGTTGGAAGTTCATAGAATCCAATAGAAGCACCCATATCTGGTTATGATGATATTCTTTACCTCTTTGAGAATTATAAGTTGTAGATTTGGTCAGTATCCATTTCAACACCCTGTACAGACTTTAGTTCCCCCCCCCTGTTTTAAAGGTCGGGATTTTCTAGTGATACTTATAAAATGAGGTCCTTCGTGGTCGAGTTTAGCGTCAAATATTTATTTCTCAATCACTTTGAGCAACGCCTTCAGCTCGTAAATTTGCAAGTGTTGGAGTTTTGGTGGAGTCTTAGTTTCCTTGATTTTTCACGCCAGCAATTACTCTTGTTGTCTTCACAGAAGAAGTTCCACATCGTAAAGCAATTTCCTCGTGATGGTATCTGCGAGTGATATCTGAGTGATAGTACTCCAAGCGTCAAACTAAGTCATTCTGCGTAAAATACGAGTCTTCCGTAATCATTCGCGTCATAGCTCTAGGCTGCATAAGCAAGATGTTATGTTTGTTGTATGATATGGTATATGTTGTTATATGATATCTTATGTGTTAGTTATCTGACATTCCTTACATTTGTTGCAAGAGTTCCTTTATGATATATTACAGGTTTTTATATGATATGAGATCTGACTGTTACATGTTTGTTATGTTGGAGTTCATGATGGATTGTACGGACAATGATACCCCGGAGTCGACCACCAAGAAATATCGATAAATACTTGATGTTTTAGCACTTTAGATCGATAGCTTTATTAAATCTTCTCTTTCCAAATTCTTACGTGTTGTATATCTTCATTCCCGACCCATAACACAAGATGGATCTAAAAAAGGGTAATTGTCCGGGAACGAAAGGGATCTTTATGATTTGAGTAAGGTCTGTCGGGAATAATAAGCTAGGTAGGAGAATACCTGTTTTTGGTAGTGTCGGCGCTTAAATTTTGGAGCTGGGTTCGGGTGCGTCGGTATGTGAGGATGAAAATTAGACTGCTCAAGGATTGTATACTTACTGTTATCTCTTTCTGTTGTTTTTTAGTTTGTCGAAAGGATCGACGCGCCTTTGAAGGTAAGAAACCGAGAGGAGGCTTTGTGCATCTTCGGCTTTAAAATTTGCGCTCTTCCTGCGTTTTTAAAATCACTGGTCTTGTCTATTTTTTATTCTGTGTCAGTCTCGTCCACTCACGTTCGTCTTCACCAAGGTTTGTATCTACTTCTTCTGTACTTACCCTTATCCTTACCATTCCCATGTTTCGAGCTAGTTGCTTGCCCAACTTCCTTTGAAGATGACAATTGCATCTCCTTCAGAATCTGGTTATGACATGAGCTCTAGTGAGCGGGATATCGACTCTGCTTGAGTTTGCAGGTCTGGTGCTGTGCCTAGAAAGGTGCAAGATTCGGGGGATATTAGTTCCGTGTGAGGAACATTTGGCAAGCGGGACTGAATAGAGAGCAGTTGGGAAAAATAGAGATGAATAGCTGGGAGAGCACAAATTCTCGATGAGGGGAGGACTCCCAAAGCGAGAATGGTCGACCAGTCCTGTGATTTACACTTGCCACTGTTGTATGTGTGGGAATAAATAATTATTGGCTATGGACGACCACATAGCGAGATAACGGGTATGAGAACTGCGGCTTCAATTCGTCCGGTATATTTTCCTTTGTTATTCAGCTGTAGCTACTCGAAATAATGTTTCAGCTGGAACAAGTTAAGCTCTTTGTCTCAGGAGGAACCTTCGACGCACAACCCGTACCGTACGTGAGGCTAAAGGTTATAGTGTAGGACCTTTGGATGAAAATAATTATGAAAAATCAATCGAAGAATGAATTTTCGTTGTATCTGTAGACTATAACATTATTAGTTATCTATACTGAAGACTTGTTCCAAAAATCGCCGAGTTTGTGGCTTGACACATTGTGTTTATAATTTGGATACCGCAAGCGATTTATTTCAGAGCCGCATATAAAATGCATGAAAATAAGTCCTGCTTGCCGCCTAATGAATGAGCTGATGGCATGTAGGAATTTAGTTTTAGAACGAACCCCAATCTTGCATGTCCACACTTCATCGGTATGTAGGCACTCAGGATAAATTTGATACCCTACTTAACAAGATCATGCTCGCCATCCTCTATGTGAAATAGAAACCCCAATATTTCCGTAGAAAGAAGGCATGAATTAATACCAGGAAGAAATAAATCATTAGGATAGAAATGTGTTGAGAAATTGCGTATCCGCCGCCTTAAGCCTAATCAACAATGTTACGCTTCCTTTGCCCTGTGAAACTTTCCTTTGTGAATCTCCAACTATAACTCTTTGCCTCGGCATGTAGATTATCATGGAATTGACCGTTCAGTTTTTCTATAATGCAGTGTGCAAGATGATCAAGACCATAGGATAGAATATTTTAACTCAATTCCAAGTCCTCTGAGCTGCCTAACGATACATACTAGCTTCACGAATTTATTTTTCCACTGAGCTGTGCTTCACATATTTTTCCTAGAGAAATGATTCCCGGGCATCGAGAAAACCTCATTGACTTGGTGCGCCTTATCTTTATTCCTGCGTTGAATATCCATAGCAACAAAAGCATTTGGCTACAGTCGGTGGGCATCGATAAACTCTCATCTTATGAGTCGGTGTGACCTGGAAGAATTTGGGCACTGGGATAAACGAAGATTGGGTGGTTATTTAGGGAGTCATGACGTTAAATGAAGATGTGAAACATAGTTGCATGAGCGTTTTAATGGTGATTGATTTTTGATTCATTATCTTGACTTCATTACACTTTTCTACCTGGTAATGACTACTTCAAGATTACAAAATTAACGGAGCACCAGAGGTCGTACCGTGCGAAGATGCCAAGTTTAACCACATGATGCACAATGTACAAAAATCTATTTTCGGTCAAAGGATGCGCACCGAAATCCACTAATGGTTAAGCTGGGGGATCTGATTAGTCATCTAAAAGCACATCAGATTCGGACAATAAGATACAGTGCACCTCCGAATAGGAAGTAAGGAAGTACGGGACAATTGAATCATTGACGATACAGTAGAACCCCTCTTAGCTAATAGTGGGTCCCGGTATAATTACTGAAGAGATTCATAGAAATTTTACCGTTTATATTTGCAACACTTACCCCTGCACGTAAAATGACCTGTAAGGGTAAGTGTTGCAAATATAAAAGTCCAAGTTACAATGAATCTTTTCAAAATTTATACCGGGACCCACTATTAGCTAAGAGGGGCTCTACTGTATATGGATTTACAGTCGTCCCTCTCTAACTCGATAGTGTGCCCCGGTATTAGTGTTGAAAATATTCATTGAAATTAAACAATTTACATTTGCAATACTTACCCCTGCACGCAAAATGACCCGTAAGGGTAAGTGTTGCAAATATAAGAGTCTAAGTTACAATGAATATTTTCAACACTTATACCGGGACCCAATATCGAGTTAGAGAGGGACGACTGTATGTAATATACTGGTATAAGCCAGTCCATATACTACAGAACTCCGCCCTTCCATTCTTCCGTCATCTTGAAGATCGTCCTACCAGGTCCATACAACCTATGCAGACAGTAATATAACGGTGGCTTGCACTTATACATGTACGCTTACTTTGACAGCTAATAAAAGTGGATGACGTATTCAATGGATCTTATGCCATAATTTTCTCAACTTCCTCAATTTTCTTTTCCTTTATTTACCAATTCAAAGGCGACCACGTCGATGTTTCAGTTTCAGAAAATGCCTGAATCCTTGCTGTACAAGAAAGCCAAGGGATACTGGAAGGGTGAAAAACACTCCGGCACATCAAATTCTGATCCAAAACCAGTGTTGGATGCAGTAAATGAAGAATTTCTCCAGCATGTCGTCGAAGAAGAGGGAAAGTCTCCATTGCTGCCCGCAAGCTCCAAAGATGATGATCAAGGATCCTATGATACGAGTAATGAAATGACTCCCGAAAAACTTAATGAAGACAAAAACATTGGAAAAGAGGAAAAGAAAAAGAAGGCTGGTTGGCTCCACTCCAGAACACAGTGGCTGAGAAAGAAGGTAAAGATAAATACATGTTTTTACGACTTATATGAGCACAGAAATCGTTAACGTGAATTGTTACATAGCAAGGTAGGACGCAGACCCATTCAATCACCGGTGTAGACAACGAACTTGCTCGAGAAGAAGATGAGCTAGGACAGGTCCTTGAAGATCTAAACCTTATAGCAGACAATAGTCGAGCCTTCTCCTTTTCAAAGGAATCATCCGAGCTTATTCAGAAGTTCACTATCGTACTCAAGGACCTCATAAATGGCGTTCCTACAGCTTACAATGATTTGGTGCATCTACTCGATAGTTCTAATGGTACGCTTAGTAAGTCGTATGACAGCCTACCAGATTTTTTTAAAAAAATGATCGGGCAGGTTTTTGAAAGGGCGAAGAAAAGCATGGGCCCAGAGATATTCGCTGCTACAGCGGGAGTACCAGGTATGTTTGGCAAGGGAGCAGCAACAACAGGAATTGGGGTTTGGGAGGCAATTGCCAAGCCCCAAGCCATCGTAACCTTACTCAGAGAAATCCTACTCCTTCTGAGATTACGTTGGCCAGCATTCATGGCGACAAATATTTTATTATCATTAGCAATCTTCGTGTTGCTCTTTGTCCTCTGGTATTGCCATAAGCGTGGAAAGGAAGTGCGCATGACGCGCGAAGCGCAGCAGCAAAGTGAGGGCCGAATAATAGAGTTAGAAGATGATGCCACAATTAAGGATTCAGATAGTAAAGAGGCTGTCTAATCTCACTCATTAACCAAATATGGTGTTTTTGGAGGGAAACAGATGATACCCATAATCTACAGGACATCACGGACAGCGAGGATCTTAGGGAACTATGCAATCGCATTTTCGCGATTTGTTTTAACACTACTGCATGAATCTTGTCGTTAGCGGATTGATGGCAGTAAAGGCTTTTTTACTAGTTTGACATAGTGTCTAAATACTGGAAAACCAGAGATTTACTAATTAGCTTTGTAATTTAATTACTCTGCTCATGACAAGAAAATTTTCATCTAAAGGCAATCGAGTAGCCCATGGCAACAATAGCCTTAGACGAATCAAATGCGATTCGATTCACGGCCGAAAATTTTCGTCACAGCCAAATAAGTTTGAAGCCAAGTATCGTAGGGGAATAATTTCTAATCCATGTTTGTCGCGTTGGTCATGGGTAAAAATTTTCAGAATACGTTGAGTTTGAATTGGTATATTAGTGTCATCTAAGGGAGATAAAGAGTCAACCAAATATCTCATGAATCTAAGATGTACATAGACAAAGGGAGAACTTGATTGCTATGCTACCAAAAGTATGCTGCGACTAGCCTTTGCGTTTTTTCCTAATCATGCAGCACTATTTGAAGGATTTTGATCCGCAAGGGTGAAGTTTGGTCTGCTCCATCTCGATGTTCTTATACTCCATAAGCTATGACTTCGCCCGAGATTATGGTTTAATCCCCCAAACTATCCAAAATCATAGGAAGTGTTCCCATGTCAGATAGCTCCAGGTTGAGCTGGCTAGCACGACTTCAAGTATACAGCGAGAATCTAATCAATGCAGATCGCAGAGAGAAAAGTATAAGCGGCCCCGGCAGATAGAGTTGAGAGGAAAATGCGATTCATTCATTGTCGCATAGCTTGATGAACACGTTCAACCATGTGATGCCAGGACAATACGCATTATTTCTTTTTAAAATCCCAATTAGCTACCATGATACTGTCCCAACGATGTAAGGCGCAGAGACCTTAAGTGGATCACTTCGCCACAGGCGTCATTTACATCTCTCAGAAATAAAGACCAAAGAATAGGAGTCAACAACCCTCGCGGAGACCGTCGTGCCAACGTCTCAACACCGCAGCTTTATCAATCAGATCGAGTGCATTGATCTAAGCAGGTCCAAAGGATTGAGCGGTAGATTAGTCGCGAAATTGAGGGCGCGACGTGTCTCCCGGTTCTAGCCACACATATAAATATTCCGTCCTACTTACCAGATTTCTAGGGGTATAACAGCCCACTAGTCAAACCTCTGAAGAGAAGAGTTAGCAATAAAAAAATGACTGAGATTTTCGTGAGGTATTAAAAGGTGAACGTGGAGCGACCAGTAGATTCAAGTCTGTACACATAAACATAATGGGGGACTACATGTTGACATTGATTATTGGTGAGAGGCAGAGGATGAGTTACCTAGTAATTATGGTCTTGTGTTATGAAGTCGTTGCGCAATGACGATTGGGTTAGTCTTCTTTCCTAAGCCTGTAGTGGGACTGCCTGAGAAATACTAGAGCAGAAAAAATTGGCAACTTCAGCGAAACACGCGAACCTCTGACTCAGAAAGACACGTGATATTAACATCAAGC
Organism: Podosphaera xanthii; assembly: GCA_028751805.1. NCBI lineage: Eukaryota > Fungi > Ascomycota > Leotiomycetes > Helotiales > Erysiphaceae > Podosphaera > Podosphaera xanthii. The sequence continues at coordinate 1,724,536 of JAPWIX010000022.1, forward strand.
CAGAATGACACTTGAGGATTGGTTACGATGACTTCATCTGATTCAAATGTTTCCAATATCAATAAGGCTGGCCATGTCATCTCTCTGGAAGCCGTAGATGCCGCAAGCTTCGTCATTCTATCATCATGGGGCAGTACGCCGAGATGCTACAGAATGTCTTGAATTATGGGATAGAATGCATCAAAGCGACATCTATATCAGTGGCTTTATTAATTATATTTACGTCAGTAGTCTCGACGTTCATCTTTGTAAGTAACACGAACTATCTCACGACGACGCTGATGACCGTTTCGTAGGTGTACGCTGTTCTCTTCTTTCTTGCCCCGGTACCTCGCCCTCCCAAACCATCGGAAAAGACGTATATCACCTCAGATCCCTCCGGTCAGGCAACATCTCCACGCCCGCTTCCATGCTGGTACGATGCTTGGCTTGAACAACGGAAAGCAGCCGATGCAATTGGCAACTCGGCCGAGAAAAATTCAGGAACTATCGACGAGCCCGAGATAGAAATGAGTGTGGTCGTTCCTGCATACAATGAAGAAAAGCGGCTTGAACAGATGCTCGAAGAAGCCGTAGCATTTCTCGATGCGGAATACGGCCGAGTCCCCCAAATCAAAGAGTCACCTGTAGGACTCCAGAAACAAGGCTTAGGTGGCTACGAGATCTTGGTCGTCAACGATGGCAGCCGCGATGCCACCGTGGACATCGCACTGGCGTTCGCTCGTAAACATCGATTGCACGACGTGTTGCGCATCTGCACACTCAAGGAGAATCGCGGAAAAGGGGGTGCGGTCACACACGGCCTACGACACGTGCGCGGCGCCTATGCTGTCTTTGCCGACGCCGACGGGGCGAGTCGCTTCAGCGACCTGAGCAAGCTCGTCGTCGCGTGCACGCACATTGCCGACCCATCCGGTCGAGCCATTTCGGTGGGAAGTCGCGCTCACCTGGTAGGAAGTGAGGCGGTCGTCAAGGTACGTAGAGAGCGTTCTACTATGTGCATTTCCCGCTAATTCTCCAGCGACAGCGATCCGCCCTCCGGAACGTCCTCATGCACTCCTTTCATCTGCTACTACGACTGCTCACACCACCAGCTACGGCGCGTATTCGCGATACCCAGTGTGGCTTTAAGCTGTTCACTCGCCCTGCACTCCCCCATATTGTGCCATATATGCACGCTGAAGGCTGGATCTTCGACGTTGAAATGCTCATGCTTGCTGAGAGTGCACCGCCTGCGTTTGTCGGCGTGGGAGAGGACTCGCAGGCGGGAATCAAGGTTAAAGAGGTTCACATCGACTGGAGAGAAATCGATGGAAGCAAGTTAAATGTACTCTGGGATAGCTTAGGCATGGCATATGGCTTAGCTCTGTTGCGCGCAGGCTGGATCATGGGCGTTTACCGTCGGCGCTAATAATGTATTATCTGTAATTGCAAACGTGTCATCCGTTAGCATCAGCATAGTCAATTCTCAATGACATATCATGTCATGAAGCTCCTCATGCAACCTCTGTTGCAACGGCTACACTACACATTCTTTCCTGCTCAGAATATCTAGAATATGAGCGAGCGCTAGTTATACAAACCTCCAAAACTAAATAAATACACTTATTTACCCGCCGGTTGTAAATTTACCTGTCAAATATGCACGTCCCAGATCTTCCCCCGATTCCACATTCGTAGAACACGCTCTGCTAGCCACGCTTCACTACCCCACTTCAGAACTATCATGATCACACGAATCACTTGGCGAAGTGCCATCCAGCGCTCTCGTCTCCAACAAATCACTCGCCCCGCATCCGAAAAACTCGTGCTCCCTATATCTACTCTACGAATGGAGAGACGAAGCACTACCAGTATTGCCAATTCTGCTGTGCATTTTGCGGCCGGCTATCCGGTAGAGCAAGGAATGAGCGATCTGGCGACTTTGGTGTCACCAGCCGGCCCGTGGATATTGACTTCGGATGGAAAAGGTATTGAACGGATATTCAGATTCGCTGGATTCCGAAAAACTTGGGTGAGTCAGTCGTTTGATTGACTTTGGTAGGTGCTTAAGTTTTGCCGGCTAATCAATCAAATCTATCTTGATAGGAATTTATGAACCTTATCGCTGCTGAAGCTATCGTGAGAAATCATCATCCGGAGTGGTCAAACGTAAGCGTGGTGAACCAAGTGAGAATCTAGTACTGAACTAACCAATCTGATACAAGGTTTACAATATTACGCTTATAAAGTGGACTACTCATAATCCGGCTGGCTTGTCAGAAAATGATATCAAAATGGCTAGGTTCAGTGACAATAAAGCGAAAGAGTTAGGGGAGTTGGGTAATGACGAACGAAGTTTTGACAGTACTAAATCACTTGTTGAACGCCTTGCTAGCCTCAAGAAGTCAAGTACTTGATATTAAACAACATATTTAAAAATTTGTGAAGTCGAAGAACAGACATTTGGTATAATATTGCAACTAGGTGAAGCCGTCTACCGATAGAAAACTAAAGATTTTTGTCATTGGTGAAATTATTATTGGATCAAGAGTTTGCACCTAGCGGCTATCCTTCTTTTGAGTGCAGCCTACTTATTAGGCTTTTTTAGCTAATTTCGCAAGTTTGCGCTCTCTTCTTCTCTTCGCAGCTTCTGGACCGGACTCAGTGTCCATAAGATAGTCCCACCATCTAAAGCTACTCGCATAGTTTCCAATAAATCGCTCATGGTGGACGTCGTGATGTTCAGAGCCAGCCCAAAAAGGCAAAAAATGGTGCAAGCTCCAAGGAAACTCGTAACCAGAGTGAGCATCAATAGCCTGGAATAGACGACAGGTGGTCCAAAGGTACATGGTGATAATATGAAATTGCCCGGTTACAAAGCACCAGAGAATTGGCATTAAGACCGTTCCAGCGCCCAGAACCATTGTTTCGATTGGAGAAGCATATTCGGCAGCTAAACCGAACGGAGCAGAATATTGGTGATGTATTTTGTGAATATACTTGTAAAAAGGGCCCCAGTGGAATAGGCGATGCATCCAGTAATGCCATGTGTCTTCTAGTACAAAAAAGATAGCGATTTGGAGACACATTGTTTTCCATGACGGAAAAGGTACGCCGGTATCCATTCCACAGGCCTTAGCCATGGGATGAAAAAGCCAGATTTGTGGTAATTCAACCGTGAAATGACTAAGGAGAACCAGCCTCGTACATTCCCATTGTTCTCTAATTGTTGGAATTTTTTGGCCCTGAATCTTGTACTTGTTGAAATAGGGTATCTGGTCGATTATGACCCAAGGAATACTGCGCCCGAAGTAAATAAGTTCGTGGACGACGAAACTCATAATACCTGTCGCAAGGACATCATTTTGCATATAGGCATACCAGGACTAGGCAATTGGTTAGCTTAAGTAGACAAGGGATTGGAGTCATTTACTCACAGCCCATAGACGTTCAAACACATTCAGGTTGACGTTGTAGGATTGCGCATCGTACATAGTGTGGTCGGGAAGAGATGAGTTGAAACCGGTTGAACTAGGAAAAGCGTTCATGACCGGCAACGAAGGTAATGAAGAGATGGGATTCAAGCCGTGTTAGATACAATTCACGCTCGATTTTGGCGACGTACCGGATATAGGATCGTAGTTACCCCTTATGATCATTGTTCTAGGGTGAAATTTCATGGGCTTGTCTAATTATTTGCTTATAGCATCCTCTTATTTTGATTGGTCGGTCGAGTGGATCTTTGCGTCATACAAATATCTTGGTATCAACTATCTTGACCCGTTGTAGTTTGCAACTATATTTTTTGCTAAACTTAATGGATATCTCCACAATGTCAGCTGGTATTCCGCCACATACTAGCAGCACAAATCTTTCAAAAAAAGCAGATGTTGTAGTTGTCGGTGCCGGCATATTTGGCTGCGCTATCGCATATTCTTTGGCTAATCAGGGTCGAAGTATACTACTCCTAGAGAAATCGCTAAAGCAACCAGATCGAATCGTGGGAGAGTTACTACAGCCTGGTGGTATCTCGGCACTCGAAAAGCTTGGGTTAACTAGTTGTTTGGACGGAATCGACTCAATTCCAGTTTACGGCTATCAAGTAGTATATTATGGGACAGGAGTTCAAATAAAATATCCAACGGTGACTACTGAGAATGCTGGCACACACGATTACACAAATGAAAAAGGGGGAAGGCCTGAGGGAAGAGCCTTTCACCACGGACGTTTTGTAAATCAATTACGATTAGCTTGCGCCCAACAGCCAAATATCACACTCATACAGACAGAAGTTACTGAAACCATCACAAACGATTGTCAACAGGTGGTTGGTGTAAAGTCGAAGACTACAAATTCAGATACCGGAGAAAAAGAAGACGCTTTTTACTTTGGAGACCTCACAATTATTTCTGATGGTTACGCGTCTAGATTTCGAAAGCAATATATCCATCAGAATCCTGTTGTGAAGAGCAAGTTTTATGCCCTCGAACTAATTGATTGTCCTCTCCCAATTCCAAATCATGGCACTGTTATTCTCAGTGATGCTTCACCAGTCTTGCTCTACCAGATTGGCACGCACGAAACTCGCGCTCTTATCGATGTTCCAGAAAACACTCCTTCTGCGTCAGCTGCCGTAGGTGGTGTCCGGGCTTACCTTCGGAATGTTATTCTCCCCTCATTACCGCAAATGATTCAACCATGCTTTGAAAAAGCGCTAGAGGATGGAAAGATACCGCGAAGTATGCCAAATAGCTTCCTGCCGCCATCTACACAACAAGAAAAAGGAGTAGTTCTCCTGGGAGATGCTATGAATATGCGACATCCTCTCACAGGTGGGGGTATGACTGTGGCCTTCAATGATGTCGTTCTTCTGTCAGACTTACTATCTCCTGAGCGCATACCTAGCCTAGCCGATACGGAGGCGATTCGAAAGGCCATGAAAGAATTTCACTGGAAGCGCAAGAACCTCACTAGTATCATTAATATACTTGCCATGGCACTCTACTCACTATTCGCGGCCAATGATCGTCAGCTCAAAGCCCTACAAAAAGGTTGTTTCGTCTATTTTCAAAAAGGAGGGAATTGCGTCGATGGTCCAGCCGGATTGCTTGCAGGGATTATTCGTCAGCCGCTGATACTTTTCTATCATTTTTTCGCCGTGGCCCTGTTAAGTATCAAAGTTATCGCACTCGAAATCATCAAAGATGCTACTAGCATATGGAAGTTACCCCTGGTTGTTGAAGAAAGTATATTGATCTTTTGGAAAGCCTGTCTTGTACTTTTTCCTTTCATATTTAGTGAATTGCGGGCCTGATCGTCCAGGGATTTCAGAGTCTTCATTTCCAGGATTAACGTATTATTATATATCATGCGGCATTTTTACTCCATTTTTTCAACCTAAGCCATATATTGAGGTAAACGAATTAGACTAAAGACAATAATAATTTTGGAATTTGGGAACCAAGGAAGGTGAAAGAAAATTTGTAGCTTGATTTACATGTCGGTCACCACAGGACACAAGTATTTAACTGAATTTCTTTGTGTTTTTGTCAAAGTTGAAAATGGTTCTTCGCAAAATAATAACTTATTGTCGAAGTATGTGACTTATTGCGGGTAATAACACAAACTTATCATTCACCAATTGGCGAATATACGTAGTGCCAGTCTTCTCTCTGCTAGTTACACGTACACGTAGTTGTAACATACCAATCAAATAAACGAGCAGAGATTGTGCATAAGTTCAAAATATAAGTCCCAATTTCAAGTAACCCACTCCAAGAAACTTAGTTTTGCTCATTTATTGATCTATTTGGATGCTACTACGCCTATTCTCACACCAGATGTCATCCTATACAACCACAGAGTCATCAAGAGACCTTCCATTTTAGCATCTACCTGGAGATGCGAAAGTAACGGGGATATATCTACTGTTATTTACCAGTACATGAATATAAAGGCGCTATCAGTTAGAGTTGAAAAGAATAATGTTCGAGTTTACGATGACCATAGGACGACTCTAGGGACACCGTTTGTTTGTAGAAAATCGTAAGGATTATAACCGTTAATTCAAAAGACTTAATATTTATATCTAACTACGATACATATATATATAGATATTGAGCAGCCACTAGGAAAAACAAGGAAAAGTTAAGATACGAACAACCCAAAAATAAATAATACGAGTATTTCGTGATGGTCGTATGCGATGTGAGATAGGACCTAACAACTGACGAACACATGCTAGCGAGGATATTGATCGACCATGTTGTTGAGCTCGACGGGAAAAAATAGAAATCATGGTGGCGCTAGCGTTCTAGAACATCAAACTCTTCATTTTCCAACATGGTTATACTTTATATCTGTCGATGTACCACAGCTTCTTGAAATGGCTAAGTATTCTGAAGTCGCAAATCTTGATATTAAGGATAATCTGTCATTTTGAAAAAATTTTCAGTCTGAGTTTATTCCTGATACCAGGTAAGCTGTGGACATTCTTTCGAAGCCGCTGTCTAAGGATTAGTTTGAAAAGCCACACTATAGACTCGGATCGTTCGACGGCATATGAGGTGAAATAGTCTGAAGTACTCTTGTACCATAGTACCAGCCAAATATCTGCAGGACTACCGAAATCTTAGGGTCGGATGGTGCAGTGGTACACCGTTCAGTCTATTCTTCCAAGTAGAGGCTGGACACACGCCCCACTCGAGACAGGAGTAAACTGGTTCGAATCCAGCAAGACCCCCACACCACTTCCCTCGCGGTGATACTGTATTCGTAGAATGACGAAAGCATGCTCAGATAGCCACAGGTTTTTCTCGCTTTTCCCTGTGGTGGGTATTCACGGAAGAGGGTACATGTCGTAAGGCGTTATTCTCGTAGTGGTATCTGCAAATGAAATCTGAGTATGAGTGTTCCAAACGTCAAACAGAGTTATTCTACGTCACATACATATCTTCCGTAATCATTCGCGTCATAGCCTCAGGCTGCATACGCAAAAATGATTTAAAAAAAAAAAAACCCCCCTTTGGCCTTTATTATAGCTGCAACACGCGACGGCATACTCTCAACTAGAGTCTGACATAAAATTGGATCTAAGTTTTGCCAAATTTCCCCAAGTCTTTCCCACAATTCATGTATACCTTTCGGTGGCTCTGGATACTCACCGAGTCGACATGTGAGCCGACCCCTAAGATGCTCAATCGGGTTCATATCCGGCGATTGAGAGGGCCAATTCATTGTCTTGAGATTTGTAGAAGCTATCCAGCTTTCTGTGTTCTTGGATGTGTGCTGTGGGTCGTTATCTTGCTGGAAGATGAGCTCAGTTGCAGGTACCGAGTCGGGATCTCTGGCAATTCTATCCATAGTAGGTACTAGAAAATGATCCACGATTTCCAAATACTGTTGAGAATCCATTCGTCCAACTATACGGCCCATTCCACCTATCCCATACCATGACATACACCCCCATATCATTAGATTGCCCCCACCAAACTTCAGGGTCTCTTTGATCGCTTCTGGTTGCAAATTCCTTGGACCTTTAACCCAAGAAGATTTCATCCCATCGCTATTTAGCCTGTTTATTTTGGTTTCGTCTGACCAAATCACCCTTTCTAGTCTTCTTTCGTCCAATTTTCGCGGCACAAAGCCCAGTTCAAGCGAGCTCTCTGATGAGCTTTCGACAGCTTTGGTTTCTTCTTTTTTATCGCCTTCTGACCTTACTCCCTTAAAGCCCGCCGGACAGTCTGAGCAGAAACTTGATCTTCTCTATCTGAATTTACTAGTTTGGACGCTCCTGCTGCCGTCTTAGCGCTCCCATTTACCATTAAACGGGCGATTTCTCGCTAGTCTCCAGCTGATAGTTTTTGTGGCCGTCGGTTCTTTAATTTCGGTGCTTCCTTCACTATCATCTTTCGGTATTTTACAACAGTGGCATGACTGAGTCCTGATATTGCTGAAATGTCATTCGTTGATTTCCCTTCATAGACTCATTTTGCAATGGATGTTATTTGGTCGGGAGATAACTTTTTCATATTTTTTAAAGAAAAGATTACTTTGATAAAAATCCCAATGAATCTCGTTCAGGGTAGAAGTAATTTCAAAAGTTAAGTATGAATCAATTGATGAAATAATTGTGATACTGGAGGCTGAATGATTCCTCTAAATACAATTAATCTGACTTTTATGTTTCCTTTTTACATGATGGTTGGAGTTCTTTGACGCCTTAGTTCAAACTCTGTCTTTTCCAATCGATTGAATTCCATTGAGATTCAATTTATGCTACAGATACACTTATCACCTCACCGATCAATTCGATTGTATTTCAAATAACGCTACTTCTGTAGCTTTTACCTAATTGACAGGTCGTATCTGTTAAGGAATCGCGAAGTTGATAAGAACATGAAAGGTCGTGTGTCAAAAATAATTAACATTTTTAACTGGAAGATCTTTCTCGACACTCTCTCTATTTATACATGCCGTGATCTTTGCTTCCAAGCTTGCACTCTTGACCCTCCGCAGTGGCCTCTGAGCCATTGACCTCTCCTGCCTCAGACCTTCGCTCTACGTTGCCTAGAATTCTTTGACTCCCGTTGGTAGGGTAGCTTTCGGCCACTTGTCGAGTAGTACATGTATCAGAAATTGTGAGGTGAAAAGTGAGAAAAGGATGAGGATAAAAGTTAAATGAAGATTAGAAAAGTTCCTGCCTTTTCAAGAAGTTGTAAAGAGATAAATTATAACGATAAAAACGAGTTCAACAATGATGAATTTGGGGATGTCAAATCTGGTATTTCTTCTTCTCTGTCCCCCCATAAAGCCTTCTAAGATACATATATCTATATTCTTCTAGTTTCATGAGCATTCTAGCATTAAAACAAACTGTAATATGTCCGACTCGAAATTGGCATATGAGTCGCTGACTGAAACCTCTGTTGATAAACCAGAGCTGAATCAAAAGTTCTTAACACAAGATGTCGCGTACCTGAGACGTGATGGGATGATGAGCGCGACGTTGAGAAATCGCGACTGAGATAACACGGACCACATAACAACTGATGAAACTAATATTAACGCCCTAATTCCACTCTAGCGTATGTTTAGAGGTGAAACTTATTTCTCACACTCCTCCCTCAGACTTGGCGATGTAATGAGGCATGATAGAGTCTGAGATGTAATTCTCACAACATGAAAGCGTTGCCGTTGTATCGTAGAGTTGTATAGGCAGAGTCACAGCTGGTCGTTGAGCTCGGTTCGGTTATCCGAGTCCTACTCGGCTCTCCTCCGACGGCTCGAGCGCCTCCCCGGGCCCTGTCGGTTCCCAAGCCACCCCCCGAGAATCCAGACTGGGATGGTCCTCGAGACCAACCCCTATCCGGGCACAGCCCGTCACACTATCTTCACCATTCATCTATATATTAGCTTAGAAATCGGTCAATTCATTTTCCATGGTTGTTTAGAGGTACAGATAATAAGAAATTACAGAATGCAAGAGAAAATATCTTGTGGATTGGATGGCTAGTTGGGAAAAGATCTTTGAGTTCTTGTATCAAAATGATGCTTCCAAAACTGGTCGAGTAATTGAGAACGCCAAGACCACAAAAGAATAAACAATTCTCTTTTTTTTTGCTTCAAAAATGTCTCTGCGATAGTAAAGTAATTAAATTTTCATATAATGCTGTAATATTTTCATTTCAAGATCATGGTGTAAAGTTATGGTCAAATGTATTAGATTTGGTGATTTATTCGACCACTTTTGTAAGCTACTGTAAGGTAATCGGCTCAGTGATAATCCAATTGGTCCAAGCCTGGACGGTAGCGGGTGGAAGGACCGGGTAGTTAGCCGCAGTAAATGATGTCGCTTTTATGCCGAGCGGATAGTGCGAATATTGATCCGGGTAACTAAGTCGGGAGGCGTTCCAAGCGAGTGACCCGGGAGTTGTTCCGATCTCGCCTAAATCCAACACGCCTCTCGTTGTAACAATGTGGGGCAAGACTTAAACAAGGCTCCTCATTGGAAGATTTCATTGCGTTGGCCAATGAGAGCTCTTTTTTGAGTCTTACTCTTCATTGTTACACCGAGAGGCGAGTGTAGGCATATTCGCTGTCAGGTTTTGATATTCCTTGACGAGAATTTAAATCTCAATCAATAGTTTTTCAAATGGAACTTAAATGTAACATGTGTAGACGCGACTCAAGAGTGTCAGTTTTAAATTAGACGGGAGAGGAATGTTTGTAGTAATTTATGTCTAACTGAGATTAGGGTTAGGCCCAATCTTACTGGCTTCACGCGCTGGGGTAAAGCATGCCAGGGCTTATTGCAATAGTTGCTGGGGATTCCTCTTTCCCTAACAAAAAAGAGGTTCAGACTATTATAAAGAGAGTCACGAGACTGAAGCAGTCTGTCAACATGTGAAATGGAGAGAAAATTTTTAAGAATTAAATCAACACTAGGCCATGGCCCAACGCTTTGTAACCGTGTGATCACGAAGTACTGAATAATCTTACCAACGGATGACAAGGGAGGTTGGTGAAGGTGGGTGGATCAACTGAATATATCTAAGTCTCTAAGTGGGAATCTGGAGCGGATTTCCGTCAAAAAATTCGTTTCCTGATGCCACTTAGTGAGTTTGATCGCCCCATTTACTGTGCCGAAAAGAGGTGATATCATCAAACTGGGTCCTGTGAGCTTTGGGGGTCTCAGAAGTGGCAGTATACAATGTCACATGTAGCTGGAAGACATAAAATCACCACTACTATAGCATGAATGAGCATTTTCATGGATAGACCGTTCGTGATAGATGGTAAGGTCACCGTGCCTTGAACGAGATTTAAGAATGAGGGCGATGAGGGACCCGGGCAAGGAAAGCTTTGCCGAGCACGCCTCCAAAATTTTGATTTGGAGGTCTCCATATGACTGAGGAAATTTAACCTCCCAATTATCCTATAGAGCTATGCTTGACGACTCCTCAATCTATTTTTTGGACGATTCTAGGGCCAATGAGGAAGAAATAAGCAGTGGCATGAACAAAGCTTTTTTTTCTAAATCATTCTTGCGTATGCAGCTTGAGGCTATGACGCGAATGATTACGGAAGATATGTATGTTTCGCAGAATGACTCTGACGTCTAAAGCACTCATACTCAGATTTCATTTGCAGATACCACTATGAGAATAACGCCTTACGACATGTACCTTCTTCCGTGAATGCCCACCATGGGGAAAAGCGAGAAAAACCTGTGGTTATTTGAGCATGCTTTCGTCATCCTACGAATACAATATCGCCGCGAAGGAAGTGGTGTGAGGCTCTTGCTGAATTCGAACCAGCTTTCTCCTGTCTCAAGTAGGGCATGTGTCCAAGCTACCCAGACTCTACCCGGGAGAAAGGCCCAGACGGTGTACCGCTGCATCATCCGACCCATGAGCAGAGCTTCTTTTGCGGCAATGTCTCCCAGTGTTTTACTTTGAATTCCAGTTTGACTGGGGAACCAATAAATCTTGATTTTACCTGACTTGGTAGAGAGAGACGAGCTCGACTTAGCCAACTTGATGCCCCCTAAGCGATATTTAAGAAGACCATTTGCGAAGAGCAAACTGAGACTGATAGTAGACGTTGGGCGACTTTCAAGTTATCAAGTCGTACCTAAAGAGTATTAGCGAATCAAGAATATGGGAGTTGCAGCGCTGATTCTAGTGCTAATGTTGTTGAGGTGGCCTTGATGTCGAAAGTAGTATTAGGGGGGCTCAGGGTGATTGATTCCTGGTGTAGGACGCGGCCCGTTTAGAAGGTAACTATGCTGGCACCTAGTCGAGGTCTGGTACTTGTCTCAGCTAGGGCAACGTCTGAGTAGACAACTATATCCTAAAAAGGAATTTTCTTCGAGCGATGGAAAGGTGTTGTGCTGACTCGGTTATGACTCAAGGATATCTGGAGTTTGAAGCTTATGGACAACGTGCCAAGTGACAGAGTTGCTGAAACTAATGAGTCATGTATAACATCTTCTTTTATATAATAATAGAACTCGCATTGTAGTTTCATAGTAGGCATCGGATATTTGATATTGGAGGTAAGATGTATATAGATACTGCCATAGTCAGAGCAGCAAGAATAATAGTCTCCATCGTGACCATCAAGGCGATATTCCATCCACTATACGCATTCAGTATAATCATTTATATCGTACTTACCATTCATTCACACCATTGACTATTCCATCGAAGGACAGCTCCATCACTAGACAAGTCGCCAACCACTCCACATCCCCATTTAACCTTATAACAAAAGGCGATCTAGTGACTTACCAGGTAGTAGCTAACTAGCCAGCCTTCTTGGACACGCCAAGGGTGTTATTGAAGAAGATTGATAAATCCCTTCCTGAGAATGTCAAAGATTAAACCCGAGAAGCGATATACCTGCGAAGAATAGGCCGTGATCTACCGTGGCATTGATACCGGGTGACATCATGTGACTAGTTCCTTTGTTCCAGAATCTTCCACATTCTCCGAAGGGGAAAAGGAGTCCAGCGCCGATCTGGTTTATTTTGTTGATTATTCCATTTATATCCTATACAAGTCTATGACTATTGTAGGATGTATAATCCAAAGGAGTGCATCTTAAAGTACTTGTTACCTACAAGCTTATCAATTTTTCTAATTCCAGTCTTGTGCATGTGAACAATTTGAGTGCACTTGACTCATTATCCCAGCACCTGTTACCGGTTGACCGTATTGTGGCTTAGGCGGGCACCTAAGCGAGGTTAGAGGCGGTTACACCATTTCTAATTATGCGAATGACGAAAGGGGAGACAGCTTAGATGACGTCTGGCTGAGAACGAGATGACATCTGTTTAAAGGACTATCTGATAGTAAGGAAAAGGGTAGGTTAGGAAGGAGTATAAGTAATCTTCATTGGTAGCAGTGTTTTTCTTTCTTCCTTAATTAGTTCAATGAATCGAATTCTATCACGACCTGCTTGGTTCCATCACTGCACCGATCTGCTTCTCTACGCTTCCTTGTAATTTTACTAATTCGTCACTAAGTGAGGACTAAGGCTAAGCAGTCTTTTATAGCCTTCTATAAGATTCCTCAGTGTTCTATGTGCCTCTAGAATAGCTTTGAAGGGTTGTTATCAGATCGAGCAAGGGTCATACCAGAGTTTTATAAGTAGCGGCTCCCTCTTTGTATGTAGAGATTCTTCAGGCCTGAATCTTGAGAGCTGGTTATTGCTCAAATCCAATCTAGTCTTGATCCATAGTCATTGCTATTGTCTTGTCTAGAGAGTCCTCAGTCCACGCTCATGGTTCATCGTCGTTTTCCGCACTAAGGTATTCAGTTATCGTTTAAGGTCATGCCCCTCACAATACTCAACTATCTTGCGATAGGAACCATGTGGCTCAGCACCGGGGGGGGGGGTGCTTGGGAACCAATAGATGCGTGCGGTCTCCGGCGATGCGAAGTTTTAAGTCTTACTCGATTGATGGCGGGAGAATCCCTGCTTCACGATCAAGAGCTGGGACTGGAGTAGTCCGATAGATTGGTAAGGTCGTCCGGGTGCTAGTGAGAATTACATTGTGGAGAAAAAGAGTTCAGCCTCAACTAGATTAGAGATTGCTTCATTATAAGCTGCAGCTCTGGTGGGACCTGGCGAATACATTTCAGCGCCGTAGTCAGCAATGGGTAATGTATAGGCGGTTACTACTTGTCGGAGTGGTTTAGATGAAATTCCTCTTAAAGTGTTCCCGAATGTCACAAGCGGCATGTAAGCAGTGGGGTCAGGCCAAAGTTTGCCATCCCACATGATACACGAGATAGATGCATCACCACTCGGCTAAAAGGCCGGACCAGAATCATAAAACACTTTGATCGCGCGATCTCCATATGTAAGTTATACAACAGAGGCATTCATGACACCGAGGCTGCAAAGGGCATTTGCGACCTTTACAGTTTCGTCGGTGAGAATATTGATATGCCACTGAAAAGATAATCTTTTATGAACGTACACTCCAAGCCATCTAGTAAGAGGGCGAGTAATATTTTAAGCAATAGAAAAATGGCCATGTGCGATAGAAGGTGTAGAGCTTAGATCTTTGTCTACGCGCCGGCGTGAGGAGAGTTGCAGTTGAGATTTTCCTGGATCAAAGATTATACCTTCTTCCGGACCCCAGATCAGGGCTTCTTTCAGTGATAGAGTTAGACTGATGCAACTCTCTTTAAGCGAGTTTCAAGTCTCTAGGAGTGCCACATCATCAGCATATCCAAGTCTTCGTGACGAGCGGCCCGTTCTTAAATGAGGAGAGGTGTAAGGCATGAACAAAATCGGAAATGTAGGAGAGCCATGGGGAGGAACGCATTTTACTTTCTGTGGTGAGCTAGTTACACTGTCTTACTTGATTTGTAGCAAGCGGCCGGTTGCAAACAATTCCGCCCACCTGACCAAGCAATCAGGAATTCAGGATTGCCTTCAACCAAATAGTATGTGCGTCGGGATAACCAGGCCATAGCGTTCTATGATTCTGGTCTGGTGTGACTGTAACCAAGCTGGTTACAATGAGATCGATTGATTAATTTTGTATGAAGGGAAAAATCTGATCTGAAGTCTAAATTACATATATACGTTTACAGTCACGTGCTAGATTAGGTTATCACCAAATCATTGTGCAACGGTCAGACCGTAACATCTGGCCTTTTTGCCAGGTGTTTGTGCATCTACCTCTTGTATTATGAAAGACGGCACCCTTCAGCTTGTCACCCACCTCTATCTCTTGTTTCTTGTCTCGCTATCTACATGCCGCTTCTGAGACAGGCCGTTCCTGTTCGTACTTACGCCTTCCAAGTCTGCCAGGCAGTTCAGCATCAGGAGCTTCCTTAAAATCAAAGGTTAGCATACTGGCCTAGCGACCTTTGTTTAAAGCCCTTTTGAAATCATGCGTGAGATATGCATTAATTTCAGCGGCGGATTAAGTAGGTAAGGCACCGAAGTGTTGGTTAGTATCTGTTTAAAGGGATATTGATTCAGAACTGCAACTAATGCTAGCAGTGATGAAACAAGTCGTCTTCGATAGAAATAGTTGACAAAGGAACTTGTTCTTCGTATTTCTTTTCAGTGTATCTCATTTTATTATAATATCTAATGGAGAAATTCAAATAGTCTATATACACATTTCAATAATGGCCGTCCCATTACAGATACGAGGAAATACTTCCCTAGTAACTTCCAAATAACTTGTTGCTGCAAGTTACGCCTCTTTAGAGCCCAAAGCGCTGTATACAAGCTTAATCGCATGTGTACTGTGAGGGGCTGTCAGCAATACAATGTAAACAAAGTAAGCTGGCCGAAATACTGTCTATTTCTAAACATAAGAGGAAGAGTATTTAGTTACATTAGAGGAGCTGTTTTACCAACACAAGTCCAAGTTGTCATAGCAACTATTTTTGTTCACGTGACCAGTTCCCAACCTCGCTTTCGCCTCTATCGCTACTAGTACAAACTAGTGACAAAGTAAGGCACAGCCTGTAACATGTACAGACGTGGTGGCAATACAAGAAACTTGTTGATCATTCAAGAGAAATGTATCAATTATGCTCAGACCGATCTACATTTCCAACAGTATCATATGCCAGAAAGAAATCTAAGCGATACGCTTGATTGTTAGGAATCCTATTGTGGGCAGGCAAGAACTTGTGTTTGAAAGGTTTAATAAAGCTAGAGAGTAAAGTTTGGCTAACAGAAAGTATTTAAATACACAAATTAAGCGAACACTACGCTAAACCACACGTAATCATAACTGACACTGTTCCGAGGTATCTGTCACATGACATTGATTAATAGCCGTTCAAAACTCTTACCCAACACCAAAAGGAGTGCTATTGTAGGGTAACAGTGAGGGGAAGAAAGGTTGGATTATTTTGGGCTTCTAGATCATAGTAAGAGTGGCTAATCAGAAGTATATGTGGTGGTACCCCAGAGTGAGATATCTGTGGAAAAGAGAGAAAACTTGCTCCGCTACTAAGGGCCAAGCATGACGAAGAATCGCCGTCGGAATCTATTTCCTGGTAGGAACATTATTGCCGACGTTGAGTGCTGAGTCCTGGAATTGTTTTTGGCTTACTTGTGGGAAAGGAAGATCATTGGTAGGGACCATGGGGGCGTCCATAATTATGCTTTCATCTTGGCGTATTGGTTTTAAAATAAAGTCTTTTTCACAAAGTATTTGGAGTTAAGTAGAAGAATCAAAAATTGATTAACAAATAGGACCTTAAGGGTCCTATGTAATACAAATAATTCCAAAATAGAAGCATATAGATATATGGAAGCTTCTAGATTAGTAAAATTATCAAGAATCAGAGAAATATCGGGAATAACGGAAGCGTGTGGTAACATTTAGAATATTCCAGAGCCAAGTAAAGAGTTCCTCGCTTATTCTCAGTTATGAATATCCTTGCCACTTAGATAACTTCCTCAGGTAATGGTCGAGGCATATCCAGGCTTTAGCCTATAACACTTCAAGGAGGTTGACTTGGATATAAACTGCGAGAAATTCCCTTCTTCCCGCGAGATATATGACAGAGGCGCTCTCTAGGTATCTAGGGCCTTTGAGCAGAGGTGGTGAATAGGAGCCCGTGGACTTCTATTATTTTGTTATCCCGAAGATGTCTCTGCTCGTGCAGGCCATTTTCACTCCTGTCTGTATAAAAAGCTATCTTGGCCTTCTTCAGGGTCTTGTGATACTCATTCTGGATTTTTATGAATTTGATTTTCGTCAGGAGACTCTTGATGAGTCTCTTATACCTTAGACGTGCGGCTTTGCAAGAGTTTTCCTATCAAGAGTCACCCTTGTCATGCCCCGAAGAGTAACAAACCGAGCCAGTAAGCGCCAACTGATGTGACGGCTGATAAGCCGATATGTACCTGTAGCCTATAATGATTATCACAGGCGAACAGTGCATAGGATCAGCAAAGGTGGGGCTCTATACAGCCCTATTCTCTAATGCAATCTCCCCCGCTAGCGATCGGCAGAAGCACATATTTAGTTTAGCTCAAATGGAACATTCTCGAAGATTGATATCATCTAATTATCTATTGTGGAAGTCGAGAGAATGTTCGGGAATAGGTAGCCAGAAGAACAGATAGGAGGCAGGGCGTATAAGTAGTTGATGTCAGAGACAGTTGATTATTTCTCCTTCATAGATAAATATAAACTACATTAAGGCATATCGTCGCTCAAGCACCAATCGCCGAACCGTGACAACTGAATGGCGTCTTACACGGCTTGGACAACGAAATGGAGTTATGAAATATAAGTGTTGAAGGGCTTCAAAGAAGAATTGCGATTTAGGGATCGTTATGTATTGCCAGCTATTGGAGAGGTTGTACAGCTCCTCATAGGAAAGTACAACCTTTTGTTTAACACTTGTAAAGATTTTCGGTTCGTATTTGATCAAGCAATCGGCTAAAAGTAAGTGTAACTGTCGGAATAAGACAAAAGGAATTCCTGGCAATCACGTGATTAAATACGGCGTTATTTATATTGAAGAATTTTGTACATTACCTGACTTAGTGAAATATATATATATATGATCATAATTGAAACCCTCTGTATTTCAGAACCCCCCTCTGTGCTAGCACATCGAGACCGGTGATTTACCGACACTGATCAGTGAATCCGTAAACACGGTTCACAGATTCGCAAGGTATTCAACGAAGGAACGCAAGTCAACCCTGACCACGTGTCAAGCCTCGAAATTGGAATTGGATCAGATACGTCCTAATCCAAGGAACATTTCACGCGTCCATCACGCAACAACCACCTCTTTTCCAGATTAGTACACCAACCGGTTAACCTTTTGAAAAGACGACAAGTATGACATCCAAACTACCACCCCGAGGAATTGAAGAACCATCGACTGCAGATCCAGAAAAGCTAACTCAATATATCTATGATATAATTGACGCCTGGGAAAGAAACAATTTCCGCGATTGGGAACTCTGGGAACTCTACTACAACTGCTTCGAAGGCTGGACAGAGAATGAATTCACTCGAATCGACAGCATAACGAAATCCAAACTTCGAAAGTATCTCATCGAACACGGTGTTTACATGACAAGAACCCTCGAGAAAGGAAAAGGAAATATCGCGAAACAGCTCATGCAACCTCTCGAGATAGATACTTATCATGTTTGGACATCAGAAGAATTTGATTCTTGGGCAAACCCCCAAACTGGCTCACGCTTCGAAATTGACAGCGTATTCAACCCTCAAGACCCTTACTATAGCGGACCGAAACCAGATGATACCACGCCAACGAACGATAAGATGAAAAAGGACGGATTCAAGAAAAGTAAAGGGAGCAAAGACAAGGAACAAGATGAGGACGCGTTATCTGCAGCCAATATATCCCATGAGAATTCTAGCTTTTATGAAGATCGTCCACAACCGAAGAATAAACAGTTGGAGTCCCTCATAAGGCTTTACAAGGAAACAGACAAGTATAAGGATGGCACGGACAGTTTTGACTACAAGCTCATGATTTTTCTTGACAATTGCCACAACGCGTGTGTCGAACCCAAGAATTATGCCAGTGCTCTAACAAATATGTTTGCTTTGCCTGCTAGAGACGTCTACTTGGATGCAACCTTAAACAAATTCGACATGTCTTTTGAACAAAGGTGCAAATACATGAAAAATCATTTTGAGACAGAACCATGGCGAATTAGGAGAGAAAATATTTGGAACGGAATGGATTTACCTCTTCTTTTACGGCAACACCCGGAACGGAATTTATCAGAAACCTTTGAATGGCTCAACGCAGAAACTCGACGAGTTCAAAGAGGGCTGCCAAATCATCAGGGAGACTTTGCACTATGCCAAAGAATAATTAGTGCTTGTTACGGATGCCCCGAACTTAGGCCAGTACTTCTTGAGCCTCCACCAGATGCCGAAGGTGTTTGCAACAAGATTCGCGCACAGATAGCCCAGTTGGAATTCACAAGCCCGACAAGTAGTTACATCCAGACTGTACTAGTTTCTACCACAGCTCACATGGTAGACAGACATTACAACACAGCCAATAATAACAACAGATTCCAGATCAGGAACAATAGAAACAATTTCAAGAGAAATGATTTCAAATCATCTAAGAACTGGTCCAAACGCTGTCTTGTGTGCACTAAACCGGAATGCTGGTCTACAAACCATTCTCCTGAAGAGCGACAGAAAGCATATGATCGAATCAAGAAAAAGTTTCCTCTTAAAAACGATGCCGCGGTACAACAATTCATCATAGATTTCGAAGGTTTGACGGGTGAGGACGAATTTGATGCCATGTTGGCGAAATGTGAAGCAGAGTTTGACAAAAATGAAGATTCGGAGGATTTTTGGCCTGGAGAAGAGCTAGGATTTGTTGGTCTTGTTGAGGAAATAGGTGGGGAAAAGTCTGTGGCATATTTCAATGACCAGACTGTTAAACACATGTTCACGACGCCCAGAATCTCATCTTCTACACTAGATGATGAAAAGTCTCAGTCAAAAGATCCAATTTTCATTGTGTGCAACGATGAAATCGAAAATTTATCTAATTTTGAAGTTCTTGATCTACCACATGTTGCAATTGAGATGATTCATACGTTTGGAGAAGTTTCCACTCTGGGAGATCAGAAGAATAAATATGATGACAGACATTTTCACGGACTGTTGATCGACACCGGTGCCGCCGGAAATTCAACTGTCGGAGTTGGTCAAGTCAAGGCTCTTCAGCGATTGCAAAAAGGAATTCAAATTGACAAATCAAAGGCAGGTGCAGCAAAGATCACGGGAATTGGGAAAGGTGTTTTTGCATCTCTTGGAACTGTTGTACTCGATACACCCATCGGCCAAGTCTCTTTTCACGTTGTTCCATGTAATATTCCATTTCTACTCGGTCTCAGGGATATGGACAGGCTAAAATGTACTGTCAATACCATCCAAAATACGATGAAGGATGGAAAAATAGTGGCTTCTCTCATTCGTAAATACGGACACATTTGGATGACTTTAGGACATATTCAATCCCTTTTCATCTACTCAGATGACGAGCCTCCAATCTGTTACTTTACGGAACAACAATTACGTACTATTCATCGCAGATTCGGACATCCCTCTGCAACCAGATTTTGGAAGATCCTTAAACGGGCCGGTCACAACCCTGACTTTCAACTAATCGAACGTCTAACAAAGTTCTGCCGAGATTGCCAGCTGCACAGCAATAAGCCCCTTCGCTACAAATTCTCACCCCACAAAGACAACGAATTCAATCATACTGTTTGTGTCAACATTCTCTGGCTTGAAGATGGCCCCGTTTTACACATCGTGGACGAAGCAACCTCATTTTCTGCAGCCGAGTAGCTCAAAGGTACCGAAAGAGAAAGTGCAGAAGAAGTATGGAACGCCATCCTGAGATGTTGGATCAACGTTTATACTGGCCCGCCAGAGCATCTCGTACATGATGCTGGTAAGAATTTTTCTTCTGCAGCGTTCCGCAAGAACTGCTCTGAAAATAAGATCGAGACCACAGAAGTTCCTGTGGAAGCCCACAACTCTGTAGGAAAGGTCGAACGAGCTCATAAACCTCTCCGACGAGCATATAGCATATTTAAGGAACAATTTTCTGGCCAAGGCGTCGACCGCGACACCCTTCTTTCTATGGCTGTGAAAGCTTGTAATGACACAGCTGGACCAGACGGCCTAATCCCTACTCTCTGCGTTTTTGGCACCTACCCGCGGCTGACATGGGATGACGCGCCTGCACCAACTGCAATCAAGAGAGGAGAAAGTATCAGAAAAGCTATAGCAGAACTCCGAAAATATCGCGCAAATCAAATGCTCCAACAAGCTGCTAGAATGCGGAACGGACCAAGCCACCCTTACTTAGAGAGTATACCGATCAATGGCTTAGTCCGTGTATGGCGTGAAGGTGAGAATAAGAAAGGACTTTGGACTGGACCATGGAAATTAGTCGATAAAGATGGAGAAACAATCACTGTTGATATCAACGGCAAGCATCGGAATTTTAGATCCACATCTGTAAGAAAATGGTTCGATAAAGATGATGACTTAGGTGATGTGCAGAACCAATCACACAACAGTCAAACCCAACAACAGAATCAGCCACAACCGACATCAGTACCACCTCAAATACCGATACGTCGAAGTCAAAGAGAAAGACGTTTTCAAGGAAACTACCAGTATCAAATAGAAAGCGAAGATGACCCAAGTCAAACTTTTTTTATCAACCCAAGAACAGGAATCCCTACAATTGTCTATCAATCTCCGCAGAAGAGGTCTAATCAAAACCCCTGGTGAACCATTCGAAGCATCTACTAGACAAGAAATCGAAGGTCTGATGAACGCGGGTGTTTTTGACCTCAAAAGTTTTGACGACAGCATGGTCGGCAAGCGAATTTTCAAGTCAAGAATGGTAAACACAGTAAAAGGAAAGTTGACGCTCACACCATTCGAAAAATCACGATTAGTTGTACAGGCTTACAACGATGCTGGAAAATCTACGGTTTTGACGCAATCACCCACTGTCCAACGGGCAAGTATCAGGCTGATTCTCGCTCTTTTGATAGCTTTCATGAGAAAATACAAACACGTTTTTTTTCTCAGGGATATTTCCCAAGCATATACTCAATCGAAAACCCCACTTGCTAGAGATATTCTTTGCTGGCCCGCTCCAGAAGTTATTCGCGCCCTGAAGTTAGGCCCAAATACTGTCATGAAAATGCTAAAGTCACTTTATGGGATTCCAGAAGCCGGCAACCACTGGTTTGGTTCCTATACTAAGCACCTGAAAGAGTCGCTCGATATGCAAACCTCATGCTTCGACTCTTGCTTATTAATTACTAATAGTGGATCACCATTTGGGATAACTGGGATGCAAGTCGATGACACTCTGTTTATCAGAACCGAAGATTTTGTTCAACTTGAAGACAGCCAGATTAAGAAAGCTAAATTAAAATCCAAAGACATTAACCGTCTCACAGAAAATAGCTCCCTTCACTTCAACGGTCTAACAATCTCACTCAAGGATAGTAATCTAATGGTCCAACCCAACGGCCAGGGTAATAAAATCCAACTCGTTAATCCTTTAGATTCCAACCGCTCGGCAATTTATAAGAAAATGCGGGCACTTGGAGCTTGGCTTGCCTCTTCTTGTCAACCTCTTGTAGCTTTCAGGCTCTCGAGGGCGGCTCAGTACCAAGAACCAAATGATGATGAAATTAGGGAATTAAATTTTGCCCTCCGAATCCAAAAGAATAACCCAAGCTTTGGATTAAGATATGTTGATCTCAACATTGAAGACGGCTTAGGCGTATACGCTTGGGTAGATGGGTCCCTTGCTAACAATAAGGACCTTCATCTCAAATTGGCTTTCTTATATCGATCGGCAACGAGACACGTGGAATCAACACTTTCACCTTTCATGGGAACCTAATCCATTGGAGCTCTACCAAATGTAAGCGAGTCACCCGCGCTGTACTTGCCTCCGAGCTTTACGCAATGACCCAAGGCTTAGACATCGCTATCCCACTCTGCATGACTATCAATCAGATCACTCGCCAGCTAGGTTTACCTAGTACACCTCTCATAATTTGCACAGACAGTTTCAGTTTGTATGAGTGCCTCGTCAAGCTCGGCACAACCAAAGAAAAGCGCCTTATGATTGATATCATGGCCATTCGCGAGTCGTACGAACGCAGAGAATTGACGGAGATACGCTGGATAAATGGGAAGGACAATCCGGCTGATAGCATGACAAAGAGCAATCCAACAACTGCTCTTCAACGGCTTCTCGATTCCAATGAATTGGAATGCAGATTGCAAGGATGGGTAGATAGGGGAGTATAACAAGGACATGACTCTGGGAGGCTATTGAAAAATTTTGGAGTTAGGAGAAAGGATTTATGGTGATTGCCATATTTAAAGAGTTGCCAATGTTGGAATAAGACAAAAGGAATTCCTGGCAATCACGTGATTATAAACGGCGTTATTTATATTGAAGAATTTTGTACATTACCTGACTAAGTGAAATATATATATATATATATATATATATGATCATAATTGAACCCCTCTGTATTTCAGAACCCCCTGTTGCGGGATCAATTGATGGTGGTAAACACCAGAGCAAGTCCAAATATAAAATCAGTTAATTATTCTAATCTACTGAAAGAACTTAGGAAGAATTTCCCTTCTCATATATATACACATTTGCGCTCCCTGCATAGAGCCTGCTTGTAACTATTATTACTGCGATCTCCAACCTCGTGATTAGTGGTGTTGTTAAATACGGATTCCAGCCATTTTAATATAAGGGCTAGCCTTGCGAGTATCGACATATCCGCCTCGCCAATAATGGTCTTGGCGATACCAGCCTCGCTAGCGGTCAGCCTCGCGAATAATGACGTTCTGGCGCAGCCAGAATAAGCCTCGGGGATCTATCCCGTAACATCACCCCCCCTTTTTGGTTGTCGTCGCCTGCCAGTTTGCGTCCCAAGATCTTTTTCTCCAACATTGTCTCCTGTCCCATATTTCTGTTCGAAGGTATCGAGTGCGGATGTATCTTCAAATTCGCAACGTGGCTCCCAGGTCGGCTCTGCTTGTTTGAGCCATTTCACGAGTAACATCCGTCGGAAACCTCTACCACGAGGATGTTTCTCGGCCCTTAGAACGCGTTCAACTTTAAACTCTTGTTCTGCCCGCGGTAGGCTAGTGTTTATGGGTGGGGGTTGAGAATCATCCTGTTTTTGTGAAGGAAGCGGATTATTAGCTGCTCGTTTGAGTAAGTCAACGTGAAATCTTGGATGAATGCCAATAGGAACATCAAGCTCGACTACATGAGGGGAGATAATTTTCACCACTCTATATTTGGCATGTAGCCATGCAAACTTTTTTGATGGTCGAGAAGTCGGAATGTTTCTAAGGTTTAGCCAGGCAAAATCACCTACTTGGAATAATACTGCTTGTTGCCGGGCACGATTTGCTGTATCTTCCATCATTTGTTGTCTCCATGCCATTGCTGCTTGCGCTAGAGCTTGTCCCTCTTCAATTTTATTCACAAAGGCATCCGCTTGTCGTGATTTCGTGGATGTAAGCCTTGGCTCTATGTTATCGGTGGCACTTGTGGCTGCTGAAATGGGAGATACATGATAGCCATGATTAAGGAAAAAGGGGCTATATCCCAGAGATGAGTCTCTATTATTAAGAGCTAATTGGGCTGCGGGAAGCAATTCGGACCAATTTGTCTGTGAGTAGGTGACAAAAGCACGGATGTACGCTTGTACCTCTTGGTTAGCCCGCTCTGTTGCTCCATCGGTTTCGGGGTGAAATGCTGTCGAGAGCCTTTGTTGCATCCCTGTTCGCTCACAAAGTCGTCTCCAAAAGTCCCCTACCCAATTTCTTCCACGATCTGATGTTATCGCCCGTGGAAATCCGTGAAATCGGTAAAAGCATTGGAGGAACCGTTCCGCACAAGCTTCTGCTGACATTGTTTTCATGTCTTCCAATATTATTTCCTTACTTAACCTATCAGTGATTACCATTAAGTATCGTGGTTGGTCTTTATCAGCCGGGAGATCTGTCATAAAGTCGATCGATATTTCTTGGTGGAAACGTTCCGGAATCGGCAAGGGTTTTAAAAATCCTCGCTTCTTATCCCGCCAGATGTGAGTTCGCCCGCACATGTCGCAATTTCTCACGAATTGGCGAATCATGTTGCTCATTCTAGGCCAATAGAAGTCTCTACTTAAGATGCTCAATGTTGCTTCTCGCCCAGGGTGTCCAGTGACAGGAGAATCGTGAGCATGATGAATGAGGGCAGTCTGTAGGGGTTCGTAAATTGGGATGAGAAGTCGATCTCTCCACCTAATATAACCCTTTTCGTCAATTTGACACTCTGCAATTGATATTTTGGCTGTCACAGAAGGGGGAAAGCAACGCTCCTCACGAAGAAGTGCATTTTTGATATCACGATATTGTCCATCAGACTTAATACCTTCTTTCCACAGCATGTTGAGTTCTTCATCATCAAATGGTGATTTGATTTCGCTTTCTTCATTATCATTTCCTGAGGCGTTGGAATGCTCGGTTAACGCTATCCAGCCCGGGTTTAAGAGTTGTTGGTCTCGATGTCGAAGGCGAGGGTCACTAGGATCTTTTGGAG
The DNA here is from genome assembly GCA_028751805.1 of Podosphaera xanthii. Classification (NCBI taxonomy): domain Eukaryota; kingdom Fungi; phylum Ascomycota; class Leotiomycetes; order Helotiales; family Erysiphaceae; genus Podosphaera; species Podosphaera xanthii. The sequence goes on from JAPWIX010000022.1 coordinate 1,749,708, forward strand.
CATCTTGTTCTAACCTTGACAAAGCATCAGGCCGGCTTGCTTCCTTTCCAGGTCGATAGCGCAATTTAATATTCGGCAAATTATCGAGGATAGACTTCCAGCGAATTTGTCTTTCGGATAACGTTCTTTTCGTAGAAAAGTACTGCAAGTTCTTGTGGTCTGTTAATATATCAAGTTGATGTTTAAGAGACATGATTTCCGATCGCCAAAACTCCACTGAACGGATTATTGCCAGCAACTCCTTGTCGTGTATATCGTAGTTGCACTCGCAGGGTGAAAGCCTCTTAGAGAAATATCCGACAGGTCGTAGCTTACCTGCTGAGTCCCACTGCGATAGACAGCCTCCCATTGCCCAGCCTGAGCAATCAGTTTCGAGTACCGTTTTTAGGTCAGGGTCAAAAAGTGCGAGAATGGGTGCTGTGATAAAGAGTTTCTTGAGTTTCTCGAATGCTTGGCGTGCTTCGGTATCTAGCTGGAGCTTCCCTTTTCCTGAGAAGTCTTTCTTGGTGTATCGCTGAAGGGGTGCGCTTAGACTTGCAAAATCTTCAATAAAGTCCCGGTAAAAATTAGCAAACCCTAAGAAACTGCGCACTGCTGTCTGAGTCTGGGGGAGCTCCCACTTTTCTACAGCTTCAATTTTTTCTGGATCCACCGAGATGCCTTTTTCTGCTGTAACAATAAACCCTAGATATTTAACCGTCTTAACGGCAAAGTCGCACTTTTTAAGGTCAAGTTTTAACCCTGCCTCCCTCAATTTTTGGAGAATCTTGTTAACTTTTTCTAGATGGTCATTTTTACTACCATCGCTCAATATAAGTACGTCGTCTAGGTATGCAGTGCAAAAATCATCGAGGAAATCACGGAGAAGATCATTTATCCACCGCTGCCACGCTGCTGGGGCGCCCGTCAGACCGAAAGGCATTACTAACCATTCGAACTTCCCAAGTCGTGTTTGGAATGCAGTTTTCCACTCATCTCCCTCTTTGACTCGGATCCTATGAAAAGCTGCGCTAATGTCGATTTTCGTGAACCAACGAGCTTGAGAGATATTTCGGAAGGTTTCCTTGAGTAAGGGAAGAGGGTAACGGTCTTTTCTTGTAATGGCGTTCAAGGCCCGATAATCAACGCAAAAACGAAGTCCTCCACCTGGTTTTTTTACAAAAAGAACCGGGGCTCCTCCCGGTGAGCTGCTAGCTCGGATCCAATTTCGATCAAGAAGCTCAGTGATTTCTTTCCGCAAGCAGAGTAATTCGTCACGTGACATACCGTATAAGGGCCCCTTAGGAATGTCCTTGACACGACCTTGATCGTCTTTTTCGAGCTCGATTGCTAGATCTACCCCGGGTCGATTCGGCGGTAAATCACTTTTATCGTTTTTATCTGCTTCAAACGCGACATAATGGTGTCGCAATTGTTCTGGCAGTTTATGAAGTATCTCTTCTCTTGTCATTTTTTTCTTTGGCGCTAACATTTTGTTAATATCGTGGATTGACGCTGCGTATACTGAGAGTATGCTTTCTTCTTCGCCCTGTGACTGACTCTTTCGACATGTCCGTTTCAGATAAGCTGTCATTTCCGTATGTCGGATCATTTCAATGTCGATTTTCGGTTGGTGCGAGCTGTGAGTGCGAATAATATGATTTTCCCTTTCTAGGAACAGGAATCTTTCTCGGGCTTTATAAATAACGTCATTTTATCTCATCCAAGGCTCACCAAGGACCAGGTCATGTGCCAGGCCTTCGATAATATATCCGCAGATAGTTTCTGACCTTCCATCCAGATCAATCTCCGCACAACATATCTCGTCCACCATAATTTTTGATGTCGTATCGGAATCTTTGGCTAATCTTAGCTCCTTTGGCGGAACTTTTATACGCGGGAGATTGAGTCGAGTCACAAGTTTATTACTGAAAACAGAGTAAATTGTACAGCCTAGATCTACCAATGCAGGGACAGCAGTGGAATTTATAAAAGTATCTATGAACACTGGCGTTCCATGCAATTGGTCAATCAATTTTTGTACCTTATTTTCAGACAAACAAGCCTTCCGTCCTAAACTCCCTTTCCTCCAGACGCGACTGTGCCTGAAGGTTAGTCTTTTCCCGAATCGCTCGCAGAATCATCCGCAATGGTGGAGAATGCATTTTGCAGGTTGTTTACTTGCGTGGGGCGACGAGGAGGGCCATAAAGCTGGCAAAATCGCGACTGATGCCTAGGTTTTTTGCAACGTAGGCATAATTTCTTTTCGCGCAATTCTGCGACTTCAGATACGGTGCGCCATGGTGCGGCTATCTTTGGCCCTTTTCCTGGCTTACCCGCAGAGCTAGCATTTGCCTTCGCAACTAAGATAGCCAAGGCATTCAAGTCGAGTTTCATACCTCCCATTGATATGTCGCCTTCAAAGTCGGTGGTGGAAGGGGGCGATGAGGCTTGATAATTTGAGCTAGTCGCGGCCGCCATGTATTCAGATGTCATCAGACCGCGACGATTGACATATTGTGTGACAGTTGCTTCGCCGTGCTGTCTAAATTTTTCGTTATTTTCCATAATGGCTGCCGTTACCGTCACAGAGTCTACCCACGCCCGATAGTCGTCGACTGGTAGTCTTAGGACCGAATATTTATCCTGGATTTTGTCGCTTAGTGCGATCTGTAAGAAATTTATTTTGATGGAGTCTGGCCATTCGCTTCCACTGGCGTACTCCAATTGCATTTCCCATTCTTGCAAGAATTCCCTATATATCTGGCTTTCTCCTTGTCTCATGGAGAGAAGTTTCTTTTTCGCCTTCTGGGCTCCAATCTTATCGAAGTATTCTTTATTGCATTCCATTAGAAATTCCTTCGAATTGAATTTCTCTTTATCGCCACATCTAATCCAATATCCGCGAATCCTTTGTCTTTGAGGCTCAGGAATGCTACTGTATATTTTCATGCATAGAGCCTCCTCTGATCCCAATGAAGGCCCATAAACTCTGCATTGGACTTTTAGGAAGTGAAAATGAGGTGTCCAGGATGTAGGCTTTCCGTCCCATTTGTCGAATGTAGGATCTCGCTTCATTTCTCTTTGAGGCATCGTATTATCGGAAATTGAAGTACATGAGGAATTATTACCGGAAGAAGTGGATTGGCCCGTCAGAATTTGATTGAGGTATTCTTTCACATCCACTGGAAGTGTTGCGAGCGCCTCGTTGACTTTGGAAGATATAGTCTGCGCTGGGCTTGTGTCTGGTGAGCTGGAAGATGACGATGATGATGTTAACCCGTCTAATGTCATAGGTTCCGTCATTTCCGGGTAGTTAGATATTTTCTGATTAAGATATGTCTCTTCCAATATACTGTTTGTGTGACTCCGGGTTTCGGTGCTTCTGCGCACTACTAACTGCTCTGTCGAGTCGTGTGGTGATGTGTTATCGAAAGACTCGATTGCTGAAAGGTACTCGACTTCGGATGATTCTGTTGTTGATGATTCCGTGTCGTATGGGACTGATATTCTCATACAAAAAAAAAAAAAGATTAGAATAATTTGTTGCGGGATCAATTGATGGTGATAAACACCAGAGCAAGTCCAAATATAAAATCAGTTAATTATTCTAATCTACTGAAAGAACTTAGGAAGAATTTCCCTTCTCATATATATACACATTTGCGCTCCCTGCATAGAGCCTGCTTGTAACTATTATTACTGCGATCTCCAACCTCGTGATTAGTGGTGTTGTTAAATACGGATTCCAGCCATTTTAATATAAGGGCTAGCCTTGCGAGTATCGACATATCCGCCTCGCCAATAATGGTCTTGGCGATACCAGCCTCGCTAGCGGTCAGCCTCGCGAATAATGACGTTTTGGCGCAGCCAGAATAAGCCTCGGGGATCTATCCCGTAACACCCCCCTCTGTGCTAGCACATCGAGACCGGTGATTTACCGACAGTAACAAACAATAGTGATAAAAATATAATTAAGCCAAAGTGAAACAACTGAGCGACTTGAGCGTTTCAGAGTCTAGAGTTCGGCAGTGGTGGATCTTAGTGAGTCGCACGTTTATTAGACCCACGACAAATTTGTCGAACGAGTTCGAGTCTAGAGAGGCTGAGAGGCTGAAAGGCTGAGAGGATGAGAGGCTGAAAGGCTGAGAGGATGAGAGGCTGAAAGGCTGAGAGGATGAGAGGCTGAAAGGCTGAGAGGATGAGAGGCTGAAAGGCTGAGAGGATGAGAGGCTGAAAGGCTGAGAGGATGAGAGGCTGAAAGGCTGAGAGGATGAGAGGCTGAGAGGATGAGAGGCTGAGAGGATGAGAGGCTGAAAGGCTGAGAGGATGAGAGGCTGACCTCTTTATTAGCCGTGGAGAGTGAGCGGCGAAAAGTTCAAGGTCTTAGGTGCCTATCTTTAGCCTCCAAAGAGGTAGACTGTGCTCCAATAAGTCAATATTAGCGAGTAGAGTGGCATGATCACAAGACATGTCTAGATGCCAAACTATAAAACACTGAGTCCCGCTTCGCGAGAATCGGAGACATGGGCTAAGCCAAAGATGTTGCCACAAGTGGTAGTAGCTTCATCCATAGGTGAGAGAAGGGTGAGGCTATTTTTATCTGTCCATTTAACATAGTTTTCTGTGCACTAAGACAGGCCACGGGACTAGGAGGGTTGCCATCTTATGAAATGAAGAGTAAGATCACTTTTAATTAAGAATGCTCCACAACAAGATAAAAAAAGAGAGTAGAGTGTCTCAGGGGTATTGCCACCGGTGGAACCTGAAGGCATATTGTAGATGTTGAAAATGGAGTGACTTTCCAGAGGAGGTCACCAATCTAAACAGAAAGGTATCGGTGGAGGAGGCGATGTAGTCTTGCAATGCTCGTAAGTTGCTACCATTTCGAACATGGGAAATGACCCGAGGACGGGCGGTGGACCAGTCATCTAATGGAAAGCAAGAGTATTACGAAGGATGGCGTCTAGGAATGCGCCGAGCGTGATCACCGTAGATTGAAGGTTCCTGGATGAGGATAACATCCGTTGATATTAAGTCTGCCTTATGGGGTTCTATTTCATTCGCCGAAGTACCTCTACCAACGTTCACAGAAATTATTGTTGGCGGTTTTAATGATTTGTTTTGGCTGCTTTTGTGGGTCATGAAGTTTCAAGCCGAACACTACTCTGGCCTGCCTCAACATCAAGGATGTTGAAGCAGTTACTAAAAGCAGTCACAGCAGAGGTAGTTTTGTTCCGGAGATTTACTGTGGCTTTTTCATCTACGGGATTAGACGAGTTTGAAGGCTTTCTGCTAATTACAAGACACAGCCAACTTCTTTTTGTTTTCAGAAGAGGCTTTCAGGAGTGATCAGATGGATCGCGCTCACCTGGACCTTGCTCTCGGAGAGCTGAAAGCTTCAGGTCGTAGTTCGGAGTTACCGTCATTGGCAGGATGATGGCCGTGACGGTAAATTCAATGATGGGCAGATATGCCGGGAGTATGCAGAGCAGTGATCTTTGTGTCCGCAATCGGTGTACTGGGAGGTGCCGTAGAGAAGACATCTGAGAGAGGAAGCGCAGGTGCTGTCAGAAATGCCTCTGTTGTATTATATACAGTAGAACCCCTCTTAGCTAATCCCTTATTAGCTAATAATACGCAATAGCAAATAATTTGAGGTTGGCCCAAATGTATTAGCTAAGAGGGGTTCTACTGTATAGAGAGAGAGAGCCAAAGATGGTGTGTTATGATTCTAGTCTGTTCTTCTAGCCAAGTGGTAATGCATCTATCTCGTGACTTTTGTAGGACAGCATCCATAGCCTGTGATCACGATTCTTGTCATGCTCTTATCCGCTGTCGACATGCAGCTCATGACAGGTGCGGGGATTATACCAGAGCCAGCATTGAGCGCACTGAACGACAGAGTGGCATTGAGGGAATACTATTATAGTTGTCCGGCACCCGAAAAGGTAGAGAGTACGTGGTAGTTTACAGTATAAAATGGGCAAACGTACGATTTATATTAAAGAGGTGATCAGATAAACTTCGTTTTTCCAGGAAGGCAGCACAGCCGTAAGAGGAGCGCCCGCAACAGCGGTGAGGGCGTCATGCATAGCGGTGGCAGTGACTGGCTTGGGGCAATGCTTCATTTTGTTGTTTATTATACCGCACCTTCGTAGGATATACTGGATTGTGTAAATAACCCAGGGAGTGGCCATTTTCAACGCAGCATCACCAAAGAATTCGACAGACTTTATCTTTTCTCTGAGTTTTGACGTATTTTCGTCTTGAGAGCACAAGACAAGACCAGTCTTTGTTGTCTGTACATTTAAACGGAGTTAGCTCTCTGTACCAAGCTCAGATCTTAGATGGGACTGGATTTTCTTATGAATATCCAGCTCCTCATTTAAAATAATGCATATGTGTGCACTTGTAGATGATACTAGTCATACCCTCTTTTTATATTCTGTTTTAAATCCTTAGCACGTATCTGGGGATTTTCGCTAGTTTCATGTCATAAGCATGTTCTGTTCTTACAGTTCGTTGTTTTGAAAAATTAACTGAATGTCAAGGCAATACAACACCTTGATGTATCCACTAATTTGGGACACTGGCAATTGTCTTAGTCGTCTACTAAATTCGTCCCGTCAAGACTCCACTACGTGTCTTAAGAGCCCTTATCCATCAGAGGTTCCAAGTTCATTGCGTTTACAAAATATCTCTGACGGCCATATTAATACCCACTTCGTGGTCAGCCTACCGAGCTTTGTATTTAAAGCTCTATTCACCTACTCCTTTGATAGACTGTCATTCTTGCCTCCGCCGCCGCTTCAGCATTCCCGATCACGATCCACGTCCAACAACAGATCGTGTATGTAGGGGGTTTACGTGGCTATTTTTCTTCATATAGGCGAACAAAAAGACGGTCGTCAGAGCGATTGGAGCGGGTCGATGCTTGGGGACTAGAGAAAACTTGCGTACTTTGTGTGCGTGAGTTGCAGTTATCTGGGGCTGAGCTGCCACGGCGAGCTGCGTTGGCGAACGTAGAAGCAGAATCATAAGTATCGCAGCTGTGCTCGGCCATAAATTCCAGCACAGTGACGGTGGGGCTACTGAGATTGGACTGTCACGGGTGTAAGCATCAAAATATCGGGTGGCGACTGCGGCCAGGTCTTTATGTAGGTCGTTGAGAGCAATGTGCGGATCTGGCGGAAGAAAAAGACGGCTGAGTGCAGCCCGGTGAGTATCCAGCTAAGAGGCGATGCCACCACACTAAGCCTCGGCCTCCTTTGCGCAGGATATTGCAGCCTCGATACTTTTGTTCAATGCCGCATGAATGGGACCAGATGTAGGTAAGAAGGAAAAGGGGTTCTCTTCCTGTAGGGGTACTACTTGAGGTTTACCCGGGCGCTCGTCATACTCCGGGATGCAACTGTTCTGCGAGGCATTGTATGTATACATGTATAGTGTCTGGCTCGGAGCCGGGTTATCTAAATTTAAGGTAACTAGGTAGCGTAGGCGAGTGGGAGGCTACTGGGTATGTAGCTCTCACATTGACTGAGGCGGTGAATGCTTTGATTTCTCGAGCTGCTTAACAATGGACGGTGGTTTGTGTTTCGGCTTTGGATGAGTATGAGAGGGAAAGGGTTTGTTCGTTACATTGTGCCTTCTAATTGAACCCAGGGTGATTTGATGAGTGGAGGAATAACTTGAGCCGAATTTGAATTAATTTGAGTTTGTCCATGAGAGATTGTGTGTGTGTACCATTTATCGTCTGATATGGGCTAGGCCACCGTTCCATAGGAACATGAAACATATGAAAGATATCTAAAATATTTGATCCTTCAAGCTATAGCAGTGCCTACCCAGTGCCCAAATTTTTACAAGACCTACGTCTGAGCCAGCTAGTTACATCAGGTCGAATGGGTAGAAATGTCTTTCCCATGACTCCAAGGCCATAGCCGAGGGAAAACCTGATGAGAAACCCTTTACCATTCCTCGTGTAGCCATTTTTGACGAGCAGCCGCAGTCATTTCCAAAATAAGCCATATAGGAGTTAAACCTACCGCCTCGAGAAGGCCCAGTCAGCACCTAACCACTTGTGTCAACAACCTAGTGTGGGTGGTGTATTTACCACTTAGATACTTGTGATCAGCAGAGCCCTTCGGCCTGCCTCTCTGGGACAGTCATAGGAGTTCTTCATAGAAAAGGTGCTGGAAACGGTGATGCCTATACGGAATTGACCGAGACCCATGTGGGTGAGTGGGGATCCCAAAGGAAAAGACTGCGACTCTTCTTGGCTAGCCCGGATATGCGAACATACGCAGCGTTTATAACCGGTACCACGTTCTTCTCATCAGGTATGTAATGATGGTTATACTTTTCGTCTTGAGTTGTGCATCGTAATACGCGACTTTCTTTCCCCTGTAGTCAGGAGCACGCCAGAGCTAAAGCCTTGGAGTTGGAGATTCGTCTAGTTTTTAAAGCTGTGCTACATTGTCTTGGACTTCGCATAGTCATAATATTGTAACAATTGTTATGCTGGCGTGTTCCTGTAGTCCTTGCTGTGTGTAGGCATGGTTCCATACTGGCAGGGCTCCTCACTTTTTTTTTTTTTTTTTTTTTTTTTTTTTAATTCATTCTTGTGTATGCAACCTTTAGGCTATGACACGAATGACATTGGTATGGTACATGGAGCGATGACTCAACTTGATATGAGGGGCACTCACGCCCGAATATCATTTGAAGACATAACTCGAAGTCAGGCGCCTTACAGCCCTTTCAACCCTCAACCGTTTATGTCTGCCGCAGGAACGCATTTCAGCCACCCACGACTATCCAGCGTGCCTTCGTCATCGTCACATACATGACCACGCGAGAAATGTGGATAGGGTCTTGCCGGATTCGAACCAGCTTTCTCCTGTCTCAAGTGGGGCATGTGCCTTGGCTACCCAGACTCTACTTGGGAGAACGGCCCGGACGGTGTACCACACCACCATCCGACCCGGGCTCCTCACTTGTTTGTGCCGGAACGTCCTGATACGTAGCAACTAGCTGAAACATGTGGGCTACTCAAGGAAATTTCAGGGTCGGATGGTGCAGTGGTACACTATCCGGGCCGTACTTCCAAGTAGAGTCTGGGTAGCTTGGACACATGCCCCACTTGAGACAGGAGAAAGCTGGTTCGAATCCAGCAAGACCCTCACACCACTTCTCTCGCGGTGATACTGTATTCGTAGAATGACAAAAGCATGCTCAGATTGCCACAGGTTTTTCTCGCTTTTCCCTGTGGTGGGTATTCACGGAAGAGGGTACATGTCGTAAGGCGTTATTCTCGTAGTGGTATCTGCAAATGAAATCTGAGTATGAGTGTTCCAAACGTCAAACAGAGTTATTCTGCGTCACATACATATCTTCCGTAATCATTCGCGTCATAGCCTCAGGCTGCATACGCAAAAATGATTTAAAAAAATAAAAATAAAAAAAAGGAAATTTCAGTATATGCAACTAACCGGATCAGTAGGGCGCCAAGCTCTCATTCTTTATTAAACTTTAATTAGGATATCATTAAGAAATAAAACTAAAAATACTAATAGAAAAAAACTAACTTTTAACTTGTGGTTATGGATTAGGATATGGGGTTTGAAGTGATGATAGTAATGTTGAATAGTCTAACACTTTGTTATGAGCCTACAGACCAGTGCCAAGGGGAGTTGTAGGAATTGAAAATAGTGATTAAAACCTACAGATGTATTCTAGTCAATAGTCATAGCTAGATGTCTGAGTACGACATAATTTTAAAAAAAAAATAAAAAAAGGTAATCTAAGACTTGGACACTTTCTGATACACAACAACTACTAAGAAATGAGGATCTCAGAATTCTTCACCTGATGATAAGGCAGCGTGTCATCTGAAATAGAATGGAATGAAAGGGAGTAAGGTTGAGGATGAATGTATTCCCATAGAATTGCGTGTGAATCTTTATTATTTCATAGATTCGAATATTAAGTACCTCTACACATTTAGCTGCACAGACCCTTTTGTTTAGACTGTGACGAATATAATGAGATAGCAATTTATTTAATGAAACCTCTACTAACTCGCGATTAGTAATGAGCTAATCTCTCTCGCCCACTCCATCTAACACTTCGAGAAGTCCTCGCTCATTCCATGCAAATCGCAATGAGCAAATACGAAAAATGAAAAAGAAACAAGTGACAGTTTTTTCATCTTGGGCATAGATTTCGTCAAAAAATCAAATGTGGTAAGCCATTTACTTGAAATTGTAGCTCCCTCTGATGAGCCAAGTAGACTTGGAAGGAGTTGATTGAAGGCCTAGGGGGCGACCACCTCGACATTGAAAGAATCGACAACATAGGAAATGGGTAAAGTCTATCCTTGCTATGACAATATGGTGCGTCTGGTGTAAGTATTGACAAGATTCAATGAAATTTAACCGATTATACTTACAATGAATCTTTTCAATTAATTGTACCGGACGCACTACTATGAAAGCGAAGTTCAACTTTAAGTTTCTTTGGGAATCCACAAAGACAGCTGAATCTGGCTTCTTCATGTTTGAAATGTCTATGATCTGCTGTAATATCTTCATGTTCGGTCCTACCTGCGATCAATCGGCATAGGCCCCTGCGCCTTAGAGAGAAGTGATCAAGATTGTTGTCGACTGGAAAAGATCAGGTTGAATAACAAGTGTTGTGTGATGTTTCTGTATGGGTTTCAAGGAGTTATGGGTGTGAGCGCATATAGTCAGGAGAAGACTCTGACTGTGGGCAGAACAATGATATGGTTGTGACCTATGAGAAGAGAAAAGCTTTCTAGTCTAAGGAAAACGATTATAGTACAATCTCGCTATAACAATGTGGGGCAAAACTTAACCAAGGCTCCCGATTGGAGGATTCAATTGAATTGGCCAGTAAGAACCCTTGGTTAAGTTTTGCCCCACATTGTTATAGCGAGAGTGTACTGTAAGACATAAAAATGGGTCCAAGCATCGATTTGCATCCCGCGATTGGCTTCCTACAACATCGGGTCACTGATGGTTAAGGGAGTCATGTGTACTTTGGGGGGCTCTTTGTAATGTTGTTATTGATAATGAAAATACGTGTGGCGTTCCAAGAGAAAGGACAGACTGTGATGATATGGTACGTCGGGTAGCGGTTTGGGCTCCCACAGGCGTTTATATAAGAACGGGAGATGTTCATGCGTAATGGGAAGTCGACAGGGTGCTTTCTTGTTGATCTAGAGGATCAGTCGTATAGTTTAGTGACCAGTGTGGCTCAGATAATTATTATCATTTTATCATTAAACAATTAACTCGAGGTAGAAGCTCTTCAAAAAATCGGGGTGCATCAATAATATTTAGTATGGATTAAAGATACAGGGGTGGATCATGAATGGGGTGCCCCCGTCTAGCATAGATTAAGGCGCTGGGCCTAACTTAAAAATGACAACGTCAATTTTATTCCAACAGGAACTCGCTCCCTCAATCAAACACTACAATGGCAGCCAGCAAACAACCTTGCGATATTCCACTGTCAGTTGGAAAGCCTCGGAAAGGCCTCACTTAAGAGTAACGAGTCCGGGCTCATAATCTACGCAATATTCCTGCATACGGCTATACTCAGATCAGTAAAGCCCTGAATATCAGTCGCTCTACAGTACGGAAAGTACAAGAGCCTGGATGTAGAACATCGAAGAAGCCAAAAGGAAGACTTTGTATGCTTAAAACACCCCTCTACCGCCGCCTCACTCGAGGAGCAACTCTTAACGTTAATCGCAGGCGTCTTAATTACGAAGAGATTGCAGACCATGAGGGTAGTAGAGTCTGCTCCCGTAGCCACACAATAACCTTTGAAAAGGAGCTATATCGCCGCGCACGTTGCTACAGAGAAATCACCCCTCACAGACGCTCACGAAGAAGCAGGCCTTGCCTGAGCTGGGACTCATCATGCTAGGAATAAAGAGACGTGGAAGCATGTTATCTGGATCGACGAAGCCTCCATTAAAAGTAGGTTCTGTGGCCAAATCTATATTTATCGAAGGGTTGTAGAGAAGTGTACGGAATTTTTCTCTACACCTAAGTTCAGGGATTTTTCTTCTTTGACGATTTGGGGTGCTATTTCAGGCGATTCACAAGGGCCCCTTATGGTTTTGAGGAGCAGTGAGGTGGGCTCTAAAGGGAAGACATTCCAGTATTACATCTGTAGGAGGTTGAGAGACTGGCTCAAATTGGCTTTGGTGCATCACCAATTTTGATGGAGGATGGAGCTCTAGTTCATAAGGCAATAGCAACGCAGGATCTTTACCTCCAGCTAGATCAGCTAGGCCTGTTAAGTATAAAGTGGCCTGCAAATTCACCTGATCTTTATCCTATTGAGAATATGGCGGCTCTTAAAGTACAGAATTGGCAAGAGATTTTCAAAAAACAGAAGCTGGAGTAAGGCAGTATACTAAGGAAGAATGGGGGAAAATCTCAACCTTTGATGTTGCAATGTGTTCCAATAGTATGAGAAAAAGATGTGAGCCTATTATAATTGCTGGTGCTCGTCATACAAAGTGGCAGAGGTCTAAAAGCGCAGTTAAATTGAGGGTACTATTCCCAACTTAGACCTAGCGCCTCGATCTACGCTAGGCGTGGAGCACTCCGTTCATGATCACCCCTTTTATGCATTTCGTGTTGGCTTCTTTCTTTGCTTCTAGATCGGCAAGTTTGTTACCTTCAACTCTGGAGTAACCTGAGACCCACCTAACATCAATGTTACAGGCTGCGCCTCACTTCGTTACTAGTTTTTACTAGCAGCTATGAGAAGTATAGGCGAGTCGGGAACTAGTCATGTGCACCAAAAGAGTTGCCATGGCGAATTGGACCTGTATTAATAAAATAGCTGCTCGATGCAACTATTTCTTCTCCCCCGTATGCATATAAATAGACAGTATTTCGCCCAGCTTCCGTTGTTTACATGTTTTCAGCAATGGCCCATCACCGTTAACTCACCCCTGGATGTGTGAGTAGGACGCTCTCGTGTCTTCCAATTATTGCTGAATTTAATAACTCCCAAAAAAAATTCCGAGATGGAGATATTCAGGGCACAGTCAAGAGCTGTGCTGCGACTTCAAGATTATCCAGTAACACATAGATATCATTGGTGAACCCCGCTGAAGGGAGGGTAACAGCTTTGCGAACCCCATGGACAGCAGCGTAAGCTTCTGCTTCAAAGACATCTTGACTGTCTCCGAGAGGAAAAGCTCTCGAGAAAACTTTTACTCCTAACTGATAGGTTACAAGATCACATCCAGTGTTCCCAATTGGGTAGTTTAGACCCATCATTAAACATGAGGACGTCACGTTGTGGAATATTTTGAATCAAACTTTGAAGTCTGTCGATTCTGCATTCATTTGGGTCTCCTAAATACCATCGTGGAAGAGAGTAGTTTCTCTCGATTCTCTGGTGTCCCACGCGATACTAGCCAGAGGATTAATTTGGCAGGAGAGTGGGACAGCTTTACACCAGCGAGCAAGTCGGGAGGTGAGGGAGGAGGAAAGGGTCCTCTGATAGCATGTATATGGTAGATGACGGAAATCAAGCCTTCTAACTCGCACTGCGGCTCTCCAGGCATCATTATCGAGCTTAGTGTTGGCTGAATGGAGACCAGTTTTCCTCAATAAATCAATGGAAGATATTGTGCGAAACAGAGGAACGATCGCTCTAGCACACGCTCTGAGGACTTTATCTAGGGTCTCGATGTGTGAGGCTGCCCTATTGCCCACAAGCTTCTTCTGCTACCTCTAGTCGCCCCGGCCACCAGGTCTCGGCGCCGAAAGAAGCGACGGGCAGTACATAGGCAGCCACTAATTGCTTAGATAGTTTAGGTCGGACTCCCCGAGCTGTAATCCCTATACACTGGAGAGCAGTGACAATCTTGAGATCATCGGGTGATCGCACTTGAACCTGACCCTTGAATGTGAGATTTTTATCAATGTGTAATTCTAACCATTCCAGGCATGGCCACTGAATGTCTTCTGCTATCATGAATCCGCTTGTCTACACCAGGGGACTTAAATCTTTGTCCCTATCTCCTCTGCTGAAATGAAGAAGCTCGGATTTTCCTGGATCAACCATTACCCCTGATTCTGAGCCCCATTGTAGTCACAGATCAAGCAAATAAAGCAATGGGCATTTAAATCAATGATGCTATTCTATAAATGAATTATGAAGAGAAAAAATAGGGGCATATAAATCCCCCAGCACGAGAGTGCCAGAACACGAAACTTCCATTTTGCCAATACAAATCTACGTCAAGCATAGAAGAATACAGTACGCCGGGCTTACTCGAAATTCACCGGTCCGACATACCATTGATAATTCCTGCCAGAAAACAAGGCAAAATCGTAGAGAGAAATCTAACTGTAGCGTATTACCTCGCAAAAGGGATCGAGAAGAGTGGGTGGAAATTTGAAGCGGGGACCAACCTATCTCTGCACCAAAAAACTCGGAAAGCTAGCAGCATACCAAGAATGGGTGAGCTCTTGGCTACACAGGGTCCGGAAGGGAACTAGAAGGAAAAGAACTGTAGCTGACCCTGAAGTCTGGAAAGCATCTAATTTTTTCACGGACAAGAAAACTGGCAGACAAAAGATGAATTTCTGGGGAACTCCATCTCATCTACACCGAAATTTTAAAAGGTCTCAAAGCAGCATTGCCAAGCAGATAAGAAGCGAGTATATCGACCTCCAATTTTATCTGTTTCGAAGAAAAGTACTCGGAGTCGACTCACCAAGTTGCCCTTATGGATACCCCTCTCAAAATGTGGAGCACATGATCATGGCTTACCCGTGATGGTCAAAAGGAAGATCTGAAATGTGGAGGAAAGCAAAAGATAGATCCTTCAAAGCTGTGATGAATAGTGCAGAAGACGTCACCAGAATCATACAATGAATTCTCGAAGAAGGATGGCTTGAACAGTTCCGGCTCGTGAGGGATGTTGAGGCCACAATCGTAGCAAGAATACTAAGCCGGAAACGGAGAGGGGTAGGTTGAACAAAGGGTGAAAGGGATCCACAATGGGCATTGCAGCTTTCATCGCACCTCCTAAAGGTAAGTCTATGACTAAAAACAAATAAAGAAACAGTAAAGGTAGGTTTAGTGGATTTTCACCGAAAGGTTTCCTCCTGTGTAAATAAAGAGTTAGTATACCTACGTGAGCCATTAAGGGTGCCGAACCAGGGTAATGAAATCAAATTCAAAGAGGAAAAATAAAGGAAACGATACTAATATTTATATGACCGCCGCTCTAGTTGATGCCTTACTTTTCGGAGATAATTCCTCAACCAACTCTTTCTAATTCCTTCTATTTCTCTCCCGCTCACTGTAGTTTCCTCTAGTATCATCTAGAAGACTCTCTAGACTTCTGTAACGTGTTCACATGACTAGTATCTACAAAGGATCTTAAGTCACGTTATAGCTTCTAGAAGGTTCCCTGCTATTCTTAGTTAGCGCTAAAACTACGCCGTGACTGCCTCATGCATCTGAGCTCCGGCCTGCGCTAGCAATCGTGGGCTACAGGGACCTATCGGCTAAAAAGCCGTGACAGCTGTACTGCCTCATTGAATGTTATTCTTATTTTTTCCAAGTTCTCCTCTAGGGTGAGGAATGACGTTTAGGTTGTTGAATCTCCTGGGTAGCCGAACATCTTCTGATGGAGTTTCAGCCCGAAAATGGGTGAATACGTAGCATAAATAGCTTTAGTGAGATAGGTAAGCCTAATGGAGTCCGCGGTTAATTGGTCTTGCGTATCCAATTTCTCCTTTAAGTCGGATGTATACTTCACGCTCAGTAGCAAACGATACAACTTGATCACAAGGTTGAGGGAGCCAGCCTTGTTCTATTAAGCGCCTTGCAAGTCTTCCAGAAAGTGCAGCATTAAAGGCTCCCTTTATACCTAGCGTAGCGATAGAAGCAGTCTCGCCCTTTGCTAGAAAAATTTCAGTATCATGTGTAAGGCAAGTCGTTAGGTTTAGACAAGATCTAAGTGGTAGTGCACCGAATTGCTCTCGAGCAAGAAGTTTATGCTTTATAGCAACCCATGACATCAGTTTAGCTAATATCATTTCGAGTCCTTTTCTCAACACGGAGAGAAGAGCAATTGGTCAGTAAGATCTTGAGTAAGACAAATCAAGTTTTTTTGGCTTCTCAATTATCGCTAAGACTGCCGTGCGAAAGTATTTTGGACGATTTCTAGTATCCAAGCATGCTTTAAATAAATCCTGAACTAGATATAAAAATTTTGGCCAGGCCAGATTTAGAGCAGCAGTAGGAATTTGATCCTTTCTAAGCGTAGTATTGCCAGCCCCCGGAGAAGTTTTTCAAACTCTTGCTATGGTAAGCATTGAGAAGGGGACAGAAGTGGTTGCAACGGCTGGGCTTGTTAACAAAATATCTTCCACCTCCAGCTAATTTTTCAAAAGAAATCTCGCTAGTAGATCTCCTTTGCCTTCAGGTTTCAGGGCTGATGGGGCATCTGGATTCTTCGAATCCTTCAAGAGAGGAGACGTAAATTGAGTTCTTGTCTTGGGCCACTTAGCTATCTGGAAGATATCTTTTTCGTTTGCAACTTCGTCCAGGATTTTTCGGTAGAGGGGGATTTTCGCCTATTTGATAGGTTTTCGAAACGCTTTCTTGTCTTACAAAGTCGGACAATTAGTTAGCTATATGTCACGGTACTTCATTTTAGCCGCTATGCAGTACAGATTTCACCACAGTTGTCTTCTACTGTGCGGAAAAACCTCTTTGTAAATCCTAGAAAACACTTGAGCAAGGTTTGTATAATTCGTTCTGCCCCTTAGTCGAGGCTATCGCGGGATTTGAGTGGCAACGGAAGGAATTGAACTAGATGAGAGTTAAGTAAAGAGAGGGAAGATTCGTCGGGAACTGTTGAAAATCACAGCCTTGATGCTGGGGGGTTTCTTTTTACTTGACACGGAATACCGATGAATATAGGAAGTTGATCCGAGCCCAAATCAAGATCAAGTATAGCTATGGCTGCAGCGCCTACCGATAAGAGAAGGCTTGAAGAAATGTAAAGATCGAAAATCTTCCTCCAGTTGTGAGTAGGGACATAGGTATCGGGAATGGGGGAATAATTTTTCGATGCAATCCAGCGAACTAGATATTCAGTCTGGGTTGATAACGAGCTAGGGTAGAAAGGATTTCATCTAGGGTGATGGAAATTAAAATCCCCAGCTATAATAGTATTGAGAAGAAAATTTGTTACTGAGAGTGAGAAAGGGAAGGCGACTCCGGTGCTAGGATTAGTAGCCCTAGGAAGGTGGTCGTTGTGAATATTTAAAAATTAGATATATAGATCTCCAGGGCTTTTTATTGTACGGATCAAAACATCTGCTATGCCTTTATTCAAGGCGGAGCTTTGGGTATCCTGGTTGGTCGCTATATTGCTATTTTTGTCCTAATAAGTACACTAAGTTGGATAGATCAGTCGTCCGCACGTGTGAAAAACTGAAAAACTGCGTACCTGTATATGATTCTACGAGTGATGTCTCTGGAGATGCACGATTCTTGGATAAGCAAGATATTTTTTTGATTTTGGAACACATTTTCGAGAAAGAAATGATGAGTGGCTGAGCAGCGCCCAGCATTAGCTAAAATGAATTTTATTCAAAAAGGATCATTATTTTTCCGCATCCTTAAGGTTATCTTGATGCATGTCTACTTAAAAATTGACATATTTTTCTCTGGGAAATGAAGGAGCCCCAGTGAAATTCATCCAGCAGTAGACGGAGTTTGAGGAACTTGGACTGAATTGCTACATATTGGGATGGCGTGATTAGGCTTTAGTCCTGTGATAACGCGATAAGCAGCCTTTAATATTAGCCTAGCTGCCGCTGTGGCTTGCTAAATCTAAGCTACCTGTACATTTCCTAACAAAACATCTTCTTTGCGAGGTCTATCTAGGTATTTCAGTAAGTCTGCCGGGTTAAAACCCCAACAATTTTCGCACTTGAGGGGGCACAAATTCTTCCTGCTAGGGCCGCAAAAGGTATGCCTAATCTTCACGTGTTGAGTGGGGCGCGAATTCTGTAACGAGGAAGTTTAGCGCATGATCTCTCCTTTTACTATCCGAAGCATCTGCCGCAATGGGGGCCTCGTAATCTCTGAGGGAATATTTCAGTCGCAACACAAACTCTGGATAGGTGAAGGATCTTAGTAAGAGCTAAGTCGTTGGGATAAAGCAAAATTCAGCTCTTAGATAGAGAGTATTCGAAGTCATTTTTCCTAGAAACTCGAGCACATTCAACGGGGCTAGGTTAGTAGGATCAAAAAGGACTTCTGACACTATCTTATGGTTTATTGTTGTTGTCGTCATGGAACTGCCATCGAAGCTTTGATAAAAACAAGGAACGCCAGAGAATATATAAGCATTACGTTGTGTTGGCTTTTCAACTTTGCACTCGGCTTGGGTAGAAAAGAAAGTTTCTGTCACAGCCATTCATAAAATTAGAGACACTTGAGCCGTGACGGATATTGAGCAGATTATAAAGCCCGTTTTAATCAACTGCAGTTCTCGCACAAATAGCTCTTTCAGAAAATTTTTGACTTACAGCATCACCACGTACAGTGATATTTGGAGAGCGAGGTGTCCTATGGAAACCCGGTCAAAGAGACGGTTATCTTCAGAAACTTGCTTCGGTTTAGCTCTCGGCTTAGTATTGGCTATCGTGGATTGGACCATGGACTCCCGTGTGTGCTGTTTAGGGGCCGGAGTTGCTGCAATATTTGCATGAGACAAAAGACGATTTTTAGTTGCAGGTTTTGTTGCCTCTTGTACCATCGGAGGGGCCGTGTGGAACGCTAGGAGCCCACTTTGTCTAGTAGGAGATGAGACATAACACTATGGCATCTCTTCCCCAGGGTAAGGAATGAGTGGTCGAGAGATCCCCCATATATGGCGCTCAACGTATCTACGTGCCACTGAATTCAGATAAGCAATTAAGTTGTAAAAAGTTCTCTTATATTCTGAGGTATATGCTCATTTTTAGTGGTAGCGTCATCTAGAACGCTACCAATATTTCGGAACAAGAGGATATCCTCGTCGTATTAGTGTTGGCGGCAGAGGTGATTGAGGGTAGCAACTCAGTGAATGACTTCTTTCTGCTGTTAGCAGTAAACGCGGGTTGGTGTGAAGGGGAAGTTGAGGGGGGACGGGGAAGTTTTGACACGGCGTGCTAGTGCGTAGATGTTAGGATTCTTTTGGCTGACGCCTGAAGGGTATATCTACTTATACGTATCAGTCGAGCTTCCATTTTTGATCTGACCGACCCCGTGTTGTTGGTGTCTACATGGCCACACGTGATCTTACCAAATATATTATCTCTCGACACCAACGCAATATATATATTTATATACATATATGTGTGTATAATTAATTATCCAATACGTAAAATAGGATGTGTACGTGATGTGGGTATAAATTTTTACATCCAATAATTTTGGTAATCCAAAAGCCTTAAAAAACATTACCGTAGATCTTTGACAATTCGTTTTGTCATATTCTTGTCCCTTCCGTAACGCCTCATCACTTGCCATACTTCTATAACTCACAAGGCTTCCATCGCCTGCTGAATTTAACAATTGCTCATCTTTGTCTCACATATTACTTGCAAAACTCATTCGCTCTACAGTTGCTCTCTCGCTTCTTCGATGCTCCATAAGGATTCTCGGAGGGACAGTTAGAGGTGTGTGCTCTATGCATTTCAGATTTATATCACTTTCTCTCGCCTTATTTCTGGCATTTATATCTTCTCTCGCTTTCCATCGGTCCATGAATCGAGTGCGAACCGTTGAGCTAAGCTCGTTATTTTCTTCCTCGCCAATAACTATTAAGCCTGGAATTTTGACATTAGAATTTGATCCTAGACGTTCGCTCCGTTTAAAATTTTGTTGGTTTTCTTCGACCTGTTTTGCCAAGTGACTTCGAGCCAAAAGAATCTCTGCTCGCTCAAGGTCATCATTAGCAGCTTGAGCGAAGGCATCGAGCGGGCTTTTTGTCACAACGCTCGTTGTGGTTGGGTTTGATAGACTGGATGCAACTGCAAGATCGGTGGTGCGTAGTGATATTGAGTTTTGCAGCAGCGATCTCTCTACCGCAGGAAATTGTGAATAATTTAGCCTGTCATGGTGGTCGTAGTCACTCTTATCCATCGAAAATCCTGTTGATACAATTTCATTAATACTAGATTCAATCGTTTGAAACGGGTCAATTGTGGCTCGGCTCTCATTAGTTGGACTGATATTGCTCGTGTTCATCATGCTAGGGAATAATTCTCTGGGAGATGACATAATACTTTTTTTTAACTGAGGATTAGACTGTTTAAATTGGCTCCGAATCGATGTAGCACTCTGAGGTGGACTGATGCTGGAGAGCGAGGTAGAAGCTGAGATATTTTGATCTGAACCAAGAATGGAAGGAGATGAGAGTGTACCCATACGATCTTCAGAAGACAATGTAGTATTCGGTGATTTTGGTCGCGATTCTATTGGAGTCGAAGCAAAAAATTCTTCATGTTCGCCTTCTTGGAATATGTTTGAGGTTTCGAGTTGGAGTAAAATCTGCATTCGAAAGCTGGGGGTATTTTTTTCTGTATCCATGCAAGAGATCTGGCTTTGAAAATCAGATTCTCCGTGTGTCTGGGCTAAATCGAGGGTTGTATTTTGATAATTGAGTGGTGTTCGAGATAATGGGGAGAGATGTGTATCGGAATATGGAGAATTTGATTCAGGCCTAGTCGTTGGTATTTTAATGGCAGGCAAATTATGATCAAGATGAGAATCATCCGGTCTCTCGGAATTAACTGGTTCACTTTCACAACTAGAATGAGCACCATATTTAGACCTTTGGAGAGGCTCCTTGAACATGATACTGAAGCGATCCAATCTCGTTGTAGGTATTTCGACATCTAGTCGTGGACTAGTACCCTTATATCCAGGGCTATCTTCGAAGCTTCTGGCAGAATTTATGCCAGGAGAATACTTAAGTGGTTGTTCTGAGGGATTTTCAGGAAATGAAAACGGCGTTAGAAAGTTCTTTTCGGTCGGGCTACTCGATTCTGTAGAATTGTCTTCACAAGTCAAATCGAACAGCATTGAGGATGTCATTGGTCTTTCTGAATTTAATTTCCAGTGATAGAAATTGTCCGATTTTTGTGAACTTTCTTCGCCTTCTGGAGAACTAGGACGCGAAGAAACCGCTGCTGGACTACGCTTTGGGAAGAGCTGAAATGCACAGTCCTTGCCCACTGAAGCCGATTGAACTTCAAGTTTCTTTCTCGTAAATAATCCATCGAATATTTTCCATCTGCTATTTTTGCACTTTTTGCACGAGAGTTTGTGATGTAAACAATCTTTGGAGATATTTTTTGAATCCATCTTTGCTGAGCAGTTTTTGTTGTGATTTGTCTCGATCGAAACTTCGTGCGACATGAAAAGTATATCCAGATTCTTTCCAGGGAGGAAGAATGGTACGAATTTCTTCCAATCACGCTTGCACGAGGATAATTTTGCACAGATATCGGGGATTGGAAGCTTAGGGAAGGTCTCTGCTTGGTTGATAGGCTTCGGGATTGAATCGTCTGAGACAAGGAATCGATATTCGATAACTATGATGGGTAGCCTGGTTGTAGTATAAGTCTATGATTAACAAATTCTATATTTTGTGCCATGAAAGGGTCGACGAGAATAAGACTGTACCCTAATAGTCGAACTCATTTCTGCATCCTAGTCTGAGTTGCTGATTGTCCAATCTCAAACATACTTGTCCGCTATTTCAAAGATTGACGTATTCAGAACGATGTTACTTGTGATTCGAAAGAATCTAGACGATAACGATTAGACACTGTCATAGACAAATGAGAGCATTGCTGATGGTCGATTCTTGCACAATGACTCCACAGAAGACAGAATATGCATAAAGAAGCGGTAGGGCGGGGGGTGTTGCATAAAGAGATCCAACTACGGGGAGTTAGTTGCATCGGAGATCTCTTTAAGGAATGACGAGGGGCGGGTATTGACACATGAAATGTCAGAGAGGGGCACTTTATTTTCTACGACGTGTAGGAGTTGACTTCAAGGCCTGATCATGTACAAGCTGCCCCCCCATGTCACTTTAGTACCTTTTGGTGATTTTTTTGGTTGAACAAATCACTAAAAAGCACTAAAATGACATGGGTCCAGTCCGTATCGCGATATAAGGATATATATTGTTCCTAGTCATATATATCTTTTTATAAAACTACAGTCAGCCCTCTCTAACTCGATAGTGGGTCCCGGTATAAGTGTTGAAAAGATTCATTGTAGCTTGGACTTTTATATTTGCAACACTTACCCTTACTGGTCATTTTGCGTGCAGGGGTAAGCATTGGAAATATAAACGGTAAAATTTCTATGAATCTCAGTAATTATACCGGGACCCACTATTAGCTAAGAGGGGTTCTACTGTAGTACTACGAAGGTACAGCCCATAAGTATTATTCCATGTCGACCAGGGGGGGCTTGGCCACCACAACGCTTTCCTTAATTAGGCAACATCGCGAGAATGCACCTCGCACCCATCCCTACTGTGTTTTGTATGTATTCCGATGACAACAACATCAACGCAATTGATTCTTTACTAAGTATTAGTTATTATAAGAAAAGGAATTATTTTGCATTTTGTATTATGAGTTGGGAATCATTGAATCAATGCTTTCATCATTAGAACTCATACAAAACACAGTAGGGATGGGTGCGAGGTGCATTCTCGCGATGTTGCCTAATTAAGGAAAGCGTTGTGGTGGCCAAGCCCCCTCTGGTCGACATGGAATAATACTTATGGGCTGTACCTTCGTATATCTAGTAGGCGGCCCCCCCACTAGAAGTAGTATCCTAGAAGAGATCTAGCGCAAAGATGCCCTTAACTTTGTATTTAATACCCGGGATGCTAGGCAAGAATGCCTACTCTGATACTACGGTATTAATCGTGTATAGGCGCTAAAATTCGACTTTTACAGGGTATATAGGCTTTTACTAACTTGAATTAGCATGACGATAAGTAGATCTCCCCACCTAAACTTTAAATTTGTATGGCAAAAATTTCACAACGAAATATTCGTTGGTTTTGCTTTTTTGGTCCATTATAGCCCTCTATTCACTTTTTAATTCATTAATACATTTCATAAATAAATTATACTTCTATCTAGCTAATAATTTACATATCCGCCTTCAGCTTCGTAAACGGCTCTGATTCTTCGGGGCATCGAATCTATCAGTTTCTCCAAGTCATCCCCATTAAACCCCAGATCCCACGCCTCGTTCACTATTTGACGAAGATGCCCTTGACTCCGCTGCCCCCTTGATCCAACGCTGGATAAAGACGCTCCATGTACGCTTTCATATAACTCCACAAAGTTTCTATCGGATTTAAATCAGGAGAATATGGCGGCCACTCCATTAGAGAAATATTCCTCCTTTCAAACTCACGCATAGTTTGCCTCGACTTGTGAGGAGGGGCGTTGTCCTGCATCACATCTAGTCCTGGTTCCCGAAAGACCGCACTCTCTATGAGAGGCACTATCCTCTCGCAGTAACTGGCCGCAGTGATATGGCCCCACTCCTTCTCCCAAATCAGGCAAGGCCCCTTCTGTCGTCCAAAGAAAGATCCCCAGAACATCCACCCAACTCTCCTCCGCGTCTTGGCTAGGACACAGGTATCTTCGTACTCTTCCCCAATCTTTGACTTAAACTTAGCTCAAGGGAACTCTAAATCTTAGGAGCCTTTAAGGGACTACTGACCTTTCTTGTGACCCAACGATCACTTTGCCGACCATTCATAGCCCAAGTCTCGTCGGACCAGAGGACTCTCATCCAATGTTCCTTCCGCCAGTGGAGATGTATTCTGGCAAACTCATATCTCTTCAGTTTGTTGACTGAAGAGATAGGAGGTTTTAATCGTGCAATCCTGCGTGCATATCCCCTCTTTGCCAGTTCACGTCAGATCACATTCTCGCTCACACCAAAGTGCCGAAATATAAAATGTGCAAGTTGGAAAAATGACATCCGACGATTTTCCGATGATAAACAGACGAAAAATTCTATTTCATCGACCTGGGAACTACTTAGAATAGGTGGCCTACCACTGGAGTACTGAGGCTCGGTATTTTCAACGCTCATGGTGTATTGTACCTGTCGCCATGTAATCCCAAGGCGTTGAGAGATTTTGACGTAACTGTGTCCCTCACTGGCCAAGGTTCTAACCTGCACATGTTACTCTCTTAACCTTATCAATTTGTAGATTTCAGACTTACTTGAATACGTTGAGTTTGTGTTAGGCGTTTTGCATAAGTAGGAGATGCTGATGATGGAGAAGGTTGTTGAGGTGAATCCATCTTTGCGGCAATCTAGTACAGTAAATTAAAAACTTCTAAAGTAGTTGACTTAAGGTTCAGATGCACTCACATGAAGTAAAAATTAGATAGATGAATGAAATAAAAGTATGCCGTTGAGCAAAATAATAGTAAATAGCTGACAATGATTTAAACGAAACGACCTCAGGTGTGCGCGAGTGAAGAAAGGTGCAGGCATGAAGGTGGGCGTTGGACTTCATATACAGATGCATATCTCTTATGCCTTAGGCCATAAGATTTTAAAATTTGAAGCTAACAGGGATACTGTGGATCTATCGTGAGGTAACCTGGAATATCACCACTTTATCTCCACTTTATCCCCGCTTTAACCCCTGTACCCTATAAGAAGCGGATCAACGAACAATACCCTATCATGAGAGTACGTCCCTCTATTTCTTTTTCAGGTCATCTAGACACTGAATCGTCGGGTAGCTTTTTAAGGCTGGGCTAACCGGCAGGCGTTACTTAGTTTCACGCTGCTGGGGGGACGAAGACGGCGTTTCTACCTGTACGTGGTGTCCCCTACGAACCTGGAGTTTATCTTCAGAGCCAACAGAAACACGCATTACTTGGTCTCGGAGGAAAAGTCATCCAAACGAGTTTCCGGAGCATACCCAGCTCCCGTTGTGGTGGTGATGGATCAGACTAAGATGGCCCATTTTACCAAGATGAATTCTCACTTTTTACAGATATTCTGGCATTATACTGTCTCCCGAGGAAAGAGCACCGCTACCTGAGCGCTGGTGGTGTCGGTGTGAGGAGGATATCTGGACTATGGGATATTAGGGAGATACAGATGGGGATACGCACCTCGTGTGGCTCTGGTGTCTAGGCCTCGCCTGGCTGGAGTTGCAGGTTTTTTGAGACTTTTTCCCGCGTACCAGTTTTCATGGCGGCTCTTTTTCAATCTTTTTTGAGCAGAAGGTTCCGTAGAAAAGGTGGTTGAATTCTACGGGTAATTACTGAGCTAAATGGCTACTTGTTATGGGTCAATGTATCAATGATCTTAGGTTCGAGGTAAAAGGGGATAGGAGCAGTGTAAAAGGTGTGGCCTGGGTCAGAGAGGAGCCCTAGTGTTATAATAGTCTTGGACACTACATAGCACGAATAAACAAAACTACTACTACTACTCACGCCGCTGTGCGCGGGCACGACGCTTAAGTAATATAAAATATATTTATATATACATATTTATATCTATAAAGTAGGCATTTTAGCTTGAGCTCGATCTAGGCAAAACCTGGTGAATTTGGTAAGTTTCTACCGGGCACGTAACTATTAGTTTTGTTTGTTTTAGAATGTCCACAAGCACCAGTATATGCAGCACTTAATAATACAGTACTGGTTGTAGTCCAATTTCATCCAATTTGATGCCTAAAGTTCCATGGAAACTTACCACTAGTACCGGTAGGTATCGTAGTACCTCAGGGATTACAGCATCAATGTAGCGTTACTGTAGCTTTACTCACGTTGTGATGAGGAATCTAGAGATGGGATGATTACGGGATTTTTTTGCTGTGATAAATATGCAACATATTGAAGTCGGGATTGATCGTTGGAGCAGTTTGCGCTGAACCGTAATATATCCTCTCCAATTCTAGCTCAAAAATTTAAACCACTGCAACAAAATAAAGTTCTCGTTGACAAACGGCTATCTATTTATAGAGATCTGAATGCTAGAGTTCTACAGAATCAGTATTGTTAAATTGCTTCTACTGAAAAGTACAACTGTCACTATCTCGTTTCACTAAAACTTTGTCAAAAGCCGCTCTTTTAACAGTCATTAGTGACGCCGACAAGAAACATGAACATCATCCGAGTCCCCTAGTAGTTATCCAAAAAAAGAGCTCAAGTTTCAAATTATACTTCCCTCAAGTACAGATGAAGCATCGATGACTAATACATGGACGTATACATGTACTTATCGAGCTAGGTAGTAAGGGCATAAGTTGTTAGTGGCTGAAATTAATTTTGTACGCTGTTGCTCTACAATTGATGGCAACGCTCAGAATTAATTTCAATCACTTACAAGCAATACCCTTGATACTTAGTGGCACAAGTGCATGATCATGTACTGGTAGTTTTACTACTCATCTGGAATTTTAGTGAGTGAGTGAGTAGTTTTGTTTATTCGTGCTATGTAGTGTCCAAGACTATTATAACACTAGGGCTCCTCTCTGACCCAGGCCACACCTTTTACACTGCTCCTATCCCCTTTTACCTCGAACCTAAGATCATTGATACATTGACCCATAACAAGTAGCCATTTAGCTCAGTAATTACCCGTAGAATTCAACCACCTTTTCTACGGAACCTTCTGCTCAAAAAAGATTGAAAAAGAGCCGCCATGAAAACTGGTACGCGGGAAAAAGTCTCAAAAAACCTGCAACTCCAGCCAGGCGAGGCCTAGACACCAGAGCCACACGAGGTGCGTATCCCCATCTGTATCTCCCTAATATCCCATAGTCCAGATATCCTCCTCACACCGACACCACCAGCGCTCAGGTAGCGGTGCTCTTTCCTCGGGAGACAGTATAATGCCAGAATATCTGTAAAAAGTGAGAATTCATCTTGGTAAAATGGGCCATCTTAGTCTGATCCATCACCACCACAACGGGAGCTGGGTATGCTCCGGAAACTCGTTTGGATGACTTTTCCTCCGAGACCAAGTAATGCGTGTTTCTGTTGGCTCTGAAGATAAACTCCAGGTTCGTAGGGGACACCACGTACAGGTAGAAACGCCGTCTTCGTCCCCCCAGCAGCGTGAAACTAAGTAACGCCTGCCGGTTAGCCCAGCCTTAAAAAGCTACCCGACGATTCAGTGTCTAGATGACCTGAAAAAGAAATAGAGGGACGTAGGCATTCTTGCCTAGCATCCCGGGTATTAAATACAAAGTTAAGGGCATCTTTGCGCTAGATCTCTTCTAGGATACTACTTCTAGTGGGGGGGCCGCCTACTAGATATACGAAGGTACAGCCCATAAGTATTATTCCATGTCGACCAGAGGGGGCTTGGCCACCACAACGCTTTCCTTAATTAGGCAACATCGCGAGAATGCACCTCGCACCCATCCCTACTGTGTTTTGTATGAGTTCTAATGATGAAAGCATTGATTCAATGATTCCCAACTCATAATACAAAATGCAAAATAATTCCTTTTCTTATAATAACTAATACTTAGTAAAGAATCCATTGCGTTGATGTTGTTGTCATCAGAATACATACAAAACACAGTAGGGATGGGTGCGAGGTGCATTCTCGCGATGTTGCCTAATTAAGGAAAGCGTTGTGGTGGCCAAGCCCCCCCTGGTCGACATGGAATACAGTAAAACTTCTCTAACACGATAGTGGGTCCCGGTATAAGTGTTGAAAATATTCATTGAAATTCATCCATTTATATTTGCAGTACTTGCCCCTGTACCCAAAATGACTTGTAAGGGTAAGTGTTGCAAATATAAAATTGCAAGTTACAATGAATATTTTCAACACTTATGCCGGGACCCACTATCGTGTTAGAGAAGTTTTACTGTAATACTTATGGGCTGTACCTCCGTAGTACTACAGTAGAACCCCTCTTAGCTAATAGTGGGTCCCGGTATAATTACTGAAGAGATTCATAGAAATTTTACCGTTTATATTTCCAATGCTTACCCCTGCACGCAAAATGACCTGTAAGGGTAAGTGTTGCAAATATAAAAGTCCAAGCTACAATGAATCTTTTCAACATTTATATCGGGACCCACTATTAGCTAAATGGGTTCTACTGTAGTATTTATTTTTCGTCTATCAGAGCACGTGCAAGTCACGTGACATACTAATTCCCTGACGGGATACATGACGCCGAGGGGTAAGCCTCGGGCATTCAAGAAAAATAAATATTTACAAGACTAGGGCGTTATTACGTGGCTGCCGCTAGTAGTATGGTAGGGATAAGGCTCTCCACATTTGTGGAAGTGTAACAGGGAGATAAACAGTCCGACCTCATAGCCCCCCGACTGTGCAACAACTCCTCCTTATCTTCTCCATCATTAGCATTAAAATTACTGTTGTTTTAATTAATAATTTTTTTTTTAAGGACATATGTCAGTGTAAAATTGGGTTTCCTGAAACCACTTGTGAAGCACTTCTCCGCCTTTATAAGTGCTGAGGAGAAAGGAGAGGACTTCTGAGTTTTGACCCATGAGCAGTCTAGCACGTCTTTTAGCTGTGTGGCAGAAAAAGAAGTGAAGAAGTGATTTATAGCAGCTGCATCAGCAATAAATTGTGGCGTCCCGGTGATTGAAGCGTTCATGGTATTTCGCGAAGTCACCATGACCTGTGCGGGTCGCCAAAATTCGGTCTAGAGTAGCCCGGGGAAGTTCGAGTTCTTTGGGCCGTAGAGGCGCAGTGTCGACTGAGAGTCTTTCGTAGATTCCAATGCTGGGAGGCAGTAGCTTCCAAAGGTTATGTAGAGATTGTGCTGAAGAGTTTTTGTCTCAACGTCTGAGTCCAGCGTGTGATAGGATGGGAGTCGGTGGATGAGGAAGTGATGCTCCTAGTTTAGCAGCTTTGTCGGCGGCGTCATTCCCAGGAATGGAGGCATTGCCTGGCACCCAACGTATTCTATTTTCTCCCTGTCCCGCATGGGTGAGACGAGGTCTTGCTTGCCAGCGGGGATTTAATTCTAGGAACTCGTCGAATGTGGCTTGCGATGAACCTGGAAATGGTGAGAGCAGGCGGGTCGCGACCTCGAGATTGTCGAGGCAGATCAGAGGTTCGTTGCAAATTTGGTCGATGAAGTGCGAGGGCGGCCTTAGCGCCCGCCAGTGCACCTTTTGCTTCGGCCTCAAAGACTTCGTTCCCTTTTCCTAAGGCAAAACTCTGTTTTAAAACTTGCACTCCACCTTGGTATGCAACGAAACCGGCCCCGGCAGAGCCATCAGGTTGTTTCGAACCATCCGAAAATAGTACTATGTCTTGCAGTGGAACGGTGCACAGGAAGGAAAGGAACTTTTCTTTAGCCAGGTCTCTTGTTTGCCCGTTCGGACCTCCTACCCGAGCTTACGCTGCTGCCTGGCCTTCGCGTGGTGCCCATGGCGGAGTAGCGATCAGGTTTATTTACTCAAAAGCTGGGAGTGCCAGAATTCGGCGAGAAAAGCGAGAGGTGAGCCGTCCTAAAGCGAGTACGCGGATTGAACAGCGTAGTAACGGATGTCGAGGATCAAGGCGCCGAAGACGGAGTGTTGCGGCTAATGTGCGTTGTTCAAGTGCTATTTCCGGTGGGGCTAAGCCAGATCCCCGATGTAATTCTGCAGATGGAGTGGTACGATAGACAGGGAGAATGGCTCGGGCGGCAGTAAGTACGACCTTAGTAAATAGCTGTAGCGAGGTATCGACACGGTTAGAAATGCGTGCGCGAGGACCTTCCCTTGTCCGAACTGGCCACCAAGTTTCGGCAGCATAGTACATTACTGGAAGTACACATGATACAACATCTTGACGCAATAGGTGGGGTGGAACTCAACGGGCTATGTTACCTAGAGAGGAAAGAGCTTGACTTACTTTGAGTGACTTTGTAGTAAGCGATCAAGCATGCCAGTTGAAAGTAAGCTTTTTGTGCAAGAGGACTCCTAGCCAACGGATGTAGGGCCTGTCGGCATCCTCGGAGATATTGAGGGGGTCTACTTCAACGTTTGGAGTAGTCCTAGGATCTTGATCAGTGCGGCGACGCGAAAAATGAAGGAGTCCAAATTTATCAGGATCGAAAGTTGTTCCTTCTTCGCTGGCCCAATTTATAGCCTGCCTGAGGTCCGTGGCGAGAAGATTTGCATTTTCTTGCAAGGATTTGGATATTTGAAGAAAGGCGACGTCATCAGCTGTCACGGAACGGTGCGCGATTTAATCAATCAAACGGCGTAAACAAAATCTATTATAATTCTATACAGGTAAAAGAGAGGAAAGGAAAGGGCGGTTGACATAACTACACTAGTACCTGTACACGTGATAATAATACCCCTGAAACATGTGTAGAGATCTACATTACTAGTGATTGTGATTCCGTAACATCACCTCTCTCCGAGGTTTTTTTTTTCCTCTGGATCCTGTATAAGTTCCCGTATTAGGCTCTCCAACATCATCGCCTTCTCCGTATTCTTTCACAAAGCTTTTGAACGCATCTGTTAGAATGAGATTTTCTCTTGGTTCCCAGGTAGTCTCTTTGTAGTCTATCCATTTGACGCAAACGAACCTTTTGCCATTGATGGTTTTTGCTCGTAAAATCTTTTCGACAGCGTACAATGGATGCTTTCCATCAAGTAAAGGTGGAGGTTGACTATCGTCAGTCACTTGCGACGGTAAAGGATCACATGGATCTCTGCGAAGGAGATCGACCAAAAACCTTGGGTGGATGCCGCTGGGCACGTCAAGCTCGTAGACATCAGGAGCCACTTCTTTAATTACTTTGTACTTAGCATTTGTCCATGAAAATTTCTTCTTCAGCTGAGGTGTTGTGATATTTTTCAGATTTAGCCAAACCTTATCGCCAACTTTGAGTTTATCTGCAGGTTTTCGATGCCTGTTTGCATTTTGTTCCATTATGTGTTGAGCAGTTATCATGGCTGCTCTTGCAAGCCCCTGACCATCATAGAGGCGATTAACAAAGGCATTTGCTCTCGCTTTGGGGTCTTTAGCAGAAGTAGAAGAGGGAATTCGACGTTGGATAGGATTAATATGGTAGCCATGAGTTAAGAAAAAAGGGCTGAACCCAGTTTTGGAGCTATCTCTATGATTAATTGCTACCATTGCCGACGGGAGAAGTTTTGCCCAGTCATCTTGTGCATAAGAAATATAGGCACGCAGGTATGTAATTACCTCCTGGTTCATTCTTTCCGTTCCCCCGTCAGTTTGAGGGTGAAAAGCAGTCGAAAGGCGTTGCTTAATGCCAACTAGTTGACATAATCTGCGCCAAAATCGCCCGACCCAATTGGATCCTCTATCTGAAGTAAGAAAGCTTGGAAACCCGTGATATCTCCAGTGACATTGGACGAAGCGCTCAGCACAGGATTCGGCTTCCATTGTATCCATTGCTTCTAAAGTAGTACCACCAAGTAACCGATCATGAATAACCATTAGAAATTTTTCGTTATTTTTTGTTAATGGAAGGTCGGTCATGAAATCTATAGCTAGCTCGTCATGAAAACTTTCAGGGACTGGCAGCGGTCGTAATAAGCCTTGTGTCGACTGTCGCCAGACTTTTGATCTTCCACATACATGACAGTTCCTGACAAACCTCTTAACGTCTTTATATTGTTGTGGCCAAAAGAAATCTCGGGATAGGATCGCCAGGGTTACATCACGACCTGGGTGTCCAGTTACATGAGAGTCATGCACACGTTGGATCAAGGCAGTACGTAAGGGCTCCCACTCAGGAACCCAGAGTGCTTCGCGGTACGTCAAGTTTAGCTGCTCGTCCAGATTGCAGTCTGGCATTTGGATTGAGTTAGGAGCTGACGGAGGTAAAGATCGTTCTTCATTTGCTACACTAGCGTAAATCTTGCGGTAGATAGGATCTTCCTTGATAGCTCGATCCCATAGTGTTAGGAGTTCTTTTACGTCAAAGAGGTTAGTTCCTTTAGGGGGTATATTGATGATTATATTATCGGTAGGAACGCTGCTATTGAAGGGTTTTACGGATGGTTTGCCACTGGGCGTAGAATTTTGTTGAATTTTGTCAGATTGTTGCATTAGACTTTGGTGTCGAGTGATTACAGCTGAGAGACTCGAGTAACTTAAATCTTTAGCTTTACTTATTGGTGATATCCATCTCTGATTAAGAAGTTGGAATTCTCTTTTTTTCAGCCGCTCATCATTCACATCCTTTGGCTTAAATTCAGGTTTTCTTGAGAGAATATCTGGTTTGGCGGATTCGGTTCCTGGTCTAAATCGAATCTCAAAATTGAAACTGTTGAGTTCTTCTGCCCATCGAACTTGTCTTTCCGATAACTGCCGAGTTGTCATAAAGTAGCGGAGGTTTCGGTGATCTGAAAACACAATAAAAGGACGTTCGACACTTCTTAATTCGCCTATGAAATGTCTCATAGTAGCTACAATGGATAATAGTTCCTTGTCATGGATTTGATAGTTGGCTTCGGCTGGAGTCAACTTTCTTGAAAAAAACCCTACCGGACGAAGTCGGCCTTTTCCATCAACTTGCGAAATAACTCCACCTATAGCATATCCCGAAGAGTCTGCTTCCATGATGGTCTCCGCATCAGGGTCAAACATCGTGAGGACTGGCGCGCTGATAAGTAATTGCTTTAGCTGTTTGAATGCTGAAGTCTGATTTTCATTCCATTCCCAAGCTGCTCCTTTTTTTGTGAGACTATTAAGTGGTTAACAAACTGAAGAAAGATTTGGTATGAATTCACGGTAGAAGTTAGCAAATCCGAGAAATGAGCGTATGCCTGAAACATTTTCTGGTTCTTCCCATTCAACTATGGCATTTATTTTATCAGGATCAACTTTGACGCCGTTGCCTGCTTCAATGATGAACCCTAAATATTTTGTTTGCTTCACTCCAAAGTCGCACTTGTCAATGTCTACTGCTAGTCCAGCTTCTTTTAAGGAATTGATCACTTTGCGAACTTTTTCATAGTGATCATTGAGGTCTCCATCGGTATATATTATGACATCGTCGATATGAGCGGAGCAGAAGACGTCTAAGAACTCTCCTAAGGTGTGGTTAATAAACCTCTGAAACGTTGCAGGTGCTCCACAAAGTCCGAATGGGCAAACAAGCCATTCGAAGAGACCTTGTCGCGAACGAAAAGCAGTCTTCCATTCGTCACCTTCTTTGATTCTTAAACGATGAAAAGCCGTTCGAACATCAACTTTCGTGAACCAACGAGCCTTGGCTAATTGGCGAAGGGTTTCACGAATTAACGGTAATGATTATCAGTCCTTTTTGGTGATAGCGTTGAGGCCGCGATAATCAACACAGAATCGAAGGCCACCGCCTGGTTTCTTGGCAAACAATACAGGAGAGCTTGCTGGTGAGGCGCTTGCTCGAATCCATCCCTTATCAAGATCTGCAAGGGTTTTGCGTAATACTAACAACTCCTCCTTTGACATATCGTATAGGGGTCCGTAGGGCGGTGCCTTTTCCTTGCCAGTCTCATCCTTCTCCAAATTTATTTCAATGCCATGGCCTGGTCGATGGGGAGGCAATTCTTTGGAGTTATCTTCTTTAAATATATCTTCTAGTCCTTGGAGTTTCTCCGGCAGTTTTTGGCGGATATCTTCTGTTGTCATTTTAGGACGCGTTTTACTTAGTTTTTCGAGGGCTTTATTTATGTCGGCGATTGTTACAGAAGCCAGGATAAGATCACCATTGGATTTCTGTACTCGCTTCGTAAATGAAGAAAAGACTAGAGCAGAGACAAGCTTTCCTTCTTGGATGTACCTAGTTTTGTCAAGGATATGATCCTTTTTCATCCAGCCTACTTCGTGAACTGTGACCTGCTGGTTTTCTTGTCCCATGTGTAAGGTATGTTTGCCGGCTTCGTAGATGACTTTATTTCTTTCAGCCCAACCTTTTCCTAGGATTAAGTCATACTGTAGGTCGCGAATGAGATATCCCCAAAGCCGTTCTCTTCGCCCTTGAGTATCTAATGTTACATAAGTTACGTGGCTGATTTTATAAGGATTTACGTCTTCTTTGGCTAGTTTTAGTTCTCTTTCTTCTATAGGAATGCGTGGTAATTTGTATTTCTTAGCGATATCTTCACTAAATGCAGCGTATGGGAGACAACCTGAGTCAAAAAGAGCGGGAACAAAAAAATGGTCATTTATGAATGCTTCTATTAAGAAAGGTCTGTTATCCATTCTATTCTTTGCCTCATGGAACTCTTCAATTGTCGGCTGTCTATCTAGTTTGACACCAAAAGAATCACAACTTCCCAACCTCTGAACACGACTTCGCCCAGAGGTTACTCGTTTCCCGAATCATTGGAGAGGGAATAACTTGAAGCCAAATCGGTACTGACAGTGTTTAAGCCCGCTCGGCTATGTGAGCTGTACCCTTTTGGCGTGGGATTGTTTTGAAAATTTCTGAACTGGCATTCGCTCCAACGATGGGAGGGAGAACAACCACATCTTTCACACCGACCCGAATCAATTCGGCGGTTGCGCTCGCTCTGAGACAAATTAGGAGGAAAGGGTCGATTATCTGATGATCTGGCAGTGTTCCTGGTATGCCCCTTTCCCTCGTTTCTACTGAAAGCTGCTAAGAGAGATGCTACTTGCCCTTGCAGTGCGCTTATATCTGTCATTATAGTATCGCCGTCGTGGTCGTGGATAGGTGTAGGAGCGGCCGGAAGATTTTGAGGTGGGGAGAAACTTTCTTTTGGTACGGCATCCATAGTGCGATGGGGTTGATTGTCATAATTTTGGACTACTTGTAAAGATCCACGGGAAGTTCCAAACTGAGGTATAGTTTCCAACTCGTTAGCAAGATCTTGGACCTCGGCAACGAATTGTTCATAGTTTGTTTTAGAAACTCCTTTACGGTATGCTAGGCCCGCACGTAGATATGGTTGCAAGGCGTCTTTCATCCTTTCGATCTTGGAGGGGCCCATCGGGGCAAGCTCATCTGCTTCAGAACAGAGTTGTTCGAAGATGCTTCTGAACTGGGCAAAAGATTGGCGATGTCCTTGGTGAAGTTTATTTAAGGCTGCCTGCGCTTTAGAAGATGCATCCTTATCAACGAATAGCTCTTCTAATTGTATCAAGAATTCATCTGTATTCCATTCGTTGGCTTTCTTCTGTTGTTTCATCCACGGCGCCACACGTTTTTGGGCGTCAGTGGGTAGTGAATGAGTGAAGACGCCGTAGCAAAATGCTTTGGCACTACCCAGACCTTTTATTATCTGGTCATCTGAGGAGATTCCTTCTAGAGATATTTGAAATGTGGCAAAATCTGAAGATTTTCCAGACCACTTTGGCCATTTATCAAAAGACTTTCCGGCAGACATAATGGTATTCGGGGGTAGAGCGATATGAGTACGAGAATCTTCACCTCCCATCAGATTGCAAGTCCTTGCGTTTCTAGAGGGAGAAGGTATAGAATTATAATATGTCACGGAACGGTGCGCGATTTAATCAATCAAACGGCGTACACAAAATCTATTATAATTCTATACAGGTAAAAGAGAGGAAAGGAAAGAGCGGTTGACATAACTACACTAGTACCTGTACAAGTGATAATAATACCCCTGAAACATATGTGTAGAGATCTACATTACTAGTGATTGTGATTCCGTAACATCAGCATAGCCAAACCTCTTGCTTGGTGATCCGAGCCGGAAGAGCGGGGCAAGGTAGAACATGAATAGAATGGGGGACACTGGAGATCCTTGAGGAAGTTCGTGCGGCACGTTAGATTCTGCTCAAGTCGTACCATCCAGCCGGATCATTGGGCGGCGTCCTGTGGTAAAAGATTTAACCCACCTTACAAGATTATTGGGCCATCCTTGTTCCCTAAGACGGCGCGTTAGTCGACCAGGTAGGACTCCATTGAACGCTCCTTTCACGTCAAGAGTCAGGAGAGATGCTGTTTGCTTGGCATTCATGGACGTTTCAACATCGTGTACTAAACATCTAGTTAGGTCAGTAACAGAGCGTAGAGGTAGAGCCCCGAATTGCTGGTGGGTGGGGACCCTATAGTTGATGGAGATCCAGGAAAGCCGTTTTGCAATTAGGCGTTCGAGTGCCTTACCCATTACAGAAAGGAGAGCGATCGGGCGGTAAGACCGAGGGCTCGCTTTATCTCACTTGTTCGGTTTACTAAGCATGACAAGAACTGCGGTTTTGAAGCATGCTGGATGGTGGCCTACCCTAAGGCAACTGCGGAATAGTCTGAAGACTTTTTGTTGAACGTTGTGCCAGCCAATTTAAAATTTTGCTGTCGGGATTTCGTTCTCGCCAGGCGCAATATTGCCGGCTAGGAAGAAACAATCCTTCGGCTCGAAGTCGGTGATTTCTGGGAACGGCAAATCCGAGCGACTAACTGAAGGTATGTCGAAAGCGATGTCGCCAGATGCCGGAGTAGAGAAGAAGAGGTTCCTGGCTAAAAAATCCCGTTTAGCCTCTAGCGAGACAGCGAGAGGGGCATCAAGTGCTGTGGGTCGTTTGGGGGCGGTGTACGAAACGAGCCGATGGATCGATGCTAGTTAACCATCCCATAAATATCTTTAACCGTCGAGGCTTGTTCCATCTTTTCGCTATAAAAAAGTCGTTTTGCCCTTCGGGTTACGCATCGCAAAGATTTTCTTCCAGTTTTTAGGGCATTTTGATCGCTCGTTTGTCTCCTAATGCTGCGGTAAGTCTGGGCTGCGGCTTTGCACTCGTCGTTCCACCATGAGTGGCCAGTACCTCTCCCTGGGGCTCTACGTGCTGAGCCCCAGTAGGCGTTTCTGATTGATGAACAAAGCCCTCCCGCATGCTTATCTAGTTCCTCACCAGAACATGTGTCCGGAAGCTCAGACACTTCTGACAGGCCCCTTTCCAAAAGATGAAGGTATAGATCCTTATCCAGAGTTTCAGGTCTGAGTCTAGCAACTGTTTCGTGGAATCTATCATCCCAATGCACGGAAGAAGCGATTGGATAATGGAAAGATGTTACATCTAGCTCTAGTATGATTGCAGATTCTGCACCAGCAGATACGAGTGGGTTTGACATGAAAGTGAGGTCCAACATATTTCCTAGAGTATGTGTCGGACAATCCGGCTCCGAAGTTAGAAGAAGGGAGTTTTTGTCTATACATTCGACGAAGCTATCTGCATTTGTGCTGTGGTCAGAGGCTGAAGGTTGCCATCTTGAATGACGAATATTAAGGTCCCCGGCGATGAAAACACGTTCACGCGGTCTAAAGCTGGCGTATTCGATGAGATCTTTTGCCGCCTGACCTTCGTTTTCAGAGCCAGATGGAGCGTTGTATACATTAAAAACTGAGAGTTTTCTCCCCCCTGGCCCGAAAACATCAAGTACAAATAGGTTAAGGTTCACAGTGTGGTTTGCTGGGAATAGCATACGTTGGCAAGCGCGGAGCCCAGCCCCTTTTCGGAGATAGGTGAGTACTCTTGGTCGAAATGTCCAGTCGTTAATGGGCGAAAAGCACTCGTACAATGGTATTTTCTTGGTAATCCGACATAGCAGATCTCTGTAGATATAGGGTTCTTGAACTTGGATTATGTCGAATTTTTCGTCGTTTGCAAAGTTGAGTGCAAGTTCATGGGAGATCGCTCCCCTGCAGACATTTATCTGTAATATGCGCAGTGGTTTTGCAATTTTAGAGCGTCTACAACTCATTGTTTTCGTCGAGAGGAGAGTATGGATTTCCTGTGAGAACAGGAGAAAACGTGGCAGGGATTACAGTAAGTTGACTTGGGCCAGAGGGCACAACGTCTGTGCATGTAGAAGTTTGAGATGACGGATTTGCTGATCCGAAATTGGGCATTTCGTGGTCTACTGAGGGTGTACGAGGAGAGCGGCGAGTGCAATCAACTATAGTACAAAGGCTCATTCTGGCTGCTGCGGGAGACTGGCAGATATGTGCCACTTGTTTTTTAGTAAGTCTGTTACCGTTACGACGTGGGCGAAGTGGGCACTCTGTAGCATCTGCTGCATGAGGTCCATGACAGTGGATACAGCGCGCAGGGCAAGGACGTGGGTGAGGGCCACAAAGGCTATGATTCTCTTCAACATGCTCTGTAGGGCCGCAAAGTCGGCAGCGGAGGGCGCGAGAGCATATGCGCTCATTGTGCCATTGAAAACACCTTCCACATTGAATAATGGACGTCTTTTTTTAAGAGACGAGAGATCACTTCTACTCCAAATAGTTGGAATTTCTGTGGGAGAGTGGTATCTAGTGGGAAGCGAACAATATATCTGGCTGTGTAGCTGTGCGGAGAGTCGAGGCTTGTTCTCGTTTCAAACGCTGCGACAGGAGGAAGTCCTTTCTCTTCTTTAAGCTGAGAGCACACATGTTCGGCAGTAATTGGGAAGTTTGTCAGCTCATCGGCGTCGTTGGGCGCGGTATAGAAAGAAGATATGTGACTAGATTTTGTGCTTTTTCAATTCCGAGGGCTCCTCGGAGTCTTCCTTCTTTGAGTCCTTCAGAGAAAAGGGATTCGAGCCTAGGTGAGGTTGTATCAGAGGACGGCGAAGAGCTAGTCTTGAAGGTACACGTTGAACCCCCTTGAGGCAGCATTCTCGCCGAGTAATTTGCGTAGATAGAGCAGTAATGGTTAGGGCGATATCAGACGCTCAGTTGCGTCTTGTTCGAGGCGCAGAAATAGGCGTTCCTCTACAGAAGGAGAAGAATTTGGTTTTTGACTCCGATTATGATGAAATGGTTTCCGAGTGATATTCTGGCTCTTCATTTGCGCCGCAGCATGTGCGTACGTAGGCCGGGTAGTTTTAGGGATCAGAGAGGGTTTTGTAGAGCGATGGACGGTTGAAGTTGTTGCCTGAGTTGGTTTGAGCGGAGTACACTGATCTTGGGGTAATCCCCGGACGTGACTCTCGAAAAAGCCCTGTGCGACTTCTTGCAAACAGTACAAGAATTTTTCATAGGTTGCTTTTAGATGATGAGGGAGGGTATGATAATTAGTACCACGCGCTGCTTCATCGATAGTGGCCGCGACGTTTCCAAACATCAGAGTCGCCTCTTGGGTGCGGGTTGTGGCAGAGAATGTCGTGAGCAGAAGGGTTTCGGTCAGAGACCTCGACCCCCCAGGTGGTGGGCGATGAGAGGGATAGAAATCCGGCATTCTGCCAGATTCCTGTTTGATGTAATTGTAGATAACGCGAGTAAAGGGATAGAATCAGTGTCCTACTAGATATAAGTGTCAAGGATATCGTTCCTTGTAAGAAAAACTTAAGTGATACCAATAATTAAGTTAGATACGCGCGTACGCGTCTGTATATAAATCTCTTGGTTCTCCTCTGAGTCTTCCTTTTCATCGTAAATTATCTCATTCACCAGATCAGACCTCGTCTATCTATTTCCCTCTATATCCCACGACAATAGGGCTGTTGACCAAAGTATCGTTGTGGAAATTTTTGCAAAGCGCTCTACAATGATCTCAAGCGGGACGAAGACGGCGTTTCTACCTGTACGTTATGTCCCCTACGAGCCTGGAGTTTATCTTCAGAGCCAATAGAAACACGTAATACTTGGTCACGGAAAAAAAGTCGCCCTAATGAGTTTCCGGAGCATACCCAGCTCCCGTTGTGGTGGTGATGGATCAGACTAAGTTGGCCCTTTTTACCAAGATGAATTCTCACCGTTTACAGATATTCTGGCATAAACTGTGTCCCGAGGAAAGAGCACTGCTACCTGAGCGCTGGCGGTGTTGGTATAAGGAGGATATCTGGACTATGGGATATTAGGGAGATACAGATGGGGATACGCACCTCGTGTGGCTCTGGTGTCTAGGCCTCGCCTGGCTGGAGTTGCAGGTTTTTTGAGACTTTTTCCCGCGTACCGGTTTCCACAGCTGCTCTTTTTCAATATTTTTTTTGAGCAGAAGGTTCCGTAGAAAAGGTGGTAGAATTCTACGGGGGTTTTTTTTTTTTTTTTTTTTTTTTCTATTATCCTATTTCGGCGCCTGAAGGCCCACGTAGGTATTTTTCGGAAGATACGTATTCTTTGTTATAGAACGACTCATTTTGACGTTTGGAACACTCATACTCAGATTTCATTTGCAGATACCACTACGAGAATAACGCCTTACGACATGTACCCTCTTCCGTGAATACCCACCACAGGGAAAAGCGAGAAAAACCTGTGGCTATCTGAGCATGCTTTCGTCATTCTACGAATACAGTATCACCGCGAGAGAAGTGGTGTGAGGGTCTTGCTGGATTCGAACCAGCTTTCTCCTGTCTCAAGTGGGGCATGTGTCCAAGCTACCCAGACTCTACTTGGGAGAACGGCCTGGACGGTGTACCACTGCACCATCCGACCCAATTCTACGGGTTATTACTGAGCTAAATGGCTACCCGTCATGGGTCAATGTATCAATGGTCTTAGGTTTAAGGTAAATGGAGATAGAGGCACTGTAGATGGTATGACCTGAGACAGAAGAGGCCCTGTTGTGCATAGCGACATTGGATTTATGCAGTGTAGGTATAAAACAACAAGAATGGGCACTTGCATGTACGTGTCGTATGTACCGAGGATATCGAGTCAGATGTACCAAGTCATGTGACACGAGTCGTATGGCGAAATGAAACCCTGCAAGGAGACGATACCAGAAGCGGTCTCCAACTCTGTAAATAGATATCAGTGGAATTGACTCGATACTCAGAAGGTACTGGGCGCAAGTATAGGATGAGCGCAGTAGGGTAACAACGGCTTGTGTATATAAAGAGAGTGCATTACTTACATGGACGAGCAAGTCAAATCAATACATCTTTACATAACTCACATACTCTTCTTTACCACATTCCCGTTCTATCCTCGTTTAGAGGGATCATACATTATACTCGCAAGTCAGAACATTGCATCTACTCCTCATAACTGTAACAGGCCCTAATGTTATAATAGTCTTTGACTTCACATAGCACGAAGAAACACAACTCCAACAACAATGATCCCATGTTTCATATCACGTGACTGTGTTTGTTTAAGGGCACTATCGATGCCTCAGGCACACCTGTATATTAAATACCTCAGCTTAGTCACTGTTTTTATGGTACACTGCCTTGCACGAAAGTTCATCCTCGCAGTATTAATACTGGGATCTAAGCTGTGCATAGATCTTGCGCTAATACATAAATAGAAGTGATCTGTAGTAGTAGTTTTGTTT
The DNA here is from genome assembly GCA_028751805.1 of Podosphaera xanthii. Lineage (NCBI taxonomy): Eukaryota > Fungi > Ascomycota > Leotiomycetes > Helotiales > Erysiphaceae > Podosphaera > Podosphaera xanthii. Next base: position 1,790,994 of record JAPWIX010000022.1, read on the forward strand.
ATTCGTGCTATGTAGAGTCCAAGACTATTATAACACTAGGGCTCCTCTCTGACCCAGGCCACACCCTTTACAGTGCTCCTATCCCCTTTTACCTCGAACCTAAGATCATTGATACATTGACCCATAACAAGTAGCCATTTAGCTCAGTAATTACCCGTAGAATTCTACCACCTTTTCTACGGAACCTTCTGCTCAAAAAAAATATTGAAAAAGAGCAGCCGTGGAAACCGGTACGCGGGAAAAAGTCTCAAAAAACCTGCAACTCCAGCCAGGCGAGGCCTAGACACCAGAGCCACACGAGGTGCGTATCCCCATCTGTATCTCCCTAATATCCCATAGTCCAAATATCCTCCTTACACCGACACCACCAGCGCTCAGGTAGCGGTGCTCTTTCCTCGGGACACAGTATAATGCCAGAATATCTGTAAACGGTGAGAATTCATCTTGGTAAAAAGGGCCATCTTAGTCTGATCCATCACCACCATAACGGGAGCTGGGTACGCCCCAGAAACTCGTTTGGATGACTTTTCCTCCGAGACCAAGTAATGCGTATTTCTATTGGCTCTGAAGATAAACTCCAGGCTCGTAGGGGACACCAAGTACAGGTAGAAACGCCGTCTTCGTCCCCCAGAAGTGATCTGTATTAAAACCTATACTGGGTATCAGGGGATCTGTGAGAATTACAAGTCTGACTCTCGCATACCCGAGGAAAAGTGTGCGATAGAATTTTTTTTTTTGATTACTTATTATGTCGTGCCGGCGCACAGCACACGACCCTAAGGATTATGTACCGGCTAGCTCAGCCTATCTATGGCAACCCGACGCTTGAGTCCCCCGAAAGAATCCAACCAAGTAGATGGTCCTTTCCCACCCACACCCCACGAGATTCCCCGGAGCCAATTCCATCTTGCGACCATCTGTCCCGGGTCACTGATCCCACGGTTTCTCAATTACCAACTACCCTCCTTGACAGGCAATCCAGATGTGACTCTTCGACCGAAAACCTCTGAAACAAAAAACTGATCGACTGGGGAGGTGCCGTTCCACGAATGTACTTTGCCAGCTGAAGGAGCACCAGCAGTCTTGAGCACAGGGCGGGTTAGAAACATCTGATTTATGCCAGTATTTAGTGTGTCGGCGGCACTTCATTGTGCGATAGAATTGTTGTTGTTGTAACATTTTTTAGGTCTACGGATAACGTGCAGCTATGCACCCTAAAGTTCCCTATCGGGACGCAAGACCTCGGAAAGCGTACGCTATCCTCAGTCGCTAGAACTAAGATGATACATTCTTGACGCTGAACACTCATACCTAGGAGGCATTCGCCAGCACCACTACAGGGTTATACTTGGTGAGACTTACGCCCCGCTTCTCCCCTCAACAGTAAAAATCTGCCCAAGGAAAAAAAAAAAAACCTCAGGCTCCTCAGTATGCTTCATTACCCTGTCCTTCGCGGCGATAGAGTTGACATCGGCTGAATGTGTAGCTGCGATATTTATAATGTCACGTGATTAAATGAATGTTATGTCATGGGCGGTGTTTGATATGTTTGTCACACTCAACCCTAATCTTAAGCGAGTGAATTAGGGTATAAATGAATGGTTTTGTACCGCACATCGTAGATCGTTACCAGATATCACCATAAATTACCACATCTTACTATTCTATCTTATCAGATCAATTAATCAATCATCTACATTCAGATCCATATCAAACTCTAAATACTTCATCATAATCTCCCCTTAGCAACCTTCTCTGCTATACTCACAAATCAGGCAAAACTCCTAACAATTTTCCAACAGGGTCAAATTCCAACTTGCATTTAGTCTTGCAGCACTACAGATTGAGTCGTGATAGAAGCCCCCACCCCCTTTGAGAAACAATCACCCCCTTGAGATTTTGTTACAACAGTTTTTTGATGCTGAATCCGTCAAGCTGTGAACTCAAATTGAATTACTAATCAAACTGAGCTTGATATCCGCGTCGTTACAGCAGCAGGAGTAATCAAGTCCAGTATAATTATTTGCATAATAAAATCGAACAATTGCGTTCAACGAAAGCGGCGAAGCATTTGTGCAGCTTTTATCTCTTGAAACGCTTGTCATAACTTACAGGTTGATTGCAAGATGTATCAAGAAATATGTAATACAAAAAACTCACAAAACACATGTACTTCAGGCCATTTACTTCTTCCACAGTCTCTCAATTTCAAAGGTTCTATCTAGTAATCCTTCATCACTAATTCATCTTCTAACTTTTTCAATGTACGTTGTTATCAATTTGAGCGTAATTGACGTCCAGCTCTAAAACTAACAATGGCAGAATTACTTCGTTGAAATGGATTCTACCAGAATCTTACGGTTCTATTAGAAAACTGTATGAGGCGGTCCAAAATGACGCTAGGTCTTATGGATGTGCCGTCACCTCCAGCAATTCAGAAAAGAGAAAAGGGCGAAAAATGAAACTCCTAGCCTGTAAGAAAAGTGAAATTTTTCACAGCGAAGTGGACGAGACATGCAGAAAACGACGTAGATAGTCGCAAAATTCCAGCTGTCCTTTTAGATTTAAGACCTGAGAGGAGCCCTTGTCTTATGATAGTCTTAGACTCAAGATAGCACGAATAAACACAACTTTACATACATTAGGGCGCATGATAAGCAGCTGATCGAGCCTGTCTCAACACGAGACCATGTCAAAGTTTTACTTCATTGCACAGCTTATGTTAAGTTCGGATACGGTAGAACAAGATATCAAGGATGTAGGGCAACTTGATATACTCATAGTTAACGGCCTGATAATTAGGGGGCATTCCTCACATTGAATTGAAAAAATACTATGTAGAGAAAATGTTTTGTGTAATTGAATCAAACTATGACCAGGAAAAAGATGTAAATGATACTTAATATCCAAACAGATCAAATGTGTAGTAGATTTACAAAGTTGACAGAGTATCCGATTTAATTTTATCCCAAATGAAATCTGGTCCGAAAACCCTAAGGTGATAAATACAGTACTATCTCGCTATAACAATGTGGGGTAAAACTTAATTAAGGCTCCCGATTGGAGGACTCAATTGAATTGGCCAATCGGGAGCCTTAGTTAAGTTTTGCCCCACATTGTTATAGCGAGATTGTACTTTAGGCTGTGAAATTTTGAGATGTTCAACAAAGATGTACAAAAATAAATAAGTACACATGTACTTGTATGTGCGTTCAGTATTTGTTTACAGTATATAATTAGACAGTTTTTTCGTAAATGCTGTGGGGCTAATCGATAAATCCATATTTCCAGGCAAAATAGGGTTTTCAAGGGGGTGGGAGTATATCTCAAAGGGGGGGTTTTGTATCACGACTCTAAATATTGTTACTTACAAGCGTTAATTATATAGATTAATCCAATGGTTAGAAGTGCAATAATATATAAAAAAAAAAAAACTTAATTGGACAGAAGCAGAAATAAGGAGAGAATGCTAAATTGAAAACGTATAGTGGTTTTGCACTTCCTGTAGGTAAACAGAAGAATCACAGACCAAATTTGTACAGATGGAGAGGGTTTTCACCGCAAAGGTTTCCCTTTCGTGTAAATATTATAGTTTTTAGTCACCTGCATGGGCCCTTGGGCTTCCTGATCGGGTTAATTGAAATCAAATTCAAAAATATATAAAATTAGGGCTAATTAGTAATGATATTTGGGTCTGCAATACTACAGGGCTTCAGGAGCATCCTTTACTCGGTGATCGACGTGGGTAAGTAGGGATATATCCCTATTTTCTACAGAGAATATACATATTAGTTACAGGATGCTCACAACAAATTATATTGCATAACCACTAAGCTAAAGTGTTGATGCCATTTTGTCCCACTCTTATCTACTCGCTTTGCCCGACCCCTTTTTAAGTGCTCCATCTTGTCGCATACTGGATTTACTAGTCTTAATCGTCTCCTTCATCCGATATCGTCTGCAAAGCAATTTCCTAAGATTTCCTATCATTTAACAGTATAAACAAAAAGCAATTAGACGAATATTTACAAATATATCACAGATTCATAGGCGAGTCTTGCGGAAGTTGCACAATTTCGGGTTGGTTCATGTCCTCACAGAATGATCTCCCAAAATATCTCCACAAACGCTCGCAAACGCTCAAGTAAACTAAATCGAGATCAGAGGCTTCAGGTGGGCCAAGAGTATTGGAAATATTCTATTTACAAGTATAAGCTCATTGAAATCAGGTTTTAACTCTTCATGAAGCTGGAAAAACCACTAAGGAGATCTCTGATATACTTGGAGTTACTTATCATCAAATAAGATATACGATTTGCATGGGATGTGTTGAGCCACGAAAATGCACTGGTCAAAAACCTAAATTCAATCCCGAACAAGACGAGTCAAAAACATTTGTCTGCAGCTTAAAAGAGACTCGGCAGATGACGTACTTGGAGCTAGCAGTTAATTTTTCAGAACGGAATATTGGCGAAGATGCAATTCAAAATGCTCTCAAGATAAGAGGCTACAGCAGGCTCATTACCAGAAATAAGCCTCCTCTCTCTGACGAACACAGAAGACTAAGGCTTGAGTGGGCTGAATCACATCAGTCTTTAAGTCTAAATAACTGGTGTCAGATAATCTGGAGTGACGAGACGTGGATAAACGATGGTCCAGTCAACAAAGTGTATGTCACTAGGATGGTCAGTTTTCGTTTCATTGGTTAAAGAGAGATGCGAAACGCTAAAGTTTTTTACATGAGCTCGAAGAGTACCAAGGGTCGGATAGTGGTGTGGTATACCGCCCGGGCCGTTCTCCCAAGTAGAGTCTGGGTAGCCAAGGCATATGCACCACTTGAGACAGGAGAAAGCTGGATCGAATCCGGCAAGACCCTTTCCACATTTCTCGCGCGGTCATGTATCTGACGATGACGAAGGCACGCTGGATAGTCCTGGGTGGCTGAAATAGGTTCCTGCAGCAGACATAAATGGTTGAGGGTTGAAAGGGCTGTAACGTGCCTGACTTCGAGTTATGCCTTCAAATGATATTCGGGCGTGTGTGCCCCTCATATCAATTGAGTCATCGCTCCATGTACCGTACCAGTGTCATTCGTGTCATAGCCTAAAGGCTGCATACACAAGAATGATTTTTTTAAAAAAAATAAGAAGAGTACCAAAGTAGATGCATTATCGATCGCCGTACGAAAAATGATTCTTGGATGTTTTGGGGATGCTTTGCTTGCACCCAAGCAGTTCCTTTTGTGTTCTGGCAATGAAGATGGAAGAAAATAGCCGGAGAAGGTTATCTTCAAAGTATTCTCCCAGAGACTGTTGGATTTCTGAGGTCAAGCTTTGCAAGAACGGGTGTTGTTATGCAGTTTTTGCAAGACAACGCTCCCGTTCACACTGCAGCTATCGTGAAGGAGTACCTTGGTGAACATGGGATAGTACCTGCGGTCTGGCCGCCTTACCCCGCTGATTTGAATCTGTTAGAGTTCGTACATCGATTCGACTTTCGTTTAAGTTGTGTTTTAGGTCAGGGGAATAGCGTCGGATGTTTTTCATTGTTTGGCTTCATGTACTCCGTTGTTGTATTTGGTATCGGAGGAACCTCGGTGTTTTAGGAGTTCTCCCGATATTCTCCTTTAGTGTGACGAGATGTTTTTAGTAGTTTGAGATGTTATTCTGGATACATAGTGGGGCACTGATTGCTAGATGAGCTCCTTACGCTTAGTTTTCCATCATCTCGAGACTATAGAATTCAAGTTAGTCACCTTCAGTCTACAGTATCTTTCAGCTCTCGGACTTCTTCAGTTTCTAATCTCTTATCTTTATCTCCTCTCCCTTACTCCTCTATTGGACATTCAGCATTAGTCTTCAGTTACCTTACAGTTACCTTTTCGGCCCCTTAAGTCTCCATACCCCAGCCTTGCGCTTCCGCGCTTTCGATCTTCGACCTTCAGTCTTCAGCCTTTCGCCGTCGAGTCACGTGCAGATCACTACTCTGACAGAATCCAATCGAAAATGTATGGGGATTGATGAAGTCAGATACACAGGATCGATATGGAGACTCCGATCTGGGACGGCAACCCGGGAGGGCTGAAATTCAATCTCTTGTAGAAGAAGCCTGGCAGGAATGCACAAAGCCTGAAACTCTCGCAAATATTATAGTAGAACCTGTCCAAACCCATAGTGGGTCCCCATATAGTTACTGAAGAGATTCATAGAAATTTTTTCGTTATTATTTGCAATACTTACCCCTGCATCCAAAACGACCTGTTAGGATAAGTGTTGCAAAACTAAGCTGCAAACATTCTATAAATCTCAACAATACTTAAACCCGGGTCCCATTATAAGTATGGATAGGTTCTACTGTATCAATGATATGCAAGATAGTTGCTTGGCAGTTATTCGAGCGCAAGGCGGATCTAAAGACCATTAGCTGTAATATCTACAGTTATTTTTATAGGAACCTTTGAATAGAAATGAAAAATAATATTCTCAAAATTAATTTGAATTTAGATTGATTTTTGGTGAAAGTTACATGGGTGTAAATGTTTTACGGAAAAATCTCATGAGCTAATACGTCCATTCAACATTTGCCCTTGCAAGATGTCCTAGTGCTCTCAACGTACATCATGGTCGGATTCATCAGAGCTGCGGGAACTCTGCATGAGATTATCATAGAGAACTTCTCCTTCTATATAAAGATCTACAGTTCAACCCCTGCAAACTGACATAGGTGTAAATTAATACCATCCGAGGCTGTCCATACATTTTACGATATTCACGATATCGTCTCCCTATCACCGAATATCGTTATAACAGGGTCTAGATAAGCGAGAACTTCGGTGGTTCCATTGCTAGTATAGTGTCTCAGCCCTAAAGATTGTTAGTGGCTGATGTTGGTTTTGTATGTCTACACCTTGCAGCTACTTATCTTAACATACAAAACTAACATCAGCCACTAACAATCTTTAGGGCTGAAACACTGTACTTAATAATCTATTTTTCATTAAAACATAATTGATTATACTCTACCCCCAGGGTAAGTTTTCAGCATGCACTAAAACCTCGCTTATGAATATTATCCTCACTAGTCTTATATAATCCCTGCTAGTCTTCACACCAAAAGAAATTGAAAATGTTGGCCTGAGTGATCAGGCTTTTTACTGGACTGCTGCCTTGAGCTCTTTCTCTGCCTCCCTCAGCCGCGCACTTCAATAGACGTCGTTGCTGTTACTGTCTACAGAATCATCATCATCATCATCATCAGCATTTTCATCTAAGAGAATCAATAAATCGTTACTCTTAACATTTAGCATATTTCATAGGCCTATTATTCTTTAAAAGATGAGCCAGGTACAACCAGCAGCTTACACAAACAACGCCAAATGATTAAACAGAGATCAGCGTCTCCAGGAAAGCCCAATTTTCATGGTAAATAAATATCTGAGGTAACACGTCTAGATCAAAACTCTCCTCGATTCGGGAATGAATCAGACAAATATTGCAAAACAACTCGGCATATCTCGAAACCAGGTCAGATACACCCTTTGTACTCCGTACGTTGAACCCAAGAAAGCTGCAGGTCGGCCCCTAACACTGTCCTCTTCTGACGTTGTCCGGATTGAGGCTTTCACAACATTATCCTCTGAAGGTCGTCGAATGTCATGGTTTGAACTTGCCCATGGCCCCTTTCGGGATTTTGGAGTGAGTGAAAGGGTTATTCAAAACGAGCTAAAAAAAAGGGGGTTACAGACGTCATCCAGTGCTGAAAAAGCCTCTCCTTTCTGAAGAGGTTAAAAGGAAGCGTCGGGCGTGGGCCGAAGCCCACAAGGACTGGACTGTTGAAGATTGGATGGCGATTCTTTGGACTGATGAGATCTGGGCTCTAGACGGCCAACATAAGAGAGGATGGGTAACGCGAAAGGTTGGTATCTTTGTACCTCAATTAATAAAAAATACCGATCTAACTCTCAATTCAAGATAGGTGAAGAAGTCAACGCCACCTGCGTAGTGGTAAAGGTGGGAAAGAGTCTTGGCTGGATGTTTCGCAGGGATAGAGGAAGGTCCTTGCCTTTTCTGGGAGAAGGAATGGGGGTCTATTACCTCAGAATCATACTCTCAGCAAATTGTACCGCTGATTGATGGAATGGTGAGCATGAGACCATGGGTTTCTGTGATGCAGGACAATGCTCCTTCAGACAGCGCAGCAGGGACAATCGAAGAGTTCCGGGAGAGTTTCATTACTCCGATCGACTGGCCTTCGTATTCTCCCGACCTGAATCTAACTGAGCACGTATGGGATAGCATGAAAGATTACATACAGTACCGTTACCCGAGATTGGAAAGGAGAAGGCAGCGATCCTACGATGAACTTCGAGGAATAGTGAAAGAAGCATGGAATGACGCGACTAGGCCGGAGAAGCTTGAGAAGCTTATCAGAAGCATGCCCACGAGATGTGAGGCAGTCATACTTGCTCAAGGCGGGCCTGTAAAATATTAAATCTGCTATGTAAAGTAAATTTGCATGTACTTGTTTACCTTAAATCGATTAGATTCAAAAAATGTTACCGATTTGAGTTAAGCTTTTGAACTAGTGCCAGTGGTGAAAATCTCTTTCAGGCAAAAACATCATATAAATAATCCCTGTCAGAATGTCTGAAAACCTATTCTCAGAAAAGATGCTACCTAACTAGGCTTAAAGGATCCGATTTCGCCCCACAAATTGGAACCACTTGTGAAAACTTATCCTGGGGGTAGAGTATAAGTTGTGAAAAAGGGGGTGGCTCAGTAGTACGGAGGGGGCTGCTCGGTTGCAATCGTCCTATCCTATAACGTTACAGGATTGTCAAACCCAAGTACGGAATTATTTGAGTCAAAGTGCGAAGTTCACCGTAAAATACCAAGAAAGTACTAGCGCCTGTACAAACAACAAATCCGCTTGTACGAAGGGTACTCCCCGTTACTTTACTCTTAACTATGTTTTGTTTTTTATTCACATGGATTTTTATGGCTGTTTAGGCTTTGAAATTTTTTTGGCTTTTGAGCCGTTCCCAAAATTGGAGGAGTTCAATAAAGATCACTACTATCTATGTATTAGTGCTATCACTGAGCACAGCTCAGACCCCAGTAATATTACTGCGGGGATGAACTTTAGGGGAAGATAGTGTACTTGTACAAAGAGCAACTTCAATTGATTCTGTGCATGTAAAGACATGGACGATCAGGATTTCTAGCTGGTAGTTTATGATTGAGTGAGAGGATCGATTCAATCATACACTTTGGGATCCTGAGATCCAAGTCGAAACGATTTTTCGTTAACAGAATTCAGAATAGCTCTGGGTTAGAAACTTGAATTAGGGAAAGGGACTGCGTCTGACTTGTGTAGGTCAAATTAGTTGCGAGATTTCTGCTTTATATTCTCATACTGATCAGAAAGACTGTGAGACGCTCATATCAGCTTTTGCAAAAGTTAAATTCAAAAGTAAGTTCTGATATCGGGCACACGTACAAATAAATAAGACCACGTACCTGTTATTTGTACCACATTTATCGATACGGATCCAGTTACAAACCATTTATCTAACCTTGAACTTCCGACACTCCTGAAACATTAGTCAGCGAAATAGCCTACCCCTCTTAGATATCTGGAGCTAAACCCCCCTCCGTTCCGGGAATTGATTACTTTTCGCTGTAATTGAAGTGTCGGGGATAAAGACATAAAAACTTTCAGTAAAACTCACGCTTCGATATTATATTGCGAATCTTCCGTTTCGATTTCTTTCGTTTGCTACTTACAGATATTCAAAGATGTCCTGGCAGGGTAAGTAGAGTTTCTGGTGATACTGCGGAACGCTGACCAAAAGAAACAGCTTACATTGACTCCAGGTTTGTTCCTTGAGTCTTAGGATGGAACCTTAAGCTCAAGAGTCCTGCTAACATCAATAAAGTTTGATCAAGTCTGGTAACGTGGATAAAGGAGCTATTTACAGTATTGAGGGAGATAGTAAATGGGCAGCCACTAATGGTTTTGATGTGGGTGACACTCGATGCCCAAGATTCCGACTGGCATTTGCAAGAGCGCTTGAATGATGAAAGTTAACTTTATTTAGGTCTCACCCGACGAGTTGAAGAAAATCATTGGTGGCTTAGACCAATCAAGCCTAGATAGTATTTACGCTGAAGGCTTATTTGTCGCTGGCGAGAGATATGTTCTGACTAAAGCGGAGGACCGGAGCTTGTATGCCAGAAAAGTAAATCATCCCAAGTTACACTGTCCCAGAAACCTGATCACTAATATTTCGTGTAGGGGCATGAGGGAATAGTCATTGTGAAGACGAAGAAAGCAATCCTTATTGCACACTACAATGAGAAGCAGATTGCCGGGAATTGCTCGAAAGTAGTCGAAGAATTGGCAGATTACCTAATAGGTGCAGGCTATTGAAGGGAAGGCTTGAGAGAATCTCCCGAGAGAATATGCCGGAAAATGACATGATGGTCGAAATTAACCATTCTAGTGAAGACACAAAAGATGAAATTCCCTTGAACACCCCTAGTGTATGATTGATCCATACAAACATAGATCATTTCAAAGGGGTTTTACCACTTGTGCCAAGTCAATTGCGCTCACTCATCCTAGAAACTGTCCCTCCTCCCGGGTCAAGGAATGTTGCATTGAGATTTGACAAAAATTTGGAGAATAGTTAAATAAAATTCCTTCGTGTGAGCTCATTTTTGGCTTCTTTACTTGTTCTCAAGTGGTTGTGCTAAATTTGGTTGTAATTTTTATATCGGCCTGCCTCTAGACTGGTAGTAGTTCTCCCCCTCCTACGCCAAATTTATCCATGATAACGCCTACTAACGATCCAATTACTGGTACATTTCTCAGGAATCTCAAGATAGATCCGATAAAATCCCCGAATAAAACAAAAATGCCATAGCTTTCGATAAAGAAACCTATGAATGCCCATCGCATCAATATAAGAAAAATGCCTGCGGTGAAGGCAATTGTGCCTTTTAATTTTTGCTTGCGTGAAAAGAAATATAACGTTTTCCGAAGACCAATAAGTATGGTTACGCCAATGATGAAGAGAATCTGTAATGGGCCAGCGAATAAAGGTTAGAGAGACAAGGGATTCATTTTGAATTATAAAAGACGCACGTTGCCCATTGCCAACCTGAAAAGGAAACAATAGTTAGCCAATAACCAGGCACATGCTAGGAGCAAATTTGAAGACTAATGTCTCAGGAAGGTCAGCCGTACATAGCCCGATCAAAGAATAACAGTATGCCTCCTATGAAGAAGAATACGCCTAGAGTGCCGGAGAACTTGAATCAGTTCGATGCGCAGCATATCGGAGTACAATCTGAGCCGGGCGCTCGAGGACCGTCTTCACCCACCACCAGAGCAAAAGGCTACCCCTATCTCTACGGAGCCGGTATCGTTAGCAAAGACGTTCCTTACAAGATCAAGGGCTATGGATATGAAAGATCATCAGAGGCTTGAAGCCACTCACTTTGCGAATCGGACAGCCATGATGAAGGCATCTTGAAACACGGCTAAGCAGATCTTGTGAAGTTGGTCGCGTCACTCAGAGGATATAGGCTACAATTTCTTCTCGCAGGCAAGTTTAGCGCACATGGTCCGTGCAAAAATTTATTCTGACCTATTTATTCCGCCTGCTAGCCACATTCGTGACGAGAGTATTTGAATCATAAACACAGTTGTGCTCAACTGCAACGAATCGCTCTCGACAATTGGAGAGCTCTGATTTTCTCTCTCGTACCTGCATACGATAACAGGATCTAAAGCTGAGCGACTATTGGCTGCTAACCACGCAGTGCTATGTGCCAAGACAATTAGAGCCTCGTGTTCTGAGACTGAGTCAATCTTCCTATATTTTCTCGGTATTTGTCTACTCTTTGCGGCATAGAGGAACCTGATTGCAAATAAGCCGGAGCGCTTTCTTGAGCTGTCAACCGAAAGATTGATGGTGGATAGGATGAGCTTGACTTAGTCGATCAGACAAGTGTTTCACATGGCGCATGATGATAGTGTTTACTATATCCAACGGATGGCGCGATGAACACAGCCATTATAAACCCTGTCGGGTCGAAAGACGCCGAGATATAGACTTTTCTCAGTCGCTATAGAATAAATGACATAACTTTGACATACAACACTCATGCCCTGGGTGCATTCGCTGATATTTTTACAGGGTGTTACATCTTGGGGACTTACACAACTCCCCCTAACCATGAATACCTACCCAAAGAAAAAAACAAGCATGTAAAAAACCTTGACCTGCCTCGGCATGTTTCAACATCAATCTGTATTAGTTGACCGGAAATTTAGCCTCACAATGTGCAAATTTTATATCGTCGCAGGTGTTCATGCGACATGACTCCTGTCTGCACACAACTCGGAAGATGGAACACCACCTCGTCTTTCGTTTAATCCGTGCATGATCATCTCAAGCTTCGCAAACATAGATCACCAGTCGCGTCCAGGAACTTTCTTCCTCACTCCAGCACGCCTCTCCTACCTCCCCTTAGTCTGTACTCTCTCTTCACACGCGTTCCATCTCGAAGAATGGCTACTCAAACATCGTAATCCACCCTGCAACTTTGAGCACCGGGTCTTCAATCCTCCGCCGGGCATCCACGACAATGTGGGCGTATATTTGAAGCTGGTGGACGTGAAGATATTAGTAGATTTTCACATCGTACAAAGCAAATACAGCACAAACATCTACACTACTATATCTCACCTGCTCCGAGCTGTAGCTGTGATCTACCGAACATTGTGATTTGCGCTTCAGATTTACCAATTCATACTAAATCCCTAAATTTCGAGGAAGTCGAAGATGAGAAATTCACTTGATCGCAGTGTTTGTGTTTCATAGGAACAAGCATGTGCGTCGTTTAATGTCTCCCAGATGATATTTCTCCAAACCTATAGAGAAGTGGCGCTTCCAGTTTAATAGTTACACCTGATGATTAATTAAATGAATTGACAAGGCTAGAATCATTTGAATTCTGGTGATTAAATAATTTTCTGATGTTTCAATGATCACTTCTGTTTGTTCCTAACAATGTGGGCAGGTTTTGAACTCCACAATTATGTAATTATCTAACACACGTAAACGTACCCCATGGGCTGGCGAGCCACTTTTGCCAAGCACCCACCAAACTCTACCTTCCTATGTGATGCCTTAATAGAAACGCTAGATGAAACCTTCTAATGAACGTCAGATACAGACTGTCCTTCAGGCTCTTAAACAAGACGCGACACTCTCTCAGAGACGCGCTGCAGCTATCTATAACGTCTCTCGAGCAACTCTAGGTCATCGACGCGCCGGACGACCCCCACAGCCAGATCGCTGGCCCAAATCAAAGAATCTAACTAAGATTGAAGGGGATGTGGTTGAGCATATATTTGAGCTTGTTGCGCCAAGATTCCCCCTCCAGGATCGCAGCCGTGGCTGATATGGCCCATATCACGCTTCGAGGGCAAGGAATTGGCCACATCAGCCACGGCTGCGAGCCTGGAGGAGGAATCTTCGCGCAACAAGCTCAAGTATATGCTCAACAACCACGTCCTCTTCAATCTTAGTTAGATTCTTTGATTTGGGCCAGCGATCTGGCTGTGGGGGTCGTCCGGCGCGTCGATGACCTAGAGTTGCTCGAGAGACGTTATAGATAGCTGCAGCGCGTCTCTGAGAGAGTGTCGCGTCTTGTTTAAGAGCCTGAAGGACAGTCTGTATCTGACGTTCATTAGAAGGTTTCATCTAGCGTTTCTATTAAGGCATCACATAGGAAGGTAGAGTTTGGTGGGGGCTTGGCAAAAATGGCTCGCCAACCCGTGTGGTAGGTTACCTCTCTTTGTATCTTCTATTTAACCTGATTTGGGACGTTAACGGTCGATACAGGTTTTTTGGTAAGATGTGTATTTTATGTGTATATCTTACTTATCGATACCGTTACGAATTCAAGGTAGACGCCATGTATCTTCTTCCATGGGTATCTGTCATGGTGGACGGCGAGAAAAAGCCCAAGGTTGACTGAGTATACTTTTGCCATGTTGCGAACACAGAATTACCGTGAGAGTCGTGGTGTGAGGGTCTTGCTAGAGCCAAACTAGGTTTCTCCTGCCTCAAGTGGGGCATGAGCCTGGGCCACCATCTTTATTTGGAGAACGGCCTGGACGGTGCACCACTCCACCCTCCGACCCATCGTTGAGGATTCACTAGTAGACTGATCAGTTAATCGAAGATTATGAAAACTTGAACAGCTTGAACTGTAGGTCCTTCTGAGTTTTAAATTGCAATTACATTAATCTGTTGTCATTATTTGCTTTTAATACTTCTTGAATGAAGGTTTTTACAGGTTATGCCGTGATGTTAAGAAATTGTACGTTAGGATTTGACATGTATCCTGAGCGTCTTGCTTCACCTGATTCTACAAGGCGTAGATAATCTTTTGCACCTAGCCCTAGCCATCCTGGTATGAATCTTTCTTTATTGATAATGGAATAAAAGGGATGATTCTTGGCCTTCCCCAACTGAGGGATAAGGCACATGATAATCATAGAAGTTTTTATAACATCTTGATGATAGGCTAACCTCTCTGCTCCTCATTAGTTGCAAACTGCAAAATGCCCAGTGAACAGTAAGCATTATAAATATAGTTTGTAAAACCAATCTAGATAATTGGTACGTTACTGCTTAAACGAAATGATTGAAACCTTACTAAGTCCTCATTTTTAGTTACTATCATTAGTAATAATGTATCTTTTCTCTGTTTATTCATCATTTCAGGATAGTGTGCGCACCACGAACTTCCAAATATTGCTCGGCAATGCCAGGACCTAGAGACCTTATAACGCGGAATACTTCCATGTTATGGTACCTTAGTCTTGTCTTTGGGTCGGTATATGGGGCTGGTAGACCAGTAATATCGCAGTAATGTTTTGGATGAGTGATGGACGGCCCCGATTCAATACCGGTATAGGTTAAGTTGAGTGCAGTAGAGCACCCTTTTGACGATGTAATTTTTGCTATTCCCAACTTGGAAAGGTTTTTCGACACTTGCGCAAGATTAGGCGGTTGCGTAGATGTGAGTGAGTCATCGTCGTGGGTATTACTTGACTTATCGGGGGTTGGGCTCGCATTTCCACTATTCTGAAGAGTTGCGACTAAAGAGGCCTCTTTCCGAATAGCGTCTCCTAGGATAGTTTTTATGTTCTTGTTACGTCGAAGATTCACCTTCCAATTTGGGTTGCGAAAGGGTTTTCGAACAGAGTTTATGTCGAGTTTGTCGATAAGTGCTTGATGAGCATCAGCTTGCTCAGTCGATGGTGCCATGTTGAGTTTTTTTCACGGCGTAGAGCTTCGTGTTTTGCTTGATTTTTCTGGCCGCTAGCCTTGAATATACAACATGGTAGTGATAACAGTTGAGTTAGAGTGAATCTTATAAATGGTAAATGCCTGATTTAATAAGCAGATGTTCCATGACATCCAAAACGGAAAACTGACCAACTACTTTTGTTAGAGCTTGGGTCTTGGTTACTGGTAAGAAACGTTGAAATCTTAAGTTTAGAGTTGAAATGGAGTTAGAAGTAGACTAATGAAGCGAGAGGGTAAAGGACGACTGTAGTTACATGTACACTTTTTTGTAACACGAAGGACTAAGTAGCCAGTGAAGGTGAGTTATTTGAATCATTGCAGTATTATTACGAGTGCGCAAAGAGAGCTCTGCACAAAAGTGGTCTTGGGTATACTAGTACAGACACTATCATGATGCGAATTAACGATTTTTTTAATGTCGAAACAAGACTTACGGAGGGGTCAGATGGTGAAGTGGTACATTGTCTGGGCCGCTCTTTCGAGTAGAGTCTGAATAGCTTAGACACAAGACCAACTTGATCCAGGAGAAAGCTGGTTGGAGCCCAGCAAACCCCATATACCACATTTCTCTTCGGGAAATCGTGTGCACATAATGACGACAGCTTACTTAGTAGTAGTTTTGTTTATTCGTGCTATGTAGAGTCCAAGACTATTATACCACCAGGACTCCTCTCTGACCCAGGCCACACCCTTTACAGTGCTCCTATCCCCTTTTACCTCGAACCTAAGATCATTGATACATTGACCCATAACAAGTAGCCATTTAGCTCAGTAATTACCCGTAGAATTCAACCACCTTTTCTACGGAACCTTCTGCTCAAAAAAAATATTGAAAAAGAGCAGCCGTGGAAACCGGTACGCGGGAAAAAGTCTCAAAATACCTGCGACTCCAGCCAGGCCAGGCCTAGACACCAGAGCCACACGAGGTGCGTATCCCCATCTGTATCTCCCTAATATCCCATAGTCCAGATATCCTCCTTATACCGACACCACCAGCGCTCAGGAAGCGGTGCTCTTTCCTCGGGAGACAGTATAATGCCAGAATATCTGTAAAAAGTGAGAATTCATCTTGGTAAAAAGGGCCAACTTAGTCTGATCCATCACCATCATAACGGGAGCTGGGTACGCCCCGGAAACTCGTTTGGATGACTTTTCCTCCGTGACCAAGTATTGCGTGTTTCTATTGGCTCTGAAGATAAACTCCAGGTTCGTAGGGGACACCACGTACAGGTAGAAACGCCGTCTTCGTCCCCCACGGCTTACTTAGACAAACATGTATTTTTCCCACTTTTCCCTGTGGTGGGTATTCACGGAAAAGGGTTCATGTCGCAAGGCGTTACCACTCGTAGTGGTATTTGCGAATGAAATCTGAGTACGACTGTTCCGAACGACAAATGAGTCATTCTGAGTCACATACATATCTTCCGTCATCATGCACATTACAGCCTCAGGCTGCATATGCTAAAATGATTTAAAAAAAAAAAAGACTTACAGAAAGAATTGTAAACGGGGCCCTCAAACGGAGTGACCAAAGGGGCAATCAACCTTTTTTTTTAAATTATGTTGTATTCAGTCTAGTATTGACAGCCATAATTACAAGTCGTGATACAAACCACCCCCTTTGAGATACAATCCCTCCCCCTTGAAACTTTGTTGCAACGTTTTTTTGATGCTGAATCCGTCGAGCGGTGAACGCAAGTTGAATTACTAATTAAATTGAATTTAACATCCACGTCGCTACAGCAGCACACGTAATCACGTTGAGTAACATTATGAGCAAATTGTGACAAACAATCGCGTACAACGAAACTGGCCCCTGAGTTATGAGCTTATAGACTGGTGCCAAGGAGAGTTAGGAGAGTTAGGAAGATTTATTTTATTTATAAATGTATTTAAATCTCTTGTCGTAGCTAGATGGATGAATACAATATGATTTAAGAAAAAAAACAACGAAACTAGCAAAGCTTACCTAGATACTTTGAACTCCTAAAACATCTGTCGTAACCTATAGGCTGATTGCAAGATGGATCAAGAAATATGTAATACAAAAAATTCACAAAACACATGTACTTCAGGCCATTTACTTCTTCCACAGTCTCTCAATTTCAAAGGTTCTATCTAGTAATCCTTCATCACTAATTCATCTTCTAACTTTTTGAATGTACGTTGTTATCAATTTGAGCGTAATTGATGCCCATCTCTAAAACTAACAATGGCAGAATTACTTCCTCGAAATGGAATCTAACTGGATCACATGTTTCTATTAAACAATTGTATATGGCGGTCCAAAATCACGCTAGGTCTGCTGGATATGCCGTCAGCACCAGCAATTCAGAAGAGAGAAAACTCAAGATAGCACGAATAAACACAACTTTACATACATTAGGGCGCATGATAAGCAGCTGATCGAGCCTGTCTCAACACGAGACCATGTCAAAGTTTTACTTCATTGCACAGCTTATTTTAAGTTCGGATACGGTAGAACAAGATATCAAGGATGTAGGGCAACTTGACATACTCATAGTTAACGGCCTGATAATTAGGGGGCATTCCTCACATTGAATTGAAAAAATACTATGTAGAGAAAATGTTTTGTGTAATTGTATCAAACTATGACCAGGAAAAAGATGTAAATGATACTTAATATCCAAACAGATCATATGTGTAGTAGATTTACAAAGTTGACAGAGTATCCGATTTAATTTTATCCCAAATGAAATCTGGTCCGAAAACCCCAAAGTAATAAAAAGACTGAAAATTTTTGAGATGTGGTTCGGCAAAGATGTACAAAAATAATTAAGCATACTTATACTTGTACAGTAGAGCCCCTCATTGCTAATAGTGGGTCCCGGTATAATTACTGAAGAGGTTCATAGATATTTTACCGTTTATTTTTGCAATACTAACACCTGCACGCATAGTGACCTGTAAGGGTAAGTGTTGCAAATATAAAAGTCCAAGTTACGATGAATATTTTCAATATTTATATCGGGACCCACTATTAGCTATGAGAGGTTCTACTGTAAAGCGTTACCACCCTAAAGACTGTTAGTTTGCATAAACGACAGGCATTAAAGTGAGTTTTCTTGAAAATTCTTGACTTATTAGGAAACGATCATACCTCTTTGCCGAGAAATCCTGGAAAAACTTTACCACATTAGGGATAATATATCTTGTTAAAGCTCTTCAGATAGGAAATTTTTGTTGGCGCCCATATTTTGTTAAACCATAACTTATTTGTAAATATTCTC
Source organism: Podosphaera xanthii (assembly GCA_028751805.1). Lineage (NCBI taxonomy): Eukaryota > Fungi > Ascomycota > Leotiomycetes > Helotiales > Erysiphaceae > Podosphaera > Podosphaera xanthii. Next base: position 1,809,639 of record JAPWIX010000022.1, read on the forward strand.
ATTTTTTTAATCTACGACTAAACAGAGCAACCATTCATTAAAAAATAGGACAAAGTTAATCGTTAAAAATACATCAAGAAGTAGAACCTCCTTCTGCTTCCATAACAGCCTGACACCTTGGAGGCATGCTGACGATAAGTCAACTGAGTTCATAAGATGAGATTAAGTCCCAGGCTTCTCTTGTCATTCTTTTAAGCGTCTACTGAGATGTTTGCCATCCATTATCAAACTCCGGATTTCGAACCTGAAAGTTATCCTTAATCGATTGCCAGACAGACTCGATTGCGTTTAATTCGGGAGAGAAGGGAGGCCACACGATGGGTTCTACGCCAGCTTGGAGTAAAGCCTCCATGGCATTACGTGCAGGATGGCAGGGAGCACCATCTTACATCAGTAAAAGTGATGGATTAACTTCTCGTGCCGTTATTATCCTTGCTAAAAACCACTGGTAGTAGGTCCCCAAGTTCAATTTCCCTCGACTTTTTCTCAATCTAGATCACCATTTTTTGGTTCCCATGGAAAGATTCCCAATACAACAGCAATTTATTCAGATAAACTTAGGAGAGGGGTCGGATGGTGCAGTGGTACACCGTCCAGGCCGTTCTCCCAAGTAGAGTCTGGGTAGCTTGGACACATGCCCCACTTGAGACAGGAGAAAGCTGGTTCGAATCCAGCAAGACCCTCACACCACTTCTCTCGCGGTGATACTGTATTCGTAGAATGACGAAAGCATGCTCAGATAGCCACAGGTTTTTCTCGCTTTTCCCTGTGGTGGGTATTCACGGAAGAGGGTACATGTCGTAAGGCGTTATTCTCGTAGTGGTATCTGCAAATGAAATCTGAGTATGAGTGTTCCAAACGTCAAAATGAGTCGTTCTATAACAAAGAATACGTATCTTCCGAAAAATACCTACGTGGGCCTTCAGGCGCCGAAATAGGATAATAGAAAAAAAAAACTTAGGAGATAAGCATATCTCGTCAAACTCCTCGCGTGTCTAGACTTCGTTCGTGGAATAACCAAATTATCAATAAGCGGAATGACCTTTCTGGTGACCCACAAACGCGTGTGCTGACCGCCAGTAATCCAAGATTCGTCAGCCCATGAGACTTGATTCCACTGCTTGATGTTCCAACTTAGATGAGACCGAGCGAAAATTAACCGTCGCCTTTTATTTTCTTCGCTGAGCGGAGGCTTACTCTGAGAGACATAATGCTCGTATCCCATTCTTTCTAGTGCATTCCGGAAAGCTTTCTCACCGGCGTTCCACTGAAAAAACTGTACCATAACAAGTTCTAAGTGGGTCATGAAACGACCGACTCGTGGACTGCAAACAAAATGTTCAAGCTCATCAGCTTGAACTTCACTCAGGACTGGAGGTCGACCAGGACTTTTGGCTACCAAAAGATCACTACGTTCGTATGCGTATTGAAATTGCCTATGACTTAGCCCAACACCATTAGCGTTTTTTTTAAAAATTATTCTTGCGTATGCAGCCTGAGGCTATGATGTGCATGATGACGGAAGATATGTATGTGACGCAGAATGACTCATTTGTCGTTCGGAACACTCATACTCAGATTTCATTTGCAGATACCACTACGAGAATAACGCCTTACGACATGTACCCTCTTCTGAGAATACCCACTACAGGGAAAAGCGAGAAAAACCTGTGGTTATCTGAGCATGCTTTCGTCATCCTACGATTACTGTATCACGGCGAGAGAAGTGGTGTGAGGATCTTGCTGGATTCGAACCAGCTTTGTCCTTTCACAAGTGTGGCATGTGTCCAAGCCACCTAGACTATACTCTACCCCCAGGGTAAGTTTTCACAAGTGGTTCCAATTTGTGGGGCGAAATCGGATCCTTTAAGCCTAGTTAGGTAGCATCTTTTCTGAGAATAGGTTTTCAGACATTCTGACAGGGATTATTTATATGATGTTTTTGCCTGAAAGAGATTTTCACCACTGGCACTAGTTCAAAAGCTTAACTCAAATCGGTAACATTTTTTGAATCTAATCGATTTAAGGTAAACAAGTACATGCAAATTTACTTTACATAGCAGATTTAATATTTTACAGGCCCGCCTTGAGCAAGTATGACTGCCTCACATCTCGTGGGCATGCTTCTGATAAGCTTCTCAAGCTTCTCCGGCCTAGTCGCGTCATTCCATGCTTCTTTCACTATTCCTCGAAGTTCATCGTAGGATCGCTGCCTTCTCCTTTCCAATCTCGGGTAACGGTACTGTATGTAATCTTTCATGCTATCCCATACGTGCTCAGTTAGATTCAGGTCGGGAGAATACGAAGGCAAGTCGATCGGAGTAATGAAACTCTCCCGGAACTCTTCGATTGTCCCTGCTGCGCTGTCTGAAGGAGCATTGTCCTGCATCACAGAAACCCATGGTCTCATGCTCACCATTCCATCAATCAGCGGTACAATTTGCTGAGAGTATGATTCTGAGGTAATAGACCCCCATTCCTTCTCCCAGAAAAGGCAAGGACCTTCCTCTATCCCTGCGAAACATCCAGCCAAGACTCTTTCCCACCTTTACCACTACGCAGGTGGCGTTGACTTCTTCACCTATCTTGAATTGAGAGTTAGATCGGTATTTTTTATTAATTGAGGTACAAAGATACCAACCTTTCGCGTTACCCATCCTCTCTTATGTTGGCCGTCTAGAGCCCAGATCTCATCAGTCCAAAGAATCGCCATCCAATCTTCAACAGTCCAGTCCTTGTGGGCTTCGGCCCACGCCCGACTCTTCCTTTTAACCTCTTCAGAAAGGAGAGGCTTTTTCAGCACTGGATGACGTCTGTAACCCCCTTTTTTTTAGCTCGTTTTGAATAACCCTTTCACTCACTCCAAAATCCCGAAAGGGGCCATGGGCAAGTTCAAACCATGACATTCGACGACCTTCAGAGGATAATGTTGTGAAAGCCTCAATCCGGACAACGTCAGAAGAGGACAGTGTTAGGGGCCGACCTGCAGCTTTCTTGGGTTCAACGTACGGAGTACAAAGGGTGTATCTGACCTGGTTTCGAGATATGCCGAGTTGTTTTGCAATATTTGTCTGATTCATTCCCGAATCGAGGAGAGTTTTGATCTAGACGTGTTACCTCAGATATTTATTTACCATGAAAATTGGGCTTTCCTGGAGACGCTGATCTCTGTTTAATCATTTGGCGTTGTTTGTGTAAGCTGCTGGTTGTACCTGGCTCATCTTTTAAAGAATAATAGGCCTATGAAATATGCTAAATGTTAAGAGTAACGATTTATTGATTCTCTTAGATGAAAATGCTGATGATGATGATGATGATGATTCTGTAGACAGTAACAGCAACGACGTCTATTGAAGTGCGCGGCTGAGGGAGGCAGAGAAAGAGCTCAAAGCAGCAGTTCAGTAAAAAGCCTGATCACTCAGGCCAACATTTTCAATTTCTTTTGGCGTGAAGACTAGCAGGGATTATATAAGACTAGTGAGGATAATATTCATAAGCGAGGTTTTAGTGCATGCTGAAAACTTACCCTGGGGGTAGAGTACTTGGGAGAACAGCCCGGATACAGTAAAACCCCTCTTAGCTAATAAAGGGTCCCAGTGTAATTATTGAAAAGATTTATGGGAATTTGATAGTTTGTATTTGCAATACATATCCCTACAGGCCATTTTGCCGGCATGGGTAAGTCTTGCAAATATAAATGGTAAATTTCCAATGAATATTTTTAATAATTACACCGAGACCCACTATTAGCTAAGAGGGGCTCCACTGTGGTATACCACTGCAATATCCGACCCACTTCAATACCGATGTCAAGATATGAAAGCCCGTGCCTTCGAAGTGTCTGGATTGCGACCCGTTTATCCCGATTAAGATTCTGGCGACGAAGTCTCTTCGGAGACTAGCAGGTTCGAGAATTCATTTAAATTTTCCAGCGACAGGCTCTGATTTGGAGTTAAAAGTGAGAAAGATTGTGGCAAGGTGTTCGTGGCTGCAAATATTTGAAGGTAAACTTTAAATCGATTTTTCGAGAATATGACTGTAAGCTTAGGAGGTGGCTTCAAGGTGCACTAAGTGTGTGGTTTAGACTCAAACTGCAAGCCCTTTTTGGAATGATGAGCGGGAAAATATAAGGATAAGTCCTGTAATTTCATGATTTAAGCTTTAACAATCTTTAGGGTTGCGACACTGTATATCTCAAAGGGGGGGTTGTATCACGATTTTAAGATCAGACGGCGTACGAGTGTGAAGCCTGGAAATAAATTAAATGCCTGAGGTGTCCACGAATATGTTGTGACAACTACCTACTTGTAGGTGCAAGTGGACTTGTAAAATTAGCTATGGTGAGTTCAAATAACAAAATTTGTTAAGTCATAGCTTTTTTCTTCTAACTATTGAAATAGGAGAGCCCTCATGAACACCAGCAGAACCTCCTGCTAACTCGAATCATAAATAACGTGGTAAGCCACAAGGCCACGCACTGGTGCGAAAGCACAACTTAGTTTGTCGTAGGAGAAGCTGAACGAAGCTATTGTACTGCTCAATAAAAACCTACAAGTAATGTAGTTCGAACGTGGTCAGGAATGGATCATTAATCTCATGTAGGAGATCAATATCCGAAACATGAACGTCGAGCTTGTGGCTCAAATGTTTAAAAACTATCAATCAAACGTGCTTTTTCATCTAGAAGGTATGGAAGATTACGAACTAAAGCAATGAAGCTCAATTAACCTTCCCAAAGCCACAGACTCATTGAAAGATCCATCGTAAATTGTAATTAGCTGAATACCCGCGCGTACACGTTGTGATAAGAGCAAAAACCTGGGAGATAACACAAGAATTTGTGTAGAGCAGACGTCAAGCTGGGAAAAAATGTAAACAATGGTTTCGTTTCCAAATGTCATTAGTAATTAAACGTTCAGAGCTACCTTGTAGATATGATTGTTTCAGCCTCGCAGAGATTGGAAAGATGATCGATCGACCTAAATAACATGGCAGGTTCAATTATTCAAAGCAATTTGATACCGTCGTATTTCACTGTGGTAAATGTACCTTGAAACTTTAAGTCGGCGGCAAGAATGGCAGTCATTCCTCCGCTTCAGCCATCGGCCCAACAGGAGCCTCCATCACTCAAAACCTACGCGCCACGGGAAACAATTTTCGAGAAATATATTGAGCCGTGTCCTGACGGATATCAGCGAGCCAAATCATCTGGGTCAGACAATGTAGCACTTGTCATTGATAATGGTAGTTTTTTGGATATCGTTGCTCGAGCTCCGTTGCTGACAGAATACCTGTAGGCTCTTCGGCCACTCGAGTCGGCTGGTCTTTTGAGAAATCACCTCAACTAAATGTCCTACCTGTCTTTGCAAAGTACCGCGAACGAAAGATTGGAAAAATATATGCCTTTGTTGGCGCAGACGTGTACGCAGATACGAATGCACGGGGACATATGAGGCATGCTTTTGAAGCTGGAAGTAGTATTGTCATCAACTGGGACGTGATGGAGTCAATATTAGACTATGTTTTCATCAAGTTGGGCCTCGAGGGGTCGAACGGAAAAATTGATGTACCAATTGTCATGACAGAAGCCATGGCAAATCTGCCTTACAGCCGAAAAAGTAGGATTAGCTCTTTAGCTCCAGATCTTTTGATTGACCTCTTGCGCAGCTATGACCGAAATTATATTTGAAGCATACAGGGCACCTTCCCTGGCTTATGGCATTGATTCGTTGTTCTCTTACAATTTCAATGGCGGCAAAACTGGTTTAGTTGTCTCCTCTTCTCACAGCTCCACGCATGTGATACCCGTACTCAATTCTAAAGCCATACTCAAACAGGCAACACGTCTGAACTGGGGTGGGTCTCAGGGCACTGAATATCTCCTCAAGCTACTCCGCCTCAAATATCCCAACTTCGCGGCCAAGGTCAGTTCAGTGCAAGCGGAGAATTTGCTTCAGGAACACTGCTATTTATCCAAAAATTATGACGATGAGCTTGCCAACTATTTAGAATGGAAAAATTTAGAGGAAAATGACCGTGTTATCCAGTTCCCCTTTACTGAGGAGGTTGTGGTGCAGAAAAGTCAGGAAGAGCTCGATAGAATAGCAGAAAAGAGGAAAGATAGTGGGAGACGTCTCCAAGAACAAGCTGCCAAAATACGTCTGGAGAAGCTGATGCGTAAAGAACAAGAACTGGAATACTACCGAGATCTACAGTCTAGATTAGTTGGACAGACAAAAAAAGAGATTAAACGACTCCTTGACTCAGAAGACATGAAAGATGAGGCTGCCCTGGAAAAAGTTATCAAAGAACTCAATAAGTCCATCCGCAAGGCTCGAACTAAGGACGTCGGCGGTTTAGAGGGGGACGAGGAAGCCGAAGAACCAGATTTTTCTCTTTTAGAAATTCCTGACAAGGACTTAGACGATGCGGGTCTCAAGCAAAAGCGGCATCAACGTCTCATGAAGTCTAGTTATGAAGCTCGTGCACGTGCGAAAGCCGAGAAAGAAAGAGAATTGGCTCGGTTAGCAGAAATTCAGCGACTTGATGAAGAAAAGCGGGACAAGGACCGCGAAGGCTGGCTACAAGAGCGTCGAAATGCAAGAATAGAGCTAGTACAAAAGATGAAGGAGCGTGATCGTCTCAAAGCGGATTTGGGCAATCGCAAGTCGCTAGCAAGCCAAATCCGAATGAAAAGTATCGCAAACCTTGCATCAGAAAGTTTATCTAAGAAACGTCGTCGAGGAGACGATGATGACAATTTTGGTGCCAACGACGATGACTGGGGAGTCTATCGCCAAATTGCTGCGGGCGAGGGAAGTGAAGATGAAGAAGAGGAGGACCTGGGAGAAAGTTTAAAGAAACTGGAATCAGATCTTTTAGAATGGGATCCAGAATTTACAGAGCAACATACACTCGAAGCTCAATCGGACTGGTCAAAGAGCCTGGTACATGCTTTCCTTCGTGGACCGAGACCATTTGATCCAAATTCTCAAGCAGAAGCGCACCAGATTCATCTAAATGTTGAGCGTATCCGAGTTCCAGAAGTAATTTTTCAGCCATCTATCGCAGGACTTGATCAAGCCGGCTTAATAGAGATAGCAACGAATATCTTAAAAAATCGACTTGGTGACGCAGAAACTCAAAAATCACTCTTGAAGGATATTTTTCTAACGGGTGGCCAAGCTTTATTCCAGAATTTTGATGAAAGGTTGCGCGAAGGACTTCGGGGACATTTGCCATCAGAAGCTGAATTGAATATTAGAAGAGCAAAAGACCCAATAATGGATGCCTGGAAAGGTGCAGCAAGATGGGCGGGCAAGGAGGATTGGAAGAGGGTGGCTGTATCAAGAGAAGAATATCTGGAAAAGGGTGCCGAATATTTTAAAGTAGGTTTGAAATTCAAATACAATTTGAGATCTTGCTCTAACGATGAACCACAGGAACATAATTTGGGTAATGCATTTTAATAGGCGGTCGTACTAATCAAAGATAATATACTCGCGAGACGTCGTAGTCTCATAGTTTTCATCATTAATGTAAAGCAGAATTTACTTAACGCGAATACGCCGAGCTAACCATTCCAAATCCAATCCCCCAAATATATGAGAACCACCAGAAACGCCCGTAAGCACAAGTTTTTTGAAGAATAAGTGGAGAGGTGAAGAGACATCATATAGGACCTGAGATCACAACATTACCAGCCTGTAGGTGTGAATGAATATCCTCATCATCATTACTAGTATCTTCCTTGAATCGTTTGCCTTGTTCGAAGACTTCTTGCTTTGGCCCCATAGTGGCCACAGCTAGATTTCTAGGAGCAGCTGTTGTTTGTAGAGAATTCATTGGTGCTACAGGAGCGTGATGTTCTATTTGTGGGAGTGGATGAGCCAGATTGATGTTGGGTGGTGGTTGAGGGCATTCGCCATGGGACTCGATGAGACGAGATTGGAGATGGATAATATATTCGCGAAGGGAATAGTTTTCAGCTTGAGAAGCTTTTAATGTATCGTTGAGATTATGTAGCTCTCGAACCTGCTCTTCAAGCTTCTTGATATAACCCTCCTTCCGTTGTCTGAACGCTCGCTGTGACAAGTTAGTCAGCAGCTGGATGACATGATAGTTGACAAAGCAAAGAGACTATCGATAAAGTCTGAACGTCCCCCGCTTTATTTCATAATCAACATTATCGATGGAAATCAACATACCTGAGCCGCACGATTTTGAGCGGCGCGCTTAGACTGAGAAAGTTCGCGCTTCGCACTTTTACGACCGTCATTAATGTCGTCCCCAGTGCTGTCGCCACAAGAGCCCATGATCATCGAACTCCGACCACCGATGGCAGGATCAATATTACCGCTATGAGGACTGCTATTCGAGGCAGCAGGAGCATCAGTATAAGCGTGGGGGGGCCCATGAGGATGAGGGTGAGAATGTTGTCCGGTATTTATGACAGCGGCGAGCTGGGCTCTCAAATCTATGGCGAGCACGGGGGTCAGTTCAGCAAATCGAGCAGCGAGATTATTCTGGAGGGGGGAGACAAGAGAGGCATACCGTTATGGACTGCCATCTCTTGTGAGGGCTTGGTAACGTCAGCTTGGTCTCCATCATGGAAAACTAGTGTGCGCGTGAGATTCGGATGGGAGGGCTGCTACGAACCTGATTCTGCATGTTCTGCGGAACAGGTGCGGGGGCGATCGGCTGCATGGTTCTGTATTGGAGTTGGACGTTCGTCACGACCGACGGTGACGGATATGTTTGGGCGTAGCTTCAAGATGCGACTCTCGTCTTGCTCTCGCTCGTTTGCTACCTCGACGACGCTCGACGAGCGCTCATTTGGAGGTGGCTTTGATTTGTGACGGACGGGCGGCCGGCCAGCCGTCGGCCCGGATGGAGACCACCGACCTCTGAATACAGGAAACTCACTGGCCAAATCGCGCTCCTTCCTACGGGGCACTATGGATTTCACCATTAGTAATTAGTAAACCTAAAGAATGTAAAAATAAATAATTAGGTAACTATTTTTTCTACAGAGAGCTCTGGTGTGGTTATTATCAAGATTTATAAAAGTTTAAACAATATTTGCAATACTTGCTCTCGCACTCAAAATATTGGGGGGACGAAGACGTCGTTTCTACCTGAACGTGGTGTCCCCTACGAACCTGGAGTTTATCTTCAGAGCCAAAAGAAACACGCAATACTTGGTTACAGAAGAAAAGTCGCCCAAATGAGTTTCCGGAGCATACCCAGCTCCCGTTGTGGTGGTGATGGATCAGACTAAGTTGGCCCTTTTTACCAAGATGAATTCTCACCGTTTACAGATATTCTGGCATTATACTGTGTCCCGAGGAAAGAGCACCGCTACCTGAGCGCTGGTGGTGTCGGTGTAAGGAGGATATCTGGACTATGGGATATTAGGGAGATACAGATGGGGATGCGCACCTCGTGTGGCCCTGGTGTCTAGGCCCCGCCTGGCTGGAGTTGCAGGTTTTTTGAGACTTTTTCCCGCGTACCGGTTTCCACGGCTGCTCTTTTTCAATTTTTTTTTGAGCAGAAGGTTCCGTAGAAAAGGTGGTTGAATTCTACGGGTAATTACTGAGCTAAATGGCTACTTGTTATGGGTCAATGTATCAATGATCTTAGGTTCGAGGTAAAAGGGGATAAGAGCACTGTAAAAAGTGTGGCCTGGGTCAGAGAGGAGCCCTAGTGTTATAATAGTCTTGGACTCTACATAGCACGAATAAACAAAACTACTACTCAAAATATTGATTCGAGGTAAGTATTGCGAGAGGAAGTTACAGAACTTAATTTAATCTTAGGAATAATTAAATTGGGAATCACTATTGGGTTAGAGACAGTCTACATGTATTGTTGAAATATTATTTCCTCGTGCCAAAAGTCATCCAGCCAAGGTGTTGGTGCTGGGTAACAAGGGAGTAACTTGTCAGTGGTTGAACTTCATATTGTTTGTTGATGTAAGCAAATGCTTGGCAATAACGCCCAAAATTATTTTAACACACTAAGTAGTAATATTCTCCTCTCACAGGGAGTCAGATCGTATGGTGTAGTGGTACATTACGTAGGCTGTCACTTAAAGATGAGTTCAGCTAGCACTATTTTATGAACCTCAATGGAGGCACGAAAAGGCTTGTCCCATGTGAGTAAAACTTCGCCTGCTATGAATCTTGCAGGGCCACTATACTAGTGGGAAGACGAAAATGCAGGCGAAAAAACATGGTGAACCTTCACTTTGCTCTATGGTGTTGATTCATGATATATTTACATATCGCAAAGTGTTATTCCTGACATGATAATTTCGTGTGCAATATGATGATCATTATTCCATAGACTAAAAAGCGTCATATATAGATAAATATAATAAACTCCGTCAATATACGTTAATTGACAACATCATCAGTATCGGTATGAGGGTGCGTTCAAACAAATCATCTCAAACGGCTTCGTCCGTCGCGACCTCTGCCCATGCGACAGCCCTCCCATCTAGAGCAACCAACTCTAAGGCAATCTCCGCCAACATAGCTATTTCAATTATCGGAACGCATGCTTCCTCATACCCCTCTAACTTTGATGTGAATCGCGCTCTATAACTTTCCATCGACACTCTCCGAACAAAAAACAACACGCCGCAACTTGTCCCATCTGTCATTCCTGACCTTCGCCGACTCATCACTGAACAAACTGATTGCGTAATCTAAAAAATATCCGAAGGTATTCCGACACAGTCATACGCAACAGCTCTCAACTCTGCCCCTTCTCCTTTCCAAAACGAAGCGAATGTGTCTCCTCGTTACAAGGGAGCTCACCATAAAACCAACTGCTGTTACCGACTCACTGAAAAATGCGTCTGGTGCCGACATTGTCCGCGAGACCACCAGAGCCCTTTGAAACCCCCAGCATCAGTTATCGCGGCCTGAAAGCTTCCTAGTGGTGACATTCATCTGACCTTTGCGTCTGCGGCAAAGAAGAATCTCTACGAAATTGATACCAGGCCTAGATCTCTATTCGGGCCAGATTGTTCTATTAGGTCTCGGGGACTTCCAGTTGTCGCACACGGCATTCCTACGACATCATTCGACCCGTCTGACTTATCGGCCGCGGCCGCATATCTCAAGCTTCAGAACCCACACTGGCCACTCGAAATCGATTTTCTACGATTGGATTGGCCCTCAAAGGTTAAACGGCTTGGTCTTCAAACTGGATCATTGATAATCACTCTTGCTACAGAAGACCAGACCAATGCTTTAATCCACCACGGGTTGATAATCGAAGGAGAAATTCACACTTGTGAAGTTTACTCGGAGGCTTGTAAAGTCACTCGCTGCTTCCGCTGCCAAAAGTACTATCGCACAACTGCCAAATTCTGCCGCGAACCTGTTCGCTGTGGTTTTTGCGCTGGCGCGCATGCGACGTCAAATTGCACTATCAAAGAATCCGGCAGAGGCTCAGCCTGCCACGCTTGTGGGAAAACAGGCCACACTGCCTGGGCAAAGGAATGCCCAACTAGAGCCAAAGAAGTCATTAGAGCACGCCAGGCTTATGCTTCCCGTCCAGTAAAGTATAAATCCAACACGCCAATCCTCCCTGCTTCTGCCGCCCCAGTTCTCCCAGTATCCGAGCCGGAATGGACTGAGGTCAGGCACGCGAAAAAGCGACCCAGGGGACGTCTCTCGGGACTCGAAGTTGCTGCCCGACTGATGCACCCAATTAGCTTTCCCATTGCTGCCGTCGAATCCATCAATTTCTCAGGCTCTAACCCCTTCATAACTTCGCAGAGCTCCTCAACAACTCCTCTAAACCCACCAGAAATTCAGCCCCCGGCAGAAATATCTGCTACTCCTCCGCCGACTCAGACGTCCTCTCAGATGTCACTTGATGAATAGACTCAACATTCTCCAATACAACGTTCACGCTAGTAACAAGGTTATATCTACGCTAATCGTTGACCACCAAACACGCACCTACGACATACTAGCCATTCAGGAACCTTGGTTCAATTGACAAACCTCTTCTACCCACTGCCCTTCATCCTCTCCTTTCACTCTTAAATACGAGCCTGGTCTCAGACGTTCTTGCTTTCTGATAAATAAAAGCCTGGATCCTGATATTTGGTCTGCAAGCTTTAGCTCGCCCGACCTGTGCTCCCTCTACCTTCACTTGACCTCCGGCAGTCTCGCTGTCTATAATATCTACTGCCCGCCTTTAGGATCCTATTCTTCACGCTCCTGCCCGCAGCAGCTCGACACTTTGAGAAGGGTGCTGTCATCTTCCCCTCCTAACACACAGCACATTGTATTGGGAGACTTCAACTTTCACCAACCACTATGGTCCGGAGTCTCTTGCCCGACTCAACACATCGCTGCTTCCCACCTACTCGATATCACCGACCAGCATGCCCTTGAGCTTCTAACTCCTCCGGGCCTCATCACTCGCTCCTTTCGGGGCCAAGAAACAACAATTGACCTGATCTGCGGTTCCCCTTCTGTACTTGATAAACTTATATGTTGCTCCACAGCTAATCAACTCGACCACGGGTCGGATCATCTCCCTCTCAGTCTCACCATCAATTTCTCTCTTGTAAAGCTGGACTCTGTTCCAATGAGAGTCTGGAAAGAGATTGACTGTCTAGCTGCCAAGGCTGAGGCTGCAGCTAGATTTCTTGCCCCCCAACAGCTCCTTACCCCTTCGGATCTGGACACCTACTGCGATGAGGTCTCTCGTGTCATAGAAAAAATAGTGCACACTACCGTTCCTCTCCGTAACTCTTCTCCTCACGCCGTTCCATGGTGGTCTAATCGCGTGCGTACTGCAGTCAAGCTCGCTCGCAAAACTCGGTACGCTGCTATGTGTTCCAGACGCCCCGAGGATTTCGACTATGCCCGGGTCGCTGCTCGTGCACGCAATAGAGTCGTCAGGGAAGCAAAAACTAACGCATTCCGCCAGGCGGTGCACGATGCCTCTTCAACAGCCGACATATGGGGCCTTGCCTGATGGGCCCGAGGGAAATCCCGTGGGCATACGTCAGTCCCGACCCTCCGCACTAACGAGATCCACCACCGATCTTTTGAGGAAAAAGTTAGCGCGTTTAAAGAAAGATTCTACCCTTCAACATCAGCTCACCTAGATGACATTCCGGATAAGGATAAACTATTCCCGCGCTCACAATTTAACCCCGTCCCGAATCCTGCTCCATCCCTCACTCTTACGGTACGTGTTACGCTGGAAGAAATCCAGCAAGCATTGCTCTCCCAGAAAGCCTTCTCCGCTTCTGGCTGGGACAGCATGCCATACCACTTTCTCCGAGCTCTAGGCAAGCCATTTGCCATGTCTCCCCAAGCCATTACTCAAGCGTGTTGGGACCTGGGCCATTACCCTAAAAGCTTCAAGCGCTCAGGGACTGTCGTAATTTGTAAGCCAGGGAAATAATCCCACGAGGATCCAGGTGCCTGGTGGCCCATTGCACTGCTCCCAACAATTGGTAAAGTGATTGAGACTATCACCGGCAAATGCCTTTCCGAGCTAGCTGAGTCACACAATCTCCTTCCCCCATCCCAAATGGGAAATCGTCCAATGCGCTCGACGGATACGGCGCTCGACCTTCTCACCAGCCAAATATATGAAATTTGGGGGTCTAAGAAGCATGTAGCTTCCCTCCTCTCCTTGGATATTGCAGGGGCTTTCGACACCGTCGATCCAGTTCAACTCCTCCACATCCTCTGCTGCTCTTAAATCCCACTCTGGCTCATTTGTTGGGTATCATCATTTCTCTCAGACCGCTCCACTTCGCTTGCCTTCTCTGGAAAAGAATCAGCGCCCTTCAATGTCTTCCGAGGCATTCCTCAGGGCTCCCCCTTATCGCCTATCCTTTTTCTTTTTTACAACGCTGAGTTAGTTCATATCTGCGATCGACCGCGACAAGGAATATCGAGTGGGGCCTTCACGGACGATCTAAATATTTGATATTACTCCGAATCCACAGAGACAAACTGCTCACAACTAAAGGCAACGTTCCTGGAGTGTCAGGAGTGGGCTAAGCGTCATGGCATGGTGTTTGCCCCAAAGAAATTCCCTCTAATGCATTTCACCCGGTCCCGTAGGAAATTCAATCTCTCGGCATCCTTGAGACTTGACGAAAACGAACTGCACCCCGAGACGGAGGTTAAAATCCTTGGAGTGCTCCTCGACCCGAAGCTATTCTGATCAGCGCATGCTAGGTATGCTATGGACCGGGCTCGTAGCCAATCTGCAGTTTCCGACCGTCTTGTGAAATCTACCTGGGAACCAACATTTTTATCCTCTCGTCAGCTCTACACAGCTATTGTTAGACCCAGTATGTCTTATGCTGCCCCAATTTAGTTCCCTAGGGTAAAGCCCTCAACTATCGTTGCTAAACTGGAGACGATCCAATCCAAATGCCTACGCGCAATAACTGGTGCATACAAAGCGACCCTGGTCCACTTAATACAGTCAGAGACTTTCATTCCTCCTCTCGATCTCCACCTCCAACATTGTACAGCTTCCTTTCAAACCCGCACGGCCGGCAGCGACGTACTTCGCCATCGAGAATATCTCTGCTCGTGGATTAGACGGCGGACCAAGCAGAGGGCACCCCGCTGCCTTCAGCCTCAACTCTCTCAGTCTGCCTCAGAGTCGGTCCTACTCGGCCATTGGGTTCGCCGATGGGAGGAGAAACAACCAATACTGTCATCCCGTCAATGAGATACAGTCGTGTGCCCTCCCGACAAAAAGGTTCTTAGTCTACACATACATCTCCGCAAGGCCGAAAGGTCTGCTTTAGTTCAATTTCGGACAGGCCGTAATGGCTTAAAAATGTTCTTAAAGCGAGCGAGAGTAACGGGTATTGAGGAAGACTCTTGTCCATGCAGCCTTGGGAGGGAAAACGCGCGACATGTCCTACTCGACTGTCCAATGGAGGACCATCGACGTAGGGCCCTATGTGACAATCTAGAGGACTTACCGCCAAATGTCTCTATACTGCGGCTTCTCTCCGACCCTCGCCTTGTTCCACGTACTGCCCGATGGATAATTGGCCTCCAGAGACTAGCGCAGTTTCGCAAAGTTAACCTTCTCTTGGCGGGAGATGTAGCGTGAAGATGATCTTTTGCTGACGACTTCTAGACGCTGAAGTATGGACATATCCAACTTTCTCTGCTAAATTCATGTACAAATTTCACATTCTTGATATCCTTACCTAGGGGCCTTTGACTTTAAGAGCCAGGTTTTTCTTCCTGTAACAGGTTTTCCTGGGACGACGCACTGATGCTCTACATGGCTCTATTTAGCTGTTTAGTCTATGAATCTAGTAATAATAACAATAACAATAATAATAATCTCCGTAAATACATGCGTGGTCCACAGGGCGCCAAATCAGGTCCATTAAATTTAATAAAAATTTAAATCAGACAAATGAGCTTATGGATGAATACTGGAGAATATTGCCACGTGGGATATTAAATTGCTACTGCTCTTGCGTATTCGCTAGTTGAGATGTGGCATAAAGGTTGATGTTACTATCACTCCAACGTAGCCGCCAACAGAGATTGCGCTGAATGGCTGGCGCCTCGTAAATGGAATTAGTAAGGAATTGCTAGAGTACTTAAAGACTTTGTCTAGCACGTAATGTTACTCTAGGATTGCAATTTTAATCATACATTCAGCTCGTTAATTTGCATCTTGAGACATATTATTTTGGATCAAGCCCTCTATCCACGATTATTCCTTCCCATAGCTCCTTGTCCTGTGATGAACAATCCGGTTCGTAAAGTCCGGTTATCGCCCCGTACCATGATTAAACCGATAGAGCTTACTTAGCGTCATGAATGGCAGAACTTATTTTACACACGTGTAGTAGTGTGTATAGCTATTAAAGTAGACGAAGAGTAAGTGAGTAGCTAGGTTTATAGTGGTCTGATGAGCCATTAAAGCTCGAAAATCAGGCAAATCTTGAGTTGCCAAAAATAAAATTTCTATTAGCAGAATCTTATCCTAGACTGCAAGTTTTTGCAAAGTTTGAGAGGGTGTTTTCGCGCTGAGGTTTTTTTATCTAGGTTCTCGGACGTTCCTGGTATCTTTAATCCTCCATCTATGCTACATCCCTGGCAAGCAAACCATGACTCAGAAGCCGTGAGCGAGGCGCCTTAACTAGTTGGCAACAGCCAGCCACTCCATACATGGATCTCACATATCCTTAACTCCAAACTCCTATTTCGCCTTTATTTAATTACCCATTTCACCTGTGAGTCCTATATAGATTGAATCACTTCTTTGTTTTTGGTCTTATCATCAGTGTTACTCGGAGTTTCCGTTGGAGATGATTTTTCCGAATCATTAAAAATGTCAAATCTTTCATCATTATTTTTGATAGTTGGAGAAATACTAATAGCAATTTTCGTTTTTGGGGACTGAGTACCTAAACTGTTAGAGAAGGCTTTTCTTCTCCGTAATAAGCCATTTGATCCTACGGGGCTATTTCGACGCTTGCTAGCTTGAGAAAGTTTATCCAGCTCGTCAACTTCTTCTGCCTCGCGACGACGCTTTTCTGACAATTTTTCGAGAGTTGGTCGAAGATCGCTATCCGTAATGGTAGAATTTTGTTTCGTAAATAGCGTTGGCGATTTTGAAATATATATTTGAGAATTTTCATTTTTTGATGCGGTCAATGATGATTCATGATCATCTACTGGTTCATCTTCGTCGTCTGAAAGATAATCCACCAGAGGTTTTGATGGGGAAGCCGTAGGATTGTTCGAGTTACCCGATTGGCCTTTTGATTGCGGTTCATCTTCTTCATCGGAAGTGTTAAAATATTCTTCCTCGTAAGCATCAAGGTCATTCAATCCGGACTCCCAACGACCACCCCTGCCCATTCTTGGTCTTCTGGGACTCTCTTCTTCCGTGTCATTGAATTTTATCGTGAATCCTCTGGTACTATCGTACCTCGTAACAAGATAGGAAAACGTTTCAACATATGTCACTTTAGCAAGCTTTTCTCTATAATTCTCGACTAGATGACTGATTAGGTTATTTATTTTTTCTCTCCCAATAAAAGTGAATAGTTCCAAAGCGGCAGAGTTTAGAAGGGTGTCTCGCGGCATTGTTTCCAGGACTAAATCCAAAATTGGTTCAAAAAGCAATCCCTGGGTTATCTGTTGGTTGTAAAATTCATCTTGTAACCCAATCAAGCTTCGAAAAAACTTAAGAGCACCTATAGATGTTAAGTTGTGAATTTTGATTTTCAAAAAAATACTTACTCAGTTTAAGATACTTCTCTTGGCTCTTAAGTAGCTGTGCGACTCGATGACCTAGTTTTTCTGACAAAACAAAGTATTTGCTGTGGTGCGTATGCTGGCGGACAAAAAAGCAAAGAATCTCAATCAGATATATAAAAAGAGAGATCTGCTGAACGCTGAAATTCAACTCCTGACGATCTTTTAGATCTATGAGCGGCTTGAAAAGTTTCCGAGCAGATCCGTCATAGAAGCTCGCTACAAGTTCAGCTTGCTGAGGATCTGGGTGTCGTATTCTAGCTATTGTTTCGCCGTTCATTTTAGGTGGATTGTCTGGAGGCCCGTTACAACCTGGATCAAGAAGTACCTTAATGGCGTCGGCAATTTGAGCCTTGACACCCAAGTCGGACTCTATTAAAAGAAGGTCGATCAAAGAGTCTGTCAGAGGTGTTTGTTTTTCACTCATTTGGCGGAAGATTGTTTGACGGATAATCTGCGGATCATGATCAATTATAGATACTAGCACGTCGGTTGCTCCAACTCGAACACCAGCATCGCTGTGACGTAAGGCAAAATTGATGACCGAGATTAAGCCATTGTTGAGGAAGTTTTCATAGAGTTGTTGTCGGGCCGTCGGTTGTAGATTTTTGGCAATGGCACAACATTGCTGTATGAAGAGAACAGCATCTTTTTTCCGCTTTTGATCTACATCCTTGGACCTAAATATTCCGAACAGTTCCTTGAGAAAAAGAGGGTTGGATTGCAGATGTTGTACTATGTCGACTTGATTGAAGAAGATTAAGGAGTTAAGAATAGAGAATGTGAGATCATCAAGTATCCGAGCTAGTACGACATCCTTTAGATACTGTAGCCGGTGAGTTGAATGAATCTTTTTGCGAATGTCATCATCAATTCGAACCACTTCCTTGTATCTCCCTTCTTTGGATAGCCAATGGCGGTGATTGGCCTTGTGGCTCGGGAAATCAGGGTCATATTCCAAGGCCCCAACCACTCCTAATACAACATCATCAGCAACCACAAGTTCCATGATTGTGGAGTCGTTTAGTAATATTAAAGTTTTCATAATGTTGCAAAGGCGGTGTAGACTGGCTAGGTCCTCCATGTCTTCAGCTATTTCAACCAGGGGTATCAATTTCTGTATGTACTCCTCTGTAAGAACGTACTTGGTAAGCGCTTCTCGTCCATGATCGGTATTATGCAGTGCGCGCATTTGGGATTCAATTTCTGGAAGTGAATTAAGAGTAGGAGTGGGTAAGGATAGAGTTAAAGGGCTATTGAAAGCTTCAGGTGCCACGTCATCCGAGAGGCCATCATCTGACAGTACTAATTAGTCAGATTGAAAGGTAATATAGTCGAAAGATCTTGTTGACTTACGCGGGCCAATGGCGCCTTGCAGTTGTTGCTGAACAATAGTCACAAATCTCCTGAAGAATCCAGCAAGGTTAGCCAGCTACGGATTTATTTCACAGAGAACCTTACCATACTGCTTCACAACATTCTGATTCCTGGAAACTTAGAGCCATTTCGAGAGAGTTTGTGGGTTCAGTCCATACTAATAGTGTGTCTAAATCGCAGCTATCAGTCAAAATTGTTGGAGTAATCAAAAGTATTCCCCAAGGTACCGGATTGTTTTTTGAAGCTTTGCATTTTAACAATCTTGATATTAAGGAGAGTGAGGTCAGGGTCTCTTTCCGACTGAACTAATATTCGGGCCTCTTCTGAACGGGTGACTTCATTCTATAGATCGCGGGGTCAGCGGACGAAGACTTTTTCTCGGTCGCGGAAGCGGCAGTCAAACGATGCTTTGGGATTAAACATACGAATACATAAGTTCCAGTGCAAAATCCGGTACCAGAATCATGCCAGTCAGTATTTCTTAATTCATAAACTTTGGCTCTTTTGTTGTCCGTCAAGTTTGATAACGGCACTTGTGCCATCATCAAATTTTGTGGGTATAATTTAAGCTCTCCTGCAGAGCAATTCGATAAAACAACCACAATGTCGGAAGATTATCAAAGCGATAGCTGATGAAAAAGGGTAACTCTATCGTCTAGCTGCGCTTGGGATACGCGCTTTGTTCTCATCCAGAGTAACAAGCTCGTCTGGCTGCTGACGACAGCGAGCGGGCTTAGCTGTAGAGTCGCGATGAAGGCTGTCCAAGTCGTTTGTTAGTTAAGGCAGTCGATCCTTCACTCACAACAACGCTAGCACAAGCTCGCTTGAAAGTTTTACCCCAATATCTACCACCTGATCATCAGAATCTACCAGCGATGTTGAGATCTTCTACTTGCAATTTCTTCCAGAGAATGATAACTAAATGACACCAGCCTTAGACACTAAGTTGAGCTCTTTCATCTTTCTTCACAAGAAACACATTAATTAATAATTTAACTTGAAGCTTGAGAGAGAATTACGATGACGTATTATAAGACTTTATAAATCTTGCCACAGGGCTCAGATAGTGGCCTGTGCATAGAAGCCTTGTACGCTACGTGGCGGTGCCAAATAACCTAGCGGCTGGTCCCAAACTCTGAAACGAGGCAGATTTGCATTTCTAGCCACAGCTTTCGTTTAACAACCGTCTTTTAAGCGCAGTATCTAATATCCATACATGCACGTCAACTTATAAATGAAAGCGGAGTAATCATCTTCCCGCCGGAATTCCCCCGCTTACTTATCCTCAATAAAAGATCAAAAATTGTCCCTCATCTTGATGGCTCGTGTCTATTGCTTAAATCTTTATGTTGCCTCATCATGCTCTGAGGTAACTACAAGCAATCGTTTCTATTACGGTGGAATTATAAGATGGAAGTACTTTGTAAACGATAATGCTCAGACATCACATATGGTAGAAAATATTGGTATACAAATATAATATACTGGGTAGCAGGGATAGGACTTCATAACAGCTGCATTCGATTTTGTGTGCTGTTGTAAGCAAATGCAGCATAATGGAGCACAAAATTAATTGTAGCCACCAACAAGCTCTACCCTACTTCCGAACATAGTCGAGTATCTAACGGTTTAGGAATCTGGGGTAATTATTGTTAAGAACCATCATAATTTTTCCAATCATGTTTGCAATTCTTATCCCTACACATCATTTCTCATGCAGGGGTAATCATTGCAAATATAATTGGAAACCCTACTATAAAAGTTTCAATAATCATTCAAGATCCACAAACCGTTACAGAGATGTCCGATTAGACATGTACTACTACATATACAACTATATGTTACATGCCCAGCCATAACTTCCCAAGAAGTCCTCCAGGCCCTGAATTTAAAGAAGCCATTCTGTAGCGACAGGGATCACTAAGCCGTAAATGTACAAACACCGAAGGGTGAGGATTGGTCGAATAGATTGTGTGTGTCTATACTAAATGAAATAGAATACAAAACTACCGAAGGAAATTATGAAGAGGGCCACCACGTATACAAATATTCCTTTCCTTCCTTACTTTTGTTCAACAATCAACGAGACTTATACCCTGTGCTTAATCCTTCTCTACCATAGTGTTGAGGATCAGATCGACGATGGGTTTTCTCCTGAGCATATCCCTCTGAGTCGTGAAGAGCTAGTTCTAGTAAATGGATGGATAGTCTAAATACTACATTACCCCCCTCTTCAAAAAAGCTTGGCCTCGAGCGTATCAATTGTATCATAAAGTCGTGAAGTCGTGATTGTAAGAAATATGTCAAAGTTGAATTTTTAGGCCTAAATTTATGAAATTTTGATTGAGTTGTCTCGTAAATGTTCATAGCTTTCAAATCCGTTATCATAGGCTTCTATCCAATTCGATAGCTGTAGAGGAGGCCCGTTTCGTTTTGGATGGTCTAGATGAAAACGTTGGACCAGGTGTGGTGCATACATGAAGTCACTGGCAGGATACCAATTATTATCTTCATGTCCTACCCACTCTGCTTGATAGTAAAGTTGGCCAGCTATTTCTTTAGAGGCTTTTATCCGTATTACTTCATACTCGTTGTCACCAATAATATTAACGGGAGTTGGTGAACCTATAACTTGTCCAGGTAATGGATCCGAGCTCGCTTTCCGGAGTAGGCTTGCATGAAAGACAGGATGTATTCGCCAGCTGGATGGCAGCTCAAGTTCATACGAAGTTCCTTTCATAGATAGAATTTTAAATGGCCCACGTTGTTGGTAATCGAGTTTGGATCTTGGGCGATCTGTTTTTAAATTTTTTGCAGAGAGCCACACCACATTACCTATTTGAAAGTCTGGCTGTATTCGTTTTTTACTAGCTTGTCGCTCATTGGCTAAATGGGAATTTTGAAGATTTTCAAGGACTAAGGTTTATGCACGTCGTAATGAGTCGACAAATTGCTGTGCTTCATCATTGGAGAGAGTTTCTTTGGCATTTCTAGAGTCTATGGATAATTTCCAATCAAAGGACTTGCGTGGGGGGCCGCCATGAGATAATTCATTAGGAGAAATTCCGAGGGAAGAGTGAGGCAGAGTTTTTTTTTTATTTTTTATTTTTTTTATTACTTTGCGTCGTGCCTGCGCGCAGCATGTGATACAAGGTACCACGTGCCGGTTAGCTCAGCCTCGTAGAAAGCTACCCGACGTGCTGGCATCTTTAGAGACCCAGCATTTTCTAAAGGGGCCTAGATCTATCCATCTAGCGCCTTACTTTGCAATTATTTTACAAAGAAACGAACTCTTCCTCTGAGCCGCTTTAAGTTTATCTAGTAGAGATTACATCTACAGGATTTACACGGGGATAAGTACTTGTCAGTGAAAGTACAGGATATAAATACGGTGGGAGGTGATTACCCAAAGGGTAGCTCTGTGATCGGTTAAAAATCTGTCGTTTTAATGGCGAAGTTGGATTTCGTCGAAAAAGAGAGTTTTCTTCACCCACTTTCCGAAGGCGAGTGCACCATCTTTCGAGCCTAAGATCCAACGGATACCTGTAGGCGGGTGTCGAGGTCCGTCCAGTCTCGCCCGGAGGCGGGAGTGAGGCAGAGTTAGTTGAGCGTTGTCTAGTGCTGGTAGCATTGAGTGTTGTGACCTTCACTTACGATCGGGATCCCCACATCACTATCCGATAATCGGTTATCCCCAATTGGTTGATCACTAGTGTCGATGTATGCACGTTATCGATCGAACCACCCATCTGAGTTAAGTTGTTGAGTGTATCTAACACTGGTTGAAGAAGCACATATCAGCCTGGCATGTATATAGCTATCTCACCTTCCACCTGTAACTATTTATTTAACCTATCTTCTCTATTTTCATCTTACACAAATTACTAAGTAACCATTCTCTGTCACTCTACGGTCAGTCACACATAGTCCCCATACATCCCAAATAAAACAGGTTATGAGCCCGGTTAGCAATTCGTTCAACTTAACAAAAAAACATGTCGAAGAACAGCTCCATGATAATCCTTGGGGAAACCGACTCCTTCAGCCGGTGGGATGCAGCGTTACGGGCACGCCTTGCCAAGCGCGACCTAACTGGCCACGTTATTCACGACGACCCTGACGTTGATCCGGTGGAACGTCCCAGCACTCTGGTACAAGCAAAAGATGTGACCGACGCCTCACAGGAGAATACATGGAAACTGCACAGAAGAGAAGTACTCACTTGGAAAAACAACGAGACCGAGGCACAAAATATAATCCTCAAAAGGCTCAGCAACAAGGTCTGGCCACGTGATTACGTTAGGTTATCTGCCAAAGCCTCATACGACAGTGTATCCAAATCAAGGAGGGAGACTGCTTCAGCACCTTACCTCGATGCTTTACAACAATTTCAGACACTAAAGCTAAACACAATTGTCGAAGCGTACTGCCATGCATTCCTGACAGCCTATTAAAATGTCACCACCGCAGCAGAAAACCTCAGCGCTACAGACAAAACGCCCATTGACCGCTCTATCCCGGAGGCCACCGCCGCTGCACTCTTCCTTGCCGGCACTTTACACGTCCCATGGCTCAGCTCATGGAGAGACCACAAGGCACTAGATAGCGCGGATAAACCCATCCAACTGCAAACAATGGTATCATCCCTCCGTACTGCGGCAACAAACCATCAAATTGGTCGCCAACACACCGCTCCCGCTTCTGCGGCCACATCGACTCCCATACCTAGCCCGGAAGCACGATGCCGCCTATGTCAACACCACCATAGAAATAAGCACTGCTACAAACAGAACCCTGTGTCACGGACCAGCCCGGATTTTCTAAATTTGTTCCAATTAAGCTTTTTGCTAAAACCGGAATATATTTTTTGTCTTAAATTATTGCTTGTTATCTTTTTGTGCTTGGTTGTCAATCATTGCCTAAATAAACTGCTGTTGATGTTTCCTCTTGTCGCTCGTTATCAATAACTTTAATTACGTATTTAATGTTGATTTATTCTGCTGATCATCATTAAGGGCATTGGAGTTTTGTTTATTTCATTATTCCTTAAGATTCTTTCCGATTCAACTATGTTCTATAGCATTCGACGAGACCTCGGTGTGCTAGGGTATTCGCTGGTGTTCGGTGTCAAGGAGTATCTATTCGAGAATTTCAAGGAATCAGGTGGAAGGGTTATAGGTATAAATATGGGTCATGTCTTCATGGAGTAGTCTCTTCAGCTTTCAGTCTTGTATTCATTATCTCTAGTCAAGATCTAAGATCCTCGAATTCTAGCTATCATATTTCACGTACTCAAGATCTTTCAAGTGTCCAAGCCATTAGAGTTATTTGTGCACATCAAGCTCCAGTTAAGTCCAAGCCCAAGTCCAAGTATCACAACACCCTGATCTTGCCCTCGCCAGGTATGGCGATAAATGGAGATACGGCAAGAGTAAAGCTGAAGATAAGGGCAAAGGGAAAGCTGTTGCTAAAGTTGACGATGATGAAAATTTTGATGAAGAAGATGAGAAGGAGTTTTGGGAGTATATGGACTCTTTATTTGATGAGAAAACAGGACGTCGGAAAGAATCTGACGGAATGGCGGCAACAGGCGCGTCATCTAAGTTTAATAAATTTTCTGCCATCTATGATACTGGTGCATCGCACCACTTTATCCCTGTGAGATCTATGTTTGGTAATCTTTCCAAGCGCCACCAACCCTTTCACTTTGACCAAGCCGTAGGCATCTCATCATTAAATCAACAAGTTACAGCACGCGTAAAATATGGAAATCACACTCTTATACTACAGGATGCATTATACTCCCCAAAATCATCATCAGGAATTATATCTGCAGGGAGACTACAAAATCTAGCAAACATATTTCCTGACTACAAGAACAAAATGCTAATTAGACACATAAACGGCAAACCAGATGAACCTATAGCGCGGCTTTCACTTTACAATGACGTGTATTATATCCGGCCTCTCTACACAGGAGAATTAAACAACACTAACAGTGCAGCACCGGGTGTCGCCCGAATACCAACAACAGATAGCACTCAACGCTGGCACCAACGACTTGGACATATCGGCCAACAGATTCTAGAACGGACCAAAGATCTCACATTGGGTCTCGAGGGAATTGATACCAGCGAGCTGAAAACCTGTGAAACATGTCACCTGAGCAAAGCGCAACGATTTGTCTATAGAAAACCACGGCCAACGTCCAACCATCCTCTCGACGAAATGTTCATCGATACTGTGGGAAAGCTAGTCCCATCCACCGACAATATTCAATACGCCACGATTATTACCGATGCCAAAACTCGGATGAGATGGGTGCTCACCACTACTACCAAGGATCAAATAGCACCGACATTAGTTAACTGGGTACAAAGCATGCACCATCAATATGACAGGCGCGTCCGGACAATTTTCCGAGATGGAGGCTCCGAGTTCATCAAAATCAAACAATTCTGTGAGCAACAAGGCATTCGAACTGACACATCAGCTCCATATACACCTCAGCAGAATGGACCCTCTGAAGCCGCAAATAAAGTTATTCTCAGAGTTGCGAGGTCAATGCTGATTGACGCCAATATGCCACCATGTTACTGGAGTTGGGCTATGCGACACGCGTGTTTCGTCGTCAATTGACTATACTGTATCCGAACTAAGAATCTGCTCATCATCGACTTCCTATCAGGGCTGCAGCAACCGCATTTGGAGAAAATTGATCTCAGAATACTACCACGATTCGGATGCCGTGCATATAAACTAATACACCCTAAACCAGGCAAGTTCGAACCGAGAGCGGACAAAGGATGGTTTCTAGGATTTCAACAAAATACATCCAAGAACTTTCTCATATTGCATCCCCACATAACACCAGTCCAAGGGCTCAAATGGGCTGTGAGCTTCACCCCTCACGTGTCATTCAATGAAGACATCATGTTTGGTGACGAAATGAACCCTATTGACAAGCAACGAACCACCAGCTATTGGACAAATGATACGTTAGCAACATCGTTTCTCACTGCGCAGCCCAACGAACCAATTCTCACTGCAGACTTAAATAATCACAATCCACCAGCTCTCAACAACGGCATACCTCAATCTTGCGTAAATACGCGATCTTCATCGCATCCGAACGACTTTTCAAATACAACCGACCCAATTATATTGGATAGCATCTCACATACCCAGCCTTATCAAAGTAGCAATCGTCAACAAGATCACAACACACAAAACTCACAAACGCCACCTATTCCATCGTCAACATGGATCGGATCCAATCCAAGCCCCCTTTCTTCGATAAACACTGAGCCGGATCCAACTGAGACATCGGAGCATGATGAACTTCACACTCCGCGCCAAACATGTGAAAACATTATCTCACCTACTGAACATGAAAACGAAGTTCGCTACGATTAAGTGATGACTGGTTGGGATCCAATCCCACAGATAGCTGGTCAGAAAAGAGCTCACTCACCAGATTCAAATCCATCCAATAAAGACAATGGGCACGACATAGCAATCAGAAATAACTACGAAGACTCGGACAACGACACAGAAATCGAACAGTCACAAACCACACCGCACTCTGACGATTCACAAGCTGATGATTTGATAATGACCGGATGGGATCCCATAAGATCTCTAGCTGGCCAAAAACGAGCCCACTCGCCAGAGGGAGAATTGATGCGCACCAAGAGAGGTCGAGCAGTAAAACGTATTGACTACTATCGACTACATCACGGAAAAGCTGCACTTAATACAAACGATCCGAAAACTTGGGAAGAGGCTATGCCATGTCCAGAAGCCCACCTATGGAAAACTGCTGCATTAGAAGAATTCCAATCACTTATAAATACAAAAACTTTTGAAATTATAAACCTCGATGCGTTACCCAAAGGTCGAAAGCCAATGAAATGTAAATGGGTCTTTAAAAAGAAATTTCTGGCAGACGGTAGTGTCGACAAATATAAAGCTCGATGCACCGCAAAAGGCTACACACAGAGGCCTGGAATTGATTATCATGAAACATTCGCACCGACACCTAGACCGGAAACAGGACGCATTATGCTTGTATTGTCCCATTATCTTAACTGGCATAGATGCCAAGGCGACGTCCCCACAGCCTTCCTAAATCCAAACTTGAACACTGAGTTATACATGGAAATGCCTAAAAGATTTAAAAAGGATGGATACATTATTCGACTCAGGAAGGGACTTTATGGCCTCAAACAAGCTGCTGCACTCTGGTATGATAACGCCAAAGCAACTCTGGCAGCGCTGGGGCTCTACCCAACAACATCAGACATATGCTTATACACCAATAAGCCACATGATCTATTTGTACTCTTACACGTTGACGACTTTCAGCTCATGGGACCAAATCGCGAGAAGATAAACAAACTAATGTTTGCTCTACACAAAAAATACAAGTTAAAACCTGTCAACACAGACTTATTCCTCGGGATCAACATTTCGCAACACAATAATACACTTACTCTTTCCCAAGGTCAATACGCTCGCACACTATTACAAAGGCATGGCCTAGAGAACTGCAAGCCGGCGAGCTCACCATTAGATAAACTTACAGATGCCAACACTTCAAAATATTCTAATGGAGATAATCATGAGTACAACTCGATTATCGGAGGACTACAATATCTCTCCAACAATACTCGCCCTGACATTACTTTTGCAGTTAATCATCTAGCCCGCTTCTTAGCAAAACCATCCACTGAACAAATTCAGGCCGCACGCCATATTCTTTGCTATATAGCAAAACAACCAGATAAAGGCATAACCTTCACTAAAGGCACTAATAAACCAATTCTGGAAGCATACTCGGATGCAGACTTCGCTGCAGACACATCGACCAGCAGGTCAACATCAGGCTCACAAATAAGGCTTGCATCAGGATCAATATTTTGGAAATCACGCCTTCAAAAGGAGGTAGTCTTCTCAACAACCGAAGCGGAATACCTAGCCGCGACCGAAACTTGTAGACAGCTGCAGTGGATCAAGTCTCTGTTCCAAGAACTCGAACTAGTGAGTCTTATAGAAGGAGCAAGCTGCACTAATCTCCACGTAGATAATCAATCGGCAATATCTTTGATCAAGAACCATGATAACCACAAACGATCAAAGCACATAGCCCTCAGGAACCACTACTGCAGAGAACAATATCAAAACGGACAGATAGCAATAGTCTACCTCCCATCAGATAGACAATTGTCAGATGCTCTGACCAAACTTAAATCGCAGGTTACAATCAGCTAGCTAACAGCCATCCAACCACAAATCCAGACGCTCCAAGTCAGCATATCGACAGAGGGAGTGTTGTGATCTTCACTTACGATCGGGATCCCTACATCACTATCCGATAATCGGTTATCCCCAATTGGTTGATCACTAGTGTCGATGTATGCACGTTATTGATCGAACCACCCATCTGAGTTAAGTTGTTGAGTGTATCTAACACTGGTTGAAGAAGCACATATCAGCCTGGCATGTATATAGCTATCTCACCTTCCACCTGTAACTAGTTATTGAACCTATCTTCTCTATTCTCATCTTACACACATTACTAAGTAACCGTTCTCCGTCACTCTACGGTCAGTCACACATAGTCTCCACACATCCCAAATAAAACATTGAGGCCCAATTATCTTGATAATAATTAACATAAGGACGAAGTCTTTGATCAACGTATTGATTCATGATCTCTGTTTGTTCATCGCTCTCTGGGTGGTACGCTGTGGACAGGTTTATTGTTGATCCAATCAACGAACAGAAGGACTTCCAAAAGAAAGAGACAAATTGAGGACCTCGGTCCGAAACAATGGACTGCGGTACATTATGGTATCGATAGACATGCAAAAAGAATAGTTGTGCTAGGTCTTTAGAGGTAGTTGTTTTGTAGCATGGTAAAGATAAAGCTTCCTTGCTGAATCTATCAATGAAAACCGCAATAGAATCAAATCCAGTACGATCTTTAGGGAAAGACTTGAAATCAACACAAATGTGTTGCCAACGATATTGAGGAACTGGTAATGACTGTAAAAGCCCAGGAGTCTTGCCCTTAGGCCGATGATATTCTCGATATTTTGTACAGTTTTTTACGTACCTGACGCAGTCGCTGCGTAAAGTGTGCCAGTAGTATCTTGTTTTTAGCATGCGAACTAGCTTTGCAGGGCTAGGGTGTGCGCTAGAAATGGGTTCGTGGGCTTCCTTAATTAAGTTAGTGCATAAAGTATCGACATCGGGCACAAAAAGTGGCTCGTTAAAAAATAGTAAGTCATTACTCAAAGAATAACCTTTGGCGTTTTGGAGGCCCATTTCGCGTTTTTCTTTAAGAGAGGTATAGTTCTTGTTTGCTTCTAAAATATTATTTATCAATGGAATAGATTGTGAAAGTGAAAATTGACAGATTGTAGGGTTATGAATGTTAGGGTCAATCTGGTCCGATTTTAAAAAAAAATTATGTCGAAGGTTAGCTTTGACCAATGCTTGAGGATCAAGATCTTGTTCTCTTCTTGAGAGAGCAGTGGCAAGGTCATTTTTTTTCAGGGCGGTAAGTAATAATAAAAGAAAATTGGGACAATATTTCTGACCAACGTGCCTGGCGGGCGTTAAGAATTTTTGATGTCATTAAGTACTCTAATGCTTTATGATCAGTCAAAACTTTGACCTTATTTTGGGCGCCTTGTAGCTCTGCACGCGCAGTTGCATAAAGAATGTACGATTGCCAGCATCTCTTTATCATGAATTGTGTAATTAAGTTCTGTTGTTGACATAGTTTTGGAAAAAATAACCCACAGGATGCCATTCCTCATTGGCTTGTAACTGGGAAAGGATGCCGGCCACAACTCCATCCGACGCATCGGTCTCAAGCATTGATTGTAGTTCCGGATTAAAGTGACATAAGACTGGGGCGTTGACAAAGCTTGTCTTCAAAGATTGGAATGCTATATTACAAGCTTCATCAAAACGAAAGGGTATATCTTTTTGTTAGTTGAGTCAGAGGTCGGGCGATAACACCAAAGTGGCGAATAAAACGGCGATAGAAGTTGCAGAAGCCCAAGAAGGGTTGAACTCTTTTTAATGTTTTGGGAGGTTCCCAGTCCCCTATGACACTAATTTTATCAGGGTCCACCTCGATTCCTTTTTTTGTGACAATGAAGCCTAAGTATTTTGTTTTGGTAACACAAAATTCGCACTTTTTAATATCTGCTTGAAGACCGACTTCTCGCAGGCGCTGTAAGACCAATTTTACATGTTCTTCGTGTTCTGGTAGATTATCTGAATAAATGAGGATGTCATCCAAATAGACAGTGCAAAACAAATCTAAGTAATCCAATAGTATATCATTCATACATCTTTGATATGTAGCAGGCCCATTGGTTAAGCCAAAAGGTAAAACCTGTGAAAGGCAAACACTAAAACACAGGAGAACAAAGGATAGTGGCCGAAATACTGTCTATTTTCTACATGAGAGCTAACTAACGTACAAGCAGGCCTTTAAGTATTAGTTATTCCTGTTCACCTACCTCAGATTAGAGTTTTTGATAATCCCCTAATTTCGCGTAATTTGAGTAGGCTTGTTTAATTTTGGACGCACTAGTACTTGTGGGCACTAACACGATCGTCTTTAACACCCCTGTTATTTAAGACAAAGGCGCAGCCCGTGACAAAACCATGCATTTATAAGATCCGTATCTTGTTCGAAAGGTTGTAAGCTCTTTTGAATCGGGATGCATACGGATTCTGTGGAAAACTTGTCGAATATCTAATTTGGAGAATATTTTTGCTTTATGTAAACGAGCTAACGTCTCATCAATTAGAAGAGGGTATCGATTATTTTTGGTGATGGCATTAAGTTTTCTAAAATCTATACAAATCCTAAGTGAACCATTGGATTTTTTTTACAAAAAGGATAGGTGAAGAGAATGGTGCCTGACTA
Organism: Podosphaera xanthii; assembly: GCA_028751805.1. Classification (NCBI taxonomy): domain Eukaryota; kingdom Fungi; phylum Ascomycota; class Leotiomycetes; order Helotiales; family Erysiphaceae; genus Podosphaera; species Podosphaera xanthii. Next base: position 1,840,275 of record JAPWIX010000022.1, read on the forward strand.
GGTTCTATGAAGCCCTTATCTAAATTTTCTAAGATGTATTTCTTTAGAGCAACTAGTTCGTCCTGTATTTGTGAATAGAGAGGTCCATAACCTAGAGTATGATCTGAAGTAAGCTCAATTTTGTGGTCGTAGCTTTGATGGGGAGGTAAGGTATCAGATGCCGGTCGACTGAAGTCTTCCACAAAGAAGTTTCCTTTTTTAAGGAAATCTGGAAGTTTGCTGTAAATTTCTTGCAGGTCTTCCTCGGTATCTCTACTTTTATCAACTCGAAGGTCTAACTCACAATTAATTTCATGGAGACTTGTGGTAAAAATGGTATTATTTTCAGTTTGCATAGCTAAGTGAAGTTCTGCAGTCGAAATTTCAGAAATGCCCAGTTGAGAGTTTTTTGAAGTCGAAGGATTAGATTCTTGGTTGCATGAAATAATTTGCGGCCTTGTTGGAATTGGATCTTTACTGTGTTGTAATAGTACAACTGCATTTCTTCCAGAGCGGCGTCCATCTTCTCTTTGAATATCTTCATTTTTGAAAGCACAGTCTCGCCGATGTACATCGAGCTGATGTGAAGGATCAATGTTTCGCTTTTGTTGTAGAGTTTGTAATGAGACTTTAATTTTTTTTCAAAATCGACGGGGTGTGGTTTGATGTTGGACGGCCAGATTAGGCGTTTTCGGCGCAGGTCGGGGAGGATGTCAAAGTATGCCATCCATTTGACTCCTAATATCATGTCATAGCTACCAAGATCAAGTATGAGAAATGGAATTGCTTGGAGACGTCTATCATTGAGTAGCAAGTCTAAAACAATCATCTGGCTTACGATAAATTAAGATTTGCCATCATAACCTTTAGCTACAATAGGGTTAGGGAGTGGCTGTGGTTTCACATCGAGAAAGCGAGAGATGGCTTTAGCTGCACATGAGTTTAGGAAAGCAAAACCGTTTGGCCCAGAGTTGGGTAGAGTAGATATGGAGGTAACAATCTTGTTATTGAAGGTTAAACTACAAGAAATTGTAAAGGCAGCTCCTCCCAGTAAATTATCCAGATCTATTTCTTCCACTGACACTGTTAAGCCTAGAAGCGGGTCTTTTTCTAGGCAAGCTCTTTTCCCGCCTCCAGCTCTGGGTCATGACCCCAAGTTTCTTCAAGATCTTCGTCCTCTCTGTTTTCAATCCCAGCCTCAATTTCGTTTACTAATCCAGATTTAGGTGGATTGGTGCAATCTCTATTTATGTGCCTAGATCTATTGCAATTACTACAATATTTGGGATAGAGATGAGCCTGTCCGTGGGTTTTTGAAGATTAGTAGGATAAGGAGAGCCTGGCGCACGGCGTGAATCAGGAAAATTCTGAGTTGAATTGCGCGCGCTAATTTGCCCTTTTGATGGCGCCGAGTGTGTGGTGTTTAACAAAGGGGCATATTTTAGCCTCCTTGCCTTATTGAACCTAACGGTTTCCATCATACTAGCTACATCCTGGAGCTTAGCAGAGGCGCGACCGTAATTTGTTCCCCAATCGTTCTTGTAAGTTAAGCAAGCGTTTTGAAGAGGGATCGACGCCTTGTTGAAAAGGTCATCGACTCTGGAATCAAGTGATATTACCGCTTTGTTGGCCGCAGTGAGAAATCTTAGGTTAAATTCGTGAAATGGCTCACCTGGAGCTTGAAAAATTTCCTGTTAGCTATTCTTGGCCATTTTTTGTCTAGCCGGGTTGACAAATCCAACCATCAACATCTGAATCATTTCTTGAGAAGACCGGAAAGGAGTTATTGATCCAGGAACGTAGCAAGGGGTAATATTTTTTTGCGCTTTGCCCCTGGTGTTCTCAAAACTGCGACCCATTTTTGATTCCTCGTCGGGAAAGTCGTCTGGATAATTACGGAACTGGGACACCGTCATGGCGTACCACGCATCCCAGGTTGAAGAGTCACCATCGCTAAGGCAGAGATCATCTTTAAAAGCACGGATGTGCTGAATGGGCCGGCGGGTGATTGGCTCTGGCGGTTCACGGAAATTGGGATGGCCGGTCTCGGCTTTCGGCAAATTTGCTCTGGGGCCAGGAATTGGACTCGAATTAAGGTATGGTTGTGCAGGGTACGCTTTCTCTTTTCCATTTATATGTGATATGTGCTGAAATTCATTTATTAAGAATGTTTGTTGCGACATCATAGTCGACACCATTTCCTTAAGGGTTTACATTTCTCCCTCTAGCTTGTTTAACCTGTGATTTCTAGTTAGCGGAATGTCTGTATCGAGTGGCATATTTAGATTGCTTTTGACGCTTTGATGTGAGCGATTCCTAGTATGCGTTCAAACTGGGGTATTTGAGAGACTGGCGAAGTTCGAGCAACTTGACATATTAAAAGAAGATTGCCATGGCTCGTCTAAAAATGGGCGCTCAAGGAGTGGGCTCATCTTGTTTTTTCCAATAAACCTTCCTGTAATGGGATCTCTGTTGGGCATGGTGACCGAGATCTCAGTAGAGGGTTTTTTTAAGGATATGATGGGTACTGAATTATTTTTTTCAAAATGTTACTGCAGGGTCGGATACTAAATTATATAGTCCGGAGGGTTTAAACGAAATTTGGGATATTAATAGGCCGTCCCCGGCGTGAAGGAGAGTTTTGTATAATGTAGCGACAGGGATCACTAAGCCGTAAATGTACAAACACCGAAGGGTGAGGATTGGTCGAATAGATTGTGTGTGTCTATACTAAATGAAATAGTATAAAAATAAAGTAGCAGATTCAAGGTTTAATTGTTTGTGGAAGCGTATACACTTTACAGTGAGAATAATTTTTTATGTTTGGCAGTGTATATGTAACCAAGAAATACTTTAGATGTGAATATTTGTGTATTGGGTAAGATCTATATTTTGAGGAATATATGTTATGCTTTTCTTACTTTTTCCTTGAAGGAAAACTTCCTCTATTTATACATGAAGCCATTAGCTAGTCCCAAAATAACTTAGTTTCTAATCCCTCTAAAATGTTCTAAGATATTTTGGCTAAGAGAGAAACTCCTTGACATAGGTGTTGCTATGACTGATGATCTTAATATCCAAGGGTTGTTGTGTCTGTGCACATCTAAGTTAAGTCTTAAAGATGTTGCGATGGTTTGTGCTGTATTAATTTAGAACCCATGCACAGACTAGTGCTAGTACTTCTTGTACTATTAATTTTAATATTATTGATCTGCATCATACGTTTGCCGATCTTAGTCTTGTTAGCCCTTGTAATAATAATTTATTTATTTATACCCAATCTATTCAGCTGTATAATTTGTATATTTATGTATATTTTATGTATAAAAAAAATTAATGTATAATTTATAAGCATGTATAATTTATGTATATAATCTATATTTGTGTTATTTGTGTATATTCATAATTTGTGTATTGTTTGTGTTCTTGAGTGTTGTTCTTATTGTAGCTCTAATTATAATGATTTTCGGCTAATATTATTCTATATTCTTACAAATAGAATACTAAACTACCAAAGGAAATTATGAAGAGGGCCACCACGTATACAAATATTCCTTTCCTTCCTTACTTTTGTTCAACAATCAACGAGACTTACACTCTGTGCTTAATCCTTGTCTACCATAGTGTTGAGGATCAGATCGACAATTGGTTTTCTCCTGAGCATATCCCTCAGAGTCGTGAAGAGCTAGTTCTAGTACATGGATGGATTGTCTAAATACTACACATTCTCTCCCTCTGGATTGGATGAAATACCTTAGTGCTTCATTCGCGCGCTTGGAGCTTCTTTTGTTAACTTACAAAGAGCGATCACCCAGGGATGTCGGAAGTTGGGTCACTTCCCTGACAGGTTCAAGAGGGCTCGCACAGTAGCGGTTTATAAACCGGGAAATGGCTCCTTCGAGGAATCAGGAGCCTGGCGTCCAATCGCATTGCTACCAACAACAAGGAAGATTATTGAATGAATCACTGCGAAGCGCCTTGCCTCCCTAGCGGAGACTCATAATCTACTGTCACAGAAACCAAGTTGGTCAGAATGTAGTTGATTGAATAAATTCGTATAACGAAAAGAAAAGTCTATGTAACGGAAATATGTACATATAAGTATTAGAGCAATAGGTTTGATTGTCCGACGCTGATATCCTCAGCTAGAGTACGTCGTCCAATGTCAGTTCGTACTTTCGGACACGACCACACGACGTAGTTCGGACTACCGCACGCGTCTTGCACATCTCTCTTCGCGCACTCCGCTAACCTCCGTTAAGTCCGATAACTCCAAGTTATCCTATTCGTACTCGCTTAGGTAACCACCAAAGCTCGAAGATCGGTTAACCCGTGACATTACCCCCCCCTTTAATCACCACAATTTTTAATTATTAATAATGCCGTTTTTTTTTTTTGCTTGGCCCATTATTTGATTCTGCAGAGCCCCATTTACTTTCCCATCTATCCAATGCGACAGCGTCTTGTATATTGGAGAGAGAAGTCCATTCTGGTTCATTTAATCCTACCCATTTGACCAACGCTTGACGCTCGCCTTTCCATGTTCGGCATCAAATCACTTCTTCAATATAATATTCTTCTTCCCCGTCGATATTTGCAATTGGCACGGGCTCGTTATCATCAATCTTTTGTGAAGGTAGTGGTTTATCGTCGACGGGAAGTAGCAGATCCACGTGAAATCGATTGTGAATTTTCCCAGCCACGTTTAATTCAACAACCTCCGGCGATATCACCTTTGTTACTTTATACTTTGCGTGTTGCCACCCTAACTTCTTTGAAGGTTGACCCTTCAATTTGATGTTTCGTAAAAGAAGCCATACCTTATCACCAACCATATATCGCGGGGCGGGTTGTCGATTTTTGTTATAAACTTCCTTATTTCTCTCTTGCACTGCAGCCATGGCAGCTTGCATGAAAGTTGTTACATTTCTCAACCGTTCCACGAAGTATTCTGCCCTTTCTTTTCCTGAAGACGGAGGGGCGGATGAGTCAACGACGTTACTTTGAATAGGGCTTACATGGTATCCGTGAGTAGCGAGGAATGGACTGACGCCTCCCATAGCCCCTATATTCCGATTGTTGATAGCTATTTGGGCCGCAGGCAAACGAGCTGACCAATCGTGTTGCGTATATGCCACATATGCTCTCAAGTATGTTTGGACTTCCTGGTTCGCTCTTTCTGTCGCGCCGTCAGTTTGTGGGCGGTAGGCCGTACTCAGTCTTTGCTCCATCCCAACAAGTTCGCATAGGCGCTTCCAGAATTGGCTTGTCCAATTCGATCCTCGGTCGCTTGTAATGGCTTTTGGAAATCCATGGAAGCGCCAGTGACAATTTAGAAATCGCTTTGCACATGACTCCGCATCCATTTTTTTCATGCTCTCTAAAGTAACTGACTTTAATAGTCTATCCGTTATAACCATTATGTTAGTTTTTCCCTCTGATTCGGGAAGATCTACCATGAAATCTATCGATAGTTCTTGGTGGAATCTATCGGGAACCGGCAGTGGCTTCAACAGACCTTGTTTCTGATGTCGCCAAATGGATGATCTTCCACAAATGTTACAGTTCTTACAAAATCGCTTGATGGCTTTGCTGATACCCGGCCAGAAATAGCTCCTTGCAACTTGAGCTAACGTCGAGTCTCTTCCTGGATGTCCTGATACAGCTGCATCATGTATATTCTGTATGAGAGCTGTTGTCAGTGGTTCAAACAGCGGTACCCAGATCCGATCCTGGTAACGAAGAATTCCCTTCTCACGATCGAAGCTACGAGCTGCGATCATTGCCTGTAGAGGTTTTAACTCGCCAGAACCTTCAGTCCGCACCTTCAGGTCTCGAGGCCATGCACGCTCGCCATCTTGGACGGCCTTGATGATCCGAACATAATCGACATCTTCTCGGACTCCTTGATTCCAGAGGGCCTGTAGATCCTCGTTCGTGAAGATTTCATGACCCTCCCCTACTTCTATCCCGCCAAAGCTCATCTTGGTGATTTTAATCGGATCTAATGCCTGTCGCTCTCGGCTCAGTAACCGTGGGTCACCCTCCTTCGGTCTATCCTGGTCCCTGCGGGAAAGAGCATCAGCGCGAGCATTCTCTACTCCTTTCCGATATACTAGGCTATATCTGAATCTTGACATGAACTCTGCCCAGCGTATCTGTCTCTCAGTCAATCTTCTTCTAGTAAGGAAGTACTTCAGATTCATGTGATCACTTAGTATCGTAAAAATCTTGCCGAGGCCCCTTAATTCTGCGTCCCATTCTTTCATACACGCTATTATAGCCAGAAGCTCTTTGTCATGAATTTCGTAATTCATTTCTGCTCCACTCAGCTTCCGGGAATAGTAGGCCACAGGCTTCCAGGATTCGTCTATCTGTTTCTGAAGGAGACAGCCTCCTAGAGCATAGCCTGAACAGTCTGCTTCCAGCATCGTTTCTCTGTCAGGGTCCCATTGGGCGAGAGCTGGTTCCTCTAAAAATTTCCTCTTGAGCATGTTGAAAGCCTTTTCTTGCTCTGCACCCCATTTCCATGGAGTACCTTTCCCTGTCAAAGATGTTAACGGTGCACAGATTTCTGAAAATTTCTCTATAAAGCCTCGATAAAAATTAGCGAAACCTAGAAACCCTCATAGCCCCTTTGTGGTTGTCGGTGGCTCCCAATTTAAGACGGCCTTGACTTTTTCCGGGTCCATTCTTACTGATGACGATCCTCCTTCGCTGGATATAATTAACCCTAGGTATTTAGTTTTTCTGACACTAAATTCACACTTGTCGATATCTAGGCCTAGGCCCGCTTCCTGCAATTTTTTTAATACCAGACGAACTTTTCCTTCGTGATCTGATCGGCTTCCACCCGTGTATACTAATATATCATCCACATAAGCTGAACAAAAATTATCGAGATATTCGCGCAAGGTCTCGTTGATATATCTCTGGAATGATGCTGGGGCTCCATTTAAACCGAAGGGCATCACCAACCATTCGAAAAGCCCAAACCTGGTTCGGAAGGCAGTTTTCCATTCATCTCCTTTCTTAATTCGAAGCTTATGGAAAGCCGCTCGTACATCCAGCTTCGTGAACCAAACGGACTTGCTTAATTTGGCCAAGGTTTCCTTAATCAGGGGTAGGGGATACCTATCTGCTTTCGAAATAGCGTTTAAGGCTCGGTAATCTACGCAAAAGCGTAATCCACCTCCAGGTTTACGGACGAATAGTACCGGTGCTCCTGCAGGAGAGTTACTTGCACGGATATAATTTTTATCAAGCAGCTCGTTAAGAGTCTTCCTTAACACCAATAGTTCATCTCTTGACATACCATATAACGGCCCCCAGGGTATTTCTTTCTCAGGCTCAACTCTAATCTCATGATCGTGACCCGGGCGATGAGGCGGTAATCTATCTATCAAATCCCTCTTGAAAATATCGATAAAGTCTCTGTATTCTTTCGGCAATCTTTCTAGACTCTTATCTGACTTCTTGGCAGGAGCCAGAGCTTTCTGGATATCGGCGAGGGTTATAGAAAATAATTGTACCCCCTTATTACTTGCATATTTTTGAGCTCTCTTAACTGTTGCCAGGAAAACTCCTGCGGATAGACCAGCTATGCTCGTGACAAATCGTGAAGCATCATTGCTTCTCTCTTGAAATCCTTTCTCCCACACCGACAAGGGGGGTTTTCGTCAACTAAGGCTTTGCGTATATCCATCCGATGATCTTTAGCATGATACACGACATCTTCTCGTTCCATCCAAGGCTTCCCGAGAATAAGCATATGTGAGAGATGAGGTATAATATAAGCGTGTAACATTGTTTGATAGCCGTCGATATCAAGTATCATTTTCGTCATTTCCGTTATGAATTCCTCGCTCTTCTGCTTACATTCAGTGGCCTCCGTAAGTTTACGAGGCTTTACCTTTATTCTCGGGAGATTCATTTCGCGCACTAGGGAGTTGCTTACGGCAGCGAGACAATCACATCCGCTATCAATCAAGGCAGGTACTGAATAAGAATAATTTAATAACGTATCTATAACAAATGGTGGCCCATTCAGCATCTCAACTGCATCTCGATCTCCAGATGTGCTTTGTCCCATGTCTGATCTACAAACTCCACTTCCTGGCCCCTGAACGCGACTTTGTTCAGAGGCTAACCTTTTAACTCTTCGTTACCAGTCGTCTCACTCGGCGTTAATTCATCCACGTTAGTTAGAATTTGAACGGCAGTTTCTGGTCGTAACGCTGGTAGAAAATAACACTTCGCTATGCGATGACTTTTATTCCCACACCGCAAACATTCTCCCGCTGCTCTTCGCCGATCCAATTCTTCCTGAGAGACCCATTGAGCACGAACTCTATTGATACCAGTCATCTTTGTGTCGCCGTCAGCATCTTTGTTGTTATTATTGGGTGCAACGAACTTTGGACGATATGCCGGCAACGACGGAGCTGTACCTAATAATCTGCCTCCAGCGATGCCCTTAGTACCGTCATCAAACCCTCCCGTCTGGCCAATCGCATAACTCCGCGTTCTTACTAAACCCACTTCTTCGATCTGTGATCCAACACCCGACAAGAATTCAACCAGCTCATTGAAGATATTTGGGGCAGATCTCCCGACAAGATAATTCCGGGTTGTCTGATTTAACGAATTGTACAGCTGGTAAATCTTATTTTTATTTTGTGTGGAAGAACTTGGGCTGCGAGCGAGAAGCTGTTGGAACCGCGGTAGAAAGGACGCTAGACTTTCATCCTTAAACTGCTTACATGCGTAAAAGAGTGCAGCTGCATGTTTTTCTTCATTTCTGTCTCGAAAAGTTTCGTCCATGGCGCGCAAAAATCCTAAGGCATCCGTCGACCTCCCATTTGCTATCATTTCCTGGAACTGCCCAGTCACCATATTTTTTGCCGCTCCAGTTACCGAATGGCTAAACAAGTTCATGAAAAAGTCTGAAGGTTCAAGTAGCCTTTTCTCTACCACATCGCGCTGGTAGATGTAGCATAAGATACTGTGCGTGGTCGTCCATTGGCTTGGGTCCTTGTGGTCATACGCCTCTGGCCATTTTAAAGGCTTAAATTTCGTCATTGTACCCTGAGACGATTCGGCTACTGGCGTTGGTCCTAGGTCTTGTAGTCTTTGTTGAGGGACTTCTTGCGTCGATAGTTTTCTTATTTCCTGACGAAGCTCATCCAACTCTGCTTTGTGTTCTACTTCTCTAGTCCTATCCCTTTCTCTTATTTCGTCGAGCCATCCTTTGATATCCCTGTATATGTTGCTCGATTCACTTCCCATGTTAGACTGATTGGACTCAACGTTCCCCATGTTGGTGTCCCCAACGTAATCTCCGCTAAATAATTTCGAATCCATCGGCGTCGAACTGTTCTCTTCCGGTGTTCTGAAGGAATCCTGACTTCGCTCACTAACTGATCGTGATGATGCTGTCCCTTCACTAGCAGTATCACTCGGTACTTCAATTGTTGGCATCCACTTCTAACGTTCCCCCTTAAGAAGCCCTAAGCCTACCAACTCTGATAGCTTAATAACGGGCAAAAAAGAAATAAATAAAGATACGAATTTATAATGTCACAGAAACCAAGTTGGTCAGAATGTAGTTGATTGAATAAATTCGTATAACGAAAAGAAAAGTCTATGTAACGGAAATATGTACATATAAGTATTAGAGCAATAGGTTTGATTGTCCGACGCTGATATCCTCAGCTGGAGTACGTCGTCCAATGTCAGTTCGTACTTTCGGACACGACCACACGACGTAGTTCGGACTACCGCACGCGTCTTGCACATCTCTCTTCGCGCACTCCGCTAACCTCCGTTAAGTCCGATAACTCCAAGTTATCCTATTCGTACTCGCTTAGGTAACCATCCAAGCTCGAAGATCGGTTAACCCGTGACATCTACTCCCAGCGTCTCAGTTGAGAAATCGCCCGTCTCGCTCAACGGGCACAGCTCTCGATCTACTTACGAGCCAAATCCAAACAATTTGGGGCTCGAAGAAACATGTGGCCTCTCTCCTCTCTCTGGATACTGCTGGTGCTTTCGACCACCTCACATACTTCGAAGCAACGGCATCCCTATTTGGCTCATCCGCTGGGTGTCGTATTTTTTCTCGAATCGGACCACTTCGCTAGCCTTTAGCGGAAAAAAATCTGGGATCTTTGCTATCAATTAAGGCGTTCCCCAGGGCTCTCCTCTGTCGCAGAAACTATTCCTTTTTCATATCACTGAACTGGTTCGGATTTGAGAGAGCCCGCGACTAGGGATATCCGATGTAAGTTTTGCTGATGATCTTAATGTTCTCACTTACTCCAAATCGTCTGAGACAAATTGCCGACAACTGGAGAGAATTTTCTCGGAATGCCGATAATGCGCTAGGCGGTATGGAATAATATTTGCCCCAAAGAAATCCCAACTAACTCGTTCACGCGAGCCCGTTTCAAATTCAATCTTTCAGCAACGATTTGTATTGATGACATCAAGCTGCACCTAGAGGCTAAGGTTAAAGTTCTTGGAGCTCTCTTGGTCAGCACATGTGCGATACGCTGTCGATCGGGCGAAAGCCCGGGAGCTCTCTTCGATCGGATCGTCAGATCTACTTGGGGACTAACCTTCACCTCTTCTCGACAGCTGTACACTGCGATCGTTCGCCTTAGCCTATCTTACGCCGCTCCTATATGGTCCAACACAAAGCCGTCTATGCCGGCCGCAAAGCTTGAAAAAATTCAAACTGAGTGTCTACGCGCAATTGCGGACGCTGACAAAGTCACTCCGATTTATCTGCCTCAATCAGAGACTCGAATTCCTCCCCTGGGCCTTTATCTCCGCTATCGCACTGACAGCTATCAAAGCTGTCTCAAAAAAAATGAAGTGCGCAGAAATCGTGAGCTTTGCTGTACTTGGATCAAGCGACGAACAAAGCAAAGCTCATGAGAACAAATTTCATCCCCAGGTCCCCTCGCGCTTATCGAAACTGAGACAGATCTCCACAGTTCTTGGCTACACAGGTGGGAGACAAAAAAACCAGTCGGAGCTGCGAGGAATTGGGATCCGATTGTAGGCCCCCCGACAGGAATATCCTTCGCCAGCACAATAATTTAAATAAAGCTGAGTGCTCAGCACTAATTCAGTTTCGCACGGAACGTAATGGGTTAGGGACGTGTTAGAAAGGGCAACATTCTACGTCTTCGAGTTACAATATCTGTGTATGGTGTTCCCGACAAGATAGGTTATCAGTTACTACCTTGAAATATGACATCGGGTTAGGTTATTCTCATTCTAGCTATCTCATGATGTATTAGTCTCCGATCTCTATTCACATCTGTAGTTAGTTCAAGTACGACGGGATTGACCTCAACGATAGATTAAGTGAATGAAATGCTTAACAACTGGATATATGTATACTTTGTGATTCTGTGAATTCCAACAGGATGTTTTTCAAGAAAGCAAAGGTGCTCAGCTTCGGCGATGGTACCTGCGTCTGTAATACTGGGAGGGAAAGCGCGAGGCATGTATCCCTAAATTGTCCGACCGAGGAGTATCGGAGGTATGATTTCTTTGACCAGCTCAGCCCAGATATGTCGGACAATAGCACAATGCTCCGCCTTCTATCCGATGCCTTAACAGTACCCCTACTGCAAGATGGCTTGTGGGATTGCACAGGCTTAAACAGTTTCGGTTGACAAACGCTTTACTCCGTAATGGTAACACTTTGGATGAACAAATTTCTGAATACAACCCCCAGCTATCTTCTTTGCCCTCAGGTTCTTTTCTTAAAAATTAAATGTTGTATTCTAGTAATCGAGATTTTTTGAGCCGTGAACTTGGTAAGCCAGGTTTTTCTGGGACGATGCACTAATGCACTACATAACTTTGGGGGACGAAGACGGCGTTTCTACCTGTACGTGGTGTCCCCTACGAACCTGGAGTTTATCTTCAGAGCCAACAGAAACACGCATTACTTGGTCACGGAGGAAAAGTCATCCAAACGAGTTTCCGGGGCGTACCCAGCTCCCGTTGTGGTGGTGATGGATCAGACTAAGTTGACCCTTTTTACCAAGATGAATTCTCACCGTTTACAGATATTCTGGCATTATACTGTCTCCCGAGGAAAGAGCACCGCTACCTGAGCGCTGGTGGTGTCGGTGTAAGGAGGATATCTGGACTATGAGATATTAGGGAGAAATAGATGAAGATACGCACCTTGTGCGGCCCTGGTGTCTAGGCCCCGCTTGGTTGGAGTTGCAGGTTTTTTGAGACTTTTGCCCGCGTACCGGTTTCCATGGCTGCTCTTTTTCAATTTTTTTTGAGCAGAAGGTTCCGTAGAAAAGGTGGTTGAATTCTATGGGTAATTACTGAGCTAAATGGCTACCCGTCATGGGTCAATGTATCAATGATCTTAGGTTCGAGGTAAAAGGGGATAGGAGCACTGTAAAAGGTGTGGCCAGGGCCAGAGAGGAGCCCTAGTGTTATAATAGTCTTTGACACTACATATGGTGTCGGAACTTTTTTCCTCGCCCTCATGAAAATGTCAAAACACCACATTTTCAAGAAAAAACGAAAACTTCTACAAGCCTTCAATTACTAAGAGCTGGCGTGAATCGATAGATAACCATTACATGAACAAAAAAATGCGGTGATTAAGCAATCAACGCGAGCGATGCGGACTTATTATTGTTACAAGTGGAACCTATTTTGGTGAGGGAAAAAATATTGGACCCCCCCCCCAGCGCCACAAAAACGCTACACGCGCCACATAGAGCAGCCAATGAGATCGCACCAAATATGGTTATGTAACCCCAAATTCTCACAGATTCGGACGTGCTAAACGGACAGTCCCAAATGCTCGCTGGACGTCCCTGCAAGTAGATTGCGCTTCCACGCTAACCAAATCTGCATTGATCAGCGATCTCGTCGAATATTTTTTGCGCTACTCCAAATTTGGTCACTATCGTTACAAGTATAGTAGTTACCATGACAACTTAGAGCCCGTGTTTAACAAACATAACATAAAGATACCATTTAGAGATATTGGCCCTGGAATTGCCTTAATAACTTTTCCAAATCGTCCAATTCTATATTCCAATTTTATCTTCCTCACCTCCAACTTCGCCTCACTTATTGAACTCCAAATTACAATGGCTGAACTGAACTTTAATGCGCTATCAGCATCAATCAACATATCTCAAGATACTAATGAAAGAGGTATTTTTCCCTTTCTTTCTACTAAAATACATATTGGCTGATTTCTCCAGGAATGGTTACCGGAAGTGCTCTTTTAGAGGCCCATGATGGGCATCAAAGTATACCAAATAATGAGGATACCCGTATGCTAAGCTCCCTAAAACTAATTCATTTATGGCAAAATTTCCACTAATACGCAATTTCTTCAGTCGAGACCCAGTGCGGAAGTATGGAAGAAATAATTGGTGTCCGGATCGACCAAATGGAGGACTGTAAGAGAGCTGTCGAGCACCTAGCTAACGAAAATGGATTTGCGACAGTCCTCCATTTGGTCGATCCGGACACCAATTATTTCTTCCATACTTCCGCACTGGGTCTCGACTGAAGAAATTGCGTATTAGTGGAAAGTTTGCCATAAATGAATTAGTTTTAGGAGCTTAGCATACGGGTATCCTCATTATTTGGTATACTTTGATGCCCATCATGGGCCTCTAAAGAGCACTTCCGGTAACCATTCCTGGAGAAATCAGCCAATATGTATTTTAGTAGAAAGAAAGGGAAAAATACCTCTTTCATTAGTATCTTGAGATATGTTGATTGATGCTGATAGCGCATTAAAGTTCAGTTCAGCCATTGTAATTTGGAGTTCAATAAGTGAGGCGAAGTTGGAGGTGAGGAAGATAAAATTGGAATATAGAATTGGACGATTTGGAAAAGTTATTAAGGCAATTCCAGGGCCAATATCTCTAAATGGTATCTTTATGTTATGTTTGTTAAACACGGGCTCTAAGTTGTCATGGTAACTACTATACTTGTAACGATAGTGACCAAATTTGGAGTAGCGCAAAAAATATTCGACGAGATCGCTGATCAATGCAGATTTGGTTAGCGTGGAAGCGCAATCTACTTGCAGGGACGTCCAGCGAGCATTTGGGACTGTCCGTTTAGCACGTCCGCACAGATTGGCAACGGGAAAATGTGCCATGAACATGATTAACATGCCCTTCGCGCTACTACCTATCCTCCCCGACTGTGTAGTGCTTATGATGCGTGGTTCTTAGTTTCCACTCTGTCGAACCAAAATCAATCCCTTCTTGATACAACTTTATCCTTCTCCAGCATCTGTGGTAGTTTGCCGAGATCGTGCTGTCGGACACACTCGCCAAGATGAGAGGCAGCTGTATGCGAAGGTAATCGATATTGTACTTGCACATCATCCGCGCATTCTGCTTACACCCACACCAGTAGTGCTCTCTGTGGTTCACTTCACGAGTCGTGATATACGCAGTCCCCCCTTTTGGATATGGGAAGTCCCCCCCCATGTAAAAACTATTCTGCCCGGTTATTTTGATCTGCTACTAAATTTGGGACAAGAATAGATTTTTTCTAATTATAAAAAGTTTAATTGACTCTAATCCCTGAAAAAGAAAACAGGACCCATAAAATTATGACGAAAATATACTCTATTGCAGGGGTAAATAGTGAAGGAAACCCCTGAATGCCAAGATCTGACAGGGATTATACAATATGCCATTGGCTGCAATATTTTGACCATACCAAATCCGACAATAGCTGAACCTTATTTGTATGGGAAATTTTGCGTGATAAAAGAAGTGTAGGAGATCCCTGTAACTCGTTGAAATGATGATATTCTATTCAAAAGTGCTAGCTTTTATCAAGTATTAAATACATTTTTACCAATAATTAAGCATCATTAATAAGGAATCGAACCTCCTCTTGCTCTGATGACTGCCTGGCACCTTTCTGGCATGCTCTCTACAAGCGTAGCCAGTTACTCCTGAGAAATTGACTCCCATGCCTCTAGGACTGCATTACGGAGCACTTCCTCAGATGGATTACCAGAATCAAATTCTGGGTGGTGCTCTTCAATATGGGATTTCATCATATCCCACACTGACTCAATTGGATTCAGGTCTGGGGAATATGACGGCCAGACTATGAAATCTACCCCCCTTGATGACAGCTCTCTTTTCGTACGTTGAGCAGAATGGGCAGGATCACCATCCTGCATAAAGAGAAGAGGGCCGTGAGAGTCAATTGGTTGTGTTGCCGCGTGGATTAAAGGAACAATCCTCTGGCAGTAACTCTCCGCTTTTGTAGTCCCCCAATCCCTACTCCAGAAGAGGGCAGGGCCCTTCTGGTTCCCATAAAAGGAGCCCCAGAACATCCAACCACGCTTTCGAGGACCTTTTCGAACCAGGCAAGTGTGATAATATGTCTCCTCGGGCTAAAAAATTAGATTAATGCAGTTGATACATGGCTGAGATCTGGACTCACCTTCCTCGAAACCCATACTCTTGTGTGACGTTCACCAGTGACCCAAGTCTCATCAGACCAAAGAATTTGGGACCACTGTTCAGGTGTCCAAGAAGAGTGTTCTTCCGCCCACTCTAATCTTTTCCTCATATGTGCAGGCGTTAGAGTAGGCTTCGCTTGAGCAATGCAACGCTTGAACCCTCTTCTCTCAAGAGCACTTTTGATTGCGATTTGGCCACAATTCCAGTGGGAAAACTTAACAGCAAGCTCCAGGTGGCTCATCTGGCGGGCCTCACTTGAAGACGTGACAAACTCTTCAAGCTCAACTTCCTGCTGAGCGTTCAAGGCGTGGGGTCGGCCATTTCGCTTTTTGGGCGTCAGACATTGCCTTGCAAGGGCATATTGTACCCTTCTTTCGGTGATACCGAGTTGATTACCGATGGCGAGATGAGTAAAACCAAGGCCACGTAACGTGTATATCTGGACTCGCTGATCCCTAGAAAGCTGGCTCCGTGATCTTGGAGTAGTGGGAGATGCTGGGGTGCTCATTTTTCTTCGCAGTTTATCGTGAGGATATAGGTTATTCGATATGTCGTGTCAACCGATTTAGTGTGGTACGAGGATGCTGTGCAACTATCGAACATAAGAGAGAAGGTTCAAGGAAGAAGGAATGCCTCGGTTGCCTTATTGCCTTAGTCTAGCCATTTTTGTAGCGCTAAAGTCGGAATGTCAGGGATAGCCCATGTAAATTTTACAGAATGTGGGGCTTCACTTCTTACCCCTGTAATAGAGTAATAAGTACGTCTTTCAGCCTAACGATTATGACCCCACTTAGATGTTAGGGCAATGACTTCGAGTATGGCATGTAGCCCGACAACCTTGACATCTTATCTTGTCGTGTCCTAACTCAACACAAGCAGTACAGTGTCGTAATATCGGTTGCAAGATCTCGTGTTATGAAAGGATACGGCCAGTTTGAGCGGCCTGCTGCCTGTTGTGTGCTCTAGCATGGGCACGGCGTCCAGATTCCTCAGTTCGACGCTGTTGCCGGATCACAGGGTCAAGAATCGGAGGATCAGGAATAAGATGCCGGAAATTAGGCTGCGGACGATCAAAGTGCCAATGTTGATGGAAATCGTTGATCGTTAGACCTGAACTAATGAATTGGCTTAACTTGGCCAGAGGTCAGGGTCCTAAAGTTAAAATACAGTAAAACTTCTCTAACACGATAGTGGGTCCCGGTATAAGTGTTGAAAATATTCATTGAAATTCATCCATTTATATTTGCAATACTTGCCCCTGCACGCAAAATGACCTGTAAGGGTAAGTGTTGCAAATATAAAAGTCCAAGTTACAATGAATATTTTCAACACTTATACCGGGACCCACTATCGTGTTAGAGAAGTTTTACTGTACTATTAAGATTCTGGATTGGAAGCGTACAAGCTGTTGTCATTTATTATTGCGATATCAACTGCTCAAGGAAAATTCACAGGAGAATTTTCCTTGACTACAGCTAATCGAGCTAGTCCATATTAGTCATATGAACCGCCGATCTCACAGAAGCTAAGACTAGCCCCTGGTGATATAAAAATTACTTTTAACACTCCCACTCTAGACTTAGCGGATCTTCTTCGGATAATCCCACTGTCATTGCTACTCCCACTGTGACCAAAACTCTCAATACTTATCCTTGTCGACTAAGCCTAGTTGTTTGACAAACTTTTTGAAACCTATCCTCGGCAACGGTTTTGTCAATCCATCGGCAACCATTTCGTTAGTAGGTACATACTCCACTTCAATCTTTTTCTTCTCGGCAAGATCCCGGACGTAATGGTAGCTAATATCTATATGTTTCGAACGCTCAGAAAGAATTGGATTCTTGACAAGATGGATGGCACCTTGGTTGTCTCCCTTTGTCTGCACCGTGATGGCATTCTTTGCTATGTATTATGGATATCCCATGCCTCGTAACACTTGAGCGATCCATTGGCCTTGTTTCGCTGTTATGGCCATAGCAGTATACTCTGCCTCAGCAGTTGATGTCGCAACACTCTTTTGCTTGCGGCTTAACCAGAAAATAGCTCCCCCACACAAAATTCCTACTGCACCAGTGATGCCTTTTCTATCGTTCTTATCACTAGCCCAGTCTGCATCAGAGTACACAACAAGCGATGACTCTCTACTGGGTCCAAATCTAAGTCTGAAACTAATTGTTGATCTTAGATACCTTAGTAATTTCTTCAATGCAGCAAAATGATGGTCGGCTGGATCTTTCATGAATTGACTTAACCTTCCTAGCGCGAAAGCAATTTCAGGTCTAGTATACACCATTGCAAACATTATACTCCCGATGATTGTGGCATATTCCTTGGGATCGACTCGGCTATCATTTTCGTTAGCAGGACGGATAGAGTCGTACCCGTCAAGAGGAATCTTTTGAACTTTATGCGTAGGTTTTGGAAAACCAAACTTTCGCAGTATTTTCTCCAGATACTGTTCTTGATCAATAAAAATAGTACAGTTACGTCGGTCGCGAGTTATTCGCATGCCAAGGATCTTCTGAATCTCCCCCAGGTTCTTGGCATTGAATCTCGAAGATAGAACTTGAGAAAACTATTCTAAATTTGCAGAAGTTTTGCCAGATATCGCAATATCATCTACATATACCAAGGCAGTAAGACATTTTTCTTTGTGGGTAAAAAGACATGGATCAGCCAGGCTCTGAGTGAATCCCCATGTTAGTAGCTGGGAGCGAAGCAGTAGGTTCCAATCGCGTGCAGATTACTTTAGTCCATATAAATACCTCAGAACACGGAGTGAATTTCCTTTTGCGACCTGAACACCTTTCGGTGGTTTCAAGTACATGACTTCTTTTATCACAGATTCTGTGAAGGCATTCTTAATATTAAAATGCCAGCATTCTAGGTTTTTAGCAGCGAAAATTGATAAGAAGGCACGTAATAAGGTCATTTGAACAGTAGGTGCAAATGTTTCAGTGTAATCAACACCATACTGTTGTGAAAACCCTCGTGCGACAAGCCTTGCTTTAAACCTATCAAGTGAGCTATCAGGGCGATATTTGATAGAAAAAACCCATTTTGTACCAGCCAAATTGGTCTCTGGTGGCGCCACCTCTTCTTTCCACGTGTGATTAATTTGGAGCGACGAGATTTCCTCGTCAATTGCCCTTTTCCAAAGTTCACCATAGGTCGGATCTTTTATAGCCTGGTCATATGTATTTGGAATAGGTATTTCTGCAGCATTTGTATCTCTTATTCCGTGAAAGGCAATCGATACTAACTCCTCTGCAATAGAGGCGTTAGAGTCTTCATCAATATTTCCATCATCTATCTGTTCCAACACTGCTAGTGAAGCTCTTAGTACTTTTGAACGTGGGAAATTGAAATCGCTATCATCACTCTCCTGCCTTTTTCTTTTTAAATTATCTACTTTGGCAGCATCAGTACGTAAAATTTCTATATCTTCTGTATCTGAATGCGATGAGTCTAGGGCTTTTAATTGCGAAATAATTGATTTCTTGAGTGTCTCATGGCGTATTTTTTCTGCCGCTCTTGACATGCTGCGCGTGATTCTTCCTCGAATATTATTCGGATTATGTGTTAAAACGTTTTTAGCACGGGTTTATGACCTATTCTTTTGAGCTAATGGCTTATTTTCTTGGGCCAATGGTTCATTTTCTTGAACTAATGGCCTATTTTCTTGGGCCAATTGTTTTTCTATTTTCTTGTTCTCTATCCTCTCAACATTACGTTGAGTCTTAGAGGGCGAATTCTTCTTTATTTTCTTATTTTGAGTTCTTTCTGGTGTCGAAAGTTTTTGTGATAAGGCTTCAGGAGCAAGTGGAGTTATTTTAGACAGTGATAAGCTTTCTTTATGCTTTTTATCCATATTTTCTCGATTTATTTCTTGAGGTGAAGGTTTGTGATCTAAGGTGGTTGGAGAAAATGACTCAGAAAATTGAGGTTTCTTTTGGCACCAAGTGTTTATATTTTCTTTGGAATCTGGTTTATTTGCCAGATGTTCAACTCCAATAAATTTTCTTTTCAACTGACGTGGCAAAACTGAGTAGTTTGCTTGCCTCCCGCGTGGATTACGTTCTGGCATGCAATTCGGGGTTCCATTTCTAGAAATTAGTCTTCCGTTTGATAGCTCCAAGCGGAGATTGAGGTCCAGCGATCCTCCGCATTTGTCTTCAAAAAACTCTGCCCTTTTGACCACAACAACCCTTCGTAGGTCAGGAGCCCACATCTTCCATTGCTTGGTTGTCTCGTCAACATAGCTAACAAAAACAGCTTTTCTCCCTCTTGGAACAAGTTTGTCTGTTCTAGCATGTCCTGGCATGGATCTTATCTCGACGTAGGGTATAGCCTGACAGCCCCATACTCTCAAATGATCTATGTCCTGACTACAAGTGCAGGTCCACGCACCTTCGGGGCTAATTTGTCGGTGTACGATTTTTCCTTCTATTTCATTTTCGATCCATGGTCCACGCTGAAGACGATTACGTACGTAAGCTCCTGACTCAACTGCATAGTCCCAAAATTCCACTGGCATATGAGAATCCTCTAACAATGCACGAGCCTCTTTCTCACTCGATTGGATTACCCTTTCAGCCATTCCATTCTGGTTAGAGCTATTTGGTGCCGTAGTCCGCGGAACTATTCCCCGTCTTGATTTCCATTCTCCGAACATCTTTAGGATTTCTGATGCACCATCACTTCTACCGGCTAATATTTCTTCACTAGATTGTCTTTCGAGAACGATAGAGAGTTCGTTTAATTTTGCGGGAAGATCTGACTTCTTGGCGATGGGTATTATCCAAACTTTTCGACTCCAACTATCAATTACCTCTGCAAAGTAATTGTTGCCTCGAATAGAGGTAGGGAAAGGTCCTGCAATATTGACACTAAGAATTGCGAGACGTTTTGCTTGATGGGGTGAAAGCTTTTTAGAAAATCGATTCTTTATATTAGCTTTAACACATACTTCACATTTAGGCAACATTTGTGGTACAATGATGGGTCTCTTTAGGGTTGTGACGTTATGGACCTTGGAAATCGCTGTGGAGCTAACATGACCAAGTTGTCGATGCATGAGAGTAAGTTTTTGGAGCCTATTCTTATGAATCATTTCCTTTTTATTTCAGACAGGTTGGTCCTGGCTGCGTACCGTAGGTGTATTATGGAGCTGCTGAGAAGTAAGAGGACTGGAGATAAAAGTTGTATCTTCGTAGTTATTTTCGAACATCAACTCATCACCATTTGCTAGATCAGAAATTTGGTTAGATCTGTTCATGTTATCAGGAGATACATGTTGACTATTAAATGCACATTCATTTCTGTCGGCTGACAGAATAAAATCGACACAGTATACACCATTTTCATGAGATGCAGAAAGAACAGTTTTATTGCCTTCGAGTAAGTACATCTTTTCCTGGTCAAAATATCCTTTTAAGCCTGAAGTTGCGCAAGATTTCCTAACTGACATGAGATTTGCACTTAGACCGGGTACCAGTAAACAATCTTTTAAGACAGCAACATCCATTCTGGTCACCATCCATGCGTCACCCATTTCACGACAGAATAGTTTTCCTCCTGCGACTCAGATTGTTCTGCGTGTTGGACGGAGTGGACCCTTAAAGAGCTTAGGGTTGTCAGTCATATGAGATGAAGCGGCGGTATCTGGGTGCCAAATAGTGGGAGTTAAAGAATGATGCTGCTTACTGCGAGGATGTCTGTCTTGAAAAGCCATCAATCCCTCCTCTGAAATATCGCCATCTTCATGCTCATTGTCCAATGCTTCTTCTTCATTGTCATCCTTGTAGCAATCGTTGTCGATATCTTTGGCAGAATATGCCTGCGCCACTCTCGCGCTTCGAGGTTCTTCGAAGTGAACATTTCGTTCTTTTGAAGTCAAATTTTTTGGCATGGGCTGGAATTTTGACTTCTGCTTTGAGCGTAATGTATGCGGGAGCCTTTCATCGTTGTGGCACCGCTGAACTGCCCATTCTTTTGCTACTTCCTTTGCAGTTTCCTTGTACGGGCAAACATCAATTCGGTGTTCCTCAGAGAAGCACTGAAAACACCGTGAGCCTCTGGCACGACTTTTGGGAGATCGAGGCCGGTCCTGGATACGAGACCTTTGCCACCGATTTTTCGCTATGAAAGCCTCTTCCCCCGAAGAGGCTTGAAGAGACGGTGTATTTTCCCAAAGTCGCTGTAGGATCTTTAGCTTATCTTCGCAGTCTAGGTAAGGCTGGGCGTCGATAGTATCTTTTGTCAACTTCCACTCGGTTTCTGTGAGGCCATCTAATAAATAACCAAAAAGATTGTCATTGCTAAGTGACTCCTTCTTTTCGGGTTTCTGCATAAGGAATCAACGACGTAATACCTTCAACAGAGCAAAACAGTCTTCAGGGGATTTACCAGGAGCCTGGGAGCCTCGTTCAAATGACGTTATCTCCCTTTCAAGCTGTCGTAGATCTCCTGGTTTAACCTTGGAGTACTTTCTGTATAAGGCATTCCAAGATTGGCGCGGGTTCTCTTGCTCCTCAATGATATCTGTATCGTTTGGGCAGCACTGTCGTAGCCAGTACATAACTGCAGAGGCGTCTTTATCCCATTGGGTTGCTTTTTCGATGTTTAACGAGCTCTTTTTGTTGATATTTAGATTATCCATATGAGCAGTCAATTTTTCAGCCCCCTTTTCTTTTGAATCTTTCTCCTTCTCGACAACGGGTGGGTCTTGGCGTTGAAAAGTCTGCCATGAACAATAGTCTTCTCTAATGTTTTCACAAACATAAAACAGACCCTTGGTTTCTAACCAGAGCTGTAGATCCGTGAAAACTTGACGCCAGTTTGATTTTGTTAGCGTCTCTACTGGTCGCATCATAGTCACTGAATCTTCAAACATTGTGATTGATTGATTGAATTTTATTTTTTTTTTATTTTTTTTGCGACGGTTCAAAATTGTTGTAAAGGGATCTTTCAAGGATGAAAAGCCACGCTTTTCGTAAAATCCAGTATCCACTTCGAATTGTGGTGAACGACGATGACAATCAGCTTTCCTGTTCAACCGGGAGTCATAACCTATTAAGATTCTGGATTGGAAGCGTACAAGCTGTTGTCATTTATTATTGCGATATCAACTGCTCAAGGAAAATTCTCCTGTGAATTTTCCTTGACTACAGCTAATCGAGCTAGTCCATGTTAGTCATGTAAACCGCCGATGTCACAGAAGCTAAGACTAGCCCCTGGTGATATAAAAACTACTTTTAACAAATACCTCGATTTTGGGAGATTCGCTCCTGGATGACGTGCCAGCAGGGCTTACCCATCGACTTATTGAATGTCCCAGTACAAATAGAACTCTGTCCATTCCTCATTCGCAGTTCCTCATTCCGTGCATATTTGACCTGCTTCCAGGTTTCATGAAGAGCAAAGTGTGAAATTCTGCCCAGAACTCAATAGTAGAGTTCTCCAGAAATTCCTACAGGAAAGCTGTCGCGTGCCCTTGAGCGTTTGATTCTGATCTCGTTGATCTGATCAGACAGTACTAGCTGCATCGAGGCCCAAACAGACGACAGCTTCTTGGTTGGAGTTCCAATCCATTTCTTGAGCACAGCGTGTGCACCTTCGAGCCTAGAGGTTGTCGTTGTGTTTCGATTGAAGAACTGATTGGTCCAGGCGTGCACGATGTTCATGTGCCGGGGCTCTAACCATTGCTGGAGAGCATACCTCACAGCATCTTGCTCAAGGGTTTTGGTCGTGTGCCGAGCAAGATCACCAGGTGAATTGGCTGGCGGAAGTTCGTGCAATTCGCCCTCGTTGTAAGTGAACTCTGTTTTGAATTCTTCGAGTCTGTCTAGATGTTCTTCGGGTGTCATTGAGTGCACGACATCTGAAAAGAACCTTTCAAATTCTTACATATATGCCAGAAGCAGTTAGTTCTACTTGTCTCAGAATGCGGAAAGTGACGATCAATTGCGTTCATCAATGCCAGTTCGCAATCAGTACCAATCACGGATGGATGTCGGTTATACAGGTAGAGAGGTTTGAGGTGAGTCACTGCCTTGTTATAATTTTGCTCGTTTTCCCGGTCCAGAGAGCAATATCCTATGGTAAACGAACTGTTAAGATTATCAACACCAAGAATGTCCAAAAGAGGCATGCCAAACTTGTTTGTCTTATACGTGCAGTCCATGAGGAGGATATCTGGACTTTCTTTCAGCAACTCGATAGATCGTGTATCCGCAACAAACAAGTAGTTGAGATGGCCTAAAGCGTCCTGGCTATACTCAAAGAACCCACTCCCATTCGCACGTTGCTGGGTCAAATAGTTGATGAATGCTTGAGGGGTTGAAAGGCCGTGTTGGCTCGAGCTATATATCTGGGCGTTAATGTTGTAGATATCACGATGGTTGACCTCAGGTGCATGCTCCCGGTTCTTCAAGGTTGCTACAGTCCTAGATGCCGGAATACAAATGCTGAAGTTATTACGAACCAGTGCCATATCATCTTCGTTGAGACGACGATGCTCTGGGAAAGACGATGGGTCAGCGGGCTCATGATTGTGACTGATACTCTCTGTATCGATACTCCCATCTTCTGCTTGTAGAAAACAAATATCCCATGTGCCTTCAGTCCTCTCCCTAGCTTTGCACCTGAAGGGGCAATTTGTCTTCCGAGTGAGTCGCTGTCGCTTTCGACATGGTTCATCGACCTCACTGCGGTAACAACCACCCTTCTTGCAGATCAGAATCTTCATTGTTCTGCCTTTCCACTTCGAAGAACTAGCAATCGTGATAGCATATCCGGCAGCTTTGGTATGGCCTTAAACAGCCTCGTGTAAGGCTTCGAATGAAGCGTAGGAACCAGTAGGAGGAGCAGAAAGAGCTGTAACAGGTGAGGGATCCATTTATATAGTTCGATAGAGGGAATTCTATAGAAATTAGTTATACTGACACGCAATGGACGTCCTTAGAGTAGAAAGGTGTTGTCGCACATGATAGTACTTCAAAGATGGTTTGAATAAGGTATGGAATCTTTGTCGTGTGAGACTGAGGTACAGCGTGGACTTTGATTAAATAAATAATACGAGATTGTATCACTAATAGTACGTATGAAGGTTATGAGTTTATACAGGGTTCTGTTGTAGGAAAGAACTGTAATTAGTATACTCTCATGATAGGGTATTGTTCGTTGATCCGCTTCTTATAGGGTACAGGGGTTAAAGCGGGGATAAAGTGGAGATAAAGTGGAGATATTCCAGGTTACCTCACGATAGATCCACAGTATCCCTGTTAGCTTCAAATTTTAAAATCTTATGGCCTAAGGCATAAGAGATATGCATCTGTATATGAAGTCCAACGCCCACCTTCATGCCTGCACCTTTCTTCACTCGCGCACACCTGAGGTCGTTTCGTTTAAATCATTGTCAGCTATTTACTATTATTTTGCTCAACGGCATACTTTTATTTCATTCATCTATCTAATTTTTACTTCATGTGAGTGCATCTGAACCTTAAGTCAACTACTTTAGAAGATTTTAATTTACTGTACTAGATTGCCGCAAAGATGGATTCACCTCAACAACCTTCTCCATCATCAGCATCTCCTACTTATGCAAAACGCCTAACACAAACTCAACGTATTCAAGTAAGTCTGAAATCTACAAATTGATAAGGTTAAGAGAGTAACATGTGCAGGTTAGAACCTTGGCCAGTGAGGGACACAGTTACGTCAAAATCTCTCAACGCCTTGGGATTACATGGCGACAGGTACAATACACCATGAGCGTTGAAAATACCGAGCCTCAGTACTCCAGTGGTAGGCCACCTATTCTAAGTAGTTCCCAGGTCGATGAAATAGAATTTTTCGTCTGTTTATCATCGGAAAATCGTCGGATGTCATTTTTCCAACTTGCACATTTTATATTTCGGCACTTTGGTGTGAGCGAGAATGTGATCCGACGTGAACTGGCAAAGAGGGGATATGCAAGCAGGATTGCACGATTAAAACCTCCTATCTCTTCAGTCAACAAACTGAAGAGATATGAGTTTGCCAGAATACATCTCCACTGGCGGAAGGAACATTGGATGAGAGTCCTCTGGTCCGACGAGACTTGGGCTATGAATGGTCGGCAAAGTGATCGTTGGGTCACAAGAAAGGTCAGTAGTCCCTTAAAGGCTCCTAAGATTTAGAGTTCCCTTGAGCTAAGTTTAAGTCAAAGATTGGGGAAGAGTACGAAGATACCTGTGTCCTAGCCAAGACGCGGAGGAGAGTTGGGTGGATGTTCTGGGGATCTTTCTTTGGACGACAGAAGGGGCCTTGCCTGATTTGGGAGAAGGAGTGGGGCCATATCACTGCGGCCAGTTACTGCGAGAGGATAGTGCCTCTCATAGAGAGTGCGGTCTTTCGGGAACCAGGACTAGATGTGATGCAGGACAACGCCCTTCCTCACAAGTCGAGGCAAACTATGCGTGAGTTTGAAAGGAGGAATATTTCTCTAATGGAGTGGCCGCCATATTCTCCTGATTTAAATCCGATAGAAACTTTGTGGAGTTATATGAAAGCGTACATGGAGCGTCTTTATCCAGCGTTGGATCAAGGGGGCAGCGGAGTCAAGGGCATCTTCGTCAAATAGTGAACGAGGCGTGGGATCTGGGGTTTAATGGGGATGACTTGGAGAAACTGATAGATTCGATGCCCCGAAGAATCAGAGCCGTTTACGAAGCTGAAGGCGGATATGTAAATTATTAGCTAGATAGAAGTATAATTTATTTATGAAATGTATTAATGAATTAAAAAGTGAATAGAGGGCTATAATGGACCAAAAAAGCAAAACCAACGAATATTTCGTTGTGAAATTTTTGCCATACAAATTTAAAGTTTAGGTGGGGAGATCTACTTATCGTCATGCTAATTCAAGTTAGTAAAAGCCTATATACCCTGTAAAAGTCGAATTTTAGCGCCTATACACGATTAATACCGTAGTATCAGAGTACATAGACATAATATTATGATGATCACAATCATTTATTACTATAGCAACATCGAAACTAAAAGTTTTTGTAACTAGTGACAGAATTAATTTTCACCGCTCGACAGATTTGGCATTCAGAAGCGCTGAGATGGGATTTCATGGGGGGGGGACTTCCCATATCCAAAAGGGGGGACTGCGTATATCCCGACTCCTATAGAGAGGCCAAATCCTTAACTTTTTGGGATCAATGGGAAGAATTGTTAAGAGTGAAATAAACTAACTTGCAGAAAATAATTTATGGGACGCAGAACCTAGACTTGAAGGGCATTATGCCGTTAATGGAAAATGGTGTTATAAAATGAAGGGAATTGCGCAAGGAAAAGTCGAACAATTGGAAGCCCATCACTGTCACAGGCTAGTGCCTGACAAATTTTAGGCTAATGCCTAAGGCTAAAACAATGACTTCTAAGCGGTTCCATGTTGATACCTCCCCGGTTGACACGTCTCCCCATACATCAAAGGATGACATACGATGAGACTTTGGTTTCGTACGTGAAAGAGATTGAGTCATTATGAGACATCGAATCTCAGCAGAAAGGACTCGGAAGCAGGATGGAGTTATTGTTATTATTATTATCAACGGTTAACGCCAAGTAGGCTCGCGGGATTGACCCGGCCTCTTGTCTCCCATGGGACGATTGGCGTGCTTGCGCGGCTGTAAGCCACCAAGCGTGTCAAGTTGTCTAATAACATCGAAATTATCTACACAAGCAACCCAAGTGGGTCTAGAGCTGCTGGGGAATGTTTAATTCCCGGCCAAGTGTGCGCAGATGCACAATACAAAGTATATCTGGCCGCGGCTACAGAATGTACGACCGCATTATGTTCGCCCCCCAACCACCAATAAAAACTTAATCTTTTTTTTTTCCCCCAAGAATATACTAAGTATCTCGAATTTTATAAGAATCATAAGGGTCATAGTTCATAAGGCCTGACTGCTAGCATCCAATTATGAAAGGCTTGAGCACCGTCCTTCGTGCTGAGAGTCCATTTTACGTGATCTTCTAAGCAGCGCCCAGTCGGATTTTTTGGTCGGCTGCCCTCTCGCCTTGAAAGCGGACAGGAGAATGGGTGTTCTGGAGACTTTTCACGGCCGCAGGAGCAGTACAAATTAGCCTCGCTATGGTTGAATCGACGATGGTACTCTGCAAAATCGCCATGTCCAGAGCGAGTAGAGAGAAGTGACCCTAAACTGCGCCTTGGGATTATGAATAATTCTGCCGGGATACGCGAGCTCATCCCGATTTGGAGGTCCTTGTATCGCTTAGGCGCGTTCAGGTCCCAGTATGAGGCTAAGGCTTCATTGTATCTTTCTTCTAGTAGCCTATATGCACTTGCGATTGAAGCCTCGGACCTAGTTGTCTCCGAGTTGCAGGCCTGCTTAGCTAGGGTATCCGCACGTGTATTCCCAGCAATTCCTTTGTGGCCTGGGATCCACCTTATTTGAACATTTCCGATGTTGGCGGCCGCAGCTCTTTCTCTGCGTGCCCAGGTTTCACGGAGATTCTGAAATTCCGTAATTTGATGGGAGCTTGAGGGGGTGAGCCAACCGCTGTGAAGGCGAATAGCGGCTTCTTCATTATCTAGACACACCGCTACGTTAGTCGCGAAGCGGGCCATGAAGTGAGAGCAGGCAGCCCGGAGGCCAGCGACTGCCCCAATAATCTCTGCGTCGTAGATTTGTGCGGTATGTCCAAGCGGCACTTTTCCATAGAGAATTTCTTGCGAGCCCCGGTAGACACAGTACCCAGCTCCTGCTTTGCCAGCCTTGTTTACTGAGCCGTCTGAGAAGACCGTCAGGTCGAGTGGGTTACGTTCCCGTGCCCACCTTTCGTAAGATTCAAGGCCGTTAAGGCGTCAGGATGGAGTTATGGAAACTAATGGAGGGAACAAAGACTACGCAACATTCACTTGGATCATGTGAAGCAAGACAGGGAAGTAAAACATGAGGAATAGATAAATAAAGTTTGCTCTCAGTCTCCTTTTGTTCTTTACTTCAAGATTTTCTATTGTACGTAGCTCTGGATAGCTTGTGAATAACAATCATCTTAAGACTTTTACAATTACGTCGCCAAAGGATTCTCACAAGTCCGAGGGCTAGACTTCGATGAAAATTTTGCTCCTGTTGTTAGATTTGATTCCCTAAGATTGTTACTGGCAATTGAAGCACATAAAAATCGGAGACCAAAACAACTTGAGATTAAAACTGTGTTCCTATACGGAAAATTAAATGAGGAAATATATAGGGAGCTTCCCGATGGTTACAAGAAAGATACCCATGTCGCACGGTTAAATCGTTGTATCTACGGATTAACGCAGTCACCATGGGAATGGTATTTTAGACTGGTTGCGTATCTTCTTCCCCTAGGTTTTGCGTCTGCCTCTTTGATCCCTGTTTCCTTCGCCACAATCCAGGTGAACTACATGCAGTTTATGTGGACGATATAATACTCTTCGGTTGACAAGGAGAACTTATGAGACGGGTTGTGAGCCACCTCAAATCTGAACTTAAGGTAAACGATATGGATACACTCCATTGGCTCCTTGACATTCAATTTGATTATTCCGATGCAGGTATAACACTGTCGCAGAAAGCTTACATGCGAAGACTATTGACCAGATTTGGTATGTTCGACTGTAACCCAGTCTCCACGCCCATCGAACCAAACTGTGACACCTCGAGGGGCGAAAGACAATTGGCGAATGGCGAATGGTCAAAAGCTGAAGAGGACTCAATATCACAAGATTCTAAACTAGAGGGAAAATTTCCAGTCGGGCACAAGTCTGTATATATGTACATGATGCCTCGTGATAATATGAAGCCACGCTGTTAATACCAAACTTCCTATCCTTCATCTTCAATGACCTACAGCTTACGTGTAATGTACTGCCTTTGTTACAAACCTGTAGAATCATGGGTTGTGGCTGATTAGTCTCCTGTTTAGGCTTACAGGTTTGAAACAGGTGGTGTTAATGATTAGGAGGGAGAGTGTGTCTATTTAACCCAAAAATCAGCTCTGTCGGCTAACCAGTAGTTCGAGGCCGATGCGCACGTGACTACTAGCGTTATCGGGGTGTCACGCTATGTAGAGTTTTCAGAAGTGAGATATATTTTTGTATTAAATTAATTAATTACTTAGGGGTTTATCAAGTGGTATATATACATCTTTGCCCAGGTCCATTCTATAATCCAATCTTCTAACTTCAGATGAATATGGTAGAAACTATCATAAGATCCTGAAGGGAGTTAATGCTAATAATCAAAGAGATAATTGTAGGATTTCCAAAGGATGATAAGAGGATGATAAGGGGGCGAACGTGTATACCTCCATTACGGATAGAACTATCCGAGACCATACCCAGTGATTATCTGATTGGTACAGATTAGTAATGAATCGGATATCCGGATGCCGAGTCGCATAGTGCGTTGATTCGGTGTAGAATTACGGTCCGAACCGGATCAAAATTAACCGATTCTAACACACTAACCATTGATTAAGAGTTGCACAGCAAGGAGAAGATCGAGCGAACGGTACTTATTATCAACAGATCATTGGATCAGTCATATACCTCGTCTATGCAATAAGACTGGATCTAGCCTATACCATCTCACACCTATCACAATTTAGTTCAGATCCTTCGAAAATTCATCTAGGCACAGCCAAACGCATTCTTCGACGTTTGAAGGGTACCATTGATCGTAAACTGTTCTACAAGTACGAGATACCTCTTGTGCTTAGTGGTTGCTGCGACGCATCGTATAACAACTGTCTTGATACCAGAAGAAGCTTCTCTGGCTATGTGTTCCAACTTGGAAAATCGCGCATCTGCTGGAAATCTCGCGAACAGCGACCTGTTGCTCATTCTATGCGTGAAGCAGAATTTATGGCTCTCTTGATAGCAACAAATTACTACACATGGGTTATTAATGCTTTGAGGCAATTTCTTCAACATGAGATACCTTCTGCCATGGCATCAGATAATATTGCAGCAATTGAATTAGCGCATAATCCTAAGATAAATGATGGAACTTAACACACCGACATTGCTTGCGACACTACAAGAGAAATAATCGAAGATGGCACTATGATCTTGATTCTTGTTCCTCATACAGACCCCTTAGCAGTTCTTTGCACCAAATACTCAGCAGGTCCAAGACTATTAAACTTATGTACAACGATATTCGGTCCAAAGTGAGAAGGGGTATTAGAAAGTGTGAAACGATTAAATCAATTGCTAGGCTGTAGCCTGTAACTAGCATGCTATCCATCTACATGGTATCAGGGAAAAAAGTTCAACTTGCATACAGGGTTGCAACACTAAAGATTGTTACTATTAGATTATGAATCTTTCAGGCGTCTTATCTGGAAGGAGAAAAATGGTATAGTCTTAGATTAGGAATAATAAAATCGTGTATCGTCTATACTAAGGAATTAACATTATACTTTAACCATCGCTGAATACCATGTAAAACTAGTCAAGCCAAATGCTTGACTATCAAAAACAAACTCCGCTCTCCGAACTCCGTTTGTCCGACTAATTCATTTACCGAGTTCTGTGTGTGTGTGTATTCTATCTGACGATTATTTAGGTAGCGCGGTTATTACCCGCAAACCTTTTTCCCATTCGGGCCAGAAGACGCTAAAGCCTGAGCTCTAGAGCTGAGAATTTTCTAGTTTACATGGCTATGCTGCGTTGTCTGAAACCGCGCATATAGAGATTTAGGCTGAAAGCAAAATATTTTTTGAGACCTCCACCTGCTCGCGACTAGTGATCAGCTAGTCCCACTCACCCGCTCCAACTATCCTTCCTAGGAGCCCCCAATCGTATATAGTAGCGAAAAAACAAAACAAACAAGACACAAGCATAAACGATCGAATTCCTCATCTGGGACAAATGTCCTCGAAATATCGAGAATGGTCAAGCCATTTAATTAGTTTAGTTGCTCACTCTGGTGTGCCAAGTAGGTTTGGAAGGAGATGATTTATAGGCCCAGGAGGCCGGCCGCCACGACGTCGGAGGATCCGGCAAAAAAGGAAATGAGTAGGTGTCTTCCGAGACCCACAAAGACATTCCATTCTAGCCTCTTTGTGATTAAAACGACTATGATAAGCCGCGAAATCCCCATGCCCTGTCCTGGCAGCGATCAGTTGACCTAGACTCCTACGTGTGAATAGGAGCTCTTTCGGAGCACGAGGAGCGCTGTTTATTTCTAGTTTTGAGTAAGATTGCAGGATGTTCTCTCTCCACCATTCTTCTCTACTTTCTTTCTCTCTAGCTTCTTGCCAATTCTTCAGTGATGCTAAAGAGTACTCGGGTGGGTCCAGGTATGTCATACTGGCCCCTTTCTTTGCTTCAAGATCGGCAAGTTTGTTTCCTTCGACCCCGGAATGTCCTGGCACCCACCTGATGCTAACCTGTCCCATAGAAGTTTGGGGAAGCCGCTCTCTTGTTTTCCATTTGTTGGCGAGCTCGGTCGCTTTTGAAAATATGTTTTGAGATGAAGAGTTACAAGGTCCAGAAAGGAGTTGTATAGCGACCTCCAGGTTATCCAAAAACACCCAGACATTACTTGCAAAGCGGGCTGAGGATAGGCTGACAGCCTTTTCTATCCAGCAAAGAGCAGCAAAAGCTTCTGCGTCAAAAATTTCTTTGCTGTTTCCGAGAGGGACGGCACCTGAGCAGACTTTTAATCCTAGCTGATAGATAACATAACCACTGCCGGCGTTACCATTGGGTTGCTTTGAACCATCAGTGTACACTAAAATGTCGCTTTTTGGGATATTCTGCAAAAATGTTTAGAAGCTGTCAACTCTTCGCTCGTTGGATACCACAGGAGCACCGACTCGGAGGAGTGAATTTTCTCTAGATTCCTTGATCTCCCAGGGTGGGTGAGCTAGTGGATCAACCTGTTCAGAGGGAGGGACAGTTCTGCACCAGCGAGAAAATCTTGACGTAGCAGGAGATGAGCTTGATGCCTGGCTGCGCATGTATAAGGGGTGACGAGAGTCAAGTTTTCTCGTACGTACTGCAGCCCTCCGCGCGATATTGTCAAGTTCGATTTGGGCCGGGGAGATGCCCGCCTCTCTCATCAAGGCAGTCGAAGGAGTGGTGCGGAACACTGGAAGAATGGCTCTCACACACGCTCTGTGTACTTTATCTAGAGCTTCTAAATGGGAGCCAACTCTATTGCTTACTACTTTCCCTCTACTGACCTTGGTCTTGCCGGGCCACCAGGTCTCAGCTCCGAAATGTGCAACTGGTAATACACAAGCAGCAACCGTTTGTTTGGAGAGTTTTGGTGAGACTCCCCGGATCGTGTTTCCTATACACCGGAGAGCGTTGGCAACCTTGAGTGCTTTAGCAGCCTGAGTTTTGACATGATGTTTAAACGTAAGTTTTTTGTCAAAGTGGACTCCTAGCCATTTTAGATAGAGCTTTTGAGTGTCCTCCACAATGGTAAACTCATTTGTATGTACTTGGGGGCTGAGATGTTTGTCCCTATTCCTCCGAGAGAAGTGGAGAAGCTCGGATTTACCGGGGTCAAAAGTTACGCCTTCATTGATTCCCCACTGTTGCGCCTCGTTGACTGCTGTCCTTATTTTTTCGGTATTTTCCTGCAGGGAGGGGGATGTCGCTAGGATAGCAGAGTCGTCAGCATAGCCAAAAGCTTTCTGAAGGCCGTTCGGCCTGAAAAGAGGAGAAATGTATAGCAGAAAGAGTATCGGGGATACTGGAGAGCCCTGAGGGAGTCCACAGTAGATTGGCCTCGGATCACCGATTGCTGCATCTAGACGGATACATACTTCGCGCTCAGTTGCAAATGATCCAGCCCAGTTGCAAAGTTGAAAAGGCCAGCCTTGCTCTCTTAAGCGACGAACAAGTCTACCAGGCAACACCGTATCGAAGGCTCCTTTGTTGTCTAGTGTAGCAATTGATGCAGTCTCTCCTCTAGCTAAAGCGCTCTCAATATCATGAGTCAGGTAAGTTGTCAGATCAACACTTAATCGCCGTGATAACGCCCCAAATTGCTGCCGAGTAAGGAGCCAGTGCTTTATGGCTATCCACGACATCCGCTTAGCCACTAGCCTTTCGAGTCCTTTGCCTAGCACAGAAAGAAGCGCGATTGGTCTATAGGGTCGGGGAGAAGACATATCTGGCTTTTTTGGCTTCTCAATTATTGCTAGAATTGCCGTGCGAAAGCATTTTGGGTGGTGTCCAGTATCTAAGCATGCCTGAAACAAATCCTTTACTAAGTCTGCAATTTGTGGCCAGGCCAGTCTTAAAACAACAGTAGGGATTTGGTCCTTGCCAGGTGTAGTATTGCCAGCTCTTAAGATGGATCTTGAGATTTCTTCTAAAGTGATCTTGGGGAAGGGAGGAGAAGTGCTTGCAACCGCTGTACTTGTAAGTGAGATATCTTCAACCTCTGATTGATTAGACAATAGTCATCTCGCTAGAAGATCGCCCTTGCTTTCGGGCGACTGAGCTAGTGGGCCATCCGGATCATTTGGATCTTTTAGGGGAAGGGAAATAAATTGCCCTCTTGATTTATGCCACTTTGCTATACTAGAGACGTCTTTTGCGTTTGCAGCTTCATCCATGATTTTCCGGTAGAAAGCAATTTTTGCCCTCTTAATAACTTTACGAAAGGCTTTTTTGTCTTCAAAGGATGCATTGCCAGTTCGAGAAGCGTTGCGGTATATCTTCTTGGCTGTTCTACAGTCCCGATTCCACCATGGTTGTCCCCTGTTGTGTGGGAGAAATCTTTTTGCGGATCCCGAAAAGCAGCTATATAAGATTTGAATGATTTTCTCCACTCTACAATCAAGGCTTGCACAAGATTTATCTACAAGAGGGAGTATTGAATCTAAATGAGTGTTTAGCAGAGAAAAAAATGTTTCTTCATGAATGGTTGCAACCCTCAGCTTTGGTGTAGGAGGTTTTCTTCGTGCTTGGCATGGAATTTTAATAAGCAGAGGGAAGTGGTCTGATCCCACATCGTAATCATGTTGAACTGAGGCTGAGATACCCTCTGAGAGTAGAAGACTAGAAGAGAAGCAAAGATCGAGAACATTCCCACGGTTGTGGGTTGGAACGTCAATTTCGGATGCCAGGGAGTAGTTTCTCGACTCAATCCAGCGAGCTGGATCTTCTGCTTGTGTTGAAATCGAGCTAAGATAGGAAGAGTTCCAGCTGGGGTGATGAAGGTTGAAATCTCCGGCTAGAATGGTCTAAGGAAGGAAATTTGTTTCAGCGAGTGAGTAAAGGAAAGAGGCACGGGTGCCTGGATCAATAGCTCCAGGAGGGGCATTGTACATATTTATAACTTTAACGTCCATATTCCCGGGGAATTTAATTGTTAGGAGTAGATGGTCTCCTTTGCCTACTTCTAAATCAGTGACAGGGGCATCTTGGACAAACGATAGGCCATAGTTTTTGTTTGTGTAGGTAAGTACACGAGGTCGAATGGACCAGTCATCTATAGGTGTGAAGCATTGATAGGATGGGTGATTGCAGGTTAGTTTCCGAGCTATATCTTTAGAAATATATGGTTCTTGAATTAGTAAAATATCTATACAATTTTCGAATGCTGTTTCGAGAGCGATTTGGTGAGTGGCGGAGCAACGTCCAACATTAACTGAAAATATCTTTAATGACGAGGGCTTAATATTCATCCGTATCCTCGACATTATCTACTTGCATGTCTAGATCTAGAAATGCAAATCTTCCTCTGGACAATAAGGGAGACTCGATAAAAAGTCTTCGAACGGACGGAGGAGTTTGTGGAACCGGCTGGGTTTGTGGGGCTAGTTTGGTTTGTGAGACTGGCAGAGTTTGTGGAACTTGTACTGGGCAGCTGTTTACTGGAACACCATCAGTGGCCTGTCCTCCCATCACTCCACAGTGTGCGGCTTTTAATCGAAGTCTAGCTGCCGCTGCTGCCTGTCTAATTTCAGCCATCTGAGCTTTAGCTGGTAATGTGTTGTCTTTACTGGGCCTGATTAGGCATTCCAATGAGTCGGCTGAATGAGGGCCATGGCAATTGGCACACTTAGGAGAGCATAGGTGATCCCTAGAGGGGTCGCATGAGGTATGTCCGCTCTCCACGTGTTGTGTGGAGCCGCAGAGTCTGCAGCGAGGAAGTCTGGCACACGATCTCTCATTGTGCCAACCATAGCACCTACCACATTGTGGGGTGCGTAGTCTCTGTGGGAGAATTTTAACCGGGACCCGAACGCCAAATAGTGGTAGGACTTTGGATAGAGTTGGGCCTTTGGGATAGAGTACGACTCAGCTTTTGGTGGGAGAATAATCAGAGTCGTATTGGTCCTGAGACTCAAGAACGTTCAGCGGGGCAACGTTTGTGAGATGGAGGAGGGCGTCAGACACGACCTCAGAAGTAATCTCTGTTGTTGTCATTGAGGTCCCTTCGAAGCCTTGGTACGAGCGAGGCTCACCAGAGAGCCTGTAGGCAATGTGTGATGTCGGCTTTTCTACCTTACAATGGCCTTGGGTGGACAAGAAAGTTTCTATTTCTCCCATTCGAGCAAATAAAGTCCCTTGGGCAGTTGTTGATATTGGGCAGATTGCAAAACCCGTTTTGATCGACTGAACTTCTCGCACGAGTTTTTCTTTCAAATGATTGTTAATTTGCAGCATGACCGCATAGGGAGACATTTGGAGGCCTGAGGAGACTCGAACGAAAAGACGATTCTTTTCCGGGATTTCTCTATTTTTTGCTCTGTTTTTGGTAAAATCAGGGTTGTTTGGTCCCTTAGTCTTCTGGGTAAAAGGTCTAGGGGCCGGAGTAGAGACAATATTGGCATAGGATAAAGGGCGTTTAGCGACTCCAGGTTTTGTAGCTTGATGCATTCTTGGGAGAGCAACTTGGGGCCGTGGAAGGCCCCTTTGTGCTTCTGAAGGCACCGTATGGGACTGTGGAAGCTCACCAGTTGAATAAGGAATCGGAGGTCGAGGTGAGCCTCTGACATAGCAGTCAAAGTGCCTGCGTGCTACTGAGTTCAGATCAGCAACGAAGTTATAGAAGGGCCTTTTGAGGTGCTGGAGAAGATTTTCATTCTCAATGATGGCGTTGTCTAGAACGCAAGCTATGTTCTGGAACAGGAGAGTGGCCTCCTGAGTCCTGGTGTTGGCGGCAAAGGTAGTTGACAGTAGCAATTCTATCAGCGACCCCTCTCCACTGTTTGCAGTAGAGGCAGGTAGGGGTGGAGGGGGACGGGGAAGATTTGACATGACGCGTCGGTATGTAGCTATGTGAAGTCTTGATAGTGAGATCGGTGGAAAATCTCAATGTGTTCGAACTTAGGACGACATTGATGTTGGACGTCACATGTTACCGAGTTCTGTTTGCCTAGTTCCGTTTACCGAACGCCGTAACTGCAACGTGATATAGATCGACCAACAATTATTTCAACAGTTACTAATTAACGTTAATTTTGTATGTCATTACCTTTCTTACTACTAGCTCATTCTACAGAATGAACGCCGACTTCTAACAATCTTTAGGGCTGCAACCCTGTATGCAAGTTGAACTTTTTTCCCTGATACCCTGTACAGTACCCCACCACATTGGTATTAGTAAGGATCTTTAACACAATCCACTAAGGATAAAACTTGCTGGCTGGCATGCTCGGAAGTAACTCGACACATACTAGCAGTCGAGATCTCCTAAAACCTAGCACAAGGTTTCACCATGACACGATGATCGATCAGGGAACTCAAGATGAATGGTACGTACCTGTTTAGTAACAGCGTAGTCAGGGAACTCAGCGTATAAGTACTAATGAGATGTACAGGGGCTCAAGGCTAAGTGAGCGCAGGGTAGACGGTAAGTTATGTTTGTATGTTTATACTATCTGAACAAGCAGAACTTACTATCTAGCCTGCGTTCACTTGGCCCCAAACCCCTGTACCACAAATAAGACACATTTTGAGAGACAAAAACTACTCTTCTATTCCAACTCTACGTGATTATTATTCTAGAGCTTAAAACCTCTCATCGCTCTAACTCCAATACCATATTTTAACAAGGGGCCTTCTCCTTAAATTCTTTTTTCTCCTCCAGTTTTTCTGTCTTCGTAAATATTGGCCGCTCTAAGAATCATTTTAATTCCATAGTATTTAAAGTACTTTGTCTCTCATAGGTATGACTGGCTATGTTCTAGTACATTCTAGAACACACGAGATAGCATGAGATCTTCACACAGACAAAAAGTAGTATCTAGAATCCATTGGTTGGTCATGGAGATCTTCTGTTCTCATGTATATAATATCTAGCTCTTCATCCGGTGTAGGCAATGAAAAAGATAGCTACTTGTACTGAAATCAATAATTGTAACTTAAAATCTTATTTATTCATAAACCTCTTGAACGTATTTGCGGTATGTTATTCCTTGATTATGCGTAATCAAATCAGGGAAATGGCTATTGTTGAATAGAGCCTGGGATGAGAGGCAGCTTATAAATCATACTTCGACATCGTCCTTGGTCATCTGTAATATCTAGTCAAGAAGCATTTATAGTATGAGAAGATCCATTCATACAATCGTTGGCATAGATCGAGATGCCTTGGTAGAGCTAAAATCCTCTGGTAAGCTATTAGCTGCTGCTTGGCCCAATTGGATTTAATTATAAAGTTATGGCGATCTTGAGACTCTGAATTTTCATGATAATTTCGTCTATGTTGATCTATCAGAGGTTACTGAGGTCTGCAGTTGAAGGTTTTGATAAATCTTCTTTCAAAAAGTCTAGCTGATGAAACTACTGAAACAGGAAAATTAATTCAAGTATCATGCACTAGCACCTCTTGGATATTGAGCTCCTGGAGATATATCTCGATTTGTCTCAGAATAAGTATGCAGGAGGTATTGAAGACATTTTTACCTGACTTATAGTTTTATTTCTGACGTTTCTCAAGTAATATCCAGCTTTTTAAATAAATTATCACAAGATGGGGCGACATAACCAAAATTTGACATCCTGGAGAAAGCTCACTAGTTTTTTCGTGAAACTAGGATAGAGAGGTTAAATTCTTAAGATTTGGAGGATAATACTGATTCTGCCCTTTAAATTTCGAGGAGCGGGCACTTAATTTGTTAGCTATGTGATAGCGAGATATGCTTAGATTTCAGAGTTAACGCTCTTGATAACATGAGTAGATAGAGTAAGAGTGAAGCCTGTGGGCTGTTCGTCAATTTCTTTGATAAAATTTTTGCTTTGTCAATGCAAACTGGTAAAATCTACTTCCATGGTCTCAGAGCGTGCTCTAGCTGTGTTAATATGTAGTTGTTTATACCTCGGGGATTCACAGCTATAATTGTGATGACTAAATATTTTTTGTTTGAAGATCTTAGAGTTGAAGAGAGATTAGTCACGATAGCCAGTGTAGGAAGATTGTTTTCATCCTAGGCATATACGCTCTTATGTCTTCATCCAAAAAGTCTGAGCACGAGTCATCTTTGAGCGATGTAATTCCTTGGAGAACTGAGCCTAGGATCATTCCTTATTATTTTCGCTACAACTTAATAAGAAGAGCAATTAAACTGATAAATCAGGGATGTCACAGAGGCTTTGTATTGGGAGGGATTATTTGGCGAGTTGATCCAAAGAATTGTTTTTTTAATCGTTTATCACGATTTAAGTGAGACTGGAATTCGCTCCGTTTTTCTAAGATTCAATGATCGCTTCTATCCGAGTAAGGAATTCCCCGTTTGAATTCAGAGTATATGTAAACGTTGGCTTGTGATACTCTTATAAGCTTAAACAGGCATTCTATGTTGATGACATCTCTGCGGGTTTTCTGTTCAAGATTTTAGTCAATAGGGAAGTCAGCTAGCTCGTGCATTCATGTATCAAAGAGTTTAATAAACAAACAAAGTCACTTACTCACAGCAGTATTTAGTTACACCTAGCTTTATTCGTCAGCAGACGTCACGTCAACATTTTCGAAAGAATTTTTGCTGGAAGAAAATACGAAACTCTGCCATGAAATGGAAGACTTGGAAATCTACTGACACTAGCAGGATTCATTATGTCGTGGTAAATAGCTCATCGTGTGTAAAATTTGTAGCATTTTCTCAATTTTGATGTGAGTCTTAGCACACATATCACTTTCATTCCAGCTACTCCGATTCCAAGTTGAAGGGCTTTTACGCCATACTCATATTACAACATGTAATCTAAACTGCACTTAAATCCAAATAAAAATGTGGTAGGCGGGGAGTGCAAAGATATTTTGCCAGTCTCTTATTGCTTGATTTTTTTTTACTGGACTCCAAGCTGTTATGAGCCCTTACCAGAGTATTTCAGTATTTATTGTGGGGAAATTCTGATTTCCTGAATATCCCGGGAGAGGAAACGATTGACGATGACATTCTCTTACAAACCTTCTGGCTTCATATTCACCAATAAATGGAAGTAAAAAGCTTGAGGGCTTTGAAACTGATTTCTTTTCATTTGAAATTTGTGTTGAGCTGGTATCCGTTGAGTTTGCACCACTATTTAGGTCCACTATAGCCTTATGTCCACCAGCAATATTCCAGTGTAGGTTTCGGCGCTTTCCGTCATTGTTTATGAAATCACAAAGCTCTTGTATGCTAACAGTACCCATATCCAAAGAAAACAGAACCATGTATTCGGCGCAAGTTTTATGCCTTAGAGATGCAACGATTCCGCCATCCTTTAAAGCCTCTTTGACCCGCGGACCATATGGACGCTTGAGATGTTGTAAAGATAGCCTGCCATAGCCTGGGACAAGAGAGAAATTTTGGAGGAGAGTCGCTAATTCTTCATTTTCCTGCGGATTGACATGTGAGGTCGGAGGAAGGGGAGCCGATTTTCTTTGTGCCCTGGATAATTGATGTAGACGTATGATCTGCTCACGGTATGCTTCGGCTGCAGCACTACTTGAAAATAAAATCAAATAAAATCCTTTGAAGCGCAGCGTGACTTCGTCGCGGGCGGGTATCACTGTAATAGATTAGTTGGTTACAGTAATCAGCTCAGAGACTATGTAGCACCTTTGATAATGCCTCTCTTCCAAGCTTCAATGTGATCACCCTTGAGACCTAATCGAAAAAAATCACTTTCTTCTAGCATACTACTACATCCATTTAATGAAAGAATGCTGAGCTCCTCCTCAGAATGATTGGCGGATTTAGAACGATTAATAGACGAAGTTTGTTCCTCATTTTTCGTCTTCATCACATTTTCTTCCCTTTCAGATGCTCTCCTTTTATGAACCTTCGAAGACCATCTAAACAGAGGCAGCCTCTCTAACCTCTCCACGGCCTTTTTCTGTTTAAATACACTTTCGATGGACTCTTCCGGAAAAAGTTCATCATATAACGATTGTTCATCAGTAATCTTATTCACATCTAATGAAGTCTGACTTGAATTTACTTTTGAAGCAGGATTTGTTGTTTTCGTAAAACTAAAATTGATTGCCGATACCGCCGCCAGCTTTGGCCTAGTAGCCAGTGGAGTCCTAAGTTTGAATGTTTTTTGTAGTGAATCTGATCTGAGTTGCGAGAAGTAATTATTAGTTAAGTTTGATTCAAATGCCTTTGCATGCGTACGTCTCCAAGAACTGCTGTTGAGAACAGTATGCTCGGATACTTTTGTTGTGAGAGATGGATGCTCTTTTTTTCCATCAGAGTAAATCCTGGGACTTAACAGAGATGAATCTTCTAAGTATTGCTTGGAAGTAGGGCCGTCTCCTGATAGTACCGATCTTATCCTCGGTCCCTTGTGTCGGTCGTTGGCAAGATTTGAACTCATTGGCTCGGACATGCCTGACATGTTTCTTCCTCTATCTGGTCTTGATGTTAGCTCCGGCTTTTTCGCCGTCCCAAGCTTTCCTTCACACAGGTAGTATTGTACCAGCGGTTTTTTTTTCGGTTCAAAATTCGAGTCATGTTCCCGAATAGAGTTTGCGTTTTCTTTCTGCTGACTATTATTGCAGGTATTGGAACGAAATTTTTCTGGTATTTTTGTCTCCGCTGATAGGGAATAATTTTCAGAGCTGAAATACGCTGTGTAGCCAGCCATCAATTGTCCATGAGCAAATCTCTTCCATGGTGCGATATCTGATCTATGAGCGCGGTGAACCACAGGGGTTAGATGCTTCATATTCCATGTGTGCGACTGGTGCTGCAGCCGCAGCGACAGTAGCATCAATGCGTGTATATGAGTCAGCAGTGTAGACGATTCGTATCAGCTGGGTATGCACGCGATTTCTTGGCATTCTCTTGATTTTCCACTGTTCAAATCATGTAACAAAATTAAACAAGAGCCCAAATTATGATCACAATCCAATTCTACGCCATTTTCTAAATGTCACTTACCACAGATTCTCAGACTATTCTGAGGGTCAAGATTCGTCCATATCCTGGTCAGAATAACCAAGAGCGGCCTGATCAAAAGGGACTATCACGTGTTTACTTGTGTAGAGAAGCTTTACACGACTTGAAGCTTGAATCGGGACATGTATGTCACGTATGGAAGCCTGCCGACGATGGATGTGTAAACAAGAAAGAAGCTATTGCATGGCTCACCGTCGAAAAGTCTTTAAGTAAGAGAGTAGTCCAAATTTCGAAAACCTTTCAGGAAGCCTGCGGCCTCAAGCTTGGAGACGATGTCTTAGTCCAAGCTGCCGGGACTCTAGAAACGGCTGAGACTCTAATTTTGAAGGATGTCACTAATGCAGAGAATAATAATGTGGTTCCTGAACTTGGAGATGACGAGAAGCCTCATTGGGAGTGGTTCATAAGAGAAAATCTTTGTGAGTACTGTCGCACAGAATTTCTTTCATTATACCTAGTTTGCATTAAATCTCTAGATACATCTTGTGCATTAATTCTGAGAGAAGCAGTTGCACGCATTATGAGCTGCAACTGACAGCTCATAGTACGAGCTGAGGTCATATTCGGCGGAATGGTTTTCAAAAATCTATCTCTTCGAGGTCCCAAGAGGGTATTACAGGTTAAATCTGTGAATAATCGTCCATCAGGCATTGCAGAATACCAAGATTCCTGCACCGTTAAAATTCAAACTAGGGATATTGTATCCTCTCCCACATCGTTGGTATCTATTCGTCTTGAAGTCGTAGGTATTGCTGGCGCTGATCAAGCTCTAACTAAGCTCAATCGATTTTTAAGGAATTTCAATCGAAATTTTAAGTTCAAGTGGGCTCAGCGATCCTGCGCGGTTCTTTTGCATGGAGGTCACGGTACTGGGAAGACCTTTGTCATTAAAAAAATCCTTGATTTGGGTTGGGCGAAGCATATTTACCACCTTGAAGTAGATGCAAAACTTTCTACAATACATGCGATTTTTGAGAAAGCAAAACTTACTCAACCAAGCATTATAGTAATTGATAGTCTTGAGTCATTAGTGTCAAATGAGGACGCCACTTCCCAGACTTTTGCGAACGTCCTCGGCGAAGAACTTGAAATATTATCACAAGAATTTGGTGGCAGCTCTCTTCCCCAAGTTCTAGTACTCGCCACAGCTCTTAGAGCTAGCAATATACCATTAGTACTTAAAAAACGAGGTCGTCTACGAACAGAGATTTTATTTCCCATACCCGATGTCACTGCACGGAAGGCCATTCTTAAATCTCTTGATCTTCCATTTTCACCCGAAGACCGTGAGGAAATACTCGATAAGCTTGGAGAATGCACCCATGCCTACACTGCCGAAGACTTGGTATCTCTACTCGATACTGCCTGCGAAATTGCTGAGGAAAATGCAGAAGGAAAGGAAATTAAAGAATCAGATAATTTCTATCTTTCTCGGCATGATATTGACCGAGCTCTTCTAATAGTGCGACCCACAGCGATGCACGATATTACACTTCAACCACCAAGTGTCAAATGGGATGAGATCGGCGGCCAGGAAAGTGTTAAAAGGGCCCTCCGTCGTGCCGTTGAAGCTCCTTTACTGGTAAGCCGTTTTCTTACATGGTTACGTTTGTCTTACCTTACTTAATATCTAGAACCCTGAAAGAATGAAACGGATAGGTGCATCAGCTAAAAAAGGCCTTCTTCTTTATGGGCCACCGGGCTGCTCAAAGACTCTTAGTGCTCAGGCAATGGCCACAGAAATTGGATTCAATTTTTTTGCAGTCAAAGGCGCAGAGCTACTTAATATGTATGTCGGGGAGTCTGAACGAGCAATTCGTGATATTTTCGCAAGAGCTCGTGCTGCTAGCCCCAGTATAATATTTTTCGACGAGATTGAATCTATTGGCAGCAAAAGGGAGAGGGGTAGTAAGAACACGGGCGTCAACATGCTTACCACCCTATTAAACGAGATGGATGGAATTGAAATCCTGAAAGGGGTAACAGTTCTCGCCGCAACCAACCAACCTCAAGCCTTAGATCTAGCC
Source organism: Podosphaera xanthii (assembly GCA_028751805.1). Taxonomy (NCBI): domain Eukaryota; kingdom Fungi; phylum Ascomycota; class Leotiomycetes; order Helotiales; family Erysiphaceae; genus Podosphaera; species Podosphaera xanthii. The sequence continues at coordinate 1,884,202 of JAPWIX010000022.1, forward strand.
TTGCTTCGCCCCGGCCGCTTCGATAAGCTTTTATATGTAGCACCACCAGATTTGATTGGTCGAGAGCAAATTTTAAACATTCGAAAGCAGAAGATGGACCTAGCTCCCGATGTAAACATTCCTGAGCTCGCGAAGCTGACTGATGGATACACAGGGGCCGAATTAGTCGGTATTTGTGAAACTGCTTGTGATGAAGTATTCGAAAAATGCGAAAATACTGGAGAGGAACTACAAGTACATATGGAAGACTTTCTCTCAGCTATAAAATTGGTAAAGAGGCAAATTACGCCTGAACTGATAGCAGGATATGAACAGTGGGCGAAAAGCACAAGATGAGATCGAATTATTGTGAAACCCAAATTTTTCAAAAATAAGCTTCTTTGATTTTGCGCCATAGAAATTTCAGCGTGGTAAGTATTATCATGTGGTACATGTGAAAAACAGCTCACACCACACGAATAAAAGCGGCAGCTTCAATCTGTCCAGGCAACGGTTCTATGACGTCATTCTCATGATTTCGAATTGTCTTCAAAGGACCAAATTTATTTTTAAACTTCCTAAGTCCCCTTAAACCGCCCTATTCGCGCCATTTTTTTTTTCTGACGGCATATCAATAAACTGTTAAATTTACATTGTCACGAAGAAATTTAGAATGGCAGTAGAAGTCTCAGCAAGAGACGATTTTGATATTTCAATCCCAAATGTTCCCATAACTGAGCAACGGCGACCGTTCATCCAGGGAGATGGCGATATTGTACTGAAACAAGCAGGTCGGTAAACTTGAGCTCAGATTATAGCTAGTTAATAACCCAGGACTACTTATAGGAACCGCCAGAGCGAACGAAGCTGCTTCAAGAGAAGCTATCCATGGTACTCTAAAGGATGAGTATGCATATCGTCATCGAAATCAAACCGTTCTTCAACAACATGTCGCCTATTTTGATAGCGATAATGATGGTATTATCTGGCCATTGGATACTTTTTTCGGCTTTCGTCGCATAGGATATAACCTTTTCTTAAGTATTTTATCGATGTTTATAATTCATTCTGCATTTTCATATCCTACCCTTCCGGGATACCTCCCCGATCCCTTCTTCAGAATCTATGTTGCTCGAATTCATAAAGATAAGCATGGCAGCGATTCTGGCACATATGACCCTGAAGGCAGGTATGAGCCGCAGAAATTCGAAGATATTTTTGCCAAATATGCCAGTGGCGACAAGCAAGGTATTACAATAAAAGAAATATTTAGATACATGAAAGGACAGAGAGTTTTATTGGATCCGTTTGGCTGGTTCGCTGCCCTATTTGAGTGTAAGTGTATCTCTTTACAGGCTTGAATACACATATGGATGTGAACTGATTTAGAAAGGGGGGGCAACATACATTTTACTGTGGCCAGCGGATGGACGAATGATGAAAGAAGATATTCGACGAATTTACGATGGTAGCCTCTTCTATGAAATTGATAGCCACAGGTCCAAGTTAAAATAAGCTTGTGATGGATACGCGACCAGGATAAAGCCAAACCTAATGTATAAGTTATTCCTAGTAGAGGCCTCATATTGAAATTTCAAACTGCCCTGGAGATTGAGGCTTAAGCTGCATCCCGATGCAAAAAATTCAATGAATCTTAAAAATCTTTGCGCCCGTTATTAAATATTTTTTTTCTTCAGATACATGTGAAGCGCTTCAACTGTCTTCTTCCGTAGCTCGAAAAGATAGAGTATTGCGATTGGGAGTAGTCAGCTGTACCCTATCTCTTTGTTTAGAGGCTAATCTTTACATTTTGGGTATGACAAGTTAGCTACACAGATTCTATTTGTCAAGACTTTTAAAACAGGTAAAATAATATACGAGATTAGATAGCATTATTTTTATTCGTTGCGCATGGTTTCTAAGACTGCAGACATGCATTTTGATGAGCAAACCAACACCTTTCCTGCCCCGTATTTTGAATGTGATTTCTTCTGGGAGGCACCGATTTTTCTAGACGAGGTTGTGCTCCTTTAATTTTGGCTAGATTCTCAGGTGATGCTGTGAATGGAAGTGAAGATTGCCTCACCAAATTTACTAATAATAGCTCAATATTATGCTCGTCGATTTGTGTGAGGAGAGCCTGGGGTGATAGAATGCCATTTGTTGCGTAAGCTCAAAATTTCCCGGGGAATAGCAGATAGCAGTATCTTAAGCCTCACCTCCTTTTGATGGTGAAATGAGCGATAAGTGGGTTTATTTTGTTTTGTAATACGGTGCAATTTGACCAGCTGCCACCGAAGACTAACAGCCCGTTGATAGGAAGGATTACAACTTACTGCGCACTATTTAGTATAATGCCTAGCAGCATTTCCCTCCTAGACCGTTTCCACTCCCCTGCGCCCCAACGTCAACGCCTTGAGACACGTATGGATCTGCTTTAGCCGAGTCTATAATCCTATTTTTGATATCAGCAGCTAGGCTGAAGAATGCTTTTTCGATATTGATGTTGCTTTTCGCAGACACTTCAATGAAGGGAATTCCCAGCTCATCAGCAAGCTGCTGACCGCGTTCAGTCGAAACAGCGCGGCGATCTTCCCAGTCGCACTTATTTCCAATGAGAATCTTGTTGACGCCTTCGCTAGCGTGCTGCTCGACATTTGAGAACCAGGTGCGGATATCTGGAGGCATCAGTTAGCCGAGGGGGATGTAAAGCAAAGATGGGCACGGCGGCAGGACAGACTCTGGAAAGAGCGCTCATCAGTAACATCGTAGACGAGTAGGATACCCATGGCGCCCCGGTAGTAGGCCGTCGTAATGGTGCGGAAGCGTTCTTGACCCGCTGTATCCCAGATCTGTAATTTGACCCGCTTCCCGTCCAGCTCGATGGTGCGTATCTTGAAGTCGATACCGATAGTCGTGATGAAGGAGGGCGTGAAAGAATCTTCGCTGAACCGGAGCAGACAGCATGACTTGCCTACGCCTGAGTCTCCGATAAGTAGCAACTTTATCTATTTCCATGTATATCAGTCATTTATATACTGCTGGAGTGTCGTGCAAGTGAGGTTGGAGCTACCAGAAAATCATAGTTGCGCGTCCCAGCCATCTCAGAGTTTTCCGCGTCAATGCGAGGTAGATAGAAGGTCTGTTAACAGCGTACAGAGGTACACTTGTGACGAAGATGAGTCGGCGAAAGTGCTTAGTATGCCGTTGTCAGAGTTCTTGGGTGATGACGAACGTTCCACCAGCCGGTTGACAACTCCCCTCCTCAAGGTAACTACTACAATAGCGCCAGGTTAGGCGGAATCGGCGCGATGTTTAGAGCAGTCACTAGTCAGTTCAGCCTCCTTTGAGCTTTGTTTAGAACCTTTGACCCTTTGACGGCTTAAATTTAGCATCGAGTTCATTCGACCGGCTCAAAGTTTGCCAATCTCAAATTCTTATGGTCTCTAAGCCAAGAGATTTACATGTATCCACACCTGTATTCATGCATTACGGGTGCGGGTACATGTAGATAGGTAGATATATATATCTATGTAAATATCGGAGCACTCTTCAACCCAACCCCTCACTTACTCTAACCCTTTTCTGGCCACAAAAGTTGACTGAAATTTGATCGGATTCAGGTGCAACAGCCCCTCACGTTTGACCCGCGGTTTTTCCATAAAAGTGAGGGTAAATTTATTAGTCTACAGAGAATACCATTCGTGTACACATCAGAGAGATTTTTTAGCAACGCTTCTTTGATGAGCCATAAAATAGTATTTAAACAGTAACTTTCCTGTTAACAGTAGAAACATACATAGAACCAAAAAGATTACTTTTATGCGACTCGTAATAATACTCATAATGTACTTCAGACTCGAATAATAGGTGTCACCAAAGGTACGCCACGGCAAACCAAAATCAGCTAAGATGTGACACTGAAGACCAAATTAGCATAGCGTTAATTCAGATGTGATAATCTCGGTACTGACACCTTTTCCACTTGGACATGTAATACGCGGGGGGTTCGGATGGTGCAGTGGTACACTGTCCGGGCCGTTCTCCCAGGTAAAGGCTGGATAGCTTGGACACATGCCCCACTTAAGACAGGAGAAAGCTGGTTCGAAACCAGCAAGACCCGCACACCACATTTCTAGCGGTGATACTGTATTTATGGGATGACGATAGTGTATTTGGAAAATCATGAATTTTTTTCGCTTTTCCCTGTGGTGGATGTTCACGGAAGAGGGTACATGCCGTAAGGCGTTATTCTCGTAGTGGTATCTTCAAATGAAAACTGAGTATGAGTGTTCCATACGTCAAACTTAGTCATTCTACGAAGCATGTATATCTTCCGTGATCACTCATGTCATAGCCCGAGGCTGCATACGCAAAAATTATTTAAAAGAAAGGTGGCACGGGGCCGTTGGAACTGTTCCCATGAATCAGAATGCTGGATTTCTTGAACATGAATCCCTATCTGTTTAGCACGTACCTACCGTATTATGTCTTCCGTCATTTAGTTAGGTTGGAGCTTGACTTCTGGTGTAGCTAACAAGGAAAATGTACTAGGCTTTATTTGTCGTGAATTGCTGTATGGAGGCGGGAACACTACGTAGTTAACAGTAGCTTACATTTCTTTCATCTTTGAGATGAGTTCCGAATCAGCGCTCGCAACACAGGAAATTAGATCCTGTCCAATTGCTAGAAGGTGTTGACGTTGATGGATATTGTGATTAAATATCGATACAAAAAATGGGAGTTTGAGCACGATTTTTGGTATGTTTAAATAATTCAAGCTCCGACTGCTTAAATTTTCAAGAGAGAGGAAGAGAGATATCTGGCACTTCTGAATGCTTCTGTTTCGGCCTTCCATCAAGTCCTTTGCTCGAGGCAGATTCTATAATTTGAGACTTTTTCCCGCGTACCGGTCGCCATGGCTGCTCTTTTTCAATTTTTTTTGAGCAGACGGTTCTGGAGAAAAGGTGGTTGAATTCTACGTGTAATTACTGAGCTAAACGGCCAACCGTCATGGGTCAATGTATCAGTGATCCTAGGTTCGAGGTAAAAGAGGACAGGAGCACTATAAAAGTTATGGCCTGGGTCAGATAGGAGCCCTAGTGTTATAATAATCTTGGACTCTATACAGCACGAATAAACACCACCACAAACTCCTCCTTTGAGATACACTCCACCCCCCCTTGAAATTTGTTTGCGACTTCTTTTTGATACTGAATCTGTCGAGCGGTGAACGAAAATTAAATTACTAATTAAATAGAGTCTGATATTCGCGTCGCCATAGCAGCATACGTAATCACGTTCAGTAACATTATGTGCAAATTATGATAAACAGTCGCGTCTTCCACTTCATCTTCATCACCACTCAACACTTAAAACACAAGCACTTCAGGCCGTTCCATTTTCCACATTCCCTCATTTTTAAAGGCTTTACCAAGTAATCCTCCAACACCGATTTCTTCTAACTGTTAATAAGTATGTTATCGATTTGAGCGTCTAGTTGTAAAACTAAAAATGGCAGAATTACGACGTTGAAATGGAACTCCCCGATCACAGCTCTTTACGCTCCTCCACCCGGATCTTGTGTTTCTTTTCAAGAATTGTACGACGCGGTCCAAAGTCACGCTAGGGCTGCAGGATACGCCATCACCACCAGCAATTCAGAAAAGGGAGAAGGGCGAAGAATTAATCTTCTAGCCTGTAAGAAAAGTGGTAAATTTTACAGCGAAGGCGACGAGCCATGCAGAAAACAACGTAGACTAACGCAAAAAACTAACAGTCCTTTTAAATTTAAGGTCAGAGATTGGACCGACGGCACATGGGAAGTCTGTTTCCTGCAGGTCGCGAATGGGGACATCAACACAGAAAGTCTCACTCATAAATATGGGCCCTCCGATCCATCAGCATTTCCAGAGCATCGCCGCCTTGATAACGAAGAGATCTCAACGATCCGCAGTAATTTCAACATGGGCATACCAGCTAGCAGGACTGTCGCCACTCAGTAGAACCGCAACCCTTGCCCTGAGCCAAACCATCGTGATATCTACAATTTAAATGCGCAGACGTCATGCACAAGTCGGCTTGGAAGATCTCTCCCCGAGGGTTTTATCAACTACCTCACACATGAAAAGACTAATGGAACTATCTTTTTCGAATATAATCAGGATACCAACGATCATCTAAACTACCTCTTCATAGCAGATGTTCGGTCTGTTGAGCTACTCAATCAAAGTCCGGATGTCTTACTCATGAACTGTACTTATAAGACAAATAAATTTGACATGCCCTGCTGGATATCCTCGGTGTTGACAACTTGAACCAGTCTTTCACTGTTTGGTATTGCTCCTTGGATCGCCAGAATGAGTCAAATTACGACACAGCGATGACTAACCTACTCTCTTTGTACCAGCATTACCAACGACCCTCGGTGATAGGCACGGATTGTGAATTAGCCTTAATGAACGCACTTGACCGTCACTTTTCGGTTACGCAAACCAATTGAATAATCTACTTCTGGCACATTTGCAATAACCTGATGGTCAATTGCAAGGCAAGATTTAAATCTGAAGGTCGGTGGGAAGAGTTCGAAAGGTCCTTTTCAGACATCGTATACTCAATCACTCCTGAAGAATACTTGGATCGGGTCGAGGAGTTCCAAGCTGAATTCCACTTCAACGAAGGCGTGCCGCACGAACTGCAGCCAAATGCTCTACCTGAAGATGTTGAAAAAAGTACCTGTTTCAGTCTCGAGCAAGACGCCGTCAAGTATGCGCTTCAACAATAGTTTCAGCCTCATCACCGCAACATTGTGCACGCTTGGACAAATCAATTCTTCAACAGGAAAACAATGACAACTTCGAGACTTGAGGGTGTACATGCCTTGCTGAAGAGATGGATTGGATCGCCCTCCAAAAATCTATCATCTTTATGGATCTCAATTTCATTAGCACTATCGGATCAGATCAATGAAATAAAGATCAGACGTGCAAGAGCACTCAATGGGCTACCCGCAGGTATCTCAGGTGAATTCTTGTATGGAGTTCTGGTTAGTAATTCTCACTTTGCCCTGAACGAGGTTTTTGAGCAGCTCAAGTATGCTCGGAACGAAGAACAGAGAGCTCGCGATGGTCTTAGTTCTATATGTACGGGGACCTCCAACAAGTCAATAGGTATGCCCTGCTGGCACATCATTCAGGAAATGATGTCTCAAAATCGAGGTATTTCAACCGCAGTCTTTCAAATTTGACAATTCTAACTAAATTTACACACTTAGGGCTACGAATCAACGATTTTCATCCGCACTGGCACTTTGTTCGTCCGCAGGCTGGATTTGAACAGCAGATCCCCGATCATCCTAATCTCGATCTTGTCATTAGGCGACGGCGCCGTAATGCTGAGGCTGAAGGCAGAGCTCATAATAGAGCGCATCATAGGCAGCGGGTCGCGCAAACTGGCCGTGTCCTGTCTCAACACGAGACTGCGCAAACAGTTTTACGACATTGCACAGCTTGTGTTGAGCTCGGACACGATAAAACAAGATTTCAAAGATGTAGGGCACTGGCCTTACTCGCAGTAATTGTCCTAATAATTAAGGATATACCTTTCATCAAATTGAAACGTTAGAAGCGAAATTATTTTGTGTACTAAATCAAACTTTGCCTAGGAAATAATTTTTATTGATACCAAACACTCAAACAGCTCAAATGTGCAGTAGATTTACCAAGTTAACAAAAAATCTGATTTCATTCCATCCAAATGAAAATTAGTACATAATGTCTTGAAGTCTTAGATATAATAAAATGGCTGAAAATTTTCGAGATTTTTTTTTTAACAAATATACTTACAAATAATTATGCAAGGTTGTAATTGTACGTGCGTTTATTATTTATTTACAGCTTCTAATTAGACATTTTTTTCGTAAATGTTGTGGTGCTAATCGATAAATCCATTTTTCCAGAAAGAATGGGGTTTTCAAAGGGGGGGGAAGTACAATACTACAGGCATAAGTCAACGATATTGCATTAGCGTGACAGGGATTTTTGGTGAGGAAATTAAAATATTCTATCTCAAATAGGCAGCTATCTTCAAATAAAACTTTGATTTGTACTATATCACTACGGTTAAATTCGGTTCCCTGTCGATTAAAGTGGGTTTTATAGGGTATATACGCTTTTATCTAACTTATTTTGGTATCGTTAGCGAAATACCCATACCAAAACTCTAAATTTTATATGGTGAAAAGTTCAGGACGATGAAATCGTCTCCCTGTCTATAATCCTAGTAAAAAGGTGAAATTTCTGCTTATGAACATTATGAAATGATTAACATTGATTAATTACAACCGAGTGACTGAAAAATTACATGTACTTTCTGATTAGAAAGCCCATAATATTTTACACGTTCGCCACCAGCATCGTATACAGCCTTGATTCTCTGCGGCATTGAAACAACAAGATTCCTCAAGTCATCCTCATTAACCGCCCTGTCCCAGGCTTCTCTAACAATAATTCGTGCTTCCTCTTCTATCCGCCGCCCTCGTTCGATCACGTCAGGATATTTGTCTTGAATGTAATTTTTCATCATATTCCAGACATGTTCTATTGGATTGAGATCTGGAGAGAACGGTGGCCATTCTAGAGGAACAATATTCCTTTCGCTTAGTTCTCGGCTTGTTCGGGCCGCCGAATGGTAGGTTGCGTTATCCTGCATCACCACTAAATCTGGTCTCATTGAGACCATACCATGGATGTGAGGCACTATCTTCTCACTGTAGCGTTCGGCGGTTATCGAACCCCATTCTTTCTCCCAAAACAAGTAAGGCCCTTTCTCAATACCAAAAAAGATCCCCGAAACATCCATCCAATTCGCCTTCGAAAATTGCTAACGACACATGTATTGTCGTAGACTTCATCTGGCTAAGTCAAGGGATCAGAATAAGAACTTAAAATAAGACGATATTTGAAGGCAATACCAAACTGTCTTGTGATCAAACATCTAGTATGCCTACCATCAGTCACCCAGCTTTCGTCAGTCCAGAGTACTCACATCCAGTCTTCTTTCCCCCAGTGGGGAAGATTTCTGAGGAAATCATACCGCTTTCTCAAATTTTCTGGGGAAAGTGGAGGTTTCGAAGCCACGATCATTCGAGTATAACCCCTCTTTTTCATTTCCCGCTCAATTACTTTTTCACTTTCATCACAGTGAGGGAAGACAACACTTGCTACCTCAAAGTAAGGCATTTGACGGCCTTCTTGAGAGGAAGTTATGTAAGTTTCCACTTCGTCGATTTGTGCACTACTGAGTAAAGGGTTCCGCCCACCAGACTTTTTGGGGGTGAGCTTATTAGTGTTCATGGCATATCGAACTTGTCTATGGGTGATTTCGAGTGGTTCTGCAATCATTTTCTACGAAAGACCCTCTCGGGCTAATGTTCTTACCTGACAAATCTTATAATTGGTGCGAAAGCATTTTTTTAATGTTAAAATCACTTGTAAACGTTTATCTCGAGTCAAACGTTGCGCACATTTAGGAGAAATTGATGATTGTGGATGTGTCTGCAGTGGATTCATCTTTCCTTGCTGAGAATTAGTTTAATTGTCTGCTACACTATATTACACACAATTGTTGAATTGATTATAAATGGGTAGCTATGCATAGCTTTCACTAGAATGTGAAAGTCCTGATAATCTAGGCAGACATAAGTGAAAGTTTCAGACTAGCTGGGGTAGAATTCCATTAGCGTGATAGTGCATAAATTGATCCTTGTATGATCCCTGAAGCGAGATTTTACCCTGCTATTGCAAGGCGATGAATTTTATCGTAGTGATATACAGTAGAACCCCTCTTAGCTAATAGTGGGTCCCGGTATAATTACTGACGAGATTCATAGAAATTTTACCGTTTACATTTGCAATACTTACCCCTGCGCGCAAAATAACCTGTAAGGGTAAGTGTTACAAATATAAAGGTCCAAGTTACAATGAATCTTTTCAACATTTAAACCGGGACCCACTATCGCTATAGATGAGGTTTGACTGTAGTAATATCATGACCTATCAATTGATAATCTTTTACATGACATGGAACTTAGAAAGAATTCTGTTCAAACTGCAAAAGTTATCGTCCTGTAAGCCATCCCCGATGAAAAATCAAGGCAGAGGTTTAAAGACCTGCGCAAAGCATTCGAAAAAACTGGCTCTTTCTCATTTAGATGAATGAGATACCTTTATATGAAAAATCAAGATCCAGAGTCAGCCTGTAAAGTATTGCCCTTATCTCTCCCGCTGTGGGCCTCGGTCTAACAAATTTGTATAGGTACAAACAAAATTAATGGTTATTAAATTCGAGTTTGATATTGACCAATTACATGCCAAATTTGAGCTACCATTCGATTCTAAAAGTGAAAATGTTTGCGATTTCCAACAACTGGATGAAGTCGTTAGCTCCCTTGTTGGTTTTACACGAGAGGCTGACGGGCATAGATCCGATCTTCCGCGAATCGATTTGGCCAGCTGGATTATAGCTACACGTGCAGCGCTTACAGCCTAGAGCGGATGAAGTCTCTCCTTTTCAGATGTCATCGTGCCGTCAGGTCAGCCTGGAGAAGGACTTCAAGCGCGAGTGGAAGTCTTTACATATCTCAAAATTAGATTCCGAAGATTTGGTCCACTACCACACAGATCCATCCAAATAGAATTTTGTGTGTGGGATGCTCTTACTAAGTCGTTTCTTAGTCTGCAAGCATGTCATGTCGTGTTTCGAAGAATTTTCGGACTCTTTTCAATTTTTCCCTGAAGTCCGTCATCAGGGGTATGGTCCATTTTGGGTTCAACAGCAGCTTGTTATCCGTCCAGCATACAGGGTTGAAGCATCTAAAAAACATAACATAAATGATGCTGTTAGATCCGATACTTATCTTCAGACCGACACCGAAAGTGAGAGCGAGAGTGACATTGAGCCCGAGGATGAAGAAGATAAGTTTGACAATTACGGTACTAGTACGCCATCTAATGATTCGGATGATGCCGTATCGTTGACATCTGCTTTTCTTGATAATCATAAGGTACAGAAATAAAGTAGGAATGAAAAGCTCCTCAGGGTATTTAAGGCCAATTACACCAAAAACTTTTAGTTTTTGGCTGAAGTAAGGCAGTTAAAAAGACGAAATTCCATGCCCAGAACATGGGAGTAAGACAAGCATCGTGCAACGATGTACCACTGATAAACGTTTGAGGCAAAACTCAATTTACTTAAAATTTAAAGAAGATATATAACTCCAATCTGTTTGAACCTTTTTTCAGAACGTTTTAGTATTGAATTTGTGAACTTAAGAAAATCCATCTTGTTAACAAATAAACTAAGACGACTTTTATTGCACAATTTTTTTTCAATTTGGACAAAATGAATTCCATGCTATATCATGTGACCATTTAAAAAGGTAAGGCACGCTTACAATTATTCATGCAGAGAGGTAGTGAGGTGGGATAAAGTCAGAATTCAGGCAACAAGAGGCTGACTAATCCAAAAGGTGTAAAGCTACCGCGCCCCTTCAGGTACCGTATCGGTGTTATTAGTATCATAGTCTGAAAGCGGCGTACGCAAGTGTGACTTTAAAAAATCATTTGACACTAGTGTTTTTATACTTTGCAACTTCGGCTCGGGTGATGGAGCCGGATAAACTACGGATCTCATGATAGGGCCGTATATGTAGCCTGTAACGCCATAATCGTCATTAGTACTTGTCAATCAACACAGTCATCATATCTGCTTCCGTTTTAGCATCCCTCTGCCTCCGCAATAGCAATAGCTATCGCCTTTAAGTTCGCCTCCTAACTTTACTGCATCCTTCATGCCCAGTGGAACGTTCACCACCTCTTTTCCCTAGATGTTCAGTATCCAATAGGTACACTTACCAGTTAATTTAATTTCCAATGATAGAATAAGTAGTCCTCTGTGTCATAGCTCCGCACAAGAATCACTAGCCAGGTGATTCAACATATTTCATCCTATGATTTCACTACATATAGGCACTAATTTTAAAGTCAAAGCAAATTTAGAATGCAAGATGACATCCTGTATTATTTGCAGTGATATAGCTATAAGCAATGGCGGTTTAAAATGCATTCTTATATCCTAGAGCTCAAGATATAGCAAAAGCTACTTTCTTGGCAGTTTGGCGTAGTTATCAAATTGTGAAATCACACTCAGTAGAATCGACTCGTAAGGAATGTGAGAATCGTCAACTTCACTGTGTTTTGAGTTTTCCTCAACGATGTGAGATTAGTGGACGGATGAGTCTATTATGCATGTGAGATAACGTGTTGATGGATGGCTAAAAAAGTGGAGGATTGCTTTTTTGGAGCGTTAAGAACTACATCAACACCACTTAGCGTTATAGTCTATTCGACAATCTCGTGCTTAGTCCTCTCTCGAACTGGTGGCTTCGCTTGTGTTGTCCAACGGCTTTTCGCTTTGGTCGGCAAGAATCCAATCTCTGACCCTTCCCCTCCAATCACTTACCCTTCCATCGGTAATTTTCACAAGAACGACCCTTACCTCATCTCGTTCTATATATGTTTCCCTCCCACCATCCTGTCTTCCATTTTCCTGAGTTATTTCTTTTTCAGGGTGGCCGCATTCGAGAAAGGTATTGTTGTTCAAATGTGCCTGGCGATAAAATTTCTCTTCCTCTGTCCCTCTTTCCACGAGTTTTGCCTTGCCATTCAAAGTTGCAGATATAGAACTCATGGCGCTTGTATTTATGTTAAGTAGTAATGAAGCTAATGAGGATCTAGTGGCCTCAGGAGGAGGAGAGCCTAATTTGGCACCAGCGTCCGGGCGAGCACTGATCGGTGGTCGATGAGAGATCCAATCATGAACCAGAAGAGACACGTTAGGGTTGGAGATTAAATTCAATGTTTTCTTCGAGTTGGGATCTGTCGTCATTACTATAGATGGTGAAGAGCTGTAAGGTGAAGAGGGGAGGTAGGTATAGTTCATAAGTGCAACGTGCGGAAAGAGATCTGTGCAGGTTGCCAGATGAAGCTGGTGTAGATATTAGCTAATGACAAAGACATGAATATTCCGTCGCTCACGAATCGAGCATTTTGTAGACAATTCACAACATCAGCCGGAAGTTGACTGGAGATGATCGTTTGGTTTGAGACTAATGAAGCCTCCTTTGCCATGATAAATTCTGTTTGCAGTGTAATCGCAATGAAGTAATCATACACATACCTGGGACTCGATAGGGTATACTCTACCAAGCTAAGCCCAACGGTCCCGTGATTTTTGGGAGAGCCCTAAATTGAAGGCGCAATCACCGTTTGACCGTTCCGTCGTTTGCGCTGGCACGACGGTAACCAACAAAACGGCTTTAATGCAAATGTCGGCCTATGACTGTTCAGGCTCTGACCACCAGCTACATCGCACCTTTCCCGCTGCGTCATCAGCTCCATCATACAAGTATGATGAAAATCAAACAATTTGTTTCAAATCATCTCCACTTAAACTATTTTTTTAAGTCATTTTTGTCTATGTCCCGTTAGACTATGACACGAATGATACTGGTACGGTACAAGGAGCAATGACTCGACTTGATATGAAGGGCACTCACACTCAAATATCATTTGAAGTCATATCTCGAAGTCAGGCGCCATACAGCCCTTTCAATCCTTAGCCGTTTACTTTTGCTACGGGAACGTATTTCAGCCAGTCACGGCTATCAGGTGTAGCTTTGTCATCATTATATACATGACCAGTCGAGAAATGTGATGTGAGGGTTTTGCCAGATCCAAACTAGCTTTCTTCTGTCTCAAGTGAGGCACATGCCTCGCCTACCCGGATTCTGGTTGAGAGAAACAGCCCAGATGGTGTACCATACCACAATCTGATCCGATTAAATTTGTATTGTGAGCAGTAAAAAATTACTAACGTAGAAACCCTCATGCCTATAATGCAAAGATTAGAGCCTAAAGCAGCTCCGCCATACAGCTAAGAAGTGAGCACATCGGGCTAAACTCTTGCCCACACAGAAGAAGAGTTGCCGGCGTGGAAAGCGTAAAATGTCTACATAGACATCCGTCACAAAACGTCAAGCATTTGGTCATAGCGTGTGCGCAGCGGGCAAGGTGGAGAGTGGAAATTCTGCGACAAGCAAAAATCAGGTTACTTGAAGCCATGACTAACAGCCCAGAAGACGTGACTTGAATCACACAGTGGATATTAACCTAAGGCTGGACTGAACAGTTTCGACTTGCTGGAGAAGTCGAGGCAACAATGTTAGAAAACATCGACCCATCCGGAAAGAGATAGGACGGGACCCACATTGGCTGAACAGTATAATTTGGATATCCTAAAGGAAACCCCAGGAAACCGGGGAAAACTTAATGATAAAATCAGGCAGAGTCGAGGGGTTTTCAGCCATTGAGTTTCCCCTTATGTGCAAATGACAGTTGATAGTCATCTGCATGGACTCACTGGATGCCTGATCGGGTCAAATGAAATCAAATCAATACAAATGTAACAAAAAAAACTTATCAGATGCATGCTTCATCTATGTCAATACAATTAATATCTCATCGTTCATCATCACTAATTATGTGTGCCATGAAACTCTTTAGCCCTGTACAGTCTTAAGTTAAAGTAAAGGGAAATTTCAATTATCGGATTACTAGAAAATGTAACTTTTTCGTCAAATGTCTACTTGATGATCATGAAGGATGTATCTAGGTAAGACACACATTTCTATCCCCAGATGAGCTTGCACTCCTGAAAAAACCGCATAACAGAAAATGACCCACAGCTAACTCTATACAGCATGATTTTTCAATAATTACCAAGCCCTCATATTACCTGCCAATCGATCTCGCGTTAGTTGTCCCTTGTTGCGACCGACTATCCTGCTCACAAAAGATCAAGCTCTTCGATGAATTAAATTTTAGATAACCTAAAAGTGTCCCATAACAATTGCACCAAGTACAGCAGCAAATGCTGCCCAAACAGATGATTCAAATCCAATGGATGAGCCCGAGTGAGGAGGTGAAGGAATATTCGGTCCTGATGAAGAACTAATTGTTACGGCATTAACTCCAGTGGAATTGGTGCACACTTCCTCTGATTGTATTGTCGCATTTTTACTGAAGGTGATATCGGAACACTATCGAATATGTAAGCTGACAATATAACTTTATCCAGGGATGGGAATTTTACGCTGTAAAAAGCATCACCTCTCGGTCCAACCGCAACAACTTGAATACTAGCATTTTGTCCCTCTTCAGGTACAAGATCTTTGGGCAAGGTCAACTTGGGTAGACAAAAGTCGCCTTTTCCAGTCTCTTTCAACAAATTTGGCGTCAAGGAAACATTAAATTTAGGATTTTCCGATCCGAGACCAAGGTTGATAAAGATATAAGTCCATGAGTGGTACAAATTTAGACTAACTGACCCGCCATCCAGGGGCCATTGTGTTCGATTTGTCTCACTAGTTTGATCCACATTTGCACCTTGAAAGGTTCAGTCCAGGATTAATCAGCAGCGTACACATGTATACGTACAGGGGAAAATTCGTTGAGAGGCGTTCTCCGCGAATACATCGCCGCGCACTTCGGGATACTGAATATTAAAGTGGGCCGTAGCCAAAGACGCTAGAAATAGGTAGCTGGAAACACCACGGCAGGACATTATCATATAGTGAGTGGCTTCTCGGCAAGACTTTTGATATCTGGACAAAAAATCTAGATTGAGTGCGAGCAATTAAAGAAAGTAAGAGGAGACAAAAAGATAGCTAGAGACAGACCTGTCTTGCGGAGGGTGTGATAAACCGATGTCGAGGGGCACGCGTTCCGAAATAGGGGCGAAAGACCTCTCCGAGATTGGTATTGATTTTAAAAAGATTCTAAGCTGAAGAGCTGAGAAGCGAACGAAAAGAATCTATTATACAAAGAGCTCTGCCTTCTAGTCTTACAGCCTTACAGTCTCTCTCACCCTGGCCCTAACCTCACTTCACCACGTGACGGTTCGTCACAGAGGGCAAACATCTCTCTTTATCTCTTGTTTACCCCAACTTCGACTATCTTTGTATCCAACACGGTGTTGTAAACCCGCAAAAATCCCCATGAGGGTTTTTTGTGGAGAAATATCAGACTTGGCAGACAAGAGATTCTAGTTTCTATGAGTATTGAGTATTTCGCTTAGATAAGCATCAATTGAGCCTAGGTGAGACGATAGGACTCTTCTTTCAGGGCAGATGCGCAACTCCACTACGAAGCCGTTTGTAAAAACTTGCTAAGTTGAAATTAGATTTAAATAACGACGGTTGAAATTTTAAGTAATAAGATCATGAGCACGAAAGGATAATTAATTATTAATTGTCAATGAGCTAAATGAAAAGAAGTAAAGGTATATAAATTTGACACAGGGATGGCGCAAATAAAAATAGTAGATCAGCAGGTAGTTGGCTCAAAGATATAATATTAGACAGTATCTACCAGTATTTCCTAGATCCTTTGATAAAATTAAAAGTTAAGCACGAGTTTCAATTCGGTAATACATGTTCCTATAGTATCGATAGTAATTATCACGAATCATACCACGATATGAAGAATATTACATGCTTTTTATAAAAAATCAAGTAGCAGATTCAAGATTTAATTAGATATGGTGGAAGCGTATACATTTACTGGGAGAAATAACTTTTGTTTAAAAGTGTATAATTTTCTAACCAAGAAATATCGTGGTTGAATAATTTTGTAGATTGTGTGTGATGTATATTTGGGCTGTTCTTCGTTGTTTTTCTCTTTGCCAGGGAAAAACTTCCTCTATTTATACATGAAGCCATTAACTAGTCCCAAAATAACTTAGTTTCTAATCCCTCTAAAATGTTCTAAGATATTTTGACTAAGAGAGAAAACTCTTTGACATAGGTGTTGAGATGGTCTGTGCTGTATTAATTTAGAACCCATGCACAGACTAGTGCTAGTACTTCTTGTACTATTAATTTTAATATTATTGATCTGCATTATCAGTTTGCCGATCTTAGTCTTGTTAACCCTTGTGGTAGTAATTTACTTATTTATACCCAATTTATTTAATTGTATAATTTGTATATATATATGTATAATTTGTGTATAAAGATAATTAATGTATAATTTGTGTATAAAGATAATTAATGTATAATTTATATTAATGTATAATTTATGTTTATATTCTATATTTGTGTTATTTGTGTATATTCATAATTTATGTATTATTTGTGTATATGTATACTTTATATGATAACAGTGATTATTGTATTTTATGTTGATTTATATTCTTGAGTGTTATTCTTATTGTAGCTCCGTTTATAATTATTTTCGGCTAATATTATTTTATATTCTTACACTTTTGGAGCTCGTTGGCTGAGTGATACAGCGTCTGGGCCATTCTCCCAAGTACAGTTTAAGTAGCTTGAGCATGCCCCGCTTCAGACAGGGGCAAGCTTGTTCGAATCCTGCCACGACCACGAATTACAGTCTCTCGCGGTGATATCATATTCGAGGCATGACGAAAGAACTCTAAAATAACTGTGGGTCATTCACGCTTTCTCCTATGGAGGGTGTTCATTAATGAGGTTACATATCGGAAGGGTAAACTTTGAGTGGTTTCTCAAGATGACTGAACTTGAATTGGCGCCTTATTGGATCACATTGGTATTTTTGCAGAATATACATTGTCCCTTGAACAACCAAGTTGTGACGTTAGGAACACCCATGCTCAGATTTCATTTACAGATACCACTCCCATGTTAACCCTTACAGCATACAACTTCTTCCGTGAAGACCCCCCACGGGGAAAAGCGAGAAGCCTCCGCGGTCAACTGGATATACTTTCATTACTGTAAGACTTCAGTATCACCGCGGGAGATTGTGGTTTGAGCGTCTTGCTAGATTCGAATAAACTCTCTCCTGTCCGAAGAGGGGCAGATGTCCAAGCCCAGACTCCACTTGGAGGGACGGCCCGAACGGTGTACCACTGCACCATCCATCCCTATCAAATTAGTTGCGCTAAGAACGACTTCCACCTTCTACTGAGCCCTTCTTTCTCGCCAGATACAGACATTCACGGTGCGAATCTCTCGCGGGAGTTAGGAAATCATGGCCTGCTGTCCTGCAAGGCTTGCGACCCCACGGTCGGAAGATATACCACGTGATTTTGAACAAAGACGAAGTCACATGAGAGCCGAAACTAAGATGGTGCACTCGCGCGCCCGGTCTTCGATGTGGACCTTTCGTTCCTCAAGCTTATCAACCTCAAAGTTGGGCAGCAACCGCCGCATGCCCATCTGCCTCTCTTCCCCCGGCTGCCGCTCAGCCCAGCACCAAAAACCGACCTCCTCGCGCAACTGCGCAAAAACCTACCTAATATGCAGGGGCCCTAAAGCCATCTTTCGCCTTACAGAAGACGCTCTTCTCTTAAGAGCAGATGCGACATCAGTTAAAGTTGCTCTTATTAAAATCGTCCCTGGCCTCAAGGAGAGTATCGCCTCCGTTTCCCGCAACTCAACCGGATTCAGCATAACCTTCTCGTCCGAGGAATTGCTGAATCTTGCATTGGAACACGCCGACTCCATCAAGGCCTCTCTTTCAGGAGCTTTACATCAAGTGGAGGAGCGTATTGGATACGTCGTCAAACGCATTCCACGCACCATTTGGAATCCGGTATCAAGTCTGGCTTCCTCTACGCTGGATGACGTCAAGAGCATCGCTCAAGCGCAGACAGGTGTGGCCCCATCTAGCGCCCGCTGGTCGCAGCATGAGAATGGTCATGACCCCTTCCGTACTGGAGTTATATTCTTCCCAAAGGAGGTTTCGACCTTTCGGATAGTTGAGAGTGCCCCATCCCGGCGCTACATCCCTAACCCGAAGGTAGTTCAGTGCGAAGCTTGTTTCGGGTTCCATCAATCCTCTCGCTGCCGGATCCAAGCTTTGGGCGCCTCTTGCGGCACCCTCCGCCACCAAGGAGAATGTTCTCATCTTCGACGGTGCATCAACTGCTTGGGCCCCCACCCTGCAGACGACCTTAATTGCCCCCTCCGTCCTCGCCCTTACAAGGGCAAACTTATTCAACTCTCGATGAAAGAGGTTACCGAAATTCGTTCGGGCAACCGTAACAAGCTTCGCAAGTTCCGTCGGGCTGCTGCTGCTGCCGCCGCTGGTGCTGCTACTACTACCTCCAACTCCGACAACTCAAATGATCAGTCGTCTCCCTCCGGGAACTCCAGCGATCCTTCTACACACGCTCCTTCCGCTACCCAAAATAGGTTTACCGCCCTTGAGAACGCCTCGCATGGATCTATGGAAATAGATTCATACGGGCAAGCGTCCAATAACACTCCAAACCTCTATGAATAATAGAGCTTATTTTAGGAGCCACCCCCCGCCTCGTCTTCGTTTCCTCCAGGCTAACGTCGGACGTGGTGGATCCTCTCACCTCATAATTTTGCAAGCCGCTTTCCAAGGCAACTATGATGTGATCTTTGTTCAGGAGCCCTGGACTAAAATTATTAATTTCAAGAATGTAACAAAGTCCCACCCGGCCTACGTTATCTTCTCTCCTCCCAATCGTGATTGGAAGCTAGCCCGCCCTCGCGCTCTCACGTACGTACGAAAACGTTCTAACCTCCGTCCGATTTAGTTAGACAGTGTGTAAGGTTTCAGCCTAATAACTCTTCCTATTTTTATCACTTATTTCTATTTATACCGTTGTCATTACTCTAGTTTTAGTTAACCATGTTTTCGCTATCATTAGACCGCGTCTATATTCTATTTATGTTCTCTAATGTTTTGATACGATTAAGGTATTATTAGACCGCGTCTATATTCTATTTATGTTCTCTAATGTTTTGATACGATTAAGGTATTATAGACCGCATCTATCGGGAGGAAATAAGTTCTATACAAGAGGAAAGAATCTCAGTAGATAGAGCTCTTCACGCTTAGTTCTTTGTCATAAATACAACCTTCAGACTACCTTTAGTGCAACCCTTAGATTCCTGCAACCTTCAGACAACCTTCAGATTACTTTTAGTGTAACCCTTCAACAACAGATACCCTCAGAATATTCTCTAGAAACACCTTAAGCGCTTTATACCCCATTTCGAACCTTTGTTAACCTACGCCGTACCCAATATCCTGACACAGTGGTTCGTCACCCGATATCGTCGCGCTCCTCCTTCAGTGCTCTCCGTCTGTAGTGGCCATTAACTTTTACCGGCAACCTGGAGCGCCTATGCCTGATTGTATCAGCCCTCTTCTTAATTGGCCGGTGAAGCCCAACTCCATATTTGTGGGAGATTTTAATCTTCACCACGAACTATGGGAGCCTAATATGTCTCGTTCGACTGGAGTCGGACACTTTGTCGACTGGATTGATGACCATTCGTTAAGGTCGGCTTTACCTTATGGAGTTCCTACTCATCGCGCTAGCCACGTCCTCGACCTTGTTCTGACTAACATGGAAGGACTTTTGGCACGGGTGGATCCAATGGCTCACACAACGTCCGATCATGAAACGATATCTGGCGTAGTGCAGCTCTCTCCAGTCCAAAGGCGCTTTCCGTCAATGAAGTTGCCCAAGTTTGACGCAGATACTTCAGAGATATTCCGTCAAGCCCTAACAACTACCGCTCCTCCTAGCCTGCACTCTGAGGAACCCACCTCCCAACTCATAGATGCGGTGACATCCTCTGGTATTTCTACCCTATCAGCTATTCTACTTACAGCCAACCCCCCGAGACCCGCATGTGTGCCGTGTAAGGATTATTGGAGTCAGGAATGCTCTGACCAACGCCGACGGTAAGCTGATGCGCGGAGAAGTGGTAATCCTTATCTCATCAGTGAGGCGCACCGAAGCTTCCGCAAAACTATTAAGCGAGCCAAACGTGAGCATAAGCGCGCAATTTTGGATAGCGTGTCTTCAATAACGGAGGCCCATAAAGTGGTTGGATGGCGAAAGTTCTCCAGTCGCTTTGGTCCCCCTCCGATTCAATATAAAGGCATCACGTACAGTACCCCAACTGAGCGCGCCGACATCTTTTTCCGCACAAAGCTCGCTCGCGTAAGCAGGGATCCTGATGTATCCATGTACTCCCCTACATGTTCATCCCGAGCGATCCCAGCACCTCTTTCCGTAGACGAAGACGAAGTACGACATTGTCTACTCAGTACATCGTCCACTACTCCAGGCCACGACCATCTTTCGGTTTCTGCTCTCCGCCTCATCTGGGAAGTGGAAGCATGACGCACATGGATCGTACACTTATACAGTCTCTGTCTGATATACGGTCATCACCCAAGTATTTTCCGCCGTGCTGAAGTTGTGGTAATACCTAAACCTCATAAGGATGATCTTACTAACCCTTCAAACTGGCGACCAATTTCACTTCTTCCGGTCCTAGGGAAAGGGCTGGAACGCTTATTTGCTAGACGCTTCGCCTTCTGGGCCTTGTCAAGCCGGATTATCTCCCAAACGCAACTGGGGGCACTGCCTGGAAGATCGGCCATGGACCTCGTAGAGAGTCTTGTCCACGATGTCGAGAAAGCGTGGGACGCGAAGCAAGTGTGCACTCTCGCTACCCTCGACTTAGAAACCGCTTTTGACAGCATCCAGCCTGGTCGTCTCTCTGCTCGCTTGCGCGAACAGGGATGGCCTATTCCTTATGTAAATTGGGCTGCTTCTTTTGCTTCTAGCAGGAGAGCTCGCCTTCGGGTAGACGATTTCGTTGGAGAGTTCTTGGAGATACCGCATGGTTTGCCCCAAGGATCTCCTGCCTCACCCATTCTATTCCTCCTTTTTCTTGAGCCTTTATTTGAACAAGGCTTTCCCACATATGGCTACGTTGATGACGTGGCAATTCTTTCGGTGGCCAAGTCTCTGGTCGAATCTTCGCGTCTGACTGCCGTCAGGATTGATACCGTCACCCACTGGTGCAATAAAAATGGCCTCTCGTTAGCTGAGAACAAGATGGAGATCCTGCATCTTCATAGATCCCGTCAGCTCCCCCCTTCCCTGACCATTAACGGCATTTTAAGGAGTGCTAGCCCATCCATAAAGTGGCTTGGTGTTCTCCTTGATACCAAGCTTTCCTTCAAAGGACATGTCCAGGAATGGAGTGCTAAGACAAAACGGATCAGTGCCCATATACGGCAGCTTGGCAACACCAATCGTGGCGTACCCACTGCCTTCCTCCGCAACGCAGCACTGGCAGCGGCTCTACCTGTCCTCTCATACGGTGCTGAGGTCTAGTGGCGCGGTCACTCCTATCTTCGTCAAGGACGTCCAACCTCCACCCGATCTCAACATCTTGTAGATATGATCTCTCGAGCGCTAATTAACCTGGCCCGAGCGATTCTACTGGTGTACAAGACCACGCCCTCTCCAGCACTCCTAAGGGAGGTTTGCCTCAAGCCTGCGCATATATTACTTGAGGAGATCCGCCTCCGCTCTGCTGTTAGACTGGCCGCCGCGGACAGTTTTCACCCTGTGGCTCGAAGATCCATCGTCTCCCGTCCACACACCCGCCTTATCGAAAAACTAAAGCTCATTCCTCCCATCTCTCGACCCCAGCTTTTACCCCCCTCCTATAAATCTCCTCGCAATCAGTCTCGAGCAGACTTCTCGGCCCAAGAATTTGCTGAGCGTATTGGAGAGCTGCCACCATGGGATATTCTTGTCTTCTCGGATGGCTCAAAGCAGGCAAATGGTTCCGCGGGGGTAGGTGCCGTAGTTCTGCACAGAGATATCACTGTTGCTGGAGTGAAAGTGCCCCTTGGTCCCGACTTTGAGGTCTACGACTCCGAGATCATCGGCGCTTTCGCAGGCCTTAGGGCTGCTATAGCAGCTCCTTCAACACATCTTGCAACCAATATTAATGTAATCCTCGACAACCAAAAGGCCGCACATCGCCTTCTCGATTCCTCACCCTCCAAGTCCTCGCAAATGGAGATTTTGGAATTTCGGGATCTCGCTTCTCGCTGGCCTGCGAGGAGGATTCTTCCCATCGTATCTCCTGGCAAGGTCCAAGTACTGTGGTCTCCCGGCCACATGGGCATTCCAGGTAATGAGTTGGCCGACAAGTTGGCAGGAGAGGCTGCTCGACAACCAGCCCCCTCTGTCACGGAACGGTGCGCGATTTAATCAATCAAACGGCGTAAACAAAATCTATTATAATTCTATACAGGTAAAAGAGAGGAAAGGAAAGGGCGGTTGACATAACTACACTAGTACCTGTACACGTGATAATAATACCCCTGAAACATATGTGTAGAGATCTACATTACTAGTGATTGTGATTCTGTAACATCACCTCTCTCCGAGGTTTTTTTCCTCTGGATCCTGTATAAGTTCCCGTATTAGGCTCTCCAACATCATCGCCTTCTCCGTATTCTTTCACAAAGCTTTTGAACGCATCTGTTAGAATGAGATTTTCTCTTGGTTCCCAGGTAGTCTCTTTGTAGTCTATCCATTTGACGCAAACGAACCTTTTGCCATTGATGGTTTTTGCTCGTAAAATCTTTTCGACAGCGTACGATAGATGCTTTCCATCAAGTAAAGGTGGAGGTTGACTATCGTCAGTTACTTGCGACGGTAAAGGATCACATGGATCTCTGCGAAGGAGATCGACAAAAAACCTTGGGTGGATGCCGCTGGGCACGTCAAGTTCGTAGACATTAGGAGCCACTTCTTTAATTACTTTGTACTTAGCATTTGTCCATGAAAATTTCTTCTTCAGCTGAGGTGTTGTGATATTTTTCAGATTTAGCCAAACCTTATCGCCAACTTTGAGTTTATCTGCAGGTTTTCGATGCCTGTTTGCATTTTGTTCCATTATGTGTTGAGCAGTTATCATGGCTGCTCTTGCAAGCCCCTGACCATCATAGAGGCGATTAACAAAGGCATTTGCTCTCGCTTTGGGGTCTTTAGCAGAAGTAGAAGAGGGAATTCGACGTTGGATAGGATTAATATGGTAGCCATGAGTTAAGAAAAAAGGGCTGAACCCAGTTTTGGAGCTATCTCTATTATTAATTGCTACCATTGCCGACGGGAGAAGTTTTGCCCAGTCATCCTGTGCATAAGAAATATAGGCACGCAGGTATGTAATTACCTCCTGGTTCATTCTTTCCGTTCCCCCGTCAGTTTGAGGGTGAAAGGCAGTCGAAAGGCGTTGCTTAATGCCAACTAGTTGACATAATCTGCGCCAAAATCGCCCGACCCAATTGGATCCTCTATCTGAAGTAAGAAAGCTTGGAAACCCGTGATATCTCCAGTGACATTGGACGAAGCGCTCAGCACAGGATTCGGCTTCCATTGTATCCACTGCTTCTAAAGTAGCACCACCAAGTAACTGATCATGAATAACCATTAGAAATTTTTCGTTATTTTTTGTTAATGGAAGGTCGGTCATGAAATCTATAGCTAGCTCGTCATGAAAACGTTCAGGGACTGGCAGCGGTCGTAATAAGCCTTGTGTCGACTGTCGCCAGACTTTTGATCTTCCACATACATGACAGTTCCTGACAAACCTCTTAACGTCTTTATATTGTTGTGGCCAAAAGAAATCTCGGGATAGGATCGCCAGGGTTACATCACGACCTGGGTGTCCAGTTACATGAGAGTCATGCACACGTTGGATCAAGGCAGTACGTAAGGGCTCCCACTCAGGAACCCAAAGTGCTTCGCGGTACGTCAAGTTTAGCTGCTCGTCCAGATTGCAGTCTGGCATTTGGATTGAGTTAGGAGCTGACGGAGGTAGAGATCGTTCTTCATTTGCTACACTAGCGTAAATCTTGCGATAGATAGGATCTTCCTTGATAGCTCGATCCCATAGTGTTTGGAGTTCTTTTACGTCAAAGAGGTTAGTTCCTTTAGGGGGTATATTTATGATTATATTATCGGTAGGAACGCTGCTATTGAAGGGTTTTACGGATGGTTTGCCACTGGGCGTAGAATTTTGTTGAATTTTGTCAGTTTGTTGCATTAGACTTTGGTGTCGAGTGATTACAGCTGAGAGACTCGAGTAACTTAAATCTTTAGCTTTACTTATTGGTGATATCCATCTCTGATTAAGAAGTTGGAATTCTCTTTTTTTCAGCCGCTCATCATTCACATCCTTTGGCTTAAATTCAGGTTTTCTTGAGAGAATATCTGGTTTGGCGGATTCGGTTCCTGGTCTAAATCGAATCTCAAAATTGAAACTGTTGAGTTCTTCTGCCCATCGAACTTGTATTTCCGATAACTGCCGAGTTGTCATAAAGTAGCGGAGGTTTCGGTGATCTGAAAACACAATAAAAGGACGTTCGACACTTCTTAATTCGCCTCTAAAATGTCTCATAGTAGCTACAATGGATAATAGTTCCTTGTCATGGATTTGATAGTTGGCTTCGGCTGGAGTCAACTTTCTTGAAAAAAACCCTACCGGACGAAGTCGGCCTTTTCCATCAACTTGCGAAATAACTCCACCTATAGCATATCCCGAAGAGTCTGCTTCCATGATGGTCTCCGCATCAGGGTCAAACATCGTGAGGACTGGCGCGCTGATAAGTAATTGCTTTAGCTGTTTGAATACTGAAGTCTGATTTTCATTCCATTCCCAAGCTGCTCCTTTTTTTGTGAGACTATTAAGTGGTTCACAAACTGAAGAAAAATTTGGTATGAATTCACGGTAGAAGTTAGCAAATCCGAGAAATGAGCGTATGCCTGAAACATTTTCTGGTTCTTCCCATTCAACTATGGCATTTATTTTATCAGGATCAACTTTGACGCCGTTGCCTGCTTCAATGATGAACCCTAAATATTTTGTTTGCTTCACTCCAAAGTCGCACTTGTCAATGTCTAATACTAGTCCAGCTTCTTTTAAGGAATTGATCACTTTGCAAACTTTTTCATAGTAATCATTGAGGTCTCCATCGGTATATATTATGACATCGTCGATATGAGCGGAGCAGAAGACGTCTAAGAACTCTCCTAAGGTGTGGTTAATAAACCTCTGAAACGTTGCAGGTGCTCCACAAAGTCCGAATGGGCAAACAAGCCATTCGAAGAGACCTTGTCGCGAACGAAAAGCAGTCTTCCATTCGTCACCTTCTTTGATTCTTAAACGATGAAAAGCCGTTCGAACATCAACTTTCGTGAACCAACGAGCCTTGGCTAATTGGCGAAGGGTTTCACGAATTAACGGTAATGGATATCGGTCCTTTTTGGTGATAGCGTTGAGGCCGCGATAATCAACACAGAATCGAAGGCCACCGCCTGGTTTCTTGGCAAACAATTGTCAAGTATTAAGGCACGGAGTTATGAAAGGACAATGGACTTGGAAAAGATACCCACGGAGTATCGGCGTTTAGATCTTTATCGATATATGTTCTTTTGTCGCTTACGGAAAACATTCATATAAGTTGTATTTGTAGAGTAGACTTAGCTCTCTAGCTTTATTTCAACCTTTAATCTGAGTTCTTACCTGTCTGTCATTTCATTTCCTGACAATAAAGCTCTCTGATCAGACACCTGAGAACTCTTTCAATTATAATTCGCAAAATGTCTTCGTTACCCAAAAACTTCATGCGAGGATTAAATACTGAAAATATCATTCTAGAGCCACGTCGCCAAAGCCCGAACAAGAAGGGTAAACAACTAGTGCGAGATGAATCCCCATCACGAGGTGAATCTTCGACACCCTCACCATCTAAACACACGCTTTTTGAGACTCCATTACCACGCGTATACTATAACCTCCCTAGCAACATACCGATGCCAGTGTTTCAGCACGAGAACGCGCTTGATAATGAAAAAATCTCGAATATAATTCAAAGCCAAATGGCTGCAGCGCTCAAAAATTTTTCTATTGCCAACAATGCCAACTTACAAGAGCAACAACAACAGTATCAACAGCAACTTCAACAAATTCAACAACAGCAACAAGAGCAACAAGAGCAACTACAACAACAACATCAACAACTCATACTGTTACTACAGCAACAACAACAACCACCCCTACATCCACCACTACTACCACAACAACAGACGTCACCTATGCAGACCGACATACCATTCTTTAATCCACATACAAGCCCTTCACCTTATCCATTTACTCATACGCAAACATTTTCGCAGCCCCTCCCATCTTCACACCCATCTTAATTTCCATACAACCTACAGCAACCGCCAGCACATATGTACATGCCGCCACCCCTTCAACAATTTGCACTACCTTCTCATTCAATACAAACGCCTGTACCAACTTTGGAAAAGTTCTCAGGAGAAACTAGTGTCAATCAGTTCATTGAAGACCTAGAAGCCAAATTCATCCTGCAGCCTCAATACCACGCCACTGATCGTCAAAAGGTAATGGTGGCAGTAGAAAACTTAAAAGAATCGTCAGCCGAAGGGGATAACGAGGCCCCTAAGGAATGGGCCAGGCTGGAACTCCAACTCCTACCAGGACTGAAGGATGATTGGCCCTCGTTTGCCCAACGCTTACGTGAACGATATCAAAGTCGTACAACAGAACATGAGCGTATTCGACGGCGTCAATCACTTAAACAAGAGCAGAGAAGTGTTCAGCAATACAAGCAACGCTTTGAGTTTTTGTGTAAAGATACCGGCTTTCCGCCACAAGTTTGGGGAGAGGAATTCTTCAAGTGCCTCATTGAGCCTCTGCAGGGAAAACTTCTAGGCACACCATACATAGATTTTACAGACTACAAAGCCGTCACAGAACTTGCGTTTCAGTATGAGAGCGGTTATGAAATGCAAAAACAAATGAAAGCCCCCAGCAATCCGTCGAATAACTTCAAACCCAGACCCATGAGACACAGTAACTTTAAAGCTGATTCTCTCACATCCTCCTCCCAACCACATCTAACTCAAGATGGCAAGCTATCTCAAGAAATCAAAGATTTTCGAAAAAAGCATAACCTTTGTATGTTTGATGGAGGCAATCACCCAACCTACCAATGCCAACGTCTAATTGAAAAATTGGCAAAGGAGGGCAAACCACCTCCAGCTCCTCCTTTCTCGCCTTCATTCAAGGTAGGCTACCCCATCCCGTTAACAGATGCTCCACTCACAATCGCTAGCCTGAACAGTAGCAGGTCAGTGGAGTTACAGGGGACAATTGGAGAGGTTAAAGCTAGAGTTTTAGTAGATGGTGCAGCACAGGCTAACGCATGTACATATAATATAATGAGTGCAAATCCTATGAGAAATAGAAAACCTGTTAACAAAAAAATCTGTTCCTTCGATGGAAAAGTTGCGGTACCTGCTGAACTAGCTTACGAATCTACGTTACACACAAAGCTACCAGGGCTCTTTGAAGGAAAAGTTGATTTCGTAGAAGCACCTATACTATCACACGATGCAATACTTGGGTTACCATGGCTAGAAACAGTCAATCCTGATATTGACTGGATCAACAAAACTGTAAAGCATCGACATTCAGGACCCTCAACACCCAAAACAACTTCCAATTATAACATTCCAGAAAAACACTCCCCCTATACCCATCCCGACCTCGGAAAACAATTTTCCTTCTTCTGGTGCCATCTCACAGATCGCAAGTGACCAGACAAGTGAAGTGTTCTTAAGTGCACTGTCACAAAGCGACGCACAACAAGAAAATGAAGATGTTGTTATCCCTGAAAACTTGAAATATGTGGCCAAAGCTTTCTCAAAATCAAATGCAGCTAAACTGCCACCCCACCGCAATGATATTGACATGACAATCGACATTCCAGACGGTAAACTCCCGCGCGTAGTCCCAATGTCAAGATTATCAGAAAAGGAAGTAGAAGAAGCGAAGAAGCAAACTGACCAACTCCTTGAAAAAGGGTGGATCCGCAGATGCAAAGCTCAAGCTCCAGCGAACGTTCTTTTCGTCAAAAAACCTCACACTCAAGAGTTACGAATGTGCATGGACTATCGTCGGCTCAATGCCCTAACTGTGAAAGACAAGTACACTGTACCGAACATCAACAATCTTTTTGACAAACTTCGTGGAGCTAAATACTTTACGCGACTCGACATCATCTCAGCGTATAACATGATACGTATAGCACCAGGGCATGAATGGAAAACAGCTTTTCGAACGCCAGACGGTTGCTTCGAATGGTTGGTAATGCCATTTGGACTCGCAAATTCACCCCCAACATGGCAATTGTTCATCGATCAAGTTTTTCGAGACTTTGGCGATGGGATCGTTTCATACGTAGACGATTTTCTAATATACGCGCAAACCAAACAAGAACTTCATCACCGCACTGCCATTGTACTCGAAAAATTAATCCAAAACAACTTGTATTGCAAACTCTCAAAATGTGCATTTGAATTACAAGAAGTCGATTTTTTAGGCTTCGTAATCTCGGAAGACGGCCTCAAGATTAGTCCTACTAGAATTGAAACAATAACGAAATGGCCAATACCACAAAATCTACAACAACTACAACAGTTCTTAGGATTCACCAATTTTTACAGGCGATTTATTTCTCAATACTCCAATAGATGTGCTGGCATGTCTAACTTGCTAAAAAAAGAAGTCACACAAAAACCTTTCGATTTCAATGCAAACGCACTTCTATCCTTTAATGACATTAAACAAAGTTTCGCCGACTCTCCCATCTTGCAACAATGGGACCCAAATTTACCAGGAATATTGGAAACGGATGCTTCCGGCGGTGGAATCTCCGGCATATTATTACAAAGGCACAATGGAGTAAAAAGACCTGTAGCTTTCTGGAGTAGAAAACTACAACCCGAAGAAACTCGGTATGGTACACCAGATCAAGAACTTCTTGCCGTGGTTGGCGCCTTGATGCACTTCCGCGTCTACTTAGAAGGAGCACAACACAAGATACTAATATACAGCGATCATGCCAACCTTCAATACTTCAAATCAACTGTTAGACCAAATCGACGACAATCCGGCTGCATAGAAAAATTGGCCGCTTACGATTTTGATATTTACCACTGCCAAGGAAATAAAAACCCAGCTGACGCACCATCTAGGCGGCCCGACTACATGGTCAAATCTCAGGATGGCTTAACTACCTGGGGATTAAATTTAAAGGAGGACGCTACATGTAGTAATAACTTACATATCAACGCTTTAGTTTCAGAAGAGTTCAAACCCAAAATGGCAAATGCGCTGGGGATAGACAAATTTGCCTCAGATCTGCTACAACGATAATTACCCGACGATTGGCATTTAGAAGACGAAGCGTTGTGGTATAAACTCAACAGATTGTATATCCCCGAATCTCTTCGAATAAGAGCAAAGGAGCTGAGCCATGACAGCCCTCTTGCCGGTCATTGGGGTACAGCCAGGACAATAGAATTGGCCCAACGTAACTACTACTGGCCAGGTATGACACAAGATATTCAGAATTACGTTGCAGGATGTCAAATCTGCGCACGCACCAAATCTAAGACGCATAAACAACATGGGAAACTCAATCCTCTACCAGTCCCCGAAGGGAGGTGGTCAAGAGTCGCCATGGACTTCATCACAGATTTGCCAAAAACAAAAAGTGGTAACACCGCTATTCTCACGTGTATCGATGCAGCAACAAGACGGGGTCGATTCATACCATGCAAACTCGCAGGTCTTACCGCTGAAAAAACAGCTACACTAATTCGTAAAAACTTGATAAGGCAACACGGCATTCCCAAAGTCTTCATTACAGACCGCGGGCAACAATTTATCAACAAATTCTGGAAGCAACTTGGCACATTTATGGGATTTCAAAACATACCTACTACTACAGCGCACCAGCAAGGTAACGGTCTCGCAGAAAGAATAAACCAACCAATAGAGTCATATCTTCGAGCATATGTCAATCTGGAACAAAACGATTGGGACGAATACCTAGACCTCTGCGAATTTTCATGGAACAATTCAAAGCACGCCGTAACTGGTCTGGCCCCATTCTACGCTGATCAAGGTTATTTACCGAACTCTCAAATTGTAAATGAAGAGCCTGGAGAGCCAATCACTTGTGGAAGTGCCGCTATGCACGCCAAAAAATTGATCGATATAATGACCAAATTGAAAACTACAATGGCAACCGAAAATGAAAAAATGAAACATTACTATGATAGAAAGCGTATTGAAATGGATATTCAGGTCGGCGATTGGGTCATGTTAAGAACCACCCACATCAGGACAAAACGCCCATGCAAAAAACTTGCTGAAAAGCAAATTGGCCCCTTTAAAGTGCTGAGAAAAGTCACTGATCTAACATATCAACTAGATTTAAAAAATTTAATAGGCAAAATACACGACGTTTTTCACGTTGAAAAACTTGAAAAAGCTACACTCCCACAATTAAATCAACAAAAATATGGGATGGAGTGGTTTGTTAATGATGAAGAATATTTCAAATCATTTAAAGATATAACAAACTCCAGAGTTAAAAATGAGGTTTTCGAATACGAAATTAGGTGGAGCGACGATTCCAAAGAATGGATTCCAATGGATAAGCTTGAGGGTGAAGGAGCAGAAATACAAGCATTTCATAATAGGTACCCTGAAAAACAGCGGCCAGAAAGCATGATATTAGACAGACACGCAAGAACACGTAAGCCGCCAAATCGATATGATGGATAATGATCGGGACGATCACTTGAGAGGAGGGAGGACTGTCAAGTATTAAGGCACGGAGTTATGAAAGGACAATGGACTTGGAAAGATACCCACGGAGTATCGGCGTTTAGATCTTTATCGATATATGTTCTTTTGTCGCTTACGGAAAACATTCATATAAGTTGTATTTGTAGAGTAGACTTAGCTCTCTAGCTTTATTTCAACCTTTAATCTGAGTTCTTACCTGTCTGTCATTTCATTTCCTGACAACAATACAGGAGAGCTTGCTGGTGAGGCGCTTGCTCGAATCCATCCCTTATCAAGAAGATCTGCAAGGGTTTTGCGTAATACTAACAACTCCTCCTTTGACATATCGTATAGGGGTCCGTAGGGCGGTGCCTTTTCCTTGCCAGTCTCATCCTTCTCCAAATTTATTTCAATGCCATGGCCTGGTCGATGGGGAGGCAATTCTTTGGAGTTATCTTCTTTAAATATATCTTCTAGTCCTTGGAGTTTCTCCGGCAGTTTTTGGCGGATATCTTCTGTTGTCATTTTAGGACGCGTTTTACTTAGTTTTTCGAGGGCTTTATTTATGTCGGCGATTGTTACAGAAGCCAGGATAAGATCACCATTGGATTTCTGTACTCGCTTCGTAAATGAAGAAAAGACTAGAGCAGAGACAAGCTTTCCTTGGATGTACCTAGTTTTGTTAAGGATATGATCCTTTTTCATCCAGCCTACTTCGTGAACTGTGACCTGCTGGTTTTCTTGTCCCATGTGAAAGGTATGTTTGCCGGCTTCGTAGATGACTTTATTTCTTTCAGCCCAACCTTTTCCTAGGATTAAGTCATACTGTAGGTCGCGAATGAGATATCCCCAAAGCCGTTCTCTTCGCCCTTGAATATCTAATGTTACATAAGTTACGTGGCTGATTTTATAAGGATTTACGTCTTCTTTGGCTAGTTTTAGTTCTCTTTCTTCTATAGGAATGCGTGGTAATTTGTATTTCTTAGCGATATCTTCACTAAATGCAGCGTATGGGAGACAACCTGAGTCAAAAAGAGCGGGAACAAAAAAATGGTCATTTATGAATGCTTCTATTAAGAAAGGTCTGTTATCCATTCTATTCTTTGCCTCATGGAACTCTTCAATTGTCGACTGTCTATCTAGTTTGACACCAAAAGAATCACAACTTCCCAACCTCTGAACACGACTTCGCCCAGAGGTTACTCGTTTCCCAAATCATTGAAGAGGGAATAACTTGAAGCCAAATCGGTACTGACAGTGTTTAAGCCCGCTCGGCTATGTGAGCTGTACCCTTTTGGCGTGGGATTGTTTTGAAAATTTCTGAACTGGCATTCGCTCCAACGATGGGAGGGAGAAAAACCACATCTTTCACACCGACCCGAATCAATTCGGCGGTTGCGCTCGCTCTGAGACAAATTAGGAGGAAAGGGTCGATTATCTGATGATCTGGCAGTGTTCCTGGTATGCCCCTTTCCCTCGTTTCTACTGAAAGCTGCTAAGAGAGATGCTACTTGCCCTTGCAGTGCGCTTATATCTGTCATTATAGTATCGCCGTCGCGGTCGTGGATAGGTGTAGGAGCGGCCGGAAGATTTTGAGGTGGGGAGAAACTTTCTTTTGGTACGGCATCCAAAGTGCGATGGGGTTGA
This sequence comes from Podosphaera xanthii, assembly GCA_028751805.1. Taxonomy (NCBI): domain Eukaryota; kingdom Fungi; phylum Ascomycota; class Leotiomycetes; order Helotiales; family Erysiphaceae; genus Podosphaera; species Podosphaera xanthii. The sequence continues at coordinate 1,917,464 of JAPWIX010000022.1, forward strand.
TTGTCATAATTTTGGACTACTTGTATAGATCTACGGGAAGTTCCAAACTGAGGTATAGTTTCCAACTCGTTAGCAAGATCTTGGACCTCGGCAACGAATTGTTCATAGTTTGTTTTAGAAACTCCTTTACGGTATGCTAGGCCCGCGCGTAGATATGGTTGCAAGGCGTCTTTCATCCTTTCGATCTTGGAGGGGCCCATCGGGGCAAGCTCATCTGCTTCAGAACAGAGTTGTTCGAAGATGCTTCTGAACTGGGCAAAAGATTGGCGATGTCCTTGGTGAAGTTTATTTAAGGCTGCCTGCGCTTTAGAAGATGCATCCTTATCAACAAATAGCTCTTCTAATTGTATCAAGAATTCATCTGTATTCCATTCGTTGGCTTTCTTCTGTTGTTTCATCCACGGCGCCACACGTTTTTGGGCGTCAGTGGGTAGTGAATGAGTGAAGACGCCGTAGCAAAATGCTTTGGCACTACCCAGACCTTTTATTATCTGGTCATCTGAGGAGATTCCTTCTAGAGATATTTGAAATGTGGCAAAATCTGAAGATTTTCCAGGCCACTTTGGCCATTTATCAAAAGACTTTCCGGCAGACATAATGGTATTCGGGGGTAGAGCGATATGAGTACGAGAATCTTCACCTCCCATCAGATTGCAAGTCCTTGCGTTTCTAGAGGGAGAAGGTATAGAATTATAATATGTCACGAAACGGTGCGCGATTTAATCAATCAAACGGCGTAAACAAAATCTATTATAATTCTATACAGGTAAAAGAGAGGAAAGGAAAGGGCGGTTGACATAACTACACTAGTACCTGTACACGTGATAATAATACCCCTGAAACATATGTGTAGAGATCTACATTACAAGTGATTGTGATTCCGTAACACCCTCTGGCGCTTCCCTTACCGGAGTCCGCGCAAGGATACAAAGGCAGATATGGGACATGACCTCAGCATGGTGGCAATCTCATGCTCCCCCCACCTATTCTGAACTGGGTATGCCATTTCCCAAGAAACCCCCAAAGGAACTATGTCTTCCTCGCTGCTATCTGGGGTATTTGATCCAATGTCGTACTGGACACGGCGACTTTCGTTCTTATCACGAAAGGTTTCATCATAAGACGCCCTCCTGACTTGTTCCTGCGAGGCCAACAAGTCAATCACACACCTAGTTTTCTGCCCCCTCGTGCGAGAGAGACTTGCTTCGGCTGGTTTTCGACAAAGCCTGGGCCCACTTGACGTTCTCCTCGGCACCTCTCACGGAGCCAATCGTTTCGCCACTATTTTGGAGAAGGCCAGTTTCCTGTCAGAAATCTGTCCCATCCGCAACAGATGATGTATTTATGTGAGGAATTTGCTGCATAGCACCCGCTGTACCCATACCTAATTTAATGGCCTCGCTGCCAGAGCACACTTTTTTCCGTATCATGTATCGCAGTCACCATGTCCCCTCAGGGATGGGGCTTTAGTATAACTGGCGCCCGGTAGACATAAAAAACACTTAAATAAAATAAATAAATAAAAGTCTTCGATGTGGACGATGGCTAAAGATGTTGTACTGGATTTTTTTCGGATCACCCTTTCTTCTGTCGCCGCATCTGCGTGGCCGAAAGCTAATGAAAGGAATGGACCTTCATTCGCTATATTTCGACAAAGACTTTGGGCGCGAGAATGGATTGATGAGCAGGACAGGGTAGCGAAATGAGGGTCAGCATTTGCCCTCACACATTTTTGATTACTTATTACGTCGTGCCGGCGCACAGCTCATAACCCTAAACATTGTGTACCGATTAGCCCAGCCTATCTAGGGCTACCCGATGCGTCGGTCTGCCGAAAGATCCCAACCAAGGAGATATTCATTCTCCACCCACACTTCAGGAGATTCCCCCGAGCCAATTCCATCTTTCAACCATCTGTGCCAACTCACCGATCCCATGGGTTTTAAATTACCAGCTGCCCTCATCGAAAGTTAATATAGATGTCGGACGAATTTCATATAATAGGTTTATGGTCAACAGTACAGACGGGGGCCGGCGTCAGGGGTAATGTTTTCGCATTATGTAAATTAACACGTGACACTAAATGTGTATATGTTTCCTTACGCGTTGAACACTCAGTGAGATAGTTTATACATATATCACATGCAATTCTACGTTTTACATACCACAGCTGATATCGTGTGTTCGTGTACTTGAATTGTTCGATAATCACCCGCTTAGCTTAAACCATAGATAACTTCGGCCATCAAGAATCTGTGGCCACGCACAGTAGCACTAGGCTTAGTATTCGTTCAGTCGCCGCCATACGAAGCTCCAAGTACTGATCTCTTGCATCCACTGTTCATACTACTTTTGTATAACGGTGAAACTCTTGACTAGCCTAATTATATATCGGTTACTACTCTCACGACGTAGTCGACCAACAATAGATGTGACTCCTCAACCGGAAAACCCTGAAACTAAAAACTGATCGACTGAGGTGGTGCCGTTCCACCCATGTACGTTACCAGCTGAAAGAACGGCAGCAGTCTCGAGCAAAGGATAGTTTGGAAATATCTGAATTACGCCGGTATTTAAAGTGTCGGCGGCACTTTTTCAGAGGTAGCTCCAGCAGACGCACACGCACAACGCATCGCAATCCAAATTCCTCATGATTCACTCTCCAAGATCTTCTTCTCCCGCATCTCATTACTCGTCCATCCTTGTAGAGATTCCTCGAGGCCTCTTCCCACAATTGCACCGTATGTAATGTCTGCCTTCTCAAAATTGTGCTCCACGACTCCATTCTATTGTCGGGTCTCCAAAACATCGGAGCGTGTGTGTGAGTGTTTATCCTGGTAGACGATAATACGCTATTGTCGGGTGATTTTCGGAGGAAGGGAGCTCCAGTTGAAAAGATATCTGGGCGCGAGAGACTTAGGGTTGGTCGGGGACAGGTCTTGTCGAAGAGATTGATTGATAGGCTGAGGAGCCATCGACCGAGAGTACGTTTTGCGGGCCTGCAACTTCGAATGAGTGGCACCTCTTCTTGGCTATTCCAGATATGGGAATAAACTGTGCGTTTACAGCCGACACAGCGTGCAGGTGACTCATTTGACTTTGCCAGCCTATCCTTACACACATGTTCATCTAAAAAAAGACTTCGGAATTATTATCCACGTGATTTACTACTGCTTATAGTGGGATGAAAAGCGTTAGAAATTCCACAGTATTGCTTTCTTTGCTACTTAAATATCTACTCCGTAACAAATCCCCAACAGCTGGCCTTTTCACCGAGCAATCTTCCATGTTGTATAAATAACCATCAATATTATCTCCCTAGATAACATGAGCAGCCACATCTCCTCCAACATGCCTTAAAAATACATATCCATGTATACAAGGCATCATGTATTCATATCCTCCACTGATACTCAAGCTCTGAGTCTTGTTTACAGAAATTCCACATCAGAGAAGGCTGTCTTTGAGGGTGCACTGTTAGCTGTAGCTCCTGTGTTTTCAGGAGTCGACATGGATAGAGGTTTGGCTCTAGAATCAATCTGCGTGTGCGTGATAAGTGTACTGATTAAGAGGCCAAAATTACAGAACAAAAAGAGGGAAAACCAGATCTTAGATCACCAAAACACCAAAGTATCCTGAGAGCAGTCCTGTCAGCGGAATCTAGAAAGATACAACTCATTAACGTTCTCCATGTAGTCCTTCAAATTAGTATAACCTTCTCTCGCTTTGACATCATTTTATACCTGCCCGAGAGCTTTATGCACTTGTGCATGTTTGTCGGAAAGAGCCGGATTGAACGGCATGATGTAAGTGATATTTGGGGCAAGCTGGTCTATTCAGACTTTCTGGATAGTTTCACGGAAACACTAACTGGGCATTAACATCATCTCATTCTAATAACTCCTCTGCTGCAGGCTGCGCTGCTGTCTAATATACACAATCCTCTTATAACTATTAAGGCTTTGAAGCCAGTCTTGATTGCAGTCTTCTGATTGCAATTCATGGAGTTTGAGTTGTTATAGTAGCTGAAGAGGAGAAGAAGCGATAATTTGGTGGGGTTCTGACAGTGAGTGGGAAATATATCGCTATAAAGGAAATATCGTTAATCGGGGGATCGCTATAGATGAGGTTGGACTGTATACTAGATATCGGGGTCGCTGAACTATAAGGAAAGTAGGTCGGAGTAACCGAATCTCAAGCCAGCTTCGGGAACACCGAAGTTAGAAGCTTGACGCCATAGGCTCATAAGATATACTCGGCTTCACCGAAGTACTGAGAGCAGGATCGTTCTAGACTGAGAAAAAAGGAAAAGAGATAAAAAGGGATTTACAATTTTGATGTCTACATAAAAGGTGTAATGATACTAGAAATAAAGACAATCACAACTCAAAAATCATGACTGATAATCTTTCCGGTTAAAAGATAGAGATCCTCGACTCCTTTTTCCCCCCGCCTGTTGCCTGATCACCCGGCAGGTCTTTTCTATGGTCTCTTGGACCGGTAAGTTATGAGTGAGCCAAGCGTGCTACACCCTTCTATTCTTTAAATAGATCTCCATCGGTAAGATGGAGGTCTCATGCTCCAGCACTCTCGTGTTGGTGGACTTATAAGCTCCTGTGATACTGAGTAAGCAACTCCTCTGTATCGACTTCAGAGGTTTGAATATCCTGTCGGGGATAATCTCCGTTCTCCCGTACATGGCCCAAAGAAAGGATCCATACGTAAGGGCAGGTCTGACTATCGCACTATATAGTAGCTGTTATGGCAAACGTAATTTTCTCATTAGGTAATATTATGAACAGGGATATGCAGGATTAAATGAAGCATTGATGGCACAATGCATAGATGACTGCAATTACTCTTTCATACCTTTAACCTCCCGCTGTGATTAGGCGCAAGGGTTTGGATGATTGTTGGCACTCCTACATAGTCGCCAAATGAGATTATGACGGATGAGTAACACCTAGTAAAGGAGATAAGTTGGGAATTGCTGGAGTGCTTAGGGGGCTACCTTGGGCAAGATGAAGAACTTCAGCTTTGCAATTTGTATCATAATTTAACTTCTTCTTACGTATCTGCAATCGTGTTAATAGGGTCATTCTCCCATAAATTCTATACTTCTTTCCATCTTTAGTCTTCCTGCCTCCCTCGAAGACGGCGAATCGAACCCTCCGTTACCTCGCCGTAACAGTAGCTTTGTTTTGTGGAAGGTTGCCCCCCACGTCGAATGCGTTAGTCTACTTACCGACCACACCAGAGTCAGCATTTTGTTGAACCTTCTTGATATGAGCACCCCAGTTAAGCTTTGAATCGAAGTAAACCCCCAACACTAGAAGGGAGGATTGAGGCGTGGTGATGTGACCCTGAATTTCAACTGTCGCTTTCAGATTGTGCCTATTCCTTGCCCGTGAAAAGTGCATTAGCTGAAACTTATCAGGCACAAATTTCACCCCATGCTTCCCGGCCCACAGCTCGCAGATTTGGTGCTGCTGCTTCAGTATTTGGCAGTTTTCTTCAGTAGAATCCGACCAGGTTAGTACGTTGGTATCGTCTACAAAACCTACCGCTGTGGAAGCTGGAGATTGGAGTTTCGGGAGAAGCGTGCTCACAAAGAAGAGGAAAAAGATCGGGGAGAAAGATGAGCCCTGGGGTATGCCGGGGTACATATGCATTTGCTCGCCTTTGAAGGAGCCGAGGGTATTCGAAGTCGTTCTATCTGTTACGAATGACTTAATGTAGTTCGTATTCCAAATTGGGATTCCCTTTTCCCTGAGGTTATGGATTAATCTTTCGTGAGATACGTTGTCGAATGCTCCAGAGATAATAAAGCTGAAGATGGATGCCACACGTTTTGGTCTTTTCCCCAGATCGTCTAAGTCTGCTCAGTAAGAGTTTCGATAGCTGAGATTGTAGACCTCTTGGGTCGGGCCGCCATCTGCTCGTCTGGGAGAAGATTGTGGTCTTCTGCTGGCTTTAATATCCGGTTGATCACTAGTTTTTCAAGTAACATATCTATTGTGTTTAAGAGAGTTATTGGTCAATAGGCTTCGGGTGTATCATATCTTGGCTTCTCCAGTTTTCTTAAGACGATTGTTATCAACTCTTTAAATCCTTTTGGGTGGTATCCATGAGTGAGGCAAGTATTGAGTAGATCTGCTGGCACTTTACTGAGGGTTTCCTTGCAGTTCTTAAGAGTCCCTTTGGGATCCCATCCGGACCCGGGGCCTTGTCACTTAGTAGCCGGCTGAGGATTCCTTCGATTTCGACAGAGGTGAAAATACGGATTACTGTATATAGCTCATCATGTAAGGGGATCGTAAACTGACGGATGCTGCGCGTGAGAATATCCACAATAAAGAAGTAATATTTTTCTATGACTATGGACTATGGAAGTAGGCCTATATTTGTATCCATCTCGTAGCCTCCCGATCCCCCTTCTCGAGATGATTACATTTTCCGACTTATTACAGGATTAATCTGTTACATCTGTTAACCACGAGGAAATGTGTAGCCCTAGATATGTTACATTCGCTGATTTCGACTTGAAACCTCTTGTCCCTAGCCCCTGTCTAGAAGGTTGAACGTTACCGTTTCGATACTCGCTTAGCGTGATGTTTTTGACCAGGATGGGTTACTAGGATCAACTCAGCCACAACCAATCGGGCCTAGCCCGTCACACTCGGCACGCCTAGTGAGCCGGCTGAATGAATATCATACCTTGTCTCGTGAGATCCGATATTGGGCTCCTGGACGGAAAGATGGAGCGGGAGAGAGGGACTGGCCGATCACCAGTCGTGAGAAAGGGGAAGACTCATCAAATCTTTTGCTATATATGTAGCTCATGTCTATCACTGTCTGCAGTTTCAGATAACGCGGTACACCTATTTAATATTAGACTGTAAAGTCCTAAATTCCGGGGCCTAGGCTCTGGCGTCCTATGTCCCACAAGGGATGGATAGCCATGTGCCTCTGGCACATGTCTAGAGCCTAGACGAAAAATAGAATCATCATCATCGTGAGATCCGATATCTCTGGGAAAGAGTCTAGAAGGAATGGGATGTAAGATCCGCGGGAAGACATCGGAATCTGACAAAGAGCGTACGCGGGAGAGTCTAGGCGGTTACTAAGGTACCAAGAGGGTCTACGAAGCACCAAAGTCCAAGAAGAACGTCTGGCCAAACAACTTGTCGACATTAGTCTATGAATTCGGACCCATGTAACATGACCAATCCCTTGAATTATTTTTTCAAAATCCATCCTACTAAAAGCTCGGAGGCTTCAACTTGATGTGTTAACAGAATTTATGTAGTGCATGTATAGAGCTACAAGGAAAAATGTTAAAAACATGAAATTATGTCGACATTTTTTTACTGACAGTAATGAACTAATGATTATTAATGTTAGCAAGCGCCGTTCCACATTGATCAGAGGCTTCACAGAGTTACTAGCGACTGGTAGATGGAAATGGCCCAGCAGAATTACATTTTAGGGGCAGAGGACGCCAACAGAGTTGTGGAGTTTTCCGATTTGAACAGATGTGCTATAGGGTGAAGAGTTCAACTTTGCCAGCCGGGTCAGGCTAGTCAAGAAGCAGATACGGCGATCACTGTGGGTAAGGCTCAGCGGGATTTCGACTAACATCGAATTAATTCGCAGGGTCGCCAAATTAGACATCTGCTGAGTGCTTGAAAAAAAAATACTAGTTTATCCAAATACTCCTTTTGCCGCGATGGAATAAATCAAATAAGCAGAGGCCTGAGCAGTAGACCCGCGAGGAATCGTTGACCTTGAAATAACCAGACTCAATGGCTAAAGAAGCGGCTGAAGAAATAAAGATGGTGTCCCAACAAGCTTGTTAATTTGAATGGTATAAAAATGTGAGGCCCTTTTCATAGTAATTTGTCGATAACCAGGATTGTCGATACATGTGCAATCTACAGTATCTTTCTTGAAACCAACTATCGGAGTATCTTATACAGCGAAAATCCTGGTACTTTGAGTCTCAAGATGGGGAGTAAGCGGACTTCTGCCTTGTCAAGCCAATTCGTTTTTTCTGTCAAAGTCCTGAAACTAGCCCTGGCTGACTCGCTTAATCTAACCCCCTTAGCGGCTATGATGATCTCGCTTGAAGAGTCAGGCATACAGAGGGTCCGGTGACACACAATTATACGGAATCGTCACTTAATGTATGATACAGACAAATACATAAAGATGCTATCGTGTACAAAGGGTCGGATTGTGCAGTGGTACACTGTCCCGGCCGTTCTCCCAAGTAGAGTCTGGGTAGCCATGACACACGCCCCACTTGAGACAGGAGAAAGCTGGTTCGAATCCAGCAAGACTCGCTCACCACTTCTCTCGCGGTGGTATTGTATTCGAAGGATGACGAAAGCACGCTCAGATCACTACAGGCTTTACTCGATTTTCCCTGAGGTGGGCATTCACGGAAGAGGGTACATGTCGTAAGACGTTATTCTCGTAGTGGTATCTGCTAATGAAATCTGAGTATAAGTGTTCAAAATATCAACTTGAGTTATTCTGCGAAGTATACATATCTTCCATGATCATACACGTTATGGCTTTAGGCTATATAGGCTACAATGATTTGAAATGAAGATAAGAGACCCCTCTCTCTTCGCTCACCGAGCTATTGATTCGCCTTCTAGTGCAGTCGCTTTAACTTTCGAGAATAGGTATTCTCTTTTCAAGACTTCCACGGCTCATAATGTGCGCAGAAGCTACAGCAATAGCGACATCTGCAACCCCTCCACCTCTAATTCCGATGTTACAACGCCTTGCACAGGAAGGCACCAATACGACTCAACTAGGCTTGATAAACGGAAGAGGCACGGATACGGGTCCATACAATCTCGGCACTGAGCGACGGCGGGCGTACATGCGAAAAATATACATCAACAAATTGGACAACGCCGAAATTCTGGAAAACAAAGAAGAAGATGATGATTTATCAGGCTGCAAAGAAGGTGCTACACAGCTACGAGAGCATAAAATCGAACGGCAATTAAAATTTGGTAAGATACGTGTAGATATGAGAATTTGGTGCCGATGCGCTACAGGTAGGAACACTAGTAGTGATTGATGTCGAACGAAATTATATATCTTCGGAGTTTTTAGACTTGAATTCAGCATATACGTTTCCTTTGCAGATTATCTTTTACCAATGAGTGCGCTCATTGCACACGACAACTGTGAAATAGGTATTTACATCGAATTTAGTTTCATTTGGCTTTAGGCAACAAAAAGCTATAGGTGGGATAGATATGTGGTATGTAAATAATAGCTCTATAAACATCAGGGAAATTTTAATTACAGTAGAGCCTGCCATAACCCATACTCCTCGGAGTACTGATTGGTGGGCTTCTATTGAAAATAATTAACTTTCCATCAAGCACAGGAAGACAATATGCAAGCAATTTCTGAAATATGGATACAATCACCTCCTCTACAAAAAGCCACGAGCGTGTGTAATTTGCTCGGGCAAACATATTACATTAGAGCATAGTTGCCGTACATGTAAGTCTTCTGATAATTGCCACCATAACCCCACAAAATGTTGCTATTGCATTTCCACCAGCCATAATGCCGTTGAAAGCAAAATTGTGAATTTTACAAAGCACTCTCATATTGTTTTTTTTTAAATCATTTTTTGCATATGCAGCCTGAGGATACAACACGAATGATCTTGGAAGACACGCAGAATGACTCAGTTTGACATTTGGAACACATATACTCAGATTTCATTTCCAGATACCACTACGAGAATAACGTCTTACGACATGTACCCTCTTCCGTGAATTCCCACCACAGGGAAAAGCGAGAAAAACCTGAGGTCATCTGAGCATGCTTTCGTCATCCTTCGAATACAATACCACCGCGAGAGAAGAGGTGAGCGGGTCTTGCTGGATTCAAACCAGCTTTCTCCTGTCTCAAGTGGGGCGTGTGTCATGGCTACCCAGACTCTACTCGGGAGAACGGCCGGGACAGTGTACCACTGCACCATCTGACCCGGTTGCTACCAAAGAGTACTAGCAACTGATCGACGGTATCGTCTGTCTTCGTATCCATATATGCAATTAAACAAATCACAAGAGTGCTCATACGCTCCGGATTCGTTCGACGTCAAACTCATCCATGGTTGATAACCACCACCGTTAATAAATCTTTCTGTCAATTTTGAGAACCCTCAACTTATTCCTGTAATATTTAACAATCTTCTTGAAAAAAACGAGATAAATGCTGTCGGATAAGGGGAAAACCATGCAGTAACTACTGTCACGATAGAACGGGACCATGTGATAACATGAAGAATTTCAAATCCAGAGAACACAGAAAAACGCCTGCAGCACCAGAATTTGACGTATTTATAAATGACCTAGTCTTTCTAGAAAAAGAAGATTGGCAGCAGTAGGCAAGATATGTTGAAGTAGCCGGTGATAAGATTCATGAACACCAGTCTGACAGTGCGTTGACCTTTGTTCAACTTTCAAATATTAGGCTAACTTCCAGTGTAATAGTACGAGCTGTTAATCATCGTCGCGCAGGCCTCAGTCGATATAACCAGCCGCCTTGACGCGGCGAGATGCAACAGAGGACGACGAAGTTATCGAGATCGGAGAGCTTCATTTTTTTTTTTTTTTTAGTTAGTATTTCACACTGGAGAACAGAATTTTGACCGTTAGGATCAATTGCAGAACTTTTACTCAACGACTACAAATGTTGTTTTATTGCAGCGATCATATTCAATTAATTTTGATCCTCTATTTAGTTAATTATCGATGATGTTGAATCGTTGTGTTGACGATTCATAATTTATCAAATTTGTTAATTTGCATATACGGATACAGACACAAACGGGACTTTGGATCGGTTAATAGCCCTCTCAGGTAGCAACGGTTACTGATCTGATTATTAACTGGAAGGCACAATCACCATGGATAAAAAAACAGGCAGATTTACAATGAACTACAGGGAAGCACCAGTTCAAATCTACCACAACCTTTGCAGGGCCCAAAGTAGTATCGCCATACAGATAAGAAGCGAGCATATCTGGCTAAATTCTTATCTGTACAGAAGAAAAGTACCTGGAGTTGACAGCCAAAAATGCCAGTGTGGGTATCCGTGACAGAACGTCAGGCATATGGTCATGACGTGTCCGCAGTAGGCGAGAGGAAGAGGGGATTTCCTGCAAAAAGCAAAAGATAAGTCCTATCAGGCCATGATTCAGAGCCCGGAAGATATGGCAAGAATCACGAAGTGGATACTAGACGAAAGATACCTAGAACAGTTTCGACTTGTTAGTCAAGTCGAGGCGACAATGCGGGAAATGATGTGCAGAGCAAGGAAGGGGTGAGACGGATCACACACTGGTTGTACAGTGTAAGGCACTTCTTGAAGGTAAACTGAATACACAATAGACACAAGACCGAAGATTAGGGGGTTTTTATCGCGAGGTTTCCTCCTGTGTATATATTAAAGTTAGACATCTGCATGGGCCCATTGTGTACCTGAACGAGTTAATTGAAATCAAATCAAACTGGTAGGCACCTTACATTTAACGATTCAGCAACTTATGTTTACCATTAAGGTACCTTACGAATTACATTCCTGTGACCAATGTGGAGTGAAATAATGAATAACTTCACGTATTTCCAACATTTAGTGGGATATAAAGTATGATGGCTATTTAAGTTAAATATGAATGACACGTGGTCGAAAAGTTAAAATTAAAAAAAAAGGTTGATAAAGATGTAATCGCTAATGAAATATATCGTTGTTCATCGATACTTTGTTTATCTATTTACACTTTGTTCGGTTGCTAGGCCGCCGATGTAACTAATCGCAGAAGAAGGTTTTTGCGGCAGAATTCTGGAATGGGCTTAGCGGACTGGAATTTAGCTGCGGAGTTAATCATTATCTTTCTTTTTTTCCCCATCACGTCGATCTTTATGGCTATTTAGCGGTCCCCTACAAATACTGATTAGTTGTTCTTGTCACAGTCCGGGACCTGGGATGACGCCAAATGATTCGAATAAAGTATATTTAATAATTAAACTAATTACAAAAGTAGATTAAAGCGTAAAAATTTGATAACGGATGATGATGAGGAGAATATCAATGATGTCGTAGGCGCCTAATTATACATGTGCGTGAAGAAACAAACATGGGTGTGGACTCCAGAGGACACACAGAGCATGTGACGCAACACGGCAAGCAAACAGAGCAAATAGTGTCGTGTGACTGAGACCTGACTCGGTTGGCCAACCTAGCCTACAGGCAATACCCTGGTCTACAGACCGTTACAGTTCTTTTGAGTTAATTGTGTACTGGTATAGGTGACGTTGGCTCAAGTTTACGCGAGGCTCAGATTACATTCAAGATAGTCTTAAGGGTATATTTATTCGAAGTTATAGGATTCATCGACCCCTGTTGCTATATTACACCTGATTAAACTTCTTCCGTACCAGCCTTACTGGACGACTCCACATTAAAAATATTTCCTTGAAATTAACATTATGAAGACCGATAGTGTTTCATTTTCTCAATTCTCTCCGCTTATCTTCTGCGCGGTGTGGTCATAATCAACATCAAATACCTGCAATCACGCACGATTCTTTTCGTAGACCTTGTTGCATTTTGTGAAGCTGGTCTTTCCACCAAAACCTAACTTGTACCAAGGGTGAGTCTTCTTTCGCACAACGAGACCTCCAAGTTTGCAGTCCCTATTTAAAACCACACGATGTTTGCGAGCGCGACTCACTTTTAAGTTTGTTAGAATTGTGCATCTTGCAAAGAGAAAAATATGGGAGAAGTTCAGAGACGCAAACAGATTAAACTTACAACGAGTGTAGAAACCCTTTCTCAGAATCGGAAATTGATATTGGTTTCCCGTGATATCCCGGAAAATTGAAGCTGGATTCTTTGGGTCATAGATTTTAGGATATTTGGGCTTAATCAGGGACTTGGATTGTATCGCTTTGCATGCTTTTTCAACAGTTTTTTCGATGTGCTCGTTTTTATAGAAAGTAGTTCCACATACGTAACCAGTATGATGCGATCCTGGCTGTTCTGTAGTATAACATTCGTTGCCCACTACTTCAATCGAGCAACTATTTTTGACCGACTCTACATTATCGGGATAGTAACTTTTCTTGCTGAGGTTGCTTGGTGGAAGAGCTGAGACGGAGAGGACAAGGGCAAAAACAGAAGCCACGGTAATTGAATGCATCGTGATGAAATAGGCGGTGTAGGAAATCAAAAGAGTGGCCAAGTAGATGATGAAGAGCGAAGGTATCGAGAGAATGAAGTGATGTCTGAAATCGAAGCATGTTCATCTTCATATATACTTTTCCCAGCAAAAGCCAAGGAAATGAAATTTACTGAAACATTCCTTTCGAACAGGGTCATCTTAAAGGTCTCTCATGCATCACCAAACTAGGCGGAACTTTTTGATTGCACTTAGCGTCATTAAATTTGTGAGCATAAAGCTATCGGTCGAAGGAATTATAATCAGGATCACTGGCATTGACCTAGATAGTGTTTTCGATAGTATTTACTTGACAAATTTGTCGGTAACTAAGAGCAACTGGAAAGCGGAGTCGGAAAATAGTTAGTCCACATTTAATCCACACCAATTAATGCACAGGTCATGTGTTAAAAAATTTTACGTTGGTCGATGCTTACACCACGGAAAGTGGACTTCGATGATAGCTAATGACATTTAAAGCTACTTTTCGTCGACTGAAAAGGAGGAGCTTAGTTTCATCAAATATCTTTTCTTGATTAATGTCTATCGCCGGAGGTTGAGTTGAATCTCGCCTCCAAAACATCAATGAATTGACCGACGATTGCTAGCGAACCCCCTAACCCCACTTCAGAACTTACGTAATTAATTCTATCTTAATGAAAGGGACGAATCATTTCTTAACCGTTTTTTACCTACGCAATTGAAAATTCGATGTCATTATTAAATTATATTCTATTTCGGAACTAATTTGAAGGGTAAATGTTGACAGTGAAATAGATGTTCAAATCTACCTCATAAATTGTGACTAATTTATCTACGAATTGTCTTCTTGAGACACTGGCCTAGTAGCAAGGGTAGTAATTGGAAATCTATTTCAGCCATGTCCAGTTGCCCTACAGCCCCAGAATCTCACTTTATCATGTCCTGCCTGTTACAGGCTGTTGCCTTATTTGGTTAAATCCGGAGTTGATCCGGCTCGGTCAACAAAGAGGTCGTCATGGAGCAGTCAGTTCAAGTTAGGAAGCTGCGGTCAGGACAACTTCTGTATAAGTTTACACGGGATATTTGATATGTATTATACAACTATGTAAACTCCCCATCGCTCTTCGTTCACTATACAGAATATAAAGCTAATTCTGAGACACACATTTGTGAACAACCATCGTGACTAGTCCTTTTCACACTGCCTCCATGCAAGATGAACAGTTTCGCAGCACTTGACTCAGGCTTTCAATCTGACTAATAATTCGTCCAGTTTGCGCTCCCCTCTATCGATTAATGGCTCGTTGATGAGCTCTTCTTGGTACCTGTACAAGCAAAGGCATAACCGGCGCTCCGCGCATGCCATCGACCCGCAGCCTTAAGAGATTAAGAGACGCATATCGGCCTTCTGCAGGCAAAGATAATGGAATGACATCCATTGGATATGGGATACTCTTCGGATTTTTATGAAATCTAAGTTTAACATTAAGGGATTTGAGGATGAGGATGGACGGCGTGTTGTACTGTCGAGAGGTATAATTAAAGTTCTGTCATTCTGTTGTTTTGTCAAAGAGAAATAGTCAAATTTATTACTGACTCATGAGGAGCAGATTGGGGTTGTTGGTGTGATGGGCTATCACCAAAATAATAGGAACAAAGTAAGCTGGCCGTAATACATTCTATTATCTAACTATCTAGGTAACAGTATCTAATTAAGCTGAAGAGTATATATACATGCAACTCTAACCTCGGGGTAATTCTTATCCGTTGGATAGGAGATCATTAACATTTCTAAATCTACTTGTTTTCATCGGCGTTTCGTATCCGTCGGATCGGTGGTCACTCCTAATCCCGAAAGCATTCATCGGCGATTATTCATCTTCGGATTAGCGTAAATCCGTATTACCGAAAATATGCATCAGCGATTTATACGCAGTTTCATATGCGAGGCGCAGTCTGTAACATTACCGCTCTTCTATATAGACATATATATTTTATTTTTTTTTATTTTTTAATTCTATGTCTTTTTCCCGTTGACCCCGTTCGAGCTCCAACGTCCTCTCCAACATTATCGCCTTTTCCGTACTTAGATTCGAAAATATCCAAAGTTTCAGTCTCCTCCAGATTATCTCGCGGCTCCCAATTTGGTTCCTCGAATTGTTTCCACTTGACAAGAACTTGTCTCGTGGAAAATCGGCCTCGGCGCTTCTTTTCCGCACGTAGAATTCTTTCTACGACCTGCTCCTCCTCTCCTAAAGAATTCAATAGCGGCGGAGGTTGCATATCTCTTAGCTTTTGAGATGGCAGAGGATTTTGAGGATCTCTCTTCAGTAAGTCGACGTGAAATTTTGGCCAGATACCTGAAGGAACGTCTAATTCTACAACGTGCGGTGAAACGACTTTGATAACTCTATATTTAGCATTGAACCATGAAAGCTTTTTTGATTGTTGGGGTGTGCTTCTATTTCTCAAATTTAGCCAAACATGATCACCCACATTATATCGTTCTTGAGGTGATCTATTTTTATTAGCTGAAGATTCCATTCGCTGTTGAATTGAAGCCATTGCAGCTTGTGCATTTTCCTGGCCTTCTCTTAGTCTTTTAACGAAATCGTTGGTTTTTTTTGCTGGGTCTGAGGCTTTGATTTTCTGGGCTGGTACTTGATCTATTGGATCGGTATGATAACCATGTGTGAGAAAAAACGGGCTAAGACCATTTACTGTATCTTGATTATTCAAAGCTAACATCGCCATCGGGAGCATTGATGGCCACTCAAATTGCGCATAAGAAATAAATGCTCGTAAATATGCGAGGACTTCCTGATTCATTCTTTCTGTTCTTCCATCTGTCTGGGGAGGAAAAGCAGTTGAAAGACGTCGTTCAATTTTAACCAATTTACAGAGGTGAGACCAAAAATCTCCGACCCAGTTCGAGCCCCGGTCAGACGTTATAGATGAGGGGAAGCCGTGATAACGGTAATGGCATTGAATGAATATTTCTGCGCAGCTTTCGGCAGACATTGAAACCATAGCTTCGAGCGTGCAACTTTTCAGTAACCTATCGGTTATAACCATAAGGAACCGCTGTTCGCCTTTTAGTTTCGCTGGGAGATCTACCATGAAATCAATCGAAAACTCGGAGTGAAAACGATCCGGGATCGGAAGCGGTAAAAGGAGTCCTTTCTTTTTCTCCCTCCAAACATGGGATCGACCACAAACGTCACAATTTTTACAAAACATTCTTACCATTGAGGAAGCGCCTGCCCAGTAAAAATTTCTTGACAGAACTGCGTACGTACTATCCCTACCTGGGTGTCCAGTGACGTAAGAATCATGAGTTTTCTGGATCAAAGCCGTTTGTAGGAGTTCCCAATTTGGCACCCATACTCTGTTTCGAAATCGAAGAGCACCTCTTTCGTCAAAATCGCATTCTGAAATTGAAACTTTAAGGTTAAGACTTGATGGGAAACTTCGTTCCTCGATTTTAAGCGACTTATATATTGCTTGAAAATTGGTGTCTATGGTGCAACCTTTATCCCACAATAGCTGAAGTTCTACTTCGTGAAATATTTGGCACCTAGGGGGTATGGTACGTGAATTTTCGTTAAAAGATGAAATTGGGGTAGCTGAAACTGAAGTGTTTTGAGCCTCGACAGATTTCTCATTTGGATATGGTGATTCCAACCAAGAGTCGTTTATTAATTGCATTTCGCGGCTTGTCAATCGTTCGTCATCGGCGTTGCCTGGCATATCTTGTTCCCTTCTTGATAACGCATCTGGTCGCGCTGAGTCTTTACCAGCTCTAAATCTTAGCTGAAAATTAAATCGAGAAAGAGTATTACTCCATCTAACTTGTCGCTCAGATAGCTTTTTAGTTGTCATGAAATATTTTAAGTTTTTATGGTCTGATAATACCAGGAAAGGATCTTTTAGCCCCATGAGCTCTCTTGTCCATTCTTCTAGGGCCGAAACTACAGCAAGTAATTGTTTTCATGAATTTCATAGTTGCATTCTGCCGGAGTAAGCTTCCTTGAGAAGTAGGCTATCGGTCGTAAAATTTTGGCTTGGTCAAATTGAGATAGACAGGCACCCATCACATACCCAGAAAAATCAGCTTCAATCACTGTTCTATTGTCAGGATCATAAAATGCTAACACGGGAGCTGTGATGAATCGTTCTTTGAGAAGTTCGAACGCTTCTTGGTGCTCTTTGAGCCAAAGAAAAGCCCGATCCTTTTTTGTTAGATCTGTTAAAGGTTGCGAAATTTCGCTAAAATTTGGGATAAATTGCCTGTAAAAATTTGCGAAACCAAGGAAGCTTCGTACTCCTTTAACATTAGTTGGGACATTCCAGGATTTCACCGCTTCAAAATTTTGAGGATTGACTTTGATGCCCTCACCAAGACTGATAATAAGTCCTAGATATTTAGTCCTCTTAACAGCGAACTCACACATTTTTGGATTTAATTTCAAGCCTGCTTTACTGAGGCAATGAAATACCTTCTCCGCTTTTTGCCAGTGATCGTTGATATATCCATCTGTTTAAATGAGGATATCATCTAAGTACGCAGTACTAAAGTTATCCAGATAACTACCTAAAGATTCATTATTATATCTTTGAAAAGCAGCTGGAGCTCCCTGGAGACCAAAAGGTGTGACGAGCCACTCGAAAGAGCCAAACCTCGTGCGAAAAGCCGTCTTTTCCTCGTTCCCTTCTCTGACCCTGAGCTTATGGAATGCAGCTCGGACATCGACTTTGGTGATCCATGTTGATTTAGAAATAGCTCTTAGAGTTTCTGTGATTAATGTGAGGGGGTAACGATCTTTTTCTGTGATTGCATTGAGGGCTCGGTAATCCACGCAAAACCTCAAGCCGTCCCCCAGGCTTCTTTACAAAAAGCACGGGTGCTCCACCTGGCGAGCTACTTGCCCTTATCCATCCTTTTTCTAAATGGTCCGTCAAAGTTTTCCTTAGTACTAATAACTCGTCTCTAGACATACCATAGAGCGGCCCCCATGGTATCGGCTTTTGCCTACCTTTATCATCTTTTTCCAAATTTATTTTCATATCTGATGCTCGATGTGGAGGGAGTGTACTCTCTTGATCTTCAATAAAAATATGTAACCAGTGTTTAATATGGTCTGGGAGTTGGGCTTTAATCGAACTTGGCGTACCGGTCATTTTTATTTCCAGAGCCTTATTAATATCTTCCATAGATATAGCGAAAATTCGCGATCCAGGCTTTCTCTTAGCTAGCTTGATCAACGAAATAAAAGTTGAGCCTAAGACCTTAACGGCAGTGGCAATGTGATGTATGCTTGTTTTGAAACTAGGAGAATCGTTACTGCGGTACCAGCCCTGCTCTCTAACAACCAAACTGTCAGCTTTTGTCCCAAATCTTATTTCTCTTTTTTTTGCTAGATAGACAACATCATTTTGCTCCATCTATGGCTTTCCAAGTATAAGCTGATAAGCTAGATCTCGGATTATGTATCCGTAGACTCTTTCCCTTCTTCCATCAATGTCTATGTCAGCAAAGGTTATCTCGTTTATAGTTCTTTCTTTTTCATCTTTCTCGGCTAATTGAAGACTTTTTTCTGGAATTTTCATGCGCGGGAGGTTGTTTTTTTTCACAAGATGTTGAAATTTGAGCCTGAAAGTTTCAAATATGGAACATCAAGATCGGATAAGTCATTTACATCTTGTTTGAACATTATGGTAATTATAGGGATGGTTGTCCTATGTCTGCGACGTTGGGTGTTCTGACTAGGTACTGAAGTTTCATGTATAGAATGAGTGGGCTTCTTGTTTTGTCTGTGATTATTATTGGAACGAATTCGAGATTTGTATACTCATATATTGTACATCCTTTAGATACTAAAGAAGATGAAGTCAAAATATTAAGTTAAAATATTAGCACTGTCGAAGACCCGAAAGTTGTTGTGACGAACATTCCACGAGAAGTCCTTGCCTCCAGGAATTATATCCGCATCCTTATTAATCAACACAAGATCTTTTGAAAATGCTGCAAAACAAAGGCAGCCTGTGTCAATTAAGGCATGAACATAAAAGCTAGAATTTAACTGGCAATCAATTAAAAATGGTGAGCTATTCATATCGCCTAGAACTGCTTTAACATCACTGGTGAAAATTTCCCCCTTCCTCTGAACCCGGCGTTGTTCAGAGGTTAATCTTCCCCCGACAGATCCTTCTCTGACTCCTCTGCCTCCGTATCGATATCCCGTCCTTTCCTCTCGGAGTCTTTATTTCGTGAGCTGTTGAGACTAGCAATTACCTTCGGCTTTGTAGCTGGTCGATAGTGAGGGCAATTTCAAGATTTATGTCCCGTTTTCCGACACCTAATGCACTTACCTTCATTGGATAGCCTTTCAAAGTCGTCTAATGATCGCCACTTAGCTCTGGGTCTCTTGTCAGCAGTATTATTTGGTCCTAAATTTAGGGCCATACTAGGTGTTTTAAGAACTTGTAGGGCATTAACTTCACCCATTTTCGTATCTTCATCTGCATCAAGACTCGGCTATTGACTGGATGGTAGCGCTGGAGATGCGACTTGAGGGTTAGATCCGTTGTGGGCTACATACCATGTCTTGCTCCCTGAAAAGCCGCGGGGTCGATACGGGGGTGAGTTCTCAAGACGACCAGAAATTCTTTTGACTTTAGACACCCACTTGGCATAGTCATCTTCTGGCAAATTTTTGTTCATCAAAAGCTGACAAAGAGGGGCGTTAATGGCAATCTCGAGATGCATTATCTTGAATTCATCCGTCCAACCTGTTCTTCCACATTGTAAGATCTTAAATTCATATTCCTGTAGGTAGTCTACAAAGTATTGAGTGGGACCCATTCGCATCCGACCGAGTTGGTCAACTGCTGTTTGGCGGGCTAACTTGTTCTCAAACTTTTCCTTCAGGAGGTTGAGAAAATTATTCCAATCATACTTACCATCTATACCCCCAATTTCAAGCCAGTTTTGAATCCTTGGCTGTTTGTCTGATGGAACAGATCGAAAGATATCAAAACATACAGCTCTGTCAGAACCGAGTACGGCGCGATCCTGTTCGATTTTAATTCTTAAGAGGAATAAGTGGGCATTGAATGATGTAGTCGATCCATCTCATACTGGCCATTGACTCGGTTGCTTTGTTGGAGTTAGGTGAAAGGGTTGCATGGGTTGGGTTCGGTGAAATTGGTGAGGCTGTTGAAATGTTTAAGGCGGGCAAGGTTGCTGAGGTAATTGAGATTGCTGAGGTATTTGGTTTGCGATCTCGGCCATTATTATCTCCCAGATGGCTTGATATTGAGATGGTGTAATGTTGGGAATGTTTGTAAACCAAGGTTGTGGTTGTTGACTGGGTTGCTCTGGAAGCACTTGGGGCGCATCCTGTTGCTCCACGGGCGGAAATATGTGATCTGACATATTCTGGTCAGACATTGTTTGGTCTTCCTGCGAATCACAAGTTTCGTAGTCACTTGAGCTTTTCTCCGAATTGAGAGCTGCAGATTTATACTTCTCTATTGAGTCGTATGTTGAACCTGCGACTCGAAATATGTTACCGTTGGTTGAATCGCTGTCCGACTCAGGGACTTGATATATACGCGACAGTGAATCTGTAATGTTCTCCTTGGTTGGCAAGAAGGGGAAAAAAGAAGAGTTAGAAAATATGTGATGGGCTATCACCAAAACAATAGAAACAAAGTAAACTGGCCGTAATACATTCTATTATCTAACTATGTTGTGCTGGCTCGGCTGAGGTGCTGGTATCAGTAATAATAATTGTGCTTGGATGAGATGGAAGTACATGGAACCTCATCGAAGTCAGCAGAAGCATCGACTCTGTTCTATGGAGAACACAAGTAGATGCTAGAAGATTCCAGAGGTCATAATCAGGAGTAATGGGACGGTGTGCAACTATAATCTTAATGTATATAAGACATATCTTTCTCTCATCATATCATTAGGCAGATTATCAGATCATTCATTATAATACGCATACAGTATTCATTCTATATCTATTCCCATCATCAGTATACACCATCCTCTGTGTATACAGCCATCATCAGTATACACCATCCTCTGTGTATACTGCAACAGATTCAGTAGCCAACATCCTGTCCTCCGTAAGCTCATAACTATAACAAACTATCTAGGAAACAGTATCTAATTAGGCTGAAGAGTATATATACATGCAGCTCTAACCTCGGGGTGATTCTTATCCGTCGGATAGGAGATCATTAACACTTCTAAATCTACGTGTTCTCATAGACGTTTCGTATCCGTCGGATCGGCGGTCACTCCTAATCCCGAAAGTATTCATCGGCGATTTGCATAGATATCACGCAACTGCCACTGCTAGCCGACGGGTTCTACTGTATACAGTCCAACCCCATACTGCCATTTCTGTTGCATACAAAAAGAGATGGAAATTGTTATCAAAAGTCCGGCTCCTTCGACGGATAGAAGTCTCCCACCTACTACCCATCCTGTTCCTTCTTACTTGCCCTCCCCCCCAATACTACGCCACCATCACCTCCACACTCAGTGCCACCGAACAATCCGGCGGCCGATAGGCGCATCCTTCAGCCTGTTCCACCCTCCAAGCGGGCGCCAACCAATACGCTCCCTTGAAGCAAAAGCGTTGCGTCCGAAACTATAAACTCGTATCTCCCACGCGAGCTTGCAACAATTGTTGAGGAAAGACAACGTCACGAATGTGCCTGGCATGTGCGCATGATGATATGCTCGAGTGTTATAAGCAATATTAACAGTCTTCTTGCCAATTTCAACGAAGGAATCGAGAAAGAGGAAGGAATAGCGTTTCAAACGTACTTCCGTCAAGCAATCTCGCTCTTCGCAGCTTCTGAAGCAGCTCCAACTCCCCCTCCCGTTCCCACACATTCTCGCCCATCAAAAGGCAGCAAAGTAAACAAAAAATTTTTTTTGAACAAATCAGCCGTAGTCGCAGTGCCACAAGTCGCATTGGCTCCAGTTCGAGCTGGAAAGCAGACGCAAACCAGCGTACCCAACATACCCAGTAAGCCTGTTGACACTGAAAACTCTTGGGCTACTGTTCGTAATGGACACAAGAAGGTAATAGCTGCTACGGCCGAAACATCAAGTGCTGGAAAAAATAAACCGAATGAACAACAAAATTTATTAACACCTAAGAAATTTTCTCACCAGTCATTTCGATCAAACTTGAGTGGAATATATGGCAAAAGACAACATGTTCCAACAAAATTTGAAGATAAAAGGCTTTTTCTCCGACTACCTTTGGAGCATGATTGGAGGAAATTATCACCCGCAGGGATTCGAGAGGTAGTTGTGAAGAAAATGGCTATCTTACCTGCACATATTGGGCTGATCAAGCCAATTCGCTCAGGATTTGCCCTGAGTCCTAGCAATCCCAATGCCCGCGAAGTATTGCTGCAAGCTGCAAATGGGCTCTTTTTGACAGGTGCCAAACTCGTTCCTGCTGAAAATTTAGTGCCTTTCCTCATCCCGACAGTCCCTGCTTTTTTTTACACCGATAAGGGGCGTGTTGTGGTAACTCACGAGATGCTGTCAGACGAAATTGAACGCGTCTCTTCAATACGCCCAACCGTAGTAAAACTGTTTGGCAGCGTCAATCATGACGCCCCGCATAGAACATGGCTAGGACTGTTCTTAAAAGCACCTCCACCAGGTTTTTGTGTGTTTGATGAGTCTGGCCTGGCAAAAGTTTTCAAAAAACAAGATCCCATATACTTTGTTACGGGCTGAGCCCTGAGTAGAAGGCTCGTCGCAGGGACCAGCCGAGTGGCTAGTAGACAAGGCTCCCGGAGACATAGAGCCCCACGTAACCTCCGAAGTAAGGCCGACGGCTGTCGGCCCGGAATGGGTCTCGAAGGGAGAAGACTTCGGAAGAGGGTCCCGGTGATTGTCCACAATAAGGATGATAATGGGGACCAAGAGGAAGGGCTTCACAGGGCGAGACTAACGGAGAGAGGGACACCGGACTGGGAGGAAGTAAGGAAGCTGATGACCGGGGCTTGGGTCTCTGCGATCCCAGGAAAAGACAGTCTATAAGTAGCATGCCTCCCTACGTAGGAAAGGTCTCCAAGTTAGTTTATTTCTAAAATTCCTTACGACATTGTTTATTCAAGCTATTGATTTCTCTAGTCTATTACAGACTTTTGCTAAAGATGCAATGGCCACCACTCAACAAGGAATTGTTCTAGAGCACCTTCTTGCGGAAACTGTTGCTAGACAATGCACACACAAGATGCATGTCAAGCTCTCACACGATGTCGGAACTGCGGAGGTCCACACCGCTCTGACAGTCATAGATGCTTAGCTTGGCCAACTCGCAGCGGCCCTCCAACTAAGGAACAGCTAAAAACCTTTCGTCAGGCTGGAGATCGCGAATATCAGGCAGTGGTTCGAGCTAAAGCTGCTGAAGCGAGGGCGTCAACTGCAGAGGAAGCAGCAAACGCTGTAAATTGTAGTCAAAATCATGAGACCACGAATAATGAAACCCCAGAGCCACCCGCCGATGTGTCGACGGAGGACTCTATACAGTTATGAAGGGCTCACCTCAGAGCCACTCGTTGCCTCCTTTCAGGTTTATGTCAATTAATGTGGGAAGAGGGAGCGCCGCGCACAATATTGCGCTTTCGCGAGCCTGCGAATTACAGTTAGATGTTTTGCTAGTTCAAGAACCTTGGTGGACTGGATGCACCAAATCACATCCTTACTTCAATTGTCACATGCCCTATGGAGGCGTCGACGTCCGACCACGTGCTGTCACCTACACAAGGAAGGATGCCAAAAATATCCAGGTAGTTCAGAAATCCCCTTCCTCAAGGCCTACAGAAGACTACTGTTGGGTTAAAGTGAATGGAATTACATTTCTAAACGTCTATAAAGAACCTCATAACTCTTCAGCCGTGGAACCGTTGTTGGAGTGGAACCCCCCTTCTCAGACAATTGCTGCTGGAGACTTTAACTCCGTTTACTGGGCTTAGCAACCCAGCGCTAGAAGCTCCTAAGGCCAAGGAGAAGAAATAGAAGGATGGGCAGACAAACATCGGCTATCGTGTCTAATTCTAGGTGAACCGACACATCGTGCCGGGAACACTTTGGACCTTGTATGGTCAAACATCAGCGGTTGTCACGTTGGTGGGTGGATATTGTGACTTTCAGATACCCGTGCTGTTGGGAATGTTATGGGAGATAGAGGAGTAGAGAATAAAGAAAGTGACAAGGCAAAGTGAGAAGAAATGAATGTGGACTGAGGTAAGTGGTATCTAAGGTGGTAGACTTCTAAGGTGGTTGATTTCTAAGGTAGTGATAGGATGATAGAAAAGACAAAGCGTGAAGAGAGAAGAAGGGAAGGCTACAACTCCTTATGTACAGTAGAATCCAAATTCCTAGAACCATCATCCTGAAGATTTGCCATAAATTATTCAACCCAAGCAAGTTGAAAATAACGAAACGAAAATAGAATATCTAAATAAAGCTTGTTGCGAAGATTACTATTAATGCGTCGGTCCTAAAATAGATCGGCATAACAGATCTTCAGGGTCCAGCAAGGAGATATTCAATTTGAAAGTACCGGGGCCTGACAAGTTCTGACAGCGGTGCTTCTGCATGGTTAGACCGAGATGAGTGTATGACAAGTGACCATTTTCCAATTTCTGGAATTGTACCCTGCTACACTCGAGCTACCAATAAACCGAAAGGTCCACTCAGAGTTTCAAAAGATAAGGTTCCTCTGTTTGTACATCTAGTTTCTCAATGGATCCCCAATGTTCAGGAATTAACAGCGACAGAAGAGATCGAACAATTCGCCTAGGATCTGTGCAGAGCTCTAACCGATGATCTGAAAGCAGCTGGTAAAGCTTCCAGTGGGGGATCAGGCAGGTTAGCTCCTTGGTGGACCCCAGAATGCAAGGCTGCCCGCCTCCAATATCGAGTAGCCTCCACGGAGGCTGACCGCCTCCAATATCGAGCAGCTTCCACGGAGGCTGACCGCAATCAATATGCAAGGGCCTATAGGAACACTATTGCTGGGGCAAAAAGAGAATATTGGAAGAGGCGCATAGAAGAAATGAAATCTCTGCCAGATATTTACAGGCTCATGCAATGGACCAATCCACGGCATACTAAAATTCCTCCACCTCTGCTTTTTAACGGGCGCCTTGTCTCAGAACAAGCGGAGCGTGCGGAAATTTTACGAGATAGCCTTTTGGCGCGGTTTGAAGCATCTGATGCTCTCCCCGACCCCACAATAACTACAGATAGCAGGATCCCATGGACGATGGAGCTCAAAGACATAGAAGTACGAAATTGCACCATAGGCAGCGGCAATACATCCCCTGGACCAGATGGAATTTCGGTGGATCTGCTCACTGCCTGCTGGAAGACTATCGGCCCAATTGTTTTCCACCTGTTTCGCGCCTGTCTTAGGCTAGGTTATCATCCTTTGTGCTTTAAGTTAGCAGAAGTCGTTTTCATTCCAAAAGTGGGTCGAGATCCATCCCCTGTGAAAGGGTGGAGACAGAAATACTTAAAGGTTCGGAGCTGTGGGAGGCTGCAAGTTCTCTATTATGTTCTCTTCTACTGTTCCTAAATACAGGATCGCGCTGCTACTAGTTCTAATTACATAACCAGCTTCCGAAACCCAGCACATCTCTAGTCCCGTAGCTGCAACTTGTCGTCCTCGACAATGCGCGAGTGAACTGAGTACTTTTATCCTTCTCCTTTCACTCTAAAGGTTTGTCCAATAAACAATGAGATTCCAGGATAGTTTCTGCCATAGAGAATAAAGACCGTCATATGACTCTTATAATAAACGACGCAATAAAAAGTCGAGTTCCAACGTTTTTAAGACCAGAGAAACATTTCAGTGACAACCAGGTTTAAATACCACGCAAAACTCCATTCTCCAAAATCCGTTCAAAAACCATATTATGAGTCCCGTAGCCGCAATTAGTCGTCCGCGCTCCATTCTATATCTCCGGTCCCAACGGCTGCAGGTAGTTTATGCTTTGCCGTTCCTGCTCGGAGGTTCTGATAGAATGGTACTTTTCCTTCTCGACCAGTGACTAGATGACCCTCGCGAAGTTTGAATAACTTAAGGTGGTCTCCATAATAGGTTCTTGGGATAGGCTTCCCATTAACCTGTCTTAACAGATATGATTTTCTATGGGAGCCACCGTGGCCAGCCATAACAAAGGGACCTCGATACGCTGGATGAAGTTTCTTCTTCGCAGACTTCCCATCGTATAGCATCACGTAATCGCCGGGTTTGAAAGTGTGTTCCCGAACTCCTCTATCGTGTCGTTCCTTCTGAACTTGCTTTCGCCAGCTCGTCTTCGCGATGACCAAATCTCTCACAACTTCTCTATTCTGCACAAATAGATTTACTGCGCTCGCATGGTCGCCCTCGGAAATTTCTATGAAAGCAGCAATGTCGCTTTTTAGGGTATCAAAGGTGACACTTCGTTCAGGGAGGCGAAACTCTTGCTCCAATGCGGATATAGGTTGATACCCTCTCCGGATTTCAAACGGCGAGTAGCCCAAATAGCTGATCTGGCGTCGGTTCCCCTCAAAGACTGCTTCCTGTATTCTCCATGGCCAGCAATGCGGATCTCTGGTAATTAGCTTCATTGTTATCTGCAGGATATCATTGGCTTTCTCTACCATTCCAGTTGCTTTTTTAGCCGCTACCGGAGAGGAGATTGGTTCTGTACCATGAACTTTGAGAAACTTCGCTGTCCTTTTTCCAAAATGACCTCCTGTGTCCTGATATGTTGCTACTGGGGCTCCTTCCTGACTGATCAGCCATGTGAGGCAGCGAATCGTCTTGTCTTGGCTATCAGTGATAGTTGGAAATGCTTATACGAACTGGTCAAAATAGTCCACCACTAAAAGTATGCGCGTGAAGTTTACAAATCCGTAATCGTTCGGAGGTTGAGGGACGAGTGGGTTAGGTTCCTGGTCCATTACTTGAATTTTCGATTTGTGAAGTTGAGGCCACATACACTTCAATGCCTCGTCCATTGTGACAGCTGTTTTCGGAAATGGCCCGATATAGTCCATTCCCCAAAGAACGTTTGGTTCGTCGATGATTGTTGGTGACTGAGTTTGTGTTCTCTGCGCATTCCCATGCTGAGCGCACTTCATACATCCAAGAATATAATTCCTGACATCGTTCGCCATATTTGGCCAGTAGTACATTCGCAGCTTCTTCATAGTTATTGCGTGTTTCCAATGACCTTCCTTATCGTGGGCGTGTCGAATCACTTCCGAGACTTCTTGAAGTGTTACACACTTCCTCCGCACCCCTCTCATCTGAAAAAACAGATCGTCCCCGATCACCTCGAAATTCTTGCAACGTCGCTTTAATCTGGCAACCTGTACTCGGTCGAAGTCCGACGGATAGGATGCCTTTCTTAATGCAACCCAGATATCTCGATACCATTTGGAATCTTGATATTTTGAATAACCTTCCTCCTCTTCCATTCTTGCAGCAAGAGCATCCAGTTGTTCTTCGAATCTATCTCTATGCGGACGATTGGCTGAAAATTCAATAGATTTAGATTCAAGGTAGGATGCGTCACTTTCCCGGATTTTTTGCAATCGTAGAAGTTCTGCATACCCTCCCTTTCCATCTTTCCAAACCCACTTTGGCTTACCATCCTGATCGTCCACCACATCACCTAGTGAGTCTAAAAGGTCATCTTTTGCACATTCAGGATCCGGGAATATTGTGCGTGAGAGTGCATCTGCGACCTTATTCTTAGAACCCTCGATGTATCTGATCTCGATGTTTAAAGCTCCAAGTTCTAACGCCCATCGACTGTAGATTCCATAAACCAGAGGAGTTTCAAGGAAGAAAGTCAATGGTTTATGGTCCGTCCAAATTATTGAGGGGGAATCAGTCATCAGCATGTAATAGTACTTACGTGCGAACGACACCATTCCAAACAATTCTCGTTTATATGTCCCATAATTCCTCTCTGCCTTGTTGAGTAAGAATGAGTCATACAGCAGTGGATATTCCACTTTTCGGCCGCTAATCTCGTTCTTTTTCAGCTGCATTTGGGTAATATGGCATCCGGCTGCGAATGCACTCACATCCGTGTAAAGATGAATTGGCGAATAAGGGACCAATCCGTGTGTCTCTACCACATCAGAGCATGTCTGTCGAAGGAGTTCAAACGATAATTGTTCCGTTGACCCCCATTGGAAGTCAACGTTTCCAGTAAGCCGCGTTAGTGGTCTTGATATCGCTGCAAAGTCTTTTACCCATCGCCGAGTCATTTGGATAACGCCTAGAAATTTCCGCAGATCTGATTTTCCCCCAATCGGTGGAGGGAACATCCGAATTCTATCCGCTCTGCCCTGAGTTGTTTCCATGATGCCATTAGTCTTGAAAGTAGCTCCTAGAGCTAATATTTGCGTCATAAACCGTCGAAGCTTCTTGAAAGATAATCGAATTCGTGCCCAGTCTACCCGAGGTAAGAAATGATCCTCCATCCAGTCTAACGCTTCTACTGGAGATTTGAAACCACTAAAGATGTCCTCCATATAGTTACGACAAGAAGCTGTATCTCCTTCGCGGAAAGGATGTAAGAGCGATGGAAATTCTCCAGTAAACCCTGGTGTTTGATGTTCTGGCGGTAAAGGTGGGATGTAGCCCAAAAAGATGAGCATAAACTCGTTCATGGCGTAACCGGCTGACTTGGTACTCTGAGGCATACGAGTCAGTTGCACCTGTCCAAGAGTACTAACATAAAAGGCGTAAATATGTCGATCCTTCGGATGTAAGACAATACTCCAGTAAGCTTTCTTGATGTCGAATTGTAAGAAACATTGATGCCCCGGAAATGCCAAATAGTCGTGGATCTCCGCCATCAATTCCATAAAGGAACCTGGCATATCCTTTTTAATGTAGCTATAGTCGAAGGTAATCCTCATTTCTGCCATCGGATCTTTGCGCTTTTCTGGATCCTTTTCTTTTGGTACTATCACCGCGACAGCATTCCAATCTGAGAAGACGTGATTTGCCAAAACTGGACGTTCGTACATTCCACACAACATTCCTTCTTGGATTGTCTTGACGAGCCAATATTCTTGCTGAGGCGTATGTCGGCGTTTAGAAAAATCTTTCGAAGGTGGACAATTTGGTTGGAGACGGCAGCGATGGACGTAGAGGTCTGTTGCAGGCATTTCCTTCAGTTCTACAGCGTTGAGATCTCGATAGGTATACATAAGGCACATTAGACGTGGTCGTAGTTCCAATGTGAGCAGCGGACCAATATGGATCCCAGATTCTGCGAACCACTGTTCAATAACACTGTCCGGCACCGTCGATAAAGTCCGTCTGACAGGTCTTCGCAATGGATATCCATCAGGGCCTCTAGGCGTATTCGGAGTTCCGTCTTCTGGAGGGTTTTCATGAGAAGTTGCAAAACAGTTAATCGACTGGGTCTCCGGAACTCTATTCACGCCGTGTGGTTGCGTCTTTCGAATCCCTCCCTTTATCCTTCCTGTTCCCTTCTTTCCTACAACACCCTTCCTTTCGCCTTCCATTCCGCCGTTAGAATTCCCGTAAACAACCCTTTGCTCTCTTTCGTCTGTACACTCCTTCAACCTATCACCAATCTCAACCCTCTCTACACCAATCTCAATCCTCTCTCCACCAACTACACCTTCCTCCTCGCCTTTGATACTCATTGTATCCGTCTTGCCTCCGACCTCCAATCCGCTCCCATCATTTAAACCACATTCCTTCCTCGTCACATTGATCGCGCCTACTCTACGGTGAACCGCAGAGTGTGGCATTTTTACGTCATGCCGATGACGCTTCAGTTTCCCGAACTTTCTGAATTAGTTTCACTGTCAGAATCAGTGTCATAGCGATCCGTTATATCTTCGGTAGAATCGGTTTCATCTTCTCCTGTGCTCTCTGAGCTGGTTAAGTCGTAAACGCCCTCTGACGAAGCTAGTTCGATCGCAATAGGTGGGCTGACAGCCTTATTTCTGAGAGTTAGATTTTCAACGGCTTTTTCGATGCCACTCAATGAGTTTTCTTTCTGTGGGACCAGGAGTAGCTTCTGGTCGGCGTCTTGGTCCAACTTAGGCCCTTGAATGAAAACCTGAGATTCTCCAATCTTTTGGTCTCCTATCAGCATAAATGACTCTCGAATGCCAAAAAATGCATTAACCGACCACAGCCATGGGAGGCCAAGCAAGACATGCTTGTCCTTTGACTTAATGTTCCGGTCAGGTCGCACAAACAATTCAACCAATCTTGAAATCCCCATTACGCTAATCTTTGCTTTAACATAGAAGTTCATGCCAGTTGAGTTACCATCTGCAGTATTCATATGAACTCCTGCTTTTCTTCCTGGTGGTGCGAGCGGGAATTTTTCAAGTCTGAGATAGTCAACCAAATAGGGCGAGATTATATTGATATCGGATCCTTGGTCTGCTTGACAGATATGTTTTGGAAGCTCTAAAGCGACCAATTGACCGTTCACCTTAATATCCATGACTCCCGGAACCCGAAACGGTTTTTTCGATGACAATATACCATCTAACACTGGGTACTCCATCGCTGATGCGACTCGATTGAGCATGCAGTTAAAGTCGACGAGTGCCGTTTCTATGAGTATATCCAACTCATCTTCTGTTTCCACTGTAGCCTGGTAGCGCTTCTTCTTGGATGGCTGTTTTTTCGTGTTGACCCTGGTTGACATTTTCTTCACGTTCTTCGCAAAGTTGGGCGAACATTGTAGCAGGTCCAGCAGGCTAATTTCCATTCGGAAAAGTCTTGCCCACTGGGTGTAGTCCAAAGGTCCACAACCCTTTCTACCCGCTATCTCTTTCAACGCATTCAAGTTCTTCTTCACTACCTTTACTACGCGATTGTTAGTAACTTCTTTCCCAGGGAGTTGTGATTCCCTTGGCAATTAAGTAACAGCTGGAGTGTGTGAAGTTTCAGGAGCTTTGTCGTTGGTCGGCATATTTGGGGCTACATCATTAGTAGTGCTTCTCTTCGGCACAGTCTTATCTTCGCTATGAAGTACCTTCGTAGCTGGAGGAACAATCGGTGCTTTTTCTTTACGTTTGCGGTTGGCTTTCGGCACAGCTATATCGCGAACCTTTGCTGGGGTCTTCCGGCGCCGGCCATCCGATTCTGGTGTTGCATTCGCTTGCTGGTCTTCCGATGAACCAACACTATGAGTTACAGCCACCCTTTTTCTCCCTCCAAATCTTGTAACCCTAGCTACGTTTCGATCTGCATCTGAAGGTACGGCCTTCGCTCTCACGGGAAAAGATTCAAAATTCACCTCCTGGTCTGAGTCTGATATGCTCGACTGGCAACTCATTAGGAAATCTAGAGTTAACTCTGCTGACTTCGCATCGACTTTTCTAGGTTTCCTCTTCCGCTTTACTTGCACCGCATCTGCATCAACCTGATCACCTCTAACCTGTCTAAGGTCTTGCCACGTCATTTGTCGGGGGACGACGGGGACTTCGTTTGGGCCGGTTCCCGAGAAATGTTGATCTTGGCTGGGGATTGTTCGCTCGACAGTTTCTTCTTCGTTGACCTCGGTGGTACTCTCTGCACCACACCTGTCACTCCCGTATCCACAAGTTGAGTTAACCACATTTTTCTTTCCTAACCTCGCTTGTCGGCGAAGCTCCTTGTTCTGGGCTATCTCAGTCATGAATGAGCCAATGGTCCGGGTAGTCCTAGGTTCCCGTAGCTTTCGAATATGTGCCTGCTCCCAGTGAGACATCGGAGGATTCCTACAATCCTTCCCCAAATGTACACCGACTCCTTCGAATTGCCCACACTTATAGCAGCATGTCTCCCCATTGTACACTCGCTGACCGTTAATTAACGGATGGCGCGAAGTTCTTGGGTCCGGTAGCTGTTTGTCTTTGTTGGTTTGTTCCGGTACAGGATCACGGTTTACAAATGGCACTAGTGCTTGACTGCTTTGAGGCGGGAATCTGTGATCACGGGTTACTGGCGGGGCTGGTAGCGTCGACGGAGCGGACCAAGAATTCGCAGAATTTTGGGGCCTTGGGATTGACTGCTTTGGCTTCCCGAGAGAGACACGATAGGCGTCGTATTCTTGTTGAGGGAGTACGCCTTGCTCCATTTTCTCGAAGATCTTCAGATGCCGAGACTTGGTTGTTTCTCTCTCTGCTTCCTCCTTCGCCTCCAAGAATTTGCTGGTTACCTGGACGACCTGGGACGCTGCGGACAGTGTATCACAAAAATACCAGTCGCGGCTGCGGCAAACCTCGTCTCTCAGATTCTTGTCATATAAGCCTTGACCAAAAGCCTTTATTACTTTTTTCAAAATGTAGTTCTCCGCTGTACTTTTCTTTGTGCCATCTGTAACGTCAAACGCCAGGAGGATGTCCAATGTTCTAAGAGAATATGCGGAAAGTTTTTCGTCCTGTCCTTGTCTTAAATTCTCAACAAGTTCTTCAGGAGTCACTCTCTTGAGTTCGGCAATATCAGGAAAATGTTTTAACAAGTGAAGTTCGATGTACTTTACGTCGTCCATTGACACCAACTTTGACGGGTCTCTTGCGTCTCTCATCAATTGATGGCATCTTCCATCCCGTTCTAGCACATCCAGTGCCGCGCCTTTGCTCTTCCTATCTATCGCCTTTATAAACTATGCCGGAGTCCATTCAACGCCAGACTCATCGAATACGTCTTGTAACAAACGGAAGAATCGACCTGTGCGTGTGCCATCATATGACTCCACAGAATTGATGTTAACTGTATGTACTTTTGGAGGCATGTTGTGAGATTAGTCGGATATCTGCTCGAGTGGTTGGGATTCAGGATGGTAAGGCGTTATCGGTTGCATAGGCAGTTCGCGTATCCTAGAATTGAACTCAATTGATTCCGCAGACATATAAAAATCCGAGGATGAATCTGATGATGGATCTGATGATGGATCTGATGATGGATCTGATGACCTATCAAGGCTGGAAATCCTCTGTAGGCGTCTTTGTCGATGGTTTGCCACGGTGTGTCCAGGTAGAAAGAGAAATAGAAGAAAAAAAAAAAATTAGGTCAATTCTGAAATTTCGTGCCGTTTGTCTCAAACGGTAGTCCCAATTTCTGATCGAGAATTCCTTGTGTTGGATTTAGGCGAGATCGGAACATCTCCCGGGTCACTTGCTTGGAACGCCTCCCGAGTTAGTTACCCGGATCAATATCCGCACCGTCCGCTCAACATAAAAGCGACGTCATTCACTACGGCTAACTACCCGGTCCTTCCAGCCGCTAACGTCCAGGCTTGGACCAATCGGATTATCACTGAGCCGATTATTTTACCTATATAACAATAATTAACAAATATTATTGTTAACCATTAGTGATCATTCCGGCATTCATCCGGAATCCTTCGAGATTTCTTTAAGCACGCGTCTACAGTCCTACGGGTAATCTTTTGATATTCATCCGGTTGGAGGTTGAGACTTTGGGGGTTATAGATGCGAAGCTGAATGTTGAGAATTGGCACTTGTAGATATGTATATATATATATATATATACTGGTATCTTGTTGATAAATAAATTACTTCTTTAGATTTGATATGCTTAATGAAATATATTTTTCCTAACTTCAACACCTTGAAATAACTGTCTAAGGAGAGATCAAAGCAGTGCAAAGATCTGTTCCTAATGTTCCAAGATATGCTATGTCAATGAGGCGGTTTCGTAGGAGACGGGATTCTGCACCAAGGAGGGAAGTTACTATGTCTCGTTCTTTAGGAGGAGAAAGATAGTGTTTCCACGAGTCAAATGATTCAAATGACTGCTCAATGGTGTACTGAAGATTGCTCCGGGAATTTGGCCTCAAGCGGTCGATGTTTTTCTTTGAAAACTTTGATCTAAAGCGCGTTGGAATATTGACGTTATTCGACTTTGAAGGTTGCAGCCTGTGTACACTACCACTCCAGAAGTTCCCTGCGTAGGTCACCAGAAATACTTTAAGGTTCGGAGCTGTGGGAGGCTGCAAGTTCTCTATTATGTTCTCTTCTACTGTTCCTAAATATAGGATCGCGCTGCTACTAGTTCTAATTACATAACTAGCTTCCAATACCCAGCACATCTCTGAGACCCATCGCTCTCTTATCGTGCCTTGGGAAAGGATTGGAAAGGGTTATTGCAAAACGCATGTCGACTCTAGCTATAACGGCTGGCGTTGTTGCGCATCAACAATTTGGAGCTCTACCTAAACGCTCAGCATCCGATTTAGTCTCTTGTGTCGTGCACGACATTGAAGAAGCTCGTACTCTGTCAAGTTTCTAGCCTGCACGTGATAATTACAGTAAGAATCGCCGGGAAAAAGGGCGATTGTGGGGCTTAGAGGGAAGTGATGACTAAGGAGTGGTTGGTGACTAGGTGGTGGTTGATGACTAAGTGGTGAGTGGTGACTAAGCAGTGGTTGATGACTAAGAGGTGGGTGGTGGCTTAGGAGTGGGTGGTAGAAGTGGGTGGTGACTAAGTGGTGGGTAGGGTAAAGGTAATAATTGAGACAAAGAACTAAACGTGCCCCGCCAATCCCGATGGGAGACATGTACTATATACATAAAGCTTTGCGAAAAAGGAACAAACGCGCTAACAAAGATTTCGATTAACAATACCTCAGGCATCTATAACCTTGAATCCTTACATACTCAAAAATGGACTTCAACACTTGTAACCCTTGATGTACAAGGCGCCTTCGACGCGGTCCTCCACAATAGACTATTAGCATGAATGCAGAAACAATGTTGGCCAGAACCGATTCTTTGGTGGACGGCCCCCTTTTTACAAGATCGAAAGGTTCAAGTTCGCTACCTAGGAGGGGTAACGCACCCTAAGAAGCTAGTCTGCGGTGTTCCCCAAGGATCTCCGATCTCTCCACTTCTTTTTCTTCTGTACATTGCTAAACCTATGCGTAGCGGGAACTCCAGCGCTAGGTTCAGTTACGCAGATGATATCGGCATCCTTGGATTTAGGTGTACAGCTGCTGAATCCGCAGCTATGGCTCAGCGTGAAATAGTTAACTTACTAGAATAGGCTAGTAACAATGCCGTTTCATTCGATACCGGGAAATCGGAAGTGATCTAGTTCCCAGGGCGGCGAGGAGAAAATCTCACCGGAGTGAGTGTAAACAGTACCTGGATCAAACCGGCTGAGAAGATTTGCTGGCTTGGAGTGTACCTCGACTCACAACTCACATTCAAGTATCATGAAACCACATGGTGTGGGAAAGCACTTAAAGCTGCTCAACATATGCAAAAACTCAGCCCAGTATCACGCGAGGCAGTCCCTGAACCTCTGGTAGCAGTGGTTGATTCTTGCGCTGTCCCGGTGGCGACATTTGCTGCGGAAGTTTGGTGGCCCGGCTTGAAACGCCCAACAAAACGCGGAGATGTGACCCCTCCTACGGTTTATCTCTGCAACCTTATCGATAAAGCAGTTCGTGTAGCTTTAAGGGCTGCACTTCCAGTATGGAGAACGACTCCCAACGTAGTTCTTCATCGAGAAGGAGGAATTCCACCTGCAAACATACTCCTAGAAGGTAATCGCCTGCGACTCGACGCGCGAATAAACTCTCTAGACACTCATCATCCTCTTCGCAGTAGAGCAAGCATATGCCCTAATGTAGGCACGCTTAAGTACAAAAGAAGGGCCATACTTTCTAAACATCCAGAATCCCAGATGTCACGCTTGCAGAGGGCATTTTGACAGCTACCACCATCATCAGAAAGTGCTGAACCCTTACTTGCACATTTATATTCTCATCCGCAAGCAACAAAAGCATAGGGTATTATAAACCACGAGAATTGGATCCAAACAATTCCGTCTTCTGTCATCTGCGCCTACTCTGACGGCTCTTCAGAGGGACATGGAAGGTCTTCCTGGGGACTCGTCCTGCAACGCGGGAGAACAACTTTTCAGAAAGATCAAGGGATTCTACACGGGGGAGAAGTGTACAATGCAGAAATTATTGGGGCAACCATGGCACTCCGAGCTGCGTTCTCCGTTAGACGAAGCGGTGAGAAAATTTATGTTCTTCTGGACAATCAAGCTACAGTCCTGGCCCACCAGACTGGTAGGACGTCCTCTTGCCTTAGGCTAACTCGGATTTTTCACGACGTTTCCCAAAAAGCCAGTTCAGAAGTTAGATGGGTGCCAGGGCACTCTAAGATACCTGGGAATGAAGAGGCAGACTCGGCCGCACGAGCTGCACTTCAATCACTCCCCCCTTGCCATGTTGAACCAAACTTCATCACGCTAGTCTATGTTTGTCGCCTTATGCAACAGCGCCGTCAGCAGCTAATTGACGATTGGTGGTCCAAGGTATGTCTGGCTAGGTACAAAGATCTAGACCTACAGATGCGCCGTCGAAAGC
The DNA here is from genome assembly GCA_028751805.1 of Podosphaera xanthii. Taxonomy (NCBI): domain Eukaryota; kingdom Fungi; phylum Ascomycota; class Leotiomycetes; order Helotiales; family Erysiphaceae; genus Podosphaera; species Podosphaera xanthii. The sequence continues at coordinate 1,954,164 of JAPWIX010000022.1, forward strand.
CTCCAGAGCTCAAAATGCCGCAGCAGCTTCTGCAAAAGCTTATATCAGCAAGAACCGGGCACGGTGACTTCGCTGCATATCACCGCAGACTACATCATGAAAATGCAAATTTAGTATGCATCTGTGGACAAGAGACATCCCCTACTCACTTCGTACGTTTTCGAGAATACGCCAGCCTAACGCGTAGGTTTAGGAAAGGAAGGACAATAGGCGATCTCATTAACCAACTTCTCGGCCCAAAGTGTGTCAGAGAATTTACAGAATTTCCAAAACTTACAGGCTGTTTCGGCAACCTTTTCGCAAGCTCGTCCTCCGCTGGAAGCGGGTACAGCTTTTTATAAAAAGTCGTGGAAGGCAGCGACATCGTAGAAACAGAGTGTGTGAAACGCTGGGTTGACTCAGCAACTACCTATTTTTTTTTTTTGATGTTTTTTATTTTATCCTATTTTTATGTTAGGGTTCCTTTTTTTGGCCTTTTAGGTTGGAAACCTTGTTGAGGGAGGGAACCAGGGAGTTCTAGTTGACTCTGGTGTTTCGTAGGGTGTTTTTATGCGCGTGTACATATTCTAGAGAGGTGCGAACGAGTTGGGCATACCTTCAGGTACGATCCCCGCCGGCTCCATCTGTCCCGAATCAATTGGACAAAGGGCTCTGCCCGGGACTCAAACAAACAAACAAACAAACAAACAATTCCGTATCGATGAGAACTTACCCCAAGCCCTTCCAATCCCTTGATTCACACTTCATCTAACACTCACTTGATATCGTGCGGTACTCCCCGTTATAAAAAATGGCGTCGGGGCCGACAAAGGTGTCGCGTGTAGCGCGTCACAAAGCAACAATTGACAGAGCCCACAGGGTTATGAGAAACCGCCTGAAGACTAGGGGGATGACAGAAAACATGATCGACCAGAATAAGATGGAAATCGACATCCGTAAAAAGATCGAAGAATTTGAGAAAGGATCTCAGGACACAGAAATGCAAGATTGTGTCATTGACGCCTTTATACAAAAGGGTCTATCCGACTCAAAATGGGCTGCCTCCACCAAAGGAGATGAAGAAAAAGTCCCAGCAGATAAAAGTCTGGAGAAAGAAAAGACTTTAGCAGGCGAGAGGACTGCCAAAGTTGCTGGAACCTCGGAAAGAAGAATTGCTGTGCCTGCACCAAGGCGGCCAGTCATAAACGGGTCCTTACAAGTGTCACAGTCTAGACAGGAGCGCCTGCGCAGCTAAGTGTGTAGAGGTAGTAAATATTCAATTCTATAAGGAAGTAAACTATATCGCTACTCAACAAGTCTATATACAACCCTCACTGCAGTCTAATGACTCGCCCCAACCCTGATATCAATAAAGGTTCCTGAAAATCCTCGTGTATCAGAAGGTGCCTGTGATAGCAAGCCTACGTATATCAAGGGTACTTCTCGTTTCAGCTAGTCGCCATCTCATAGCTGATCATGCCTTGTGCACCGTGCCCCATTTACCTTGCCCCACGCACATTGCCCCATGCGCCATGTCCTTATCCCTGTAAGGTCTATGCACGCCTATGCGCCACATAGGCTACAGGAACAATTCAGCTCACCAGCTGTTACAATTCTCCTCCCCCTCCTCCTGGTGAACGATTTACTTGGCGTCTTAATCTTCGCTGCTGAAGTATTTGGGGTTCTGCCGGTCCCACAAAGCCGCCAGTTTTGCTGATTTCTGGGCCGTTAGAAGACCGAATAGGTCCATATTTAGCTTCAAATTCTTCTAAAGCCTTAGTGTCCTGCACGTATTCGATAGGTTCCCAGGTAGGATCTGCCCAGCCTACCCACTTAACTAAAGCCTGTCTAAATTTCCCTCGCCCCCATGACTTAGTTCTTGCTCGCAAAATAGCTTCAACCTGATACTCTGGCTCCTCTAAGTCGTCCATTATAGGCGGGTTTTGAGCGTCATCACGTGACTGACTTGGAAACGGATCAGCTCCGGCTCGCTTAACCAACTCAACATGGAAACGTTTGTGAATATTCCCAGGCACATTCAACTCCACAGTCAGAGCGTCAGGAACTGCAGTGACTTCGTACTTTGCATGCTGCCAAGCTAGTTTCTTGGAAACTTGAGGCGTCTTGATATTGCGCAAATTGAGCCAAACTTTGTCGCCAACTTGAAATCGTTCTGGCTGGCGGCGAAATCGATTGGCATTGCTCTCATTTCGCTGTTGAGCAGATGCCATTGCTGCCTGAGCAAAGTCTTGCGCATCCCGTAAACGTTGCACATACTTCTGACCCGCGATAATTCCAGGATGTCGTACCTGATTCCTTTCTGGTGTTGGTTCTCCAAGAGGGGCTAAGTCGTAGCCGTTGCGCATGAAGAACGGGCTGAGTCCCCCAATTGCAGAATTGGGTCGAGTGTTTAAAGCTAACTGAGCCATGGGTAACAGTTCCATCCAATCAGTCTGAGCATAACAACTGAAAGCTCGCAAGTACTTGTATAACTCTTGATTAGCCCTCTCGCTCGCATTTGTCTGAGGGTGATACGCCGTTGTAAGCCTTTGGTTGATGCCAGATAATTTACAGAAAGTTTTCCAGAAGTAGCTTAACCAGTCGCTACCTCTATCGCTAGTTAAGTATCTGGGAAATCCGAAGTATCGATAGTACCTGTCGACAAAGATTTCAGCACACTTTTCAGCCTTCATTGTTTCAGTACCGAATAAGAAGATATCCTTAGACAATCTGTCTGTGATTACCATAACATTGGTACAGCCCCGAGACTTTGGCAAGTCTGTTATGAAATCTATTGTCAACTCGTTGCCAATCCGTTCTGGGATCGGTAAAGATCGTAAGAAACCGGCCTTCGCTTCACGCCACACAGTTGTCCTACCACAGATATCACAGTTTCGGACAAAGCGCCTAACTGACTCCCTCATCTTAGGCCAGAACCAGCGTCTCAATAGGATACTAATCATTGTGTCTCTTCCAGGATGGCCAGTAAGAACACTATCATGAGTTCGTTGCATTATTGCCGTGCGTAAAGGTTCGTAGTCTGGAACCCATATCCGATTTTCTCTGCCATGAAGTACACCGTCTGCAGTTACCGCGCACTCAGCAATATTCGCGGACAACTTAACTGCCAAATCGGGCGGAAAGCTTCTCTCTCCTAATTGAACGGCATCTCGCGCTCGACGCCAGTCTTCGTCACTCTCCACTCCTTGTTTCCATAGTGCTTGCAATTCATCATCATCAAAAATTGCGGCATGTGTAGCCAGGTCTGCCACTGATGTCATTTTGTTAATAATATCCTCGTTTTCATCCTCATCGTATGCTTGAGCAAACTCCTGGCTCTGAACGATTGCGGGATACAGGGGAATAGTAGGAAGAAGCTGTAGAACTCGACCTGCCATTCTTTCATCTGAAATCCCACGCGGCTTATCCTGTTCACGCCTTGACAATGCATCTGGCCGGTCGCAAACCTTACCCGGTCGCCATTGAAGTTTGAATCGGAACTGTTGTAGTACATCGTTGTACCTTACCTGCCTTTCATTCAACAGTCGCTTGGTGGTGAAAAAACTTAGGTTTCTGTGGTCGCTTAATATTGTGAAAGGTTTTGCGACTGAAGTTAGCTCCGGCTGCCACTCCAGTAGGCACGTTATGATTGATAGCATTTCTTTATCGTGAATGGGATAATTAGCTTCAGCGCTGTTCAATCTCCTGGATAGGTATGCGACAGGCCGCAATCTGCCCTGCTTATCCACCTGCGAAAGACACCCACCAATCGCATATCCCGAACTATCCGCCTCCAAAACTGTCTCGCGATCAGGATCCCACTGGGACAACACCGGCTCTGAAGCAAAAATTTTCTTTAAATTTTCAAACGCCTCGTTTTCTTTCTTTCCCCACACCCAGGATGCATCTTTTTTTGTTAAATCGATCAACGGCGTTGCGATTTCTGAAAATTTCTCGACGAAGCACCGATAGAAATTTGCAAATCCAAGGAATGACCGTACTCCTTTCACCGAAGTTGGTGCCTTCCACTCGAGAATCGCCTTAACTTTTGCAGGATCGACAGTAATACCTTCTCCGGCTCTCACGATAAATCCGAGATATTTGACTTGCTTGCAGAGAAAGTCGCATTTATCAATGTCCAAATAAAGGCCGGCTTCGTCAAGTTTCCCAAGGATGCTGCGAACCGTCTTCCAGTGGTCTTCTATGCTGCCGTCTGTGTATGCCAAAACGTCATCTATGTACGCAGTTGCATCAATGTCCAGATGCTCTCTCAAGTGTTCATTTATATATCTCTGGAAGGTTGCTGGTGCATTAATTAATCCAAACGGAGTCACTAACCATTCAAAAAGACCCAGTCTGCATCGGAATGCCGTCATCCATTCGTCTCCTTCCCTTATTCTGACTCGGTGGAAGGCTGATTTGACATCTAACTTTGTAAACCATTTTGCTTTCGAAAGCTGCCTTAAGGTCTCTTTGAACAAAGGTAGCGGGTATCGGTCAGGAATAGTGATAGCATTAAGACCGCGATAATCAACACAGAATCGAAGTCCCCCGCTCGGCTTCTTTGCAAAAAGAACTGGTGCCGCTGCTGACGAACTACTTGGTCTGATCCATCCTTTATTTAAAAGATCTGTTAGGGTTTTGCGCAGTACCAATAATTCTTCCCTAGACATATTGTAAAGCGGCCCCCATGGTGGTATCAAAGTCTTTCCATTTTCCTGTCGCAGATCGATTGCATGATCAAGATGTCCTCGAGGTTTTGGTAAAGCCTCTGCGCCGCTGTCATCCGCAAAAAGATGCGCAAAATCCTTAACTTCTTCCGGCAGACGTCCCTTGGCTTCTTCTAATGTTAGTTTTGGCTTCACGCGTAGAGCTTTACTAATATCTTCAAGTGATGCCCTGCAGACCGGAATAGATTTCATCAATGTCGTCATCGTTGTAATCGTAGCCAACTTTGGACGAGCAACACTCTTGAATGCTTGACGCCATCTCTTAACTCCATAAACTGAGCCGCCACCCTTTCGCAATTCCAATCGCTGTTCTTTAGCATGTATAATTGCATCTTGATCCTCAAGCCATTTCTTCCCCAGAATCATCGGATGATTGCTATTTGGAACAACGTACAACCATAATTTTGGAGTGACATATCCATCTAAATCTAGAGAGATGAAGGTAATAGAACTCACTACCGTCCTTCCATTACCTGACTCTGCAGCTGTTTCCAAAGTTCGTGGAGAAATAGGTATGCAAGGTAGGCCCAATTTGGTGTATACTGATTCATCAATGATGCCTGAACATAGACATCCATTGTCCACCAAAGCTTGGATCATAGTAGCATCATTGACAAGGGCGTTGACAATAAATGGTGTGGTGTTCATGACAATCTTTTGCCTAGATAGCTTGTCTGTACTGGCTTTGCCATTATCTGTTGTGGAATTTAGATGTACTTCGATATGCTCTGACCCAGTCTCACTGTTGCCGTATTTACGTGCGTTACTGCAGAATCCTGATGCAATGTTGTCTTTAATTTGATGGTCGTGACTGTCCGCCCGCAGCGTTTTCTTGCCTGATACATCCCCTTTATTTTTCCCATTTGTGACCCTGACGCTGTGTGTGATTGGTGGAAGCTTGTTGAAAGATTTTGATCCTGGCCTAACAGCTGGAAATAAAGGACAGATACTGGATGAGCAGCCCTCCCTTTCACATCGGAAACATTTTCCCTCTCTTCGAAGAGTTTCAATCCTTTCTGCCGACTTCCACTTTGCCTGGTAGAACTCTCCATTCGGTCCACGAGCAGGATTCTTGGGATATGTAGGCCGCATTTTATGAAACTAATGGAACCAATTTTTTTTTCTGATTGGCCGGGCTGCTGATGTCACTGAATTGCCGAAAGCTGAACTGCTGAAATTCTGAAAACTGAACTGCCGAATACCGAAATGCTGAATATCTGAACTGCCGAATACTGAACTGCTAAATTTCTGAATTGCTGAATTGCTGAAACTGAACTGCCGAATACTGAAATGCTGAATATCTGAATTTCTGAATTGCTGAAAACTGAACTGCCGAATACCGAAATGCTGAATATCTGAACTGCCGAATACTGAACTGCTAAATTTCTGAATTTCTGAATTGCTGAAAACTGAACTGCCGAATACTGAAATGCTGAATATCTGAATTTCTGAATTGCTGAAACTGAACTGCAAAATACTTAATTGATGAAACTCAAAATCTCTGATCTGCCATTTAAGGATAGAATTGAATATATGTCACAGTCTAGACAGGAGCGCCTGCGCAGCTAAGTGTGTAGAGGTAGTAAATATTCAATTCTATAAGGAAGTAAACTATATCGCTACTCAACAAGTCTATATACAACCCTCACTGCAGTCTAATGACTCGCCCCAACCCTGATATCAATAAAGGTTCCTGAAAATCCTCGTGTATCAGAAGGTGCCTGTGATAGCAAGCCTACGTATATCAAGGGTACTTCTCGTTTCAGCTAGTCGCCATCTCATAGCTGATCATGCCTTGTGCACCGTGCCCCATTTACCTTGCCCCACGCACATTGCCCCATGCGCCATGTCCTTATCCCTGTAAGGTCTATGCACGCCTATGCGCCACATAGGCTACAGGAACAATTCAGCTCACCAGCTGTTACAACAAGAGCCTGGAAATACCAATAAAAACGCGACAGGAGCGTCAAACTCCTCCTCAAGTACAAAAATGCCCCGAAAACCCACATCGGACGGCAAGAGGGTGGCCCCAGAGTCCCGCCATGTGACTAGTGGCACCCAACTCCCCTTAGAACTAAGAAGAGCAATGGAAGCAGAAGAGCGTCGACAGGCGCAATATGCTGCGAACTTCTTCTTGTGCTCTATGGCTACCACCGGTGCTGAAACTGCCCTCTCGCCTTTGACCACTGATCAGAATGAACAATACATAAACTCTATGGTATCCTATATCCGAGCAGCAATAGCTCAATTTTTGACAACGGGACCAGGATCATCCCCACCAATCCTACCCCCTCGCCCAGCGGATGCCATCTCCCGAGAAAGCCCCTCAGTTGGTCCAAGAAGCAGACTCCCCACGCAAGTAGTCAACCCAGTGGTTCCAAAGCCTGCTGCCAAAGCGACATGGGCCACAGTCACCGGCAGGGGTCAAAAACAATCCTCCACACCGGTAAACGTTGGACGCACGCCACTCAAGCAGATAAATGCACCCCAAATACCGGCAAAACTAGTAGCTCCCTCCACGCAAGACGAAAGGCTCTTCCTCCGACTCGGGAAAGACCATGACTGGCGCAAACTCTCTCCGACTGGCGTTCGAGAAGCTGTAGGGCAACTCCTTAGCCTCCCGCCAACCACAATCGACCACGTCTATCGTGTCCCAACTGGCTTTGCACTCAGAGCAAAAGATGAAGAAACTCGTCAAATCTTGATAGATTTGGCTGAATCTTTTGCCCCCATTGGAGCCAAGCTGGAAAAGGCATCCGACCTGGTCGTATTCCGAATTTCCACAGTTCCAGTGGCCATAATATCCATTCTTGGCAGGGTTCATATCACGGAAGAGATGGTTAAAAATGAAATCACAAGAGTAACCAATACAGTTCCGGTCAAGGTTCGTCCACACGGAAAAAGTAAAGAGGTAGCACCCTACCAGTCATGGCTGGCCCAATTCGATAGAACGTCCGCTCCACGACCAGGATTCCGATTATTCGACGAGTCTGGCATCGCAGTGCGACATCAACCTCGTCAAACCGTGCAACAGTGCAAACGTTGCCTACAATTTCATGGCACCCGTGGATGCTCTCGTGCTCCTGCCTGTTGGAATTGCTCCTCCACCATGCACTCTTCTGCCGAGTGTAAAGCGCACACTAAATGCCGTAACTGCGGAGGCCCACACCGATCTGACAGCCGAGACTGTCTGGCACGCCCGACCAGGATCGGCCCACCCACTAAAGAGCAGCTTCTGACCATCAGAAAACAAAGCCAACGCGAATTTGCAGCGGTAGCTCGAGCTAAAGCAGCCGTAAGGCACGCAGATGCTATCTCATTAGCTTCTGCAGGACAAAGTCAATCTTCCCAGTCCGCTGCCAAGTCCCATAACAGATTTGAGGTTCTCTCGACCGAAGCTACTTCATCCGAAGCTATGGTCATAGACACTAACCCCAAGCACAACTTGTGAAGGGCACCCCACGGGCCCTTTCACGTCTCCCTCCTACTCTCAGTTTTATGTCAATTAATGTAGGCAGAGGAGGATCAACACACGACATTGCACTTTCTCGAGCTTACGAGCTAGGCGTCGATGTCATTCTCATCCAGGAACCATGCTGGAACAAAAGAAAAAAGTCAACTAGGTCACACCCAGGGTACACGTGCCACACACCATACGGTGGCGTGGATGTAAGACCAAGAGCCGTGACCTATACAAGGAAAAGTGATAGGGTAATAACAGCGACTCAGATATTTCCGTGCACTACGCCAACGGGAGACTACTGCTGGGTAGTGGTCAACGGAATCACCTTCTTCAACGTATACAAGGCACCCAAGGACTCTACGGCATACTTACCGATTGTAAACTGGAACCCACCCCCAAAATCGGTTGCCGCAGGAGATTTTAACGCCGTTCATGAGGCCTGGCAGCCAGGGGCTTCTAACAGGCATAGAGAGGGCGAAGAAATCGAGAAGTGGGCTGAAAGACACAACCTGTCTTGTCTCATTATCGGCGAACCGACACAGCGACGAGGGAATACACTGGATCTCGTGTGGACTAACATCAGCGACACTATGGCATGGGTGGACCGAAGCGAGTGCGTAACCAGTGACCACCTACCGATCCGAGGTCAAGTCCCGATAACAGCAGCTACCATGGATACCGAACCGCTGAAGGTTAGAGTTCCACGAGGAAATCTGCCAAATTTTGCTCGAGCTATTGCAAGATGGGTCCATCCGCCTCAAACACTGGACACTATAGAGAAAGTGGAAGTGTACGCCCAGGAGCTCTGCATGCAACTTTCAAACGGTATTCAGGCAACAGGAGTCAAAGTCGGAAAAGGCCGTGGAAAATCTGCCCCTTGGTGGACTTCCAAGTGCAAAACAGCACGCGTTGAGTACCGAGAAGCGACATCACCCAGCCTACGCGCCGCCTCCGCACAGAAACTACGAGAGACAATCTCAGCAGCCAAGAAAGAGCATTGCACACAACGAATCGAGGCAATGAATACAGCGGCAGATATCTTTAAGCTCATGCGTTCAGCTAGCCCCCGGCAGGCCAAAATTCCCCCACCACTCAATCACGAAGGATCCCTTATTACGAATCCGGCTGAGCGAGCAACAATTCTCCGCGATGCTCTTCTCGCACGACACCAGGCAACAGACGATCTCCCGCCATGTACTACGGCCAGCGACAATCGGATTCCATGGGACAACGATATTTCAGAGGAGGATGTCCGCAAATACACCATTGGCTGCGGAAACACAGCACCTGGAGCAGATGGAGTCTCAGTCGAGTTACTCGAAGCATGTTGGAAGACGATCGGCCCACATGTGACACAACTCTTTAGGGCATGCATGCAGCTAGGTACACACCCAACCTGTTTCAAGCTGGCGGAAGTAGTACTGCTCCCGAAACCAAATCGGGACCCGACGACAGTGAAAGGCTGGAGGCCCATCGCTTTACTATCATGCTTAGGCAAAGGGCTAGAAAGGCTTCTAGCCAAACGTATGGCGTATCTGTCAGTTACCTGTGACGTGGTCGGCCACCAACAATTCGGCGCACTTCCCAAACGATCCGCTACAGACCTCGTCTCCTGCGTAGTCCACGATGTTGAAGAGGCTAGCTCCCAAGGGTGGGCTGCGACATTTGTGACCCTAGACGTTCAAGGTGCATTTGATGCAGTACTCCACAACCGCCTGGTGAAGAGAATGCAATCACAAGGGTGGCCAGATTCGATTCTGCGTTGGACGTGCTCTTTTCTGGCTAACCGAAGGGTACAAGTCCGATACAACGGGAGAGTCACCACCGAGAGGGAGTTGACATGCGGGGTTCCTCAGGGATCGCCAATATCACCTCTCCTCTTCCTTTTATACATGGCAGAGCCAATGCGCAGTGGAGACGCTAATCTGAGGTTTAGCTACGCTGATGACGTTGGAATCCTTGGGTATGGCCCCACCGCCGCCGAGTCGGCCGCCGCAGCGCAGCGCGAGGTAGACCATCTCCTCAACTGGGCGCAAAACAACGCGGTCGCCTTTGATACCGCGAAGTCGGAGGTCATCCAATTCCCTGGCAGACGTCGTGAGACAGCAGTGGGCGTCCGGGTTAACGGCACGCTAATTGAGCCAGCTGAGCACATTCGCTGGCTGGGAGTACATTTAGACCCCCGTCTCAACTTCAAACACCACGTCACAACGTGGTGCGAAAAAGCGCTCAGAGCAGCCCAGCACATGCGCCGCTTGAACTCGACATATCGTGGAGCTGCACCCAAAGCGTTGGTGAGAGCAGTGGACACATGCATCGTTCCTGTCGCCACCTTCGGATCAGAAGTATGGTGGCCTGGACTGAGTCGTCCGACCATAAGAAGAACAGTCACGCCTCAAATCGCCGGCACCTGCGAGATGATAGATAAGGCCATCTTAATGGGGCTAAGAGCCGCTCTCCCGGTAGTACGGACAACACCGAATGTAGTGATACATCGAGAAGGAGGAATTCCACCATCAAAGTACATCCTTGAGGGTAACCGACTTCGACTTGCCGCCAGACTTAACACACTTGACGACCGACATCCGCTGAGAAGCCGCGCTGCGATCTGTCCTAACGACGGAACAAAAAGTTCAAGAAAAGGAACAAGAAATCCGCACGGCCCGAGCTCCAGATGTCTCGTCTCCAGCGGGCTTACCGAGAACTTCCCGAGGCCGAGCCAGCCGAACCCTTGCCCGGGCCGATAAACCTTGCGAAGCTTGGCACAAAAGACACAGACCTCGAAGCTAGCAAACGTTGGATCGAAAAACTGCCCAGCTCCGAAATCTGCGCCTACACGGATGGATCTTCGGATGGACACGGGCGCTCCGCATGGGCGTTTGTCCTAAAAAGAGGAGGAATGACTCTCTCAAGGGAAAGTGGCATCATCCACGGGGGAGAGGTCCTGGACGCGGAGATAGTTGGGGCGAGGAAGGCTCTAGAGGCGACGCTGAGGATCTTGGAAGCCGAACGTTGGAGGTCAGGGGGAAGGCCACAACAAGTAAATGTGATGATGGATAGCCAACAAGCCAGAAATGCAGTCTTGACAGGAAACACATCCTCAAGCATTAAAGATGTCCGCGCATTCCGGTCACTTATACAAGAGGCACATTTAGTAGTGGAGGTGAAATGGGTGCCGGGACATTCAGGGATCCAGGGAAACGAAGAGGCTGACGCAGCAGCGCGAGCCGCCCTACGTGGGCTACCTAATCGGGCCGTAAAGCCAGAAACGATCACCTTAGCTTACCTTCATCACTTGATGAACCAGAAACGACAGGCGCTACTCGATATTTTCTGGGACGAATCCTGTCCACCGCGGTATCGCGAACTGGATCTCCAGATGCGAAGACGCAAACCACCAGAACTGGCCCTTCCTCGACGGTTGTTGCTTGAACTTATTGCGGCTCGCACGGGACACGGAAACTTTGCAGCACACCACCGTCGCTTTAACAACCTTGGTGCGACAATGGAATGTTCTTGCGGGGAGGAGACTACTCCTAACCACTTCATACACTGTCGACGACACGCTCACTACGTTCGTCGTCTGCGGGGGGCTATGCCCTACCACAAATTTATCAAAAATATCCTCGGGCATAATTGTCTTGAAAGTTTTATATTATTTGCGCAAAAAACTGGCTGCTTTGAAAGTCAACCTGTGACTCTGTCTACAGCCCTCAGCGTGGACCAAGAAGAAATTTGAACATGACATAGATCATGATAGGAAAGGAACCAGTGCGAGGAGTGCAGGGACTAGACCATATATTTTCCTTTGTTTCTTTAACTTTTCTGGAACTTGGAGTTTTCGGCTTGGGTGTTGGGAATTTACTTAAAGGAGTTTAATAAATGTACTTTAACTAGCTACTACTTGTGTAGCGGTTCACGCGGTGCGAACGAGTTGGGCAGGTCCTAGACTTGAACCTAGCCGGCTCCACCGGTCTCAGATCTTCGGATACGTAGGACTCGGCCCGAGACTTAAATAGGAAAAAAAAAAAAAAAAAAAAACAAACAAACAATTCGAGAACATTGCCCTATATGCTCATTTTCCTCCCTTATTCCATCCCTAATCATTGATATGGTGATATGCTCGTACATTCTCGTTGTAAACCGCCGACCGGCTCCCCAGGATGGCTCCGGAGAGGACAAAAAATCAGCCAGTGCCAACACCAAGCAACCCGATCTCTTCTGCTAGTAAGCCAGTATCTACGGCTATAAACAAAGGAAAGACAAGCAAAACCTCTAAAATCAAAGGCCTCGCGCAAAAAATATAAGCGCAAATGCGTCTGAGGTCTTTTCACAAGGGAAGGACATACACCTTCCTGATACAGAGATGACTGATACTGAAACCCATAGTTCTACCAGCTATGGCCCTGAAATCATTGAACGTCAAGAACAGGCCTCAGAGGCCTCGACCAACCCCAAAGAAGTATCTATTTCCGAAATAGAAACGACGCGACCTGCGAGCGTGTCTGCAAGAGCAATGGCTCCAATGCGCCAAAGAGCACCTGGCATATTAAGGGTCAAGATAGCCACCCCCAGGGACTTACCAGGGACACCAGCCACCCAACCTGCTACGACTACAATAACCCACGCTAGTCAAAACACCCATCAGCAGGCGTCTACTAACACCAGTAGGGCGAATAGGACTGAAGTAGTTCCACCCGAAATACTTGCGCTGATGGAGGCGGAACAGCGCCGAGCGGCAGATACTGCTGCAAACTTTTGAATAGGTACTGCTGCTATGAACGGTGCAGACAGCGCCCTTATTCCTCTGATCAATGGTCAGAATAAATCTTACATAGATTCTATGAGAATCTATCTCCGAGCAGCTATAGCTCAATTCAAATCAAAGGGACCATGTTCATCCGCGCCAGCTTTACCCCCCCGCCCAGCTGGTCCCATTCCTCGAGATACTTCCCCGGCCGGCCAAACCAATAGACTACCCAACCAGGCAGTCAAACCGGTGACTTCTCAGCCAACAGTCCAAAAAACTTGGGCTACAGTAACCAAAAAAGGTCAACAACAAACTGCTCAGCCAGTAAATTTCGGCCGCACCCCATCAAAGCACGCAAACTTACCCAAAGCAACAGCAAAGCCCGCAGCCCCCTCCTGACAAGACGAGAGACTCTTTCTCCGACTTGGTAAGGACCACGACTGGCGCCAATTCTCCCCAGCAGGCATACGAGAGGCCGCAACCAAACATCTCGGCCTCCCACCTACCACTATCGGGCATGTTTACCGTGTCCCCACTGGTTTCGCAATTAAAGCAAAGGACGAAGAAACGCGCCAGTCTCTATTAGATTCGGCCGAAGCTTTTACTCCTTTGGGAGCGAAGCTGGAAAAAGCGTCTGATCTGGTGGTTCTACGTTTCTCCACGGTCCCTGTTGCTTTAAACACGGCTATGGGCAGAATCATATTCACAGAAGAGCTGATCCGAGATGAGATCGTAAGGAACACCGATATGACTCCCCTCAAGGTCCGCCCACACGGGAAAAATCGACTAGGAGCTCCACAACAATCTTGGCTGGCATACTTTGAAAGGGTTTCTGCGCCCCGACCCGGTTTCCGTCTATTCGACGAATCTGGTGTTGCAGTACGACATCAACCAAAACGTACAGTACAGCAATGCAAACGATGCCTCGAGTTCCATGGAACTCGTGGGTGCTCTCGTGCACCAGCTTGTTGGAACTGTTCATACAAGATACACTCCACTTCTGAATGCAAGGCCCACAACAAATGTCGAAACTGCGGGGGACCTCACCGCTCCGATAGCCGTAGCTGTCTAGCACGCCCGACTCGATCTGGCCCGGTCACCAAAGAACAACTGGCAACAATTCGACAAGCCAGTCAACTCAAGTTTGCCGCGGTAGCTCGAGCAAAAGCCGCTGCTAGGCGCACCGAGGCCGCCGCTATTGCTGCTGCTGTGCATAAACCAGCAAGCCCACCTGCCCTCTCAACTTCAAATCAATTTGAGGTTCTGGCAGAAGACACAATTTTACCTGACGCTGAGGCCACTGGGGAGACAAACCCCGAATCGCACTTATGAAGGGTACTCCACGAGTCCCTCCCCGCCCCCCACCTACCCTTAATTTTATGTCAATCAATGTAGGAAGAGGAGGAGCAACGCAGGATATCACACTTTCCCGAGCTTATGAGCTAGGCGTTGATGTTTTGCTAATTCAGGAGCATTTGTGGCAAAAGCGCACAAAGACTACAAAGTCACATCCGGGGTACACTTGCCATATACCTTGTGGTGGGATCGATATCAGACCAAGGGCTGTGACTTACACACGAAAATGTGATAGGATATTGTCAGCTACGCAGATATTCCCCTGCGCAACACCAACCGGAGATTACTGCTGGGTAGTAGTCAACGGAATCACACTATTCAATGTATACAAGGCACCAAATAACCCGAATGCTTTTCAACCGATAGTCAACTGGGCACCAACACAAAACTCGCTAATAGCAGGCGACTTCAACTCAGTGCATGAGGCCTGGCAACCCAACATCACTAGCCCTCATGGACAAGGTGAGCAGATAGAAAGATGGGCAGAAAGGCACCACCTGTCCTGTCTCATTGTCGGTGAGCCGACACACCAAGCAGGAAACACATTGGACCTCGTGTGGACCAATATCAGTGGCGCTCATGCCTGAGTGGACCGCAGCGAGTGTGTGACTAGTGACCACCTCCCACTCCGAGGGTATATACGAGTGAAAAATGCAGCTGTGGACCCAGAGACATGTGAGATCAGGGTTCCGAGAAAGAATTTACCGAGATACGCTCACGCTATTGCACAATGGACTCGCCCGCCTCCCCTGCTGGATTCGATTGAAAAGGTCGAAAATTACGCACAGGATCTCTGTTTCCATCTCTCAAACGCGATCAAGGCTACTGGTACTCGGTCCAATAAAGGAAAAGAGAAAGACGCAACTTGGTGGACACCTGAATGTAAGATTGTGCATACAGAATACCGCGCGGCCACAGATCCAGCATTACCTAGAGTAGCGGGGAAGAAGCTCAGATCTACAATCGCCGATGCTAAAAAGGAGCACATGACTCGAAAAATCGAAGGCATGACTACACCAGACAATATCTTCAAGCTCATGAAAGCATCTTCTCCTCGACAAGCCAGTTTCCCTCCCCCACTCATATACGAAGGTAAACTAGTCACTGACCAGGCCGAAAGAGCATCGATACTTCGAGATGCCCTCCTCGCACGTCACCAAGCATCTGATGATCTCCCTCCATGCACCCTTCAAAGTGATGATCGCATTCCCTGGAACATCGAGGTCACAGAAGAGGAAGTTCGTGCCTGTACGATTGAGTGCGGAAATGCGGCACCTGGGGCAGATGGAGTCTCCGTAGAGCTTTTGGCAACCTGTTGGAACACAATTGGGCCGTAAGTAACTGAACTTTTTCGCTCCTGCATTCAACTTGGCACTCACCCAAACTGCTTCAAACTGGCTGAAGTGGTCCTTATAGAGAAACCAAACTGAGATCCAACCACAATTAAAGGTTGGAGACCAATAGCCCTTCTATCTTGTCTTGGAAAAGGACTAGAGAGAATGCTGGCAAAACGATGGCGCACCTTGCGGTCATGAACGATGTCATTGGCAAACAACAATTTGGTGCATTGCCGAAGCGATCGGCAACTGACCTTGTCTCCTGTGTGGTGCACGACATCGAGGAAGCTCGCTCCCAGGGATGGGTAGCAACATTTGTAACTCTGGATGTACAAGGTGCCTTTGATGCTGTACTCCATAACCGACTAGTAAGAAGGATGTAAACCCAGGGATGGCCTACTTATATTCTTCAATGGGCGATTTCATTTCTCTCACATCGAAGGGTCCAAGTGCGACATTCAGGAGGAGTAACCTCTGAGAGAGAACTGGTCTGTGGTGTGCCCCAGTGGTCGCCTATCTCACCACTATTATTCATCCTGTACATGGCAGAACCGATGTGAAGTGGAAACGCTTTATCCAGATTCAGCTATGCCAATGACGTGGGTATTCTTGGAACTGGCCTAACTATTGCTGAATCAGCCGCCGCGGCGCAGAGTGAAATAGATCATCTCCTCAAATGATCTCGCCAGAATGCTGTCGCCTTTGACATGAATAGGTCTGAGGTGGTTCATTTCCTGGACGTCGACGTCAAACTGCCGTTAACATTAACATCAACGGGACGCTCATCTAGCCGGCCGAACAAATACGCTGGCTTGGGGTTCATCTAGAGCCCCAACTAAACTTCAAACAACATGTTACCATGTGGTGTGCCAAGGCATTAAAAGTTGCTCACCACATGCAACACATCAACTCGAATTTCCGAGGAGCAACTCCCGGTGCTCTGGTGAAGGCTGTTGATGCATGTATCACACCGGTCACATCTTTTGGAGCAGATGTCTGGTGGCCAGGCATCAAACGTCCGACACAAAGGAGAATAGTCATGTTGTCCACAACTAACCTTTGCAGCATGATTGACATGGCTATCCTAACGGGACTAAGGGCTGCCCTCCCGACAATGAGGACTGTATTTACGGTGGTGATTTATCGAGATGGAGGAATCCCGCCTGCTAGAGTACTGCTCGAAGGAAATCGATTGAGACTAGCAAATAGGCTTCAAACTCTTGACGATCGCCATCCTCTGAGGACTCGCGCAGCAGTATGCCCCAACGTGGGCACGCAGAAATTCAAGAAAAGATACAAGCTGTCGAAGCAACCAGAAATTCAGATGACGCGTGTTCAGCATGCCTATCGACAACTCCCGGAAGCTGAAGCCGCTGGATCGCTACTGCCAACAGTCTACTACAAGATTCCAGGCACGAAACAATCCAAACCAAATTTATGGCAACATGGGATAGAAAGTATCCCTGACTCAGTTATCTGCGCCTATCCGGATTGATCCTCACAAGGACACGGACGCTCGTCATGGGGATTTGTCCTTAAGAGAGGAGGCAAAACATTTCTAAAAGAAAGCGACGTCGTACACGGAGGAGAAGTGCTAGACGCAGAAATATTTGCAGCAAGAAAGGCTCTGGAGGCTACACTCCGTGTAGTTAGAGAAAACCACGGAACAATAACAGGACGCGCGCATCGAATTCATCTCCTGATGGATAGCCAACAAGCGATCAAAGCATTAGAGACAGGTTTCTCTACCACGAGCCTGGAAGACGTGCGACAGTTTCGAGCACTAACGCAAGGAGCTGCAATAATACTGAAATGGGTACCTGGGCATGCAGGAGTCAAGGGCAACGAAGAAGCAGACGCTGCTGCTCTTGCTGGTCTTAATGATCTGCCCAGCCCGGGTACACAACCGGAACAAATTACCCTGGCATACCTTCGTCGCCTTAGGAATCAGCAACTGCAGGATCTTTTTGATAGCTGGTGGAAGGAAGCATGTCCGTCTCAATATCAGGAGCTTGACTTGCTCATGCGTCGACGCAAGCCACCTGAACTAGCGCTCCCTAGGCGTTTGCTTCGAGAATTGATCGCAGCCCGCACGGGTCACGGCAACTTCGCGACATATCACTGCCGATTCAACTTTTCAGACTCTCCAATGGAGTGTGCCTGCGGAGAGGAAACATCTCCGAACCATTTTAATCACTGTCGTCTTCATGCTAATGTCACGCGCAGGCTCAGGAGTTCAATGCCTCATAATGTCTTTGTCAATAAGCTTCTTGGGCCCAAGTGCCTTAAGAGCTTTACAGTATTTGCGCAGGAAACTGGTTGCTTCGAGCGCCAACCTGCTAACATATCTACTGCTCTCAGCAGGGATCTCATTAATTAGCGACTGCTAAAGGCAAGTCAAGAACTAAATCGGAGCAAGAAGTTTCGTTTAATTTTACTAAAATTGGTATTTATTTGAATTAAAGCTTGGGAAGTTGCGGCGGGGGAGCTGGAGTTTGGGGTTTTTGTATATTTAACTAGCTACTACTTTTGTAGCAGTTCACGCGGTGAGACCGAGCTAGGCGTGTTGTAGACATGATCTAAGCCGTGTACACTGGTCCACGACCCCAGAGGGAAAAAGGGCTTAAGCCTGGGACTTAAATAAAAGTAAAAAAAAAAACAAACAAACATCAGAGATTTGTTTCTATCAGATCGGCGATTATTCATCTTCGGATTAGCGTACATCCGTATTACCGAAAATATGCATAGGCGATTTATACGCAGATTCATATGCGAGGCGCAGCCTGTAACAATGCAATGCTACGAACATTCTTTTTGACAACATTTCAAACGCAAAATTCTGTATTTTAAAAAATACAAATTCGCATCAGAACTAGCAATAATCTAAGATTATTCAAGAATTCCTTGCTTGTGGGTCCTGGTCGAAGGTTTCCGCTCATATCTCTCTAGCTTTGCTAAGATACGTAAAATGACCCCTAGTTTTCCAGTCTATAGGAGACGTTGCTCCCCTAGGCAAATACTGGCGTTACTTCTTTCCTGTACCGCCAAATCAATCTCCACGCTCTTGCTGCGAGATCAATTGCAGCTGAAAGAAATACGATAGAGAATTCAAACGCATTTGCGTGTTCTTGGAAGAAGTAGAGCAAAATATGCGTCGACTTTAGGTGTAAACGGGGAATAGTCGGAATCTGGACGCGACTAGCTTAGCTCTTACAGTTGGTAGTAACTCTAGAGTGGCCGCCTGCTCGTTTCAGTACAACATTTTTGGAAAATATTCTAATTCTTGCGAGTGCATGTCAATAATTGACGTTGCATCAGTGTATATATCTGAACCACAACTCCTCCCAGGAGTGTTTTAAAAAGAAGCCTCAAAATTTCACGATTGCTCCTTTGTTTCTCTCTGACAGGCAATACGCACACATATACCACATCACAAAATGATGAAAAAGCTGCAGACCTGTTTCTACAAAAGCTAGACCTGACATTTGGCAGAATTAGATTCGGACGCGACAAGTAGCCACACCACCTTGTCTTTTGCTCAATGATTCATCTCGCAAGATGAGTATCCGCACGTTTGTTCGTAATTTCAATTGTTAGCTTGTATGGAATTAAGGGGTCAAACCGAACCCATAATTGGACGCCAGAAGGCGTAGACTAGTATAGTACGTGAACAGTTGGAGTAAGTATTTGAGGGAACCCCAGAGCTAGAGGACACATACATTAGTCTTGATACAGTCTCTCTGTAACGTTAACCAGACCTATAGTCGGGACTTAAGACCTGTGTGCACGTGATAATCTGAAAGATCAATTGGTAACCGCAGGAACCTCAGAGTAACTCCTACCCCAAAGCGTTATCGGGATTTGTCTTGATCTCTGCCGTTACGCCGACGTGGTAGTAATTTAGATCATCCTACTTGCTTCTTATTTAATGAGGCTGGAGGAAATATCTACCGATACATGTATCTCCAGGTCCAACTCAGAGATACATGTTGAGCTTACAAATGGTAATGCTCCGCCAAAAGCGTAGCCTAATCAGCAGAGGAGTATCAAATCACGTACTTTTATTCGAAATAATTCCTATGAGAGTCTACAATATCAAAGTGATCAATTTCGTAATGGGTCTAGCAGGGGGAAATTCAACCAAAGTCGGCAGTAGCAAAAGAACTTCACCTTTAGGAAAGATAATGACTGACAGAGCTGCTTCAACTTCTGCCTCTCTCTGTAGCAAGTGATGAATTTTTTGTGATTGTAGGGTAAATTTATGTTTCCATGGATGACATTATTTTGACGAGGTTGACAAAGACAAGATTGGGCCAGAACTGGATGGTCTAGCGTACCCAGAGAAAGTATCTTGGCAACCCGACTTGCGGGTTGACTCGCGTAGTTGACCAGGTAGGGCTCTTAATTTGAATGAAATTTCAAGTCATGATAGATCTGATTCGAATTGCAAACTTCTATTTTCATTAGTACATCTATTTTCATGCAGGACCGTGAAATAGATTATAGAATGGAAAGGGAATTTCTGGTGGATGTGTAAGTATCGTAGCCATGGTATAAGCCAATGATCATACGTTGGTCTCTCTGTAGCCTCAATATTACAATAGATTCTTGAATAGACAGCTCCGAAAACTGACCGGGGCCTGCTGCTAAAAAAGGCGATAAGCTTTGCTATTCTTCATTAGTTGTAGACTCCATACCACCGCTAGACCCACCATTAAGTAATTGTATGTCATTACATAGCATGTGGTTTGTTGTTTCAGTCCCTATGGAGCCACCATCAAGCATCTTAAAGTAGACTTCATCAACGAGATCGGCCACAATATCTTCAACAATCTGCTCCTCATACCTCTCAGTTAACGGTCTAATACTTCGCCGTTTATGAGCTTGAGTAGGTTGATCTCTTCCTATCATGTCTACTTCATTTTCGGGTTGTTTAATTTCGGTTGGCGGAAACCAATAGTCCGGTCCAAAATTCACCTCTACAGCACCTCCTTGAAATACTGATACGGTTGGATAATAACCTAGCGTACCGTCATCCAGACCTTCTCTGAAAAACATGTCCTTAACCACAGCTGGTTTGGATGCTGGCGGAAGAAAAGCAAACAGATTTTCAAATGCTGTACCTTCGAATACACCGTTCTTGTAGATTTTGATACCCGAATGAGGTAGAGTGCGCAGAGGAGGCGACGGATGGGATGGGCATGGCTTAATTTCATGTTTAAATGCAGTTGGAGCTGGAGAATACCAATCCTCAAGTTCCTTGCCTGGTGCGTATGCAGCTTGTTCAAATATCCAATAATCGTTGACTTTGATGGCCGCGCGATCTCGGATAATGTCAGCTCTCTCTAAACCAGTGTTTCCCAAGTCTTCGACATCGACTTTGGGGTTGTATGTTCCATTAACAACTTTGCGGTGGAGGCATTCGGAGGGCAAATTTATTATCCGAGGAACGAGGATATCTTACTTACGGAACTTTTAGCGTGAAACTAGTGAACTCTAAAAATGATTGGCTGTGAACCCCTGGAACAAAAAGGCCAGTGGGTCCGCTTAGTAAGCGACCCCTTCCTTCTTCTTCAACATCACACAGCACCAAACGTTTCGACCCATGACCCACGAACATGAGCAAGTTATGTAAACGGTGCGAAGTCGAACGTGATCTTTCTGAATTCGACCAGTTCAAGAATGGAGAATACAAGTTGACGTGCCGCAACTGCCTACACACAAGAGGCCGCGCTCGGCCGGTTACTCCACCTAACCCCAACGCTCAAGAAGACGACAACTACAATGCTGACTTCGAGGCTCAAGCGCGGTTCGGTCGGGCTTCTCAACGTGAGACTGCTAGTGCACGCGCTCTCCGATATGAAGAACAACGCAGGAAGCGCGACTTGCCGCCTCCGGCTCTTTGTCCTCGCCCACCTCATTCGACTGATGAATATCACCCGCGCGTAGGCCGCGCCCCAACAATATTGCCAACAGCGAATGCAGACGATGCCGCCCAGGAACCACCACTTACGGGTACCGCAGCGAATGCAGACAATGCCGCCCAGGAACTACCCCTTACGCATACCGTTCACGACAAGAGTACGCACCCAGAACAACCGTTGTCTACCGATGACCAACGCTTGCACGATCATAACAATCCAATTACAATTGTGCCAGGAATGGACCTCGATGCGCCAGCCATAACAACTACGGATTGGCAGGACTTGCAGAAATGGATGCGGCAGTGGCAGGACGGGCATGCAACCTGGTGCCCCCGTTGCAAGGAAGAATGGTTTGACATTGCCATAAAGAACGAGATCTGTCAGCGCTGCAAAAGGTACGATGGGTCCGGCAAGACACCCTTTCTTATGTCCGTCGAGAACAACATGGACCCAGGGGAGATTCCATCGCTGCCTCGCCTTTCTGAAATGGAAGAGATGATAATATCTCCGGTCCACATTAGTATGTACCTTTACCGCATCAAGGACGCGCAGTATTGTTACAAGGGGCATACTATGACCTTTCTTCAGGATGTTGCGTCTACTGTCGACAAGCTGCCCCGTCTGCCTCGCGATTGCAGCGTCGTCTTGATCTGGCCTAAGAATATCGTTACCGCAGCAGGGCAGCAGACGATCAGGCAGTTCAAGAAGGCCTTCACGATTCGGAAGGCGTACATCCGGACATGGCTCTCGTACCTCAAGCATCACCATCCTGGGTACGAGCGATACCAGATCAATTGGGACATGCTCGACGATTTGCCAGACCACACTAACGCTCTTGACACCGAGGGCGGCATCGACATCGTTGAGTATGATGAAGAACCAGACGTGGCCCAGCCCCAAGACGCTCATCAACCAGACGTGGCCCAGCCCCAAGAGGCTCATCAACCGTAGCACGACAACATTGAGTTCGACGAAGAAGAACAATGGGCGGAGTTTGGCGCGGTGCCATTCACCCGGCCAGAGCAAGAGGAGCGTGAGGCGCTTCGAGAAGGTCGGTCTGAACATCTCATTCCTCCGTACTATGCGCTCTTCTAGCACATGCTAACATTCGTTCTCTTAGCTCTTACGCATGGCGCCGCTGCGAATCGCGATCATACATTGCCTACGCTAGAGTGGTCAGATATCGAGCCTTTCCGGTACTCCCAACAACGGTTCGGATTGCGAATATGGTCTCTAGCCTTCCCAACGCTATTTCCAACTGGCAAGGCAGATTGGTGCACACCTCGACCCCGTAGCCTCACGTTCATCGAATGGGCCCGACACCTCTTACGTTTCCACGACGGCCGCTTCGCTCGCCACGCGCGTTTTCGATACGCCGTGTTCAATCAATGGATGCGAGACAAGGCCGGTAGTCGAGCACGCTGGACAACACGCAAGGCCGAGGCTAGCGCGGTAGGCCCAACGAAGGATGACCTCCTAGATGCGTTTAGCAATGATACAGAACAGGCCCAGGCGCTATTGAACAGCTGCATCCGTACCGCTGGCGCTATACTTGGAAGCAGGCCATTCTGGAGTCGCAAATGCCGGGAGCTTACTGCGTTCGTTCACTCCCTTGGGACGCCGACATTCTTTTTCACGTTCAGCGCCGCAGATACGCAATGGTATAGCGTGAACCGCCTCTTTCCACGGTTTGACGAATGGCAGGCCGGAGACGACAAGGCTAGGTACAACCTCAACCGCGATAATTTGCGCGACAATCCTCACATCGCAACCTGGCACTTTCATGACCGCTTTCGATGGTTTCTCCAGGAGGTCCTTATACCAAAGTTCGGCGTGGAGGACTACTGGTTCCGATACGAATTCCAAGGCCGGGGAAGTACACATGTGCATGGATTCGTTTGGGCCCGCGGCAATGGGGTTCCCAACGTAGACGACTTGAATTTCGAACTGCAGCCTCATAGGGACCTGTTTGTCGCCTATTGGTCGCGGCATATCCATGCCGTTAACCCTGAGCCTGATAGAAGGGCGCCGCCTCCAGGATCTAGAAGCACCATCAACCTCGGACCGGCCGAAGTACAGAACACTGTGTGTCACCTCTCGGATGTCATCAACCGTGTACAGCGCCATCATTGCACGAATGCGTCGTACTGCCAACGTCGACCTCGGGGGAGAAAAACTGGGCCTACCCAATGTCGATTCCACTACCCACGCGAAGTTGGCGAGGCTAAGATGTACAAACGAGTTGGGAACCCCTATTGGAACTTCGACGGCAAACGCAATGATGCCTATATGAACAACTACATCCCAACGACGTCCTTCTGGCTAGCGAACAGCGACATTCAGCCATGTACATCGGCGTACGCAGTCGTTAGCTACATCGCTAAGTACGCAACCAAGGGCGAGGTTGACACACAGTCCTATAAGGACATGGCGAAGGCGATCGTACCATGGGTCCACGACAAGCACCCGTTGTTGTCTTACAACGGAAAGATGATGAACAGGCTTATTGGTGAGCGCGACTGGTCCGCACAAGAGGTCTGCCACATCCTGTTTGAACGCCCACTTTCGGTCGCTAGCCGTTCTGTCGTGCAGGTCGACTGTCGCGAGGATGCCGAACTTCGCCATACCATTGCACTAGATGACGAGGACGCGGTTGAGGGACGGTCATTACTACAGAAGTACCAAAGCCGACCAGATACTGCAGAGGATACAACGTACTACGACTTCCTCACCTCCTGGACTCACAACAAGGCCAGCGGCAACTGTGCGCGCTCACGGGCTAGAGACCGCGTTCTCCTTTACTTTCCTGTGTACAAGTCGTCGCCAGATCATCCCCAGTACGAGTCATACTGCCGGGTTCGATGGACTCTGCACCACCCCTTCCGAGATTCGCCAAAGCTCGCCCAGGGCATACTTGCAGATTACGATAGCTGGCAAGCGGCGTTCGCTGCATGCTGCTCAGGCTCATGCCCAGTCATAGGTGGTCCCCACACGCTGAAGAGAGACTACTATAGCGTCCAACTCCCAAACCCCCCGGAAGATGATTTCGAGGGCCTATCTGCGTCTCAGCTAGAAGAGATCGTGAACGATAACGACTGGATGGGTCTCGCAGCCGAGACCTCCCGGCACAATCCAGCCGCACGCGACGAGAATCCGGACGGCCTAGGGGATCGTGAAATTGATCGGACATACGACTGGTCCCGCCATGTCGGCACATACGAGGGTACGTGGTTTTCGTTGGCAGTGACGCCCCCTACTAACGAAATCCATCTAGGCTCTGAGCTCTGGACGATCGGAACTCAATGGTGGAAGCTCATTGAACACGATCGCATCGACCCATCTACGCAGCCACTCGATCTAGTTGACGCCTTATCGCCAGAGCAGCGCATTATCTACGATGAGGTTATGGGGCATTGCCGCAGTCGTCTCGCTGGAGGCGACCCTTCGCCTATCCTTATGAACGTCGACGGCCGCGCTGGCATAGGCAAGTCTTTTCTTATTAGTGTCCTTTCGTCGCATCTCCAGCAGTTGACGGGCAGCACACGCACTATCCTCGAACGCTGCGCCCCTACTGGTGCCGCTGCCTTTGGCATTAATGGGAGCACGCTACATTCGCTCCTTCGACTGCCTGTCTTGAAGGGTGCACAGACGATGGAGCCTCTGCAGTCGGCGGCCCTTACCGCCCTACAGGCTAAGTTGCGCTTCGTCGAGTACATTATCATCGACGAGAAGTCTATGATATCACTGGCTACCCTACACCGAATCGATGCACGGCTTCAGGAAGCCTTCCCGCAATCACAGCATCCATTCGGGGGTAGATCAATTATCCTCCTCGGCAACTTCTGGCAGCTGCCCCCTGTAGCAGACAAGGCGCTCTTCACGCAGATAGGGCGCCGCGGCAGACTCAATCCGGCTCCTCCTGGCCCGCCTATCGAACAATCCCAACCGCGACACCAGCATCAACAGGTCCATGGCGACACGTACTTCGGATATCAGAAGTACAAGCTGTTTACGACAACGCGTGAGCTCGTCACTCAACATCGACAGGATCGTACACAGCTTGCTTTCGCCTCCGTGCTTGAGGCTCTCCGGAACAATGCTGTAGAAGAGGAACATTGGGCGACGCTATCCCAAAGATGCGCGTTCAATCTCGCACCTAACGAGATTGCTTCTTTCTCCGACGCTGTACGAATCTACTCGACGAACGCTGACGTAGACGGCTTCAACCATGATCGTCTGCGTGATTGTGGACAGGCCGTGATCAAGGTGGTCGCTTCCAATTCCTGTCCGCAGGCGAAGGGTCTCGATAGCGATTCTGCGGGTGGGCTTGCGCCAGGTATGTGCCTTCCGATGGTTTTCGTTCTTGCTGTACACCTCATTGTTAACAAAAACGCAGCTCTCGACCTGACTATCGGGTGTAGACTAATGATTCTCGAAAACTTCCGGACCGAGCTTGGAATCGTTAACGGCACACAATGCATACTGCATGAAATCGTGTGGTCTCCCGGTGATGACCCTCGCTCGCAACCTCCCTACTGCCTTTTAGTCGCCATCGCCGGTTACACAGGGAAGGCGTTCGCGTACACTCCCGGCGAGCAAGTGCCTATCGTTCCGATATTCCGGTCCTCCCGGGATTTCCTGCTCAAAGGTCAAGTGCAGTATCGAAGTCAGTTCGCTGTCAAGCTTGTCACACAGCGGGTGTGCGAGAGGGTTACAAGATAATACGGAGCGGTATTCAGAGAAGATTGTGCGGGAAAGTCGGGGATAAATGTTTAATCTGAGATTGTGGTCAAAGCAGGAGAATAATTAACAAGACGTTGCACGACCCTTTTAGTAAGGTCGACAGCAACTATTAAATAGAAACCGTTTATCCCTCCCCCCCGGACTAGCCCCCACCTAAATACTACCGAGGTCCCACAAATGAAAGAAAACGTTGGGGCGGTCTAGTCTTCGAGCGGCCGCGCCTTCACGGCTAGCCCGGTAGCCTGTCCAACAATCTACAAGGATGAATAACGAGGCAATACCGGCCATACTCTTACAAAGCTCGCGTACGCCATCACCATCCACAAGTCGCAGGGTATGACTCTCCCCCGTGTTGCTCTCAATCTTGCACGAGGGAGGAAGGCTACCGATCTCTTCTACGTTGCCGTCTCACGCGTGAAACGCCTCGACGATATACTCTTTGAGGAGCCGTTTGATCTAGACCGCTTGCAAGCGTCCGGCGGAGACACCGCTATCGACAGGATGATCGACTGGGACGAACGAGAGCCTGCTAGAGCTGAAGGCCGACGGTTGATAGCAGACTATCAACAGCAGCCCACGCGTCTGCCTTCTACGCCCTACCGTACGGCCACCGCCTTTTCTTGACGAACACCATTGTCTTCGATATCGTCGAACCTTCCCCGGTCCCGACCTATTGCTGTTGCTAAGGGACGTGCCCCTGCTTCTTCCGATCGCGACGAGAACATGTTCAGCGATATGAGTGACGCGGCGCTGTTAGACAGTGATAATACGTTTGACGACACCCTTTTTAGCCAGGATGTTCTCGAGCATAGAGAGGATGGTGTTCTGTTCGGGTTTGACTGAGAGAATTGATCTTCTTCAGTGTGCAAACTGTGCAAACGAGAGCTGTGCAAGAGAGGATGAGGAAGTGAATGAATGATTGATTCTATCTATCAAGAGAGCTGAGGGCTTATATCTTCATCAGAGAAGGGGACGAATGACAAAGGATGAAGAGGAATCAGATGAATTATGAGAAACATGATGAGAAACATGCATGAGGATGAAGAGGAATCAGAAAATGTGTTTGTGATGGGCTGGTATCAACACTCAACCAACCACAGGACCAATGGGATTGAACCAAAGGACTGGGTGTGCCAAATGGTTTTGAACCAATGGACTTTGGGACAACCGAACAGGGACAACCAAATACGGGACACCAAATACCAAGTCTAGCCGGGGTTTTACTGCCACACAACGCATGCATGCATACATGCAATTGTGCAGTGGTTGGTTGATTAAGCCAACTCTCAGACAGAGCCGATACCACCGACTAAGCCTGCTGGACCACCCTGTTGCCCCAAAGAGGCTCCCTCAATTATGACTCTCTACCATTGAGCCACGTCAAACTAGACGCTGTAAGGATGTTCACACCTAAATATATACACTGGCATGGATTCTGTACCTCACTAGGCCCAAATGGGTGACACCTCAAAACTGGAAAATTCATGATTGGCTGAAAATCAAGCTCACGTGTTCCTCGGATATATACTTGGAGCTCCGCTCCGCCGAGATTCCATTTTTTCGAACCCAATTACGTCACCCTCACGTATATGTTCGCCATTCTCGAAAAAATATTTGGGGCGGGACATGTGAACTTTCTGACCTCCAACGTCACGAAGTCAATAACTGTAGCAATCGAATCCTACAGGACCATCAAGGGTTGCTTCTCTTCGTCCAATCCCCATTCGGACATGTGGTCCTGGGGTGCTAACCGTGCACATAGAGTCATTTTGGGGTATACCAGAATTGACTTTACACTCCCAGTACCATCTCCCTTCTCTCATACAGACATTAGCTTTCGCAGATCTCCACCCCTTTTCGGTGGTGATGTGCCGGCATTCTTAGTCTGTTAGTATATTTGCGGCACTATCTTCGAGGCTGAAACGAGCGGTATAAGGGGGGCATTCAGACTGTCTAAAAAAGAGAGAATGGCGGAAGATCGGGTCGGGTACAGCGCTGGTGTAGTTAAAGCTTCTTTTGTTGAATGCACTGACAAAATTTAGCCAGTCTTTCTGCAAAATGAGGGAAATACTTTTCAAAAGTCTCGTGAAATTGTATCTCCGTACTATCTGCAGCTACCTTTTTTTCAACGGGATTAAATCCTGGAGCCTGGGGCGGCTTGAAGTCGCCGTAAGTCGGAACCGTAGCTAACTTATATCGAAGGGGGCCGATTTCGACGACATTGGTCTTCTTCTTGTTCTTACTCGATATTTGATCAGGACTAACTCTTGTACAATATTCCCCATTCGAATTACTCTTTGCTTCCCTTTTCTTCAGAGATTCCTTCTTAATCCGTGGAGCTCGCTGCGTTGGAATAGGCTCTTTAGGTGACTTAACAGTTTTCGAATCCGAGTTAAAAGACAATGTGGTTACATTTTGATTTTCGTCTTCTGAGTTTCGTTTCTTATTGTTTGACAGCTTAGGAATTGAATTCACTGAACTGCTGACGTTCACATGCGAGTTCGCGGAGTTCTCCATGGGATAGGAATATCATTGAATTTATCAACAATTTGGTAATCCACTCTAAGATTTTTCAAAGATCCTTGGATATAACCTGGCACCGCACAATTAATGAGGAACTTGTCGATACTTTGGGGTCTCTATCTAGATTGTTGTTAAGTTCTTTACGGGTTTATTTTGTTGTGCCTCTATACATGTATGGTCCACGGCTGCTCCACCTATGCGTGTCTCGTATCAATAAAGTCACATGAAAATATATTAACAATAACGCCACTACACTTTACTGTCCTCTATGGTCGTGCACATATAAAATCCAAGAATGCCCAGTCTAGACCTCCATCCTCATTGGTATTATTACTAGGCTTGTCTTTTCTTAAGGCATATCTCCGCCAGCATTCGAGGAATGAGCGCGGTAAGCAAAGACCATAAAACTACGCCTAGAGCCAGTAGTCGCGGACGGGCATGAGAGCGGCTCAAAACGACAGGCCTCAAATAAAGATCCATAGACTTAGTTGCGTCAAATACATAGCAACACGGAATGTAGCAGGGTCGGATGGTGCAGTAGTACACTGTCCCAGCCGTTTTCCCAAGTAGAGTCTTGGTATGAGGGTCTAGCTGGCGTCGGTCACTGCACGACAAGCGAGAGCCACAAACTGTGTATATTCTATCTATGTAGATACAACTGTGCAAGGGAATCAGCTCTCTTATGCCTCCACTGTTACTAGGGTCTTGATAACGCCTCTACATGTAACTATTCTAATCGTTTGCCCCTTACACGGTCCCTTTGACTTATCAGACGTTTAAGCTTGTACTAACAAGTACGCGAAGGGCTAAGCGGATCCCCTTCCCTCTACACGGACTATCTACTACATATAGTATAGATGTATACCTATGTTGTCTGTGCCTTGTGTTTTGTCAAACTCATCTCTGCATAACTATACACACGTGCCCGTGCATAATTATCCCTTTGATTAGTCAGAACTGGGCTCGCTAGACCAGTCAACACAATCCAGGGCGCAGCCCTTAACATCTGCTCCCCTCTCATTCTATCTTATAAAATTTTATTTTATTTTATTTTAAAGTTTTTTTTTTTTTGTAAGGATATTGCAGGACCCTGCCGCGCACCTTCTTCTTCCCCGAATCCGTCAGTTTTGTCATATCTAGACTCGAATACATCCAGCGCTTTGTTATTTTCTAAGTTCGCTTGGTCTCCCCAATTAGGTTCGGCAAAGTCCTTCCATTTTACCAGGACCCGTCTCACCCATTTGCGGCCTCGACGAACCTTTTCTGCTCTCAGAATACGCTCAACGTATTGTTCCGGTTCTCCAGAGTTGTCTTGGTTTAGATTTTCTGGGTAGACTGGCG
The DNA here is from genome assembly GCA_028751805.1 of Podosphaera xanthii. Classification (NCBI taxonomy): domain Eukaryota; kingdom Fungi; phylum Ascomycota; class Leotiomycetes; order Helotiales; family Erysiphaceae; genus Podosphaera; species Podosphaera xanthii. The sequence goes on from JAPWIX010000022.1 coordinate 1,984,310, forward strand.
GAGGTTGTGCATTGTCCACCACCTGGGAGGGCAGGGGATCTTGTCCGGCTCGACGTATGAGTTGTACATGGAACCTTGGATGAATACCAGATGGTACGTCTAATTCTATGACATGTGGCGAAATCACTTTTGTTACTGTGTACTTCCCACTGACCTAGGCAAGCTTTTTCTTAGGTTGAGGAGTTTGAATATTTTTCAAGTTTAACCAAACTTTGTCACCCACTTGGAATATTGGAGCAGGAATTCGCGATCGATTTGCTTGATCCTCCATTTGCAGCTGAGCGGAAGCCATGGCTGCTGCTGCGTATTCTTGCGCTTCTTGTAGTCTACTCATGATCTTTTCTGCCCGCTTTTCTGGTTGAGTTAGTGCCTCTTTATTCACCGGTGCTGCTAACTGGACTGGTTCTACGTGGTATCCATGCTCCAAGAAAAATGGGCTCAACCCCGTACTCGAATTGTCCCTATTATTTATCGCAAGTTGGGCGGAAGGCAACATACTGGACCACTCTGTCTGTGAAAATGATATGAACGCTCTCAAATAGGCTAGGACTTCTTGGTTCATACGTTCCGTAGCGCCGTCTGTCTCAGGGTGGTATGCCGTGGATAAGCGTTGTTGGATACCTGCCCTTTGACACAATCGCCTCCAGAAGTCTCCAACCCAATTCGAGCCCCGATCAGACGTAAATGCTTTTGGAAATCCATGGAATCTATAGTGACACTGTAAAAATCTTTCCGCGCACTCTTCCGCGTTCATTCTATCCATGGCTTCCAGGGTGACGCTCTTCAAGAGTCTGTCAGTAATTACCATCAAAAATCGGGGGTCACCTTTCTTCTTTGTGGGCAGGTCTGTCATGAAGTCAATTGACAGTTCACAGTGAAATCTCTCTGGTATTGGTAATGGAAGAAGTAACCCCTGCCTTTTTGTTCGCCAAACATGGGATCGACCACATACGTCGCAGTTTCTGCAGAATCTTCTTACCATGTTACTTATGCCAGGCCAAAAAAACGATCGAGACAAGATAGCGAGAGTACTATTGCGTCCTGGGTGTCCTGTAACGTGTGAATCGTGCGTTTTTTGGATTAGAGCTGTTTGTAACGGTTCCCAATCCGGAATCCATAATCTCTTCCGAAAGCACAATGCTTCTCGGGCATCAATTTCACATTCTCCAATTGAGGTTTTAAGTCCTAGTTGAGTCGGAAACAAGGATTCGCCTCGCAATACGGCGTTATATATTTCTCTAAATTTGTCATCTTTATCAACACCCTTATTCCACAGGGCTTGTAACTCTTCCTCTTCAAATAGTTGTTCCCCCTTTGGTATCTCCCTTCCTGGGCCGGGTTCTAGTGGAGAGAGGTTGATCTCGTTAGCTTTTCCTTCTCTTTCAAACCACTCATTACGCAACAATTGGAATTCTCTCTCTTTTAAACGCGGATCATCGAGATCTTTCGGTATATCCTGGGGGCGTCTAGATAGCGCATCCGGACGACATGCTTTATTTCCTGGCCTAAATTTTAACTGGAAGTTATACTGCGAAAGGAGTTCTGACCAACGTATCTGTCGCTCTGTGAGTTTTCGGCTGGTCATGAAGTATTCTAGATTTTTATGATCCGTCAAAATCACAAATGGTTTTTGAAGTCCTATAAGTTCTCCCCTCCACTCGATCAGACATCTAATTATTGCCAACAGTTCCTTATCGTGAATCAAATAGTTGCACTCTGCTGGAGATAACTTTTTCGAGTGGTACGCGATTGGTCTTAGGTTTCCTCGCTCATCGTATTGCGACAGGCACCCTCCAGATGCCCAGCCCGATGCGTCAGGCTCCAAAACTGTAACTCTCTCTTCATTCCACATGGAAAGTACGGGAGCGCTGCTAAATTTTTTTTTTAAGGTCTCGAAAGCGTGATTTTGTTCCATTCCCCAACGAAACGGCGATTCGACTTGGTTTACTCATGTAGCGGTGCAGTTAGATCGGCGAATTTGTCTATGAAGTTACGGTAAAAGTTGGCGAACCCTATGAAACTCCGAACTCCCTTAACGTCTTTAGGGCTTTGCCATTCTACAATGGCACGAATTTTTTCAGGGTCTGGGCTAAGCCCTTTCTCCTCTTCAATTATGAATCCCAGATACTTAGTCTTTTTTGTAGCAAAGTCGCATTTCTTCCTGTCCAGTTTCAACCCTGCCTTCGCTAGCCGTTGCATAACGAGATTTACTTTCACTCAATGATCGGAAAGATCCCCGCTCGAAAAAATTAGGACGTCGTCAATGTACGCAGAACAAATATCTCCAAGAAGGTTTCCCAACACGCTGTTAATCCAGCGTTGGAATGCAGCGGGTGCCCCTGCGAGACCAAAAGGGGTGACTAGCCACTCGTAAGCTCCGAATCGAGTTCTGAATGCCGTCTTCCATTCGTCTCCTTCCGTTACTCGAAGTCTGTGGAAGGCTGTTCGCACATCGACTTTTGAAAACCATTTTGCTTTTGATGCTAGTCTTAGTGTCTCTTTGATTAGGGGAAGAGGGTACCGGTCCCGATTCGTTATAGCATTTAAGGCCCGGTAATCCACGCAGAATCTGAGTCCCCCACCAGGCTTCTTGGTAAATAATACGGGAGCCCCTCCAGGTGAGCTACTAGCCCTTATCCAATTTTTATCCAAGAGCTCTGATAAAGTCTTACGTAAGACGAGTAGTTCTCCTCTAGACATTCCATAAAGAGGACCCCATGGAACTTCCTTTTCCCTCCCTTGGTCGTCCTTCATCAAATTGATTCTTGTGTCTATTCCTTTTCGGTGCGGAGGGAGCGAATTTTCATGCACGTTATCGTCCAAGAATATATGAGAGTATTTCCGAACTTCTTCTGGAAGCTTACTCCTAATATCTTCTAGTGATTCCGTTATTTTAGGTTCTAGAGCTTTTGTGATGTCGTTCATGGACACTGCCCCAATTACTGCATCTTTGGTTTTCCTAGCTTCCTTTACTAGTGCAGCAAAAACGAACCCTGATGTCATCGCGGCTTGGTTAATCCCCATTTGAGCGACCCGGCATCGAACTTTGGATGGTGTTCGGTCTTCGTACCAACTGCTGGCATGTACCAGTACCCCATGCTCTCTACTGCCAAAACGCAAACATCGTTGCTTTGCCAGATAGACCACGTTGTTTTGCTCTAGCCAAGGTTTCCCTAAAATAATTGGGTAAGCTAAATCTGGTATTATATAACTCCAAATTTCTTGTTGCCGACCATTAATATCAAGCTTGAAGTGGGCCATTTGCGTTATTTCTGTGGCCGCTTTACCATTTGCTAACTGTAATGATAGGGGGTTTAATTTTTTTTAAGAGTAAGTGATTTCTGCGCGCAAGACTTTCATCGATTACAGAGTAACATAGGCAGCCCGTGTCAATCATTGCTTTCGTATAAAAATTATCATTTATTAAGCAGTCAACTAAAAAAGGTGGGCTATGAAATTTGTCTAATGATCTCTGATTTTTGAGTAGGAAGTCTTTGCCTCTGGCCCTGAACGCGACTTTGTTCAGGGCTCCTCGTTTTCCGACTCATTTTCATCTTCCACCTCAGTTGCATTTAGCCTTGCTCTAGGCGGAAGTGCTGGCAAGAAAGAGGGACAGCGGTTACCGTAGTGTCCGGGCTTCGAACACCTGGTACACAGCTTGTTTTCTTTGAGTCGGTTAAATTCAGCCGCCGTCTTCCAGGTAGCCCGGGGCTTCCTATTTTTCGCTTCTCCTTTCTTCTTGTGGTCGAGACTCGATGATAAAGCATTAATTCCCCCCATCTTTGTGTCACCCTCCTCATCTATTATGGCATCATCCCGGGCGTAGGAGTATATTTGAGGAACAATAGTGCCTTGCCCTTGAATAAACCACGTTTTTGTCTGGTTTGCACCTTTAGGTCGATACTTTCGCAACGCTTGAAGTCGAAGTGCTACCTTGGCCACTTTTGCGATCCAGTCTTTGTAACCCATTTTTACTGACAATTCAATCCCCACTATAACTTCCCGAAGCTGCTCATTAATTGCCGCGTGGACTAAAGCAATCTTGCCCGTCGATCCCCAGGTGTTTTTGTCACACAAGGCGTATTGTCGCTCAAAATCTTTGAGAAAATCTTCGAAATATTGGTGATTTCCCTGGCGCATTCGACCCAAAACCTCAGCTGCTTCTAAAGATGCCTCCGTGTCTTCGAATTGCTCATCAAAGTGGTACAGGAACTTTCTCCAGTCATAGAGCCTATCTGGACCTCCCGTCCGAAACCAAGCTTTCACCAGATGCCTTTTTTGCTCTGGCAATGACTCTAGCATTCCTAAGCATAATGCCCTTGTCGAGGTAAAAAGAAGTCCATCATCCTCTACCTTAACTTCCAACCTAAATCTATAGTCAGAATAGGAGTCCCTTTTTCCGTCCCAGGTAGGCCAAGGTGTTTCTCTATGGCTCAGCAAACCAGAATGAATATTTGGATTAGTTTGTTGCCGTGCTGGTGATGCTAATGTTGCTGATGCTGCCTGTGCTGCCGGTGCTGTTGATTGAAATGTCTGGTGTGAGTTTTGCTGCCCGATATAATTGAGCACTTGTTGCAGTTGCTGGATCGATAAAGGTGCGGTTTGTATTGATTGTTCAGCAGGGTTTTGTCCTTGGCGACTACTTCCCTCTCCGTGCCGAATATCTTGCATTAATTCTCCGTCAGACATGACTATAAAATCGTCTGGTGAGTCGGCTAGATATGCGGGACTATAAAAGGATTGGCTTGTCGAAGCTGAAAGAGTCTCTGGAGAGTCGGGTACTTGATATGTCATGCAAAACCGAAAAGACTTCTGATCTTGAATGATAGATTAGATGATAGAATTTCTCTTCCGGGCTAAGCCTCGCGGAGAGAGTGTTTTAAAGAAATGAGATAGAATATTTGTGAGGGGCTAGCTTGCGTCGGTCACTGCACGACAAGCGAGTGCCACAAACTGTGTATATTCTATCTATGTAGATACAACTGTGCAAGGGAATCAGCTCTCTTATGCCTCCACTGTTACTAGGGTCTTGATAACGCCTCTACATGTAACTATTCTAATCGTTTGCCCCTTACACGGTCCCTTTGACTTATCAGACGTTTAAGCTTGTACTAACAAGTACGCGAAGGGCTAAGCGGATCCCCTTCCCTCTACACGGACTATCTACTACATATAGTATAGATGTATACCTATGTTGTCTGTGCCTTGTGTTTTGTCAAACTCATCTCTGCATAACTATACACACGTGCCCGTGCATAATTATCCCTTTGATTAGTCAGAACTGGGCTTGCTAGACCAGCCAACACAATCCAGGGCGCAGCCCTTAACACTTGGTAGCTTGGACACATGCCCTGCTTGAGACAGGAGAAAGCTGGTTCGAATCCAGCAAGACTCGCTCACCTTATCTCTCGCGGTGGTATTGTATTCGTAGGATGACGAAAGCATGCTCAGATAACCCCAGGTTTTTCTCGCTTTTCCCTGAGGTGGGTATTCACGGAAGAGAGTACATGTCGTGAGGCGTTATTCTCGTTGTGGTATCTGCTGTTATGGGCTTTGCCCGATTGAGGAGCTGGTCCAGGGGATCACCCAGTAACTCAAGTGGGCCCACGAGGGTGGCTTAAGCGAAAGGCAGTACCTCTAGCGCCGAAAACCAAAGGGGACTAAGCGCTCGGCGGCTATCATAATTAAACAGGGGATGTGCGTACCGCGACGGTTTCAAGGTGATCAGGGAGCATTGCTCGTCACAATAGTTTGGATTGGAGCCGGGGAACCGGGAGTCTGTTAAGGACGATGAGGGGTTAAGGAAGAGGACTCGGGTAGTTTCTAGAGGGCTCTATCTAGGGAAGGAGTAACTGTAGGCAGCGGCGTCCTAGGAGTATATTAGGGGGGCTGATTTCTGGTGGATAGAACCGAGTTAAAATAAATAAATTATCTTTGTGATATTGATTCGTCGAGTTTACTCTAATCCTTTGCCCCCTTACATCTGCAAATGAAATCTGAGTATAAGTGTTCAAAATATCAACTTGAGTTATTCTGTGAAGTATACATATCTTCCATGATCATACACGTCATGGCTTCAGGCTATATAGGCTATATGATTTGAAATGAAGATAAGAGACCCCTCTCTCTTCGCTCACCGAGCTATTGATTCGCCTTCTAGTGCAGTCGCTTTAACTTTCGAGAATAGGTATTCTCTTTTCAAGACTTCCACGGCTCATAATGTGCGCAGAAGCTACAGCAATAGCGACATCTGCAACCCCTCCACCTCTAATTCCGATGTTACAACGCCTTGCACAGGAAGGCACCAATACGACTCAACTAGGCTTGATAAACGGAAGAGGCACGGATACGGGTCCATACAATCTCGGCACTGAGCGACGGCGGGCGTACATGCGAAAAATATACATCAACAAATTGGACAACGCCGAAATTCTGGAAAACAAAGAAGAAGATGATGATTTATCAGGCTGCAAAGAAGGTGCTACACAGCTACGAGAGCATAAAATCGAACGGCAATTAAAATTTGGTAAGATACGTGTAGATATGAGAATTTGGTGCCGATGCGCTACAGGTAGGAACACTAGTAGTGATTGATGTCGAACGAAATTATATATCTTCGGAGTTTTTAGACTTGAATTCAGCATATACGTTTCCTTTGCAGATTATCTTTTACCAATGAGTGCGCTCATTGCACACGACAACTGTGAAATAGGTATTTACATCGAATTTAGTTTCATTTGGCTTTAGGCAACAAAAAGCTATAGGTGGGATAGATATGTGGTATGTAAATAATAGCTCTATAAACATCAGGGAAATTTTAATTACAGTAGAGCCTGCCATAACCCATACTCCTCGGAGTACTGATTGGTGGGCTTCTATTGAAAATAATTAACTTTCCATCAAGCACAGGAAGACAATATGCAAGCAATTTCTGAAATATGGATACAATCACCTCCTCTACAAAAAGCCACGAGCGTGTGTAATTTGCTCGGGCAAACACATTACATTAGAGCATAGTTGCCGTACATGTAAGTCTTCTGATAATTGCCACCATAACCCCACAAAATGTTGCTATTGCATTTCCACCAGCCATAATGCCGTTGAAAGCAAAATTGTGAATTTTACGATGCACTATCATGTTGTTTTTTTTTAAATCATTTTTTGCATATGCAGCCTGAGGATACAACACGAATGATCTTGGAAGACACGCAGAATGACTCAGTTTGACATTTGGAACACATATACTCAGATTTCATTTCCAGATACCACTACGAGAATAACGTCTTACGACATGTACCCTCTTCCGTGAATTCCCACCACAGGGAAAAGCGAGAAAAACCTGAGGTCATCTGAGCATGCTTTCGTCATCCTTCGAATACAATACCACCGCGAGAGAAGAGGTGAGCGGGTCTTGCTGGATTCGAACCAGCTTTCTCCTGTCTCAAGTGGTGCGTGTGTCATGGCTACCCAGACTCTACTTGGGAGAACGGCCGGGACAGTGTACCACTGCACCATCTGACCCGGTTGCTACCAAAGAGTACTAACAACTGATCCACGGTATCGTCTGTCTTTGTATCTATATATGCAATTAAACAAATCACCAGAGTGCTCATACGCCTTGGATTCGTTCGACGTCAAACTCATCCACGGTTGATAACCACCACCGTTAATAAATCTTTCTGTCAATTTTGAGAACCCTCAACTTATTCCTGTAATATTTAACAATCTTCTTGAAAAAAACGAGATAAATGCTGTCGGATAAGGGGAAAACCATGCAGTAACTACTGTCACGATAGAACGGGACCATGTGATAACATGAAGAATTTCAAATCCAGAGAACACAGAAAAACGCCTGCAGCACCAGAATTTGACGTAGTTATAAATGACCTAGTCTTTCTAGAAAAAGAAGATTGGCAGCAGTAGGCAAGATATGTTGAAGTAGCCGGTGATAAGATTCATGAACACCAGTCTGACAGTGCGTTGACCTTTGTTCAACTTTCAAATATTAGGCTAACTTCCAGTGTAATAGTACGAGCTGTTAATCATCGTCGCGCAGGCCTCAGTCGATATAACCAGCCGCCTTGACGCGGCGAGATGCAACAGAGGACGACGAAGTTATCGAGATCGGAGAGCTTCATTTTTTTTTTTTTTTTTTGTTAGCATTTCACACTGGAGAACAGAATTTTGACCTTTAGGATCAATAGCAGAACTTTTACTCAACGACTACAAATGTTGTTTTATTGCAGCGATCATATTCAATTAATTTTGATCCTCTATTTAGTTAATTATCGATGATGTTGAATCGTTGTGTTGACGATTCATAATTTATCAAATTTGTTAATTTGCATATACGGATACAGACACAAACGGGACTTTGGATCGGTTAATAGCCCTCTCAGGTAGCAACGGTTGCTGATCTGATTATTAACTGGAAGGCACAATCACCATGGATAAAAAAAACAGGCAGATTTACAATGAACTACAGGGAAGCACCAGTTCAAATCCACCACAACCTTTGCAGGGCCCAAAGTAGTATCGCCATACAGATAAGAAGCGAGCATATCTGGCTCAATTCTTATCTGTACAGAAGAAAAGTACCTGGAGTTGACAGCCAAAAGTGCCAGTGTGGGTATCCGTGACAGAACGTCAGGCATATGGTCATGACGTGTCCGCAGTAGGCGAGGGAACGAGGGGATTTCCTGCAAAAAGCAAAAGATAATTCCTATCAGGCCATGATTCAAAGCCCGGAAGATATGGCAAGAATCACGAAGTGAATACTAGACGAAAGATACCTAGAACAGTTTCGACTTGTTAGTCAAGTCGAGGCGACAATGCGGGAAATGATGTGCAGGGAAAGGAAGGGGTGAGACGGATCACACACTGGTTGTACAGTGTAAGGCACTTCTTGAAGGTAAACTGAATACACAATAGACACAAGACCGAAGATTAGGGGGTTTTTATCGCGAGGTTTCCTCCTGTGTATATATTAAAGTTAGACATCTGCATAGGCCCATTGTGTACCTGAACGGGTTAATTGAAATCAAATCAAACTGGAAGGCACCTTACATTTAACGATTCAGCAACTTATATTTACCATTAAGGTACCTTACGAATTACATTCCTGTGACCAATGTGGAGTGAAATAATGAATAACTTCACGTATTTCCAACATTTAGTGGGATATAAAGTATGATGGCTATTTAAGTTAAATATGAATGACACGTGGTCGAAAAGTTAAAATTAAAAAAAAGGTTGATAAAGATGTAATCGCTAATGAAATATATCGTTGTTCATCGATACTTTGTTTATCTATTTACACTTTGTTCGGTTGCTAGGCCGCCGATATAACTAATCGCAGAAGAAGGTTTTTGCGGCAGAATTCTGGAATGGGCTTAGCGGACTGGAATTTAGCTGCGGAGTTAATCATTATCTTTCTTTTTTTCCCCATCACGTCGATCTTTATGGCTATTTAGCGGTCCCCTACAAATACTGATTAGTTGTTCGCGCCAAGCGCCCTCCCGAGGGCTCAGAGGCCGGGTTTATCCTGTGAGCCTACTTGGCGTTAAATGCTTACTACTACTACTACTGATTAGTTGTTCTTGTCACAGTCCGGGACCTGGGATGACGCCAAATGATTCGAATAAAGTATATTTAATAATTAAACTAATTACAAAAGTAGATTAAAGCGTAAAAATTTGATAACGGATGATGATGAGGAGAATATCAATGATGTCGTAGGCGCCTAATTATACATGTGCGTTAAGAAACAAACATGGGTGTGGACTCCAGAGGACACACAGAGCATGTGACGCAACACGGCAAGCAAACAGAGCAAATAGTGTCGTGTGACTGAGACCTGACTCGGTTGGCCAACCTAGCCTACAGGCAATACCCTGGTCTACAGACCGTTACAGTTCTTTTGAGTTAATTGTGTACTGGTATAGGTGACGTTGGCTCAAGTTTACGCGAGGCTCAGATTACATTCAAGATAGTCTTAAGGGTATATTTATTCGAAGTTATAGGATTCATCGACCCCTGTTGCTATATTACACCTGATTAAACTTCTTCCGTACCAGCCTTACTGGACGACTCCACATTAAAAATATTTCCTTGAAATTAACATTATGAAGACCGATAGTGTTTCATTTTCTCAATTCTCTCCGCTTATCTTCTGCGCGGTGTGGTCATAATCAACATCAAATACCTGCAATCACGCACGATTCTTTTCGTAGACCTTGTTGCATTTTGTGAAGCTGGTCTTTCCACCAAAACCTAACTTGTACCAAGGGTGAGTCTTCTTTCGCACAACGAGACCTCCAAGTTTGCAGTTCCTATTTAAAACCACACGATGTTTGCGAGCGCGACTCACTTTTAAGTTTGTTAGAATTGTGCATCTTGCAAAGAGAAAAATATGGGAGAAGTTCAGAGACGCAAACAGATTAAACTTACAACGAGTGTAGAAACCCTTTCTCAGAATCGGAAATTGATATTGGTTTCCCGTGATATCCCGGAAAATTGAAGCTGGATTCTTTGGGTCATAGATTTTAGGATATTTGGGCTTAATCAGGGACTTGGATTGTATCGCTTTGCATGCTTTTTCAACAGTTTTTTCGATGTGCTCGTTTTTATAGAAAGTAGTTCCACATACGTAACCAGTATGATGCGATCCTGGCTGTTCTGTAGTATAACATTCGTTGCCCACTACTTCAATCGAGCAACTATTTTTGACCGACTCTACATTATCGGGATAGTAACTTTTCTTGCTGAGGTTGCTTGGTGGAAGAGCTGAGACGGAGAGGACAAGGGCAAAAACAGAAGCCACGGTAATTGAATGCATCGTGATGAAATAGGCGGTGTAGGAAATCAAAAGAGTGGCTAAGTAGATGATGAAGAGCGAAGGTATCGAGAGAATGAAGTGATGTCTGAAATCGAAGCATGTTCATCTTCATATATACTTTTCCCAGCAAAAGCCAAGGAAATGAAATTTACTGAAACATTCCTTTCGAAGATGGTCATCTTAAAGGTCTCTCATGCATCACCAAACTAGGCGGAACTTTTTGATTGTACTTAGCGTCATTAAATTTGTGAACATGAAGCTATCGGTCGAAGGAATTATAATCAGGATCACTGGCATTGACCTAGATAGTGTTTTCGATAGTATTTTCTTGACAAATTAGTCGGTAACTAAGAGCAACTGGAAAGCGGAGTCGGAAAATAGTTAGTCCGCATTTAATTCACACCAATTAATAACGTTCCTTAACGTGCCCCAATTTTTCGCGGATACGTGATATAACACGTTATATAATTATTTGGCTTAAGGAATTGTGCACAATGCACAACTAAATACGCGGATTACAAATTTACGAACATAAGGATTTAATTACATTTTTTTTGCGCGTACATTTGTAAAGAAAGCTTTGCGGGAACCAGTACACCGTTATTTACTACCTCTATGGTTAGCAGCATTTGTATAGATGTACATGTACATGAAACGATGAAACTTCAAAATTCAGTATTTTCTTCACAAAGTTACTGAAAGTCGCGTTTATTTCATCGTAATTTGCCTGCTAACTTGCCATACTCCTCCATATGCCTGTAGCAATTTTGGAGATGATATTTTTCAGAATCTTTATTTTCGTCAAATCTCAACACGAAGCAGCTGGTTTAATGTAATATCTATGAAACTACTTCAAATTTCAAAGAAATTTATTTCGGTCTGTCAATCAGAAGTATTTCTTTCTTAAGAAAATTGACATGTTGATTCTTTTCTTAGTGGGGAGAATCGCTTTACATCTCTGTCAAAGATTCTGCTGAGGAAGCTAAAGTAATCATATACATGTATAATCTTGTATGTAGTAAGAAGATCAGATAGGAACATGTAGGAGAAAGATAATTCTACATTCTTTAGTTTAATCAAGATTTGAAGTTAAAACTCTATCTGTAATACATTGTCGCAGGATGATTGTTCTGATGCCATGTTTTAGGCATTGTTCTTTGTCTCTTTCGCTGCCTAACTTCAGCTAAAAATTGAAGATTTTTCTCATCGTTATCTTTGAAAACCTTCAGGAGCTTTTTATTGCCGATTTCTTTTTGCTCCTTAAGAATGTTTGCAATAGCAAGCGTCGACGAAATGATATCTTCCGAATCATCCGACGATGTACTATCGGTGGTGTCGTGAATCTTATTTCCCATTATGTCGAGCTCGACATCACTCTTGCTCTCGCTGCTTTTGTCGGCATCAGTATAGGATCCCGAATCATCATCGTTGCTTGCAGCTGCTTCAGGCGCTTCAATCCTGTATTCAGGGCGAATAACCAGTTGCTGTTCCACTCAGAAGGGATATTGTCTCTGTTGACGAATTTCGTTGAAAAATTGGCACTTGTCCGGAACCTCCTCGAAACACGATATGATATGCTTGCAGATTAAGAACCGACTTAGTAGATACCCTTTGCGCCCACAAGTCCATTTGGATGGATCTGTGTGGTATTCGACTAAATCTTCGGGATCTACCCTTGAGATCTTCAAAGATTTCCACTCGCGCTTGAAGTCCTTCCTCCAAGTAGCTCTGGCGACTCGATTATTGTTTGAAAGAAGTGCTGAGATCCGCTCCAGAGATGTAGACACTACACGTGTAACTATGACCTAGCAGGCCAAATTGATACGCGGACGGTTGAATCTATGCAAATAATCATGCTTGATCCGTCGCCAATAAGACTCAATAATCATGGTTGTTTTAAACACCGGCACCTTCTCTGGAGTTACCGCACGCGCCCATAGTTGCCATTGCTCAGGAGCGTACCAATTGGTAGAAAAGTATGCCCACAAACGGAAATAATTCCGGGTCCGGCACCAGATGTACGTCTCATTGATACAATCTAGGTATATCTGATTGTCAGAACGATAAGTACCATTCTGATCAGGTATCATAGAATGCACGTTGAAATGCCGACCGAACATATTTAATACAGTGTTTCGCTCGGCTATATTCCCAGTCTCAAGCCTGCAGAGCTCGGAAAATTCCGTCGTCGAGGATGCACATTGACACCGACCGTATCGATGCTCGTCATCAGGTCGACGTATTGGTTGCGATCCCCAGCATAATACAAGGGTCTGGACAAAGGATTTAGCCTGTGCCGGAAAATAGCTTTTTTGGCTCATCGTCATTTTGGCGTCTCCTAACCTCTTGCGAATTGCCCTCTTTGCATGCCAAAAGCAAAGTTGAACCTAAGTCTCAGGCCAGATCTTACGGATTGCTGATATTTCAGCTCTATCCTTGTCGCATCCAAAGAACGTGGGAGCGAATCCCAAGTCCTTGAGAAGCTGAAGAAACTGCTCGAGGATGCAGCTTGTTGCCCCAGGATATGTCGATTTTGAGGCCTGGTCGGGAGTTTTAGTGCCTGAAAATAGGTAGCATAAAGAAACCCCCGTTCCGTCAATCTCAGCTAGCACTGCAGTCAAACTCATGCCTAAATAATTGTTAGTTAAGTCTGTCCTGGATCTAGATCATTCAACACATACCAGAGTTATTCGTACCATATGTAGCGTCTATAACTAATTCTTCGGCTTTTGAAACGAGGGCAGACATAGTGCCGCGAATGTATATCGCAAAAGCATGTAAATTTGCAGATGAATTTGTCGCAAACTGATACTTTCTTCCCAATTTGTCAAGGAACTTGGCAGCAGAAACAAATGGGTCAACGTCAAGTCGCCACGTGCTTGAGTTGGCACACTGCCATTGGTAGTATACTTGATGTTGGGCAACATTTTCTACTTCTGGAATACCAGACACCTTGAGGTCTCGATGAATTTCAGCAGGTGTCTGATTTGTGCATCGCAGCTCGATGAATTGTTTAGCCTCTGATGATAATTCGATGCTGACATGTGGCATGTGGTAGATGTGATGCAAACTAATAACTAGCCGGCGTTTGACGAGATTCGGTTTAATTACTAATGCGCCATCACAGGGAAATCTCGTCATCATAGAACAGTCGCGTTTACTTTCTTTCTGCGATCGGTGGACGTGACGATTGTTTTGAGAACTGCGATAGTAATAGTAGCTTTTTCAGCGTATCTATGAATCCTCTTTTGCCGGAATCTATGCCCGCCAGCGTCCCTTATGAGTCCAATAAGGGAGCTAACGACTTTATCCATTGGACGCACGTCGTTAACATTATCACAATGAGATTCGATTGGCAGCCCAAAATTAAACGGCAACTGATCAAGGTCAAACTCGTATTCAATATCTAGTAAATTCGTTTGTCCCTGTATAAATTTGTTAGACCGAGGCTCATAGCGGAAGAGGTAAGGGCAATATTTTACGGGATACCTCCAAGATTTGATCTCATATATGAAGCTATCCCATTCATCTAAATGGGATAGAGCACGTTTCTTATAATGCTTCGCGCAAGTCTTCAATCGTTTGCCTTGGTTGTTCATCGAAAAGTCGCTTATAGGACGATAGCTCTTGCAGCTTGAGCAGTATTCTTTTGAAGATTCCATGCTAGACCTAAAAAATTTCAAGTGAAAGGCCAAGATAATGATAAATCCGTAAATCCGTTTGTGTTATTATCAACAATCGTCGCCGGAAGGATGAAACCAAAATCGCGACAATATTGCATAAATAAATCGCGTATTTTATCCAATACAAATGAAAGGAAAAAAACCCAATCATTAGGTTGCATTAGTCACGTGTTCCCGAAAAATTGGGGCGCGTTACGGTTCTATATCCTCTAGAGTCCACACCCATGTTTGTTTCTTCATGCACATGTATAATTAGGCGCCTACAACATCATTGATATTCTCCTCATCAACATCTGTTAACAAATTTTTACGCTTTAATCTACTCTCATGATAGGGTATTGTTCGTTGATCCGCTTCTTATAGGGTACAGGGGTTAAAGCGGGGATAAAGTGGAGATAAAGTGGTGATATTCCAGGTTACCTCACGATAGATCCACAGTATCCCTGTTAGCTTCAAATTTTAAAATCTTATGGCCTAAGGCATAAGAGATATGCATCTGTATATGAAGTCCAACGCCCACCTTCATGCCTGCACCTTTCTTCACTCGCGCACACCTGAGGTCGTTTCGTTTAAATCATTGTCAGCTATTTACTATTATTTTGCTCAACGGCATACTTTTATTTCATTCATCTATCTAATTTTTACTTCATGTGAGTGCATCTGAACCTTAAGTCAACTACTTTAGAAGATTTTAATTTACTGTACTAGATTGCCGCAAAGATGGATTCACCTCAACAACCTTCTCCATCATCAGCATCTCCTACTTATGCAAAACGCCTAACACAAACTCAACGTATTCAAGTAAGTCTGAAATCTACAAATTGATAAGGTTAAGAGAGTAACATGTGCAGGTTAGAACCTTGGCCAGTGAGGGACACAGTTACGTCAAAATCTCTCAACGCCTTGGGATTACATGGCGACAGGTACAATACACCATGAGCGTTGAAAATACCGAGCCTCAGTACTCCAGTGGTAGGCCACCTATTCTAAGTAGTTCCCAGGTCGATGAAATAGAATTTTTCGTCTGTTTATCATCGGAAAATCGTCGGATGTCATTTTTCCAACTTGCACATTTTATATTTCGGCACTTTGGTGTGAGCGAGAATGTGATCCGACGTGAACTGGCAAAGAGGGGATATGCACGCAGGATTGCACGATTAAAACCTCCTATCTCTTCAGTCAACAAACTGAAGAGATATGAGTTTGCCAGAATACATCTCCACTGGCGGAAGGAACATTGGATGAGAGTCCTCTGGTCCGACGAGACTTGGGCTATGAATGGTCGGCAAAGTGATCGTTGGGTCACAAGAAAGGTCAGTAGTCCCTTAAAGGCTCCTAAGATTTAGAGTTCCCTTGAGCTAAGTTTAACTCAAAGATTGGGGAAGAGTACGAAGATACCTGTGTCCTAGCCAAGACGCGGAGGAGAGTTGGGTGGATGTTCTGGGGATCTTTCTTTGGACGACAGAAGGGGCCTTGCCTGATTTGGGAGAAGGAGTGGGGCCATATCACTGCGGCCAGTTACTGCGAGAGGATAGTGCCTCTCATAGAGAGTGCGGTCTTTCGGGAACCAGGACTAGATGTGATGCAGGACAACGCCCCTCCTCACAAGTCGAGGCAAACTATGCGTGAGTTTGAAAGGAGGAATATTTCTCTAATGGAGTGGCCGCCATATTCTCCTGATTTAAATCCGATAGAAACTTTGTGGAGTTATATGAAAGCGTACATGGAGCGTCTTTATCCAGCGTTGGATCAAGGGGGCAGCGGAGTCAAGGGCATCTTCGTCAAATAGTGAACGAGGCGTGGGATCTGGGGTTTAATGGGGATGACTTGGAGAAACTGATAGATTCGATGCCCCGAAGAATCAGAGCCGTTTACGAAGCTGAAGGCGGATATGTAAATTATTAGCTAGATAGAAGTATAATTTATTTATGAAATGTATTAATGAATTAAAAAGTGAATAGAGGGCTATAATGGACCAAAAAAGCAAAACCAACGAATATTTCGTTGTGAAATTTTTGCCATACAAATTTAAAGTTTAGGTGGGGAGATCTACTTATTGTCATGCTAATTCAAGTTAGTAAAAGCCTATATACCCTGTAAAAGTCGAATTTTAGCGCCTATACACGATTAATACCGTAGTATCAGAGTACTTTTGTAATTAATTAAACTATTACTCTCGTTGATGGGTGCTGAATGCCAAACCCACTTTTTGACCAGGGTCTCGCCATACAAATTTCTATAAAAAATATTTATCTAGGCCCACTATGGAAGGGATACTCGAAAATTAGTGTGTATTACGTGTACTCGAAATCGCGAATGTCAAAAGGGAGGTCCTTGGTGCTTTCATGAGACTAAGCTTAATCTGGTAAATTTTATAGCAGACTACGCGCAAAATACGACTAAAGTTAAAGCTAGTGACTAGCCGTAAAAATAAATCTTCAATATCTCGTAGCTCCCGCACCAGCTACAATCACCGCCTGACATCGCGTCGGCAAACTTCCGATGAGATACTGCAAAGAGTTATGACTTTCAGAATCCCATGCTTCCAGTATGATAATGCGAAGCTCAGCCGAAGACCGCTCCCGCCCATCCTCGAGTTCAGGATATTGATTTTCAATATAATCTTTCATCTCGCTCCACACAGCCTCAATAGGGTTGAGATCTGGGGAGTAAGGAGTCCAGTTTATGGGCTCAATATTTTCAACCCTTAAACTTTTCCGAGTGAAGGCCGCTTTATGTGGCGGTGCATTATCTTGCATGAATTGCAATTCAGGATTCACCTCCATGTAGTCAGCAACATGGGGAACAATGTGTTCGCAATAACTCGGCCCTATTATTGAACCCCAATTTTTTTCCCAGAATAAGCAGGTCCCTTTCTGAGTTCCGTGAAAACTCCCCCAGAGCATCCAGGCTGTGCTCTTTCTAGTCTTGTCGACGAGGCAGGTGTATTCAAGCTCATCACCAGGCTGTATATTATTAGCCATCAAATTCCTAGCTGACGACACGCGCTACAAACATTTCTCATTATGTAGGCATCTCGATTTCTACCATCTGTTACCCATGTCTCGTCGCTCCAAAGGATCTGACTCCAATCGTAAATGGTCCAGTGACGATGATTTAGAGCCCACTCTAACCTTTTTATCATGTTGACCTCGGATATAGGTGGCTTTGCTCGAGACAAACTCCTGGAGTAACCTCTATCTTTGAGCGCACTTCTGATCGCATAAACCCCAGCGCCCCAGCAACTAAGCTCCATGGCAAGCCCTATATACGTCATCTAGCGATTCCTTCGAGAGAGTTGCACAAAAGTTTCTAGCTCATCAGCTTGGGCCTGATCCAGTTTTCGTTTTCCACCCGGATTTCTTTTGGGAGAGGTAGTGCCTCTATTGACGATATGAATAACTTGTTTGTGGCTCAAGTCGAGGATAGATGCAATTTCGCCTCGTTCGTGGCCAGCATTGTGTAAAGTAATTACCTGGAGTTATTTAGCTGAGATCTTTCCAAATCCAGTAAAGAATGACCTGAAGGCACTTATCTGCTGAAGCTCTTCTCGAATAGCTACGCCTCGCAGGAGATGTTTCCTCGCTGTTCATCTATCGCTACAATTGGTACGATATATAGCGTTAGGGTCATTTAAAGCATGCCTTACTTTCAACAACGATTCAGTGTAAGTCGCTCGGATTTTTGACTGGTGTAAAACTAGACGTTGGCGATATATTCTTCTTGGGTGACTGGATGAGGAGCAGGCGTTATGTCAGATGAATGGATAATTACTGTAAATTAGCCCGTAGATATTACTAGGGGTAAACCCTGTACAAAACCCGATTGCCAGGGAATATCCTTTTGACATTCCGGACCCATATATGAGAGTACATGCAAGTAAAACTAATTGTTCCTGATACCTTGTACAGTACCACCGGCCTAAGTCAAAAATACTGCGCTAGCGTGAAAGGGGACTATTTGAATTCTTGACTATCACAAAAGAGGAAGTAAATCTAGAGACTAATCATCTTATTGCTCAATACAGTACAATCTCGCTATAACAATGGGGCAAAACTTAACCAAGGCCCCCGATTGGAGGATTCAATTGAATTGGGCAATAAGAACCCTTGGCCAAGTTTTGCCCCACTTTGTTATAGCGAGAATGTACGGAGGTACAGCTCATAAGTATTATTCCATGTCGACCAGGGGGTGGCTTGGCCACCACAACGCTTTTCTTAATTAGGCAACATCGCGAGAATGCACCTCGCACCCATCCCTACTATGTTTTGTATGTATTCCGATGACAACAACATCAACTCAATGGATTGTTTACTAAGTATTAGTTATTATAAGATTAGTAATTATTTTGCATTTTGTATTATGAGTTGGGAATCATTGAGTTAATGTTGTTGTCATCGGAATACATACAAAACATAGTAGGGATGGGTGCGAGGTGCATTCTCGCGATGTTGCCTAATTAAGGAAAGCGTTGTGGTGGCCAAGCCACCCCCTGGTCGACATGGAATAATACTTATGGGCTGTACCTCCGTGTAACATGCATTATCGCTGAATAGGACCTGGAAAATCAAGGGTAGTTTACTTCCATGCTAAAATGAGCTTGAGGCTTAAAGGCGATATGAACATGGATCCTCCATCGTAAATCCGTCATCTC
This sequence comes from Podosphaera xanthii, assembly GCA_028751805.1. Classification (NCBI taxonomy): domain Eukaryota; kingdom Fungi; phylum Ascomycota; class Leotiomycetes; order Helotiales; family Erysiphaceae; genus Podosphaera; species Podosphaera xanthii. The sequence goes on from JAPWIX010000022.1 coordinate 2,003,484, forward strand.
AAAAGATTAACTTACAAGGATGCATCTTTCTGGAACCATCTACGCGTCCTATAGATTCACACCTGTAGATATTAAATACTCATTGAGACGTCATTACGCCACACTTCTTAAATATGGAAGTTTGTGGATCGGATCTTTAAAAATTGACTTATTAATTCACACCTACAATATGGAGCAAACTACATGCCATGATAATGATTTAAGGTATTGGATCATCGGGTATAAAGATATAAAATACGGTAACTAGATGTCGTATTGCAAAGATACTCAATTTTGCCCGCCGTTCGAAACACGTAGTTTGTGGTTTTTGTACTTACGAGGGCCACACATTTAATGCTTAACATAATGCGAGTGAGGAACCCAATATTCGGATTCTTTCAACATATAAATCGAAATTTTACCATGAAACTGTTTGTCATGATACAGAGAGTTGCGCGATGTTGCCAACGTGATCAAAAAGGACAGTTTGTGGTTCATAGTCATTAAATTGCGAAGTATTGAATAGTTGACACTTAGCAAGGCATATTCCACACATGTTACTACTGAAAATGTATTACATTTTATTTTTTAATATAAAAAATGTTATTCAGCAAAACGGTCACGCGACTTTCTTCATATCTATTTTTTTTAAACTTTTTTCAACAAAAAGAAACATCCTTCAACCACGATCATCTACCATTCATCTAACAACTGTCACAAATGTTTTAAGGATGGCTATGTCATAACACTACCATTGGAGGCACATGATGTACAGGCACAGCTATTGTTACTTCACCGAATTGAACAGCATAGACTATTTTTCCGATTTGCAGATGACTGTGGAACTCCACTTCATCAGTTCGAGATCCATGTACTTCAGATGCATGTTATGTACTCGACCCTACCTGTCATGATTCTCTATCAGCATCGAGGAGCTTACCTAATGCTCTTCTTAGAACAATTAATCCTACAGATTACCGCTCTGTTTCATCTCGACAGACACTCTGGGTCTATATTCTATATAGAAGGCCTGATTATAGCCCTCGCAATGCAAGATAATAATACCTATTCGGAAAGGACACATGGTCAACATCATGCAACATGAACTGTAGTTACGCACTCCACTTGACATCTCATGTTCAGGAAATAGACTAACCATTCTATGACGAACAAATCACCTGGTTTCAGGCCGAACATGCGTTATGGCCGTTACATTGAAAAACATCCAACTCCCACTTGAGTTTGGCCCAAACAAATATACGCCTCTTTTCAAGTAATAGGTAGAAGTTAGAAACCCCACGCTTCTCATCTGGCTCTGATAAAGGCAAAATCATCATTTCCAACTCATTTGAATCAAGTAAACCGTAATCTGGGATGAATATCTTCGTTCTGCTTGGCGTAAACTGATTTGTACTAATCCTAAACTTTGTGAAATGCTTCATTCCGTTGAGAAGAACTAACGGCTCTCATGAAGATAGCAAAACCTGTATTCAAGCCATGCTCTTCGAATGAAAATTTAATTGATGATATCAGTTAACTCATTTCTCATCTACATGTTCTAGAATGGATCCCAAAGACTCACCTTTGCCATTCTTCATCTTGAGTATAAACCAAAGTTTACTTATGTTTGGCTCAAAAATTTACATGCCTTTCCCAAGTACCAGATAGAAGCCACATACTCCACGCTTCTCATCTGACTTTTCAATAGGCACAATCTTCCCTTTCATTGCAGGTGAACAATGCCGACTAACGCAGTTTAACACAACGAACATTTCCCTTCCACTTCATAAGAACCACTCCATCTTTGTAACTTTAAACAACCAACATGTCCCCTTACATGTGAAGCAAGGTTACCGTAATATCTAATACCTAGCTTCCTGCCTCCGCCTCATGAGACAAAAGACCTGTAAACCTCCAGAGACATACTCCCACTAACTATATCACAACTCAATATAACCAGCCACATTCAGCCGCCCACTTCCGAAGCGACGCGAGGAACCCTGCCCCGGAGCGAAGCGCAGGGCCGCAGGGCTAGGACCTGGTTTATTCACGTGACAAGTTCCCAACTCGCTTTCGCCTCTATCGCTACTAGTACAAACTAGTGACAGAGTAAGACACAGCCTGTAACATTACCTCACTTCCCTCTTTACATTTTTTACTTTAATTTTTCTTGGGCTCTTTTAGCGCGCATTTTGTGCCTCTTGCCAGTTGTTCCCGTCCGGGCACCAACGTCATCATCTTTGCCATATATTGATTCAAATATATCCAGTGCTTCTGTATCTTAGGGATTAAAACGAGGCTCCCAATTAGGCTCTTCAAACTGTTTCCATTTGACAAGAACCTTCCTCCTGAAATTGCGGCCTCGAGGTCTCTTTTCGGCCCGCCGTATTTTTTCGACAACTTGCTCTTCATCTCCTTGGGCATTGATTAAGGGAGGAGGCTGTATATCTTTTAGTTTTTGAGAAGGCAAAGGATTACTGGGGTCTCTTTTGAGTAGATCGACGTGGAATTTTGGCCAGATCCCTGAAGGAACATCTAATTCAACCACATGAGGGAAGACAATTTTAATGATGCGGTATTTGGCGTTAACCTACGAAAGGTTTTTTGACAATTGTGATGTATTAATGTTCTTAAGATTTAGCCAAACATGGTCACCAACCTCATAACGCTCTTGAGGTTGTTGTTTTTGGTTTGCCGAAGATTCCATTCGCTGTTGAGCCGAGGCCATTGCGGCTTATGCATACTCTTGCCCTTCTGCAAGTCGTTTAACAAACTCGTGCGCTCTTTTTGCTGGATCTGAAGATTTGCTTTTTGGGGGTGGTACCTGGCTTATCGGATCTGCATGATAGCCATGTGTAATGAAAAACGTACTTAGACCTAGTGAGGTATCTCTATTGTTTAGGGCAAGCATAGCCATTGGAAGCATCGACGGCAATTCATATTGTGAATAAAAAATGAAGGCTCTAAGATATGCTAATACCTCTTGGTTCATTCTTTCTGTACTCCTGTCCGTTTGAGAATGAAAAGCCGTCGAGAGGCGTTGTTCAATTTTGACTAACTTGCAAAGGTGAGTCCAAAAATCACCCACCCAGTTGGTACCACGGTCAGACGTTAATGATGACGGGAAACCGTGATGTCGATAATGGCATTGAATAAACTTTTCTGCACATGCTTGGGCAGATATTGAATCCATAGCTTCAAGCGTGCAACTTTTCAATAGTCAATCAGTTATAACCATAAGGAAACGTGGATCATGTTGGAATTGGATATCACGTGGTCATATGTTCCTCCATATTCCTTTTGCGAAGTGACCAACAAAGTCAACATTCTTTTCATCTACACTCAATGCTGCTAATTTTGGATATCGTTGGGCTAGCTTATTTTATCTGTTACTTTACTCTCGTGTAAATATTATTCTATTTTGTACTTTACTTACTTTTAGATAATATACTTTACTTTTAGTATCAAGGTCTACTTGGTTCTAACTTTATCTTACTTTGTATCTTTACTTCCTTAAAAGGTAGAGTCCCTTTATTCTAATAGATTATGAGACTGAAGCTCTAACCATCTGAGCCTCAAATTTAACTTCAAGGTTTCTTCTATCCTTACTTCGACCCTCTATATTCAGCATCATGTCCACAGCAGACATTCTTAAGAGTCTTCGCAATGCTCCGAAACTTAGTAAATCCACTTACATCCGATGGAAGTACCTAGTGGAGCAAGTCCTTGAAAATCTTGGGGCTGTCGACTTGATCAGAACATCAATAAAAAACTTAGAAAAACAACCCGAAATTGGTTCCGCCGGAAGCTCTACTGGACAATTCAAGACTACGAATGAAAGAGATGGAAATCTTCGTGCTGCGCTTGTCCAACTCATTCCCGAGGAAATTTTTTACCTCGTGCATGGAAAATCATCTGCAAGAGAAATTTGGATTTCTCTTGAGCAATATTACAAGCCAAGGTGCCAAGACTCCGTCTGTAACATGCTTCAAGATTTCTGGAGTTTCAGTATGGATGATGGGGTTGACATAGATACCTATGCCGAAGAATTAATACGTCGTCAGACCAGAATTGCATCTGAGGATATGGCCCAAGCTCCTTCTGATATACACATGAAAAGTCGTTTGCTCTCCCATTTTAACAAATCTTGCGGAGGACTATACATGGGAGCAGTCACCGTTTTGAGAAATGACAATTCAATATCATTTGCCGATTCAGTTAACTCTATCCGGGAGTCACAATCTTCTACGAAAAGCAGCGAAAACTTTCCTTTTGCGTCCCTTGCGAGCGATTCAAACGTCAAAACCTGTGCATTTTGTAAACGAAAAAGACATACCCGTGAAACCTGCTTTCTTTGGTTGGAGAACCCTGATGGCACAAAATGGGCGGCGAAGAATCCTGAAAAAGCTGCCAAAGCCAAGAGACTTCAAGAAAAATATGGCCGTAAGAAGGAAACAAACGGATCAACTAGCGATATCGACCTAATTGAGGAAGCCGTCGAAGGTAGTGCATGGGTTATGGAGGAGCATGTTTTAACTTCATCCAGCTCATCTAAAGACAACAGTGTTGTGCTTGACACCGGCGCCAGCAACCATATTTTTCATGACCGGTCTATGTTTATTTCAATATCTCCCATCGACAAGTCAGTTTTAACCGCTTCCGGTCATTCCATCCCTGTATCTGGTACAGGCTCTATTCAATTTGAAGTCTTCGATTTCAAAGGTGGAAGTCAAGGCAGAATGATAAAAATAGATAACGTTTGGTTCGTGCCATCATGCACAAAGAACCTTGTATCAGGGGTTCAACTTCTCTCAAATGGTTTCCGCCTTCACTCATCTAGCAGAGGTCTTAGTGTTCTCTCCAATAAGAATGTTGTCATCGCTACAGCTAGTCCTAGGGGAGGACTTCTTTGCTTTAATACTTTTAACAATTCTAATAAAAACTCTTCTGCCTACTTTGAGTCCCATCTTAAAAATACCCCCAACACTCTATTGTCACAAGGTGCCAAAACATCTGCCACCAATCTCATGCATAATCGATATGCTCACGCTGGTGCTCATTTCCTCAAGAGTATTGATATTACAAGTCTTGATCTCCCTAACATAAAGCCCAACGAAATTCTCGATTTTTCTGTAGACACAAATTTTCTTAAGAACTGCAACGTGTGTTTATCTTGCAAACGAGTAGAAAAAATCAATCGTGGGCCATTATTAAAGTCTTCTGATATCCTCGAGATCGTGCACTCCGACACTTGGGGTAAATGTCGTGTTTCTGGTATATACGGAAGTAGCTACTTTGTGACATTTACTGATGAAGCCTCGCGTGAAAGTGAGCTTTACTTATTGAAGAGTACCAAAGAGGTAGCTGATAACTTTTATCGGTACAAAGACAAAAAGGAATTACAATCCGGTCGGAAAATAAAAGCCATGCGATTTGATGGAGGCTCTGAATTTAAAACTATCAAATTCGGGGGAATAATTCAGCAAGTCAGTGCCCCATATACTCAACACCAAAATGGGGTATCAGAGAGACTAAATCGTACTTTGATTACCATGTCCAGGTGCATGCTTAATCATTCGGGCCTTCCCCTACGCTTTTGGGATGCTGCTGTCCTCACAGCTTGCTATCTCCGGAATAGACTACCACTGCTCCCTGATAAGAAAACGCCTTACGAAGTCATGAATGGTATTGTCCCTAAAATTTCTCATCTCAAAGTTTGGGGGTGTATCTGTTTTGTTCTGATTGACACACATGATCCGCGACGATTTAAGCTTTCACCTACATCAGCTAAAGGTATTTTTATAGGGTATTGTGAATCTTCAACGCAATATCGTGTGTATGTCCCATCAAAAAATGGACGAGATAAAATCGTCATCTCCGCAAACGTCCACTTCTTAGAAGATTCGTTTTGGGACTGGGGCATAAATTCATCAGCTTTGCACGAGGACTTAGATATTCAAGCGGACGAAGTTCAAAATTCTCTAGACCTTACAAAAGATCAAGACTTGAATTCTAGCTCAGATTCAGATTCAGACTCAGAAATTGATTCTCGTTTACATTCCAACGATATTCCAAATTCTCTATCCCATTCATCTCCTGAACCAAATCTACCTACATTGACAGACAATAATACAGAAACCTCTCACCCTGAACTATCACTATCCGATGAAACTCAAGATTCATCTCGTAACGTCAGTGAAAACAATCCCGAGGTTCCAGCGCTTAGGAGGAGTAGCCGCATAAGAATTCCGATCGAGCCTCGCTCTGCATGGCAACCCAAATCTCGCGCACTTTACGTCGGAGGTAATGTCCCGATCCCTCAAACTTATAAAGAGGCAATAAACGGAATAAATAGCACAGATTGGAAAAATGCTATTAATGAAGAGCTTCAATCCCTTCAAGAAAAGAAGGTGTTCAGCCCTGTGACTCATGTACCTCATGGAAGGAAACCAATCGGATTTCGCTGGGTATTTACTGTTAAGTCAGATGGAAGATTCAAGGCGAGACTTGTTGCCCAAGGCTTTAGCCAAATCTATGGCGTTGATTATTTTGACACCTACTCTCCAACACTGCGTGCCGACTCTTTAAGGATCCTGCTTGCTGTCGCTACTTTCCTTGATTGGGAAATTGATCAAATCGATGTGAAAACTGCTTACCTTGAAGGAGACTTAGATGAAGTCATATTCATGAAATCACCTGATGGCTTGGCCGGAACAAAATTTGTTCAAGTTAATAAGGCTCTATACGGCTTGAAACAATCAGGAAGAGCCTGGTACGATAAACTAAATACAAGGCTCCTGTCTCTCGACTTTAAAAGGTCACATAGTGATCAATGCGTCTACATAAACTCGGCAAGTCAAATTATCATCGGAGTATACGTTGATGACTTAGTGATATGCGGAAAAGATTCTCAAAATATCATAATTTTAAAACAAGAATTAGCGTCTAGTTTTCCAATCAAAGACATTGGATCAATTGACACTGTGATTGGTTGGAAAGTTACGCGTAACCGCTCGACGAGGACTCTCACTATATCGCAGTCTGACTATATAAGAGATAAGATTAACTCCTTTGGACTGGGCGATGCCAAGTCGTACTACTCTCCTCTCAATGGTTACGATGGAATTTTACCAGCAAATAATGGAGAGGCTCTAGCCGACGAAACTGCCTATGCAAGCGCCGTTGGAAGCCTTGGATACGCATCTAGTGGTAGCAGGCCAGACATTGCCTTCGCAACTTCTCAACTTGGCCGATTCAACTCTGCTCCAGTGAAACGTCATTGGGATAGCGTATGTAGAGTTCTTAGGTATCTCAAAGGTTCGGAAAAATATTACATTAAATATAATTTTGGGCCGACCTCTGAAGATCTTACGCAAGAAAAAATGGCAGCACTCTATTCTGACTCAGACTTTGCCTCTGATACCGCGACTCGACATTCAGTCAGTGGATATCTCTTGGTTCTAGGCGGTGGCCCTGTCTGTTGGCAATCAAAAACAAAAATCTTTGGCAACCTCTAGCACAGAAGCAGAATATATTGCTCTTTTCGAGGCTTCAAAGCAGGCTATATGGACCACAAGGTTTTTAAAGAATTAGAAGTCGCCGAAGATTTAGTTGGTAATTCTGGAATGAACGTGCTATCCGATAATCAGAGTGCGATAGCGATAGCGAACGGTACGAGTTCTTCGAAGACAAAACATATTGATATCGCCTACCACTACACCAGAGAGTGTATACAAAATAAATCCATCAATGTGAAATACGTCTCAACAGATAAAATGCTGGCCGATATTTTGACGAAGCCATTGCCACCATGCAAAACGAAGCTGCTGTGTCGGAAAATACTTTGTTTGCCAGATGAAAAAAGATGAAAAATAGTTGATCTTGTCGTTCAGGAGGAGTGTTGGAATTGGATATCACGTGGTCATATGTTCCTCCATATTCCTTTTGCGAAGTGACCAACAAAGTCAACATTCTTTTCATCTACACTCAATGCTGCTAATTTTGGATATCGTTGGGCTAGCTTATTTTATCTGTTACTTTACTCTCGTGTAAATATTATTCTATTTTGTACTTTACTTACTTTTAGATAATATACTTTATGTAACAGCTGGTAAGCTGGATAATTCCTGTAGCCTATGTTATACATAGGCGTGCACAGGCGTGCACAGGCTTAACAGGGGTAGTGCATTGTGCACTGGCAGATATAGTGGCTGATGTTAATTTTGGCTGAGACACTGTATATCAGAATTCCCAAAATAGATGGATCATGGAGCTGAAACATAAGAGCTTCCTGGCATGCGGCAACCTTCTACTCCGTGGCTAACTTCTATTTCAGGAATCCTCATTGATGTTAGGGCTATGGTATTATCTACGAGGAGCAGAGCTTTGTATATATTTGTAGGACTACGAGATAGATTGCTTTCTCTTCAGATAGAATATAAACTACCTCTATTCATTTAGCTGCGCAAGCGCTCTTGTCTAGACTGTGACATATATTCTATCTCTTCCTTTTTTTTTCAGCAGTTCAGTCAGTCGGCCAGTCGTTCAGTCGGCAGCCATTTCAGCAGTTCAGTCAGTCGGCCAGTCGTTCAGTCGGCAGCCATTTCAGCAGTTCAGTCAGTCGGCCAGTCGTTCAGTCGACAGCCATTTCAGCAGTTCAGTCAGTCGGCCAGTCGTTCAGTCGGCAGCCATTTCAGCAGTTTCATCAGTCGGCCAGTCGTTCAGTCGGCAGCCATTTCAGCAGTTCAGTCAGTCGGCCAGTCGTTCAGTCGACAGCCATTTCAGCAGTTCAGTCAGTCGGCCAGTCGTTCAGTCGGCAGCCATTTCAGCAGTTTCATCAGTCGGCCAGTCGTTCAGTCGGCAGCCATTTCAGCAGTTCAGTCAGTCGGCCAGTCGTTCAGTCGGCAGCCATTTCAGCAGTTCAGTCAGTCGGCCAGTCGTTCAGTCGGCAGCCATTTCAGCAGTTCAGTCAGTCGGCCAGTCGTTCAGTCGACAGCCATTTCAGCAGTTCAGTCAGTCGGCCAGTCGTTCAGTCGGCAGCCATTTCAGCAGTTTCATCAGTCGGCCAGTCGTTCAGTCGGCAGCCATTTCAGCAGTTCAGTCAGTCGGCCAGTCGTTCAGTCGACAGCCATTTCAGCAGTTCAGTCAGTCGGCCAGTCGTTCAGTCGGCAGCCATTTCAGCAGTTTCATCAGTCGGCCAGTCGTTCAGTCGGCAGCCATTTCAGCAGTTCAGTCAGTCGGCCAGTCGTTCAGTCGGCAGCCATTTCAGCAGTTCAGTCAGTCGGCCAGTCGTTCAGTCGACAGCCATTTCAGCAGTTCAGTCAGTCGGCCAGTCGTTCAGTCGGCAGCCATTTCAGCAGTTTCATCAGTCGGCCAGTCGTTCAATCAGCAGCCGTTTCAGCAGTTTCATCAGTCGGCCAGTCGTTCAATCAGCAGCCGTTTCAGCAGTTTCATCAGTCGGCCAGTCGTTCAGTCGGCAGCCATTTTAGCAGTTCAGTCAGTCGGCCAGTCGTTCAGTCGGCAGCCATCTCAGCAGTTCAGTCAGTCGGCCAGTCGTTCAGTCGGCAGCCATCTCAGCAGTTTCATCAGTCGGCCAGTCGTTCAGTCGGCAGCCATTTCAGCAGTTCAGTCAGTCGGCCAGTCGTTCAGTCGGCAGCCATCTCAGCAGTTCAGTCAGTCGGCCAGTCGTTCAGTCGGCAGCCATCTCAGCAGTTTCATCAGTCGGCCAGTCGTTCAGTCGGCAGCCATTTCAGCAGTTCAGTCAGTCGGCCAGTCGTTCAGTCGGCAGCCATTTCAGCAGTTTCATCAGTCGGCCAGTCGTTCAATCAGCAGCCGTTTCAGCAGTTTCATCAGTCGGCCAGTCGTTCAATCAGCAGCCGTTTCAGCAGTTTCATCAGTCGGCCAGTCGTTCAGTCGGCAGCCATTTCAGCAGTTCAGTCAGTCGGCCAGTCGTTCAGTCGGCAGCCATTTCAGCAGTTCAGTCAGTCGGCCAGTCGTTCAGTCGGCAGCCATTTCAGCAGTTCAGTCAGTCGGCCAGTCGTTCAGTCGGCAGCAATCTCAGCAGATTATTTTGGTCGAGATTTCGGGAGATATCGGCTTCGGAACAATTTTTCGGCAGTTCAATTATGATTTCGGGGCAACAGCGGCTCCGAAATATTCAGCAGTCATCCGCAGTTATCCAGTAGTTGTGGTTCTACTATATTCTGCCTGTTACACTAGGTTGAGTCAGTTCAGTTAGTCAGTCAGTGACAATCGTAGTCTGTTGCTCGCCGTATTCAGTATTTAGTCAGCAATCTCAGCAGCTAGTCAACCATAGGCTGGCGGTTCAGCCACGGTCTATTAGTTGCTTGCACTCAATTTTTACTTGGCATATTCTTGGACACTAGCGGTTCCAGAATATTCAGCATTTCCTTTCAGTTCGGTTCATATTTCGAGGCAACAGTGGCTCCGGAATATTTAGCAATCAGCCACAGTGAACCGCAGTTTACCAGTAGATGTGTTTCTACTACATTATGCCTGTTACTTTTGGTTGAATCAGCTCAGCCGTTCAGTTCTCGATATTGGCAGTCGGCCGCCCGTCAGTTCATCATCCGTCAGTCATTCGCAGTCATTTGTCAGTCAGTCATTCAATTATTTGCAGTCATATATTCACATCCAGTCATTCTTTAATCTTACAGTATTATCTTATGTTATTCTGCAAATGTTTCTTTTTTTTTTTCACGACTCATACATCCTACAAAAGTCTGGCTCGTCATATTATTCCAACCTGTTAAGCAAAAAAAAAAAATATATGTATATATATATATATATATATATATATATCTTTCTTTGGCTCTCAAAAGTGGAAGGGATGAGGAGGGAGGTAATACAAGGGTTGATTGTGCAATCAAGCCCATGTTGCCTGAATCAACAAAGTTTGAGCAATATCTTCTACGTTATTGGAAGATCTCATACTTCCATAAATCCCAGGTCCTGTTACGTCAGCTGGAGCATAAATACGATAGATAAATAATCGAGGATTATGGGCGACTTGGAAACCTGGTACTTTGGAAAGCAGATACTCCTGAGATACTAGCATCATGTAAAGGGTTACGGAAATTCAGAGACTATGGATGATAGTGATAAAGATGATGCAGAGTCTAACGAACTCATGGAGGCTGTGATGTTGAACCTACTCACCCTTTGAGAAGAGATGGATCGCCTTGGGGACTTGTTGGGTTTACAATAATAACGACAATGAAATATCAACAGTCATCATGCCGAGAAGGACAAGAGTTAGAGTTTGGAACTGCGATTACGATTGCGATTTGGGCGTTAGGTCGGCATCAAATTTTTTTTTTGGAGGGAAAGTGATTGTGATCCAAGGGATCTAGACGTCAACATTTACTTGGATAATTTTTCAGCAACAACAGCCTAGAAGGCCGGCGAGCAGTCTTTCAGAAGGAGGAGTATTGTAACAGCTGGTAAGCTGGATAATTCCTGTAGCCTATGTTATACATAGGCGTGCACAGGCGTGCACAGGCTTAACAGGGGTAGTGCATTGTGCACTGGCAGATATAGTGGCTGATGTTAATTTTGGCTGAGACACTGTATATCAGAATTCCCAAAATAGATGGATCATGGAGCTGAAACATAAGAGCTTCCTGGCATGCGGCAACCTTCTACTCCGTGGCTAACTTCTATTTCAGGAATCCTCATTGATGTTAGGGCTATGGTATTATCTACGAGGAGCAGAGCTTTGTATATATTTGTAGGACTACGAGATAGATTGCTTTCTCTTCAGATAGAATATAAACTACCTCTATTCATTTAGCTGCGCAAGCGCTCTTGTCTAGACTGTGACACTTTACTTTTAGTATCAAGGTCTACTTGGTTCTAACTTTATCTTACTTTGTATCTTTACTTCCTTAAAAGGTAGAGTCCCTTTATTCTAATAGATCATTCTTTGACTGTGCGGGTAAATCCGTCATAAAATCAATTGATAATTCCGAGTGGAAACGATCAGGTATAGGAAGTGGTAAAAGAAGCCCTTTTTTTCTTTCTGTCCAAACATGGGAGCGGCCGCACACATCGAAGTTCCTACAGAATATACGTACCATTAAAGAAGCTCCAAGCCAAAAATAATTCCTAGATAATATGGCGTAGGTACTGTCACGGCCTGGGTGTCCAGTGACATAGCAATCGTGTGTTTTTTGAATTAAGGCCGTTTGTAGAGGTTCCCAGTTTGGTACCCAAATACGTTTTCGAAAACGGAGGGCACCTCTCTCGTCAAAATCACATTCTGCGATCACAACTTTAAGATTTAGGACAGTCGGAAAGCTTCGTTCCGTGTTTCTGAGAGATTCATACATGAGTTTAAAATTTCGGTCTTCGACACAGCCTCTATCCCACAGTTGCTGTAGATCTTGATCATGGAATATTTGGCTACCCTTTGGTACTGTTTGTGAAAATTTATTGGTGTTAGATGAGACCTGCAAAATTTAAAATGATGTTACTTGTGCTTGGATAAAATTTTCAGTAGTCAGAGGCTTTTCGATCCAAGAATCTTTCACCAGTTGAATTTCCCGGCTTTTTAAACGTTCATCATTTACATGGGTCGGCATATCTTGCTCTCTTTTTGAAAGTGCGTCTGGTCGTGCGGAGTTCTTGCCGGCTCTGAATTTAAGCTTAAAATCAAATTGCGAAAGCGTGTAGCTCCACCTAACCTGTCGTTCTGATAATTTCCTGGAAGTCATAAAATACTCTAAATTTTTATGATCGGACAGCACTAAGAAAGGATGTTTCAGGCCCATCAATTCACCTTTCCACTTTTCTAGGGCTGAGACAACCGCAAGCAACTCTTTATCGTGAATTTCATAATTGCTTTCCGCTGGAGACAATTTTTTAGAAAAGTACACCACAGGTCGTAAGACTTTGTTGCGGTCATACTTGGACAAGCAATCTCCCATCATATATCCAGAGCAATCTGCTTCAACTACCGTATGATTTTCTGGGTCGTAGAGAGCCAATACTGGGGCCGTGATGAACAGTTCTTTGAGTAACTCAAATACTTTTTCATGCTCTTTTTGCCATAGGAATGCCTGATCTTTTTTTTGTTAGGTCAACCAATGGTTGTGAAATGCTGCTAAAATTTGGGATGAATTTTCTGTAGAAATTGGCAAATCCCAGAAAACTTCGGACTCCCTTGACTGTTGTCGGGGAGTTCCACGATTTGATGGCCTTTACTTTTTCGGGATCGACTTTGATGCCTTCTCCTAGACTTATGATAAACCCCAAATATTTTGTACTTTTAACAGCGAATTCGCACTTTTTGAGGTCAAGTTTCAAACCGGCATTTTCTAGGCGTTCAAGTACTTTTTCTACTTTATTCCAATGATCATTGATATCGCCGTCCGTATAAATATGGATCACCTCAAGATATGCGGTAGTAAAATTATCCAGGTAGTCACCCAAAGGCTCGTTAACGTATCTTTGGAACGCGGCAGGGGCCCCTTGGAGACCGAAAGGGGTTACTAGCCACTCGAAAGAACCAAATCTTGTGCGAGATGCCGTCTTTTCCTCGTCTCCTTCTCTAACTCTGAGCTTGTGAAAAGCAGCCCGGACGTCGACTTTGGTGATCCAGGAGGACTTAGAGATTGACCTTAACGTTTCTCTGATCAACGGCAATAGGTATCGATCCTTTTGCGTGATCGCGTTAAGAGCTCGATAATTGTTGTGTCATTGGGTCCAGAGGTTTCACTAGACAATGACATCATTGATGCTGAGCGCACAGTCCAGGTGTAACCTGTCGCGTGATCGCGTGAGCGTCTGTTTGCTCTGTTTGTGCTGTTTGAATGATTAGTAAGAAGGGTGTGCTAGAGTATAAATAGAGGGCCTCCCTTCATCATGTAGATAATCACCACAAGTCCATATCCTCATATATCAATCTATCATTTTAAGATCATCTAGATAACAACTGCCGTTGTCATACAACCGTGATCACTTGCAGCCACTCCCACAACTCTATGTACCCGCTGATCATATACCTGTTACAACAGCATTCGTGTTCCAGACCTGGAAGATTCAACTGATACAACAGAATCCTCCACTTCTTTCGAAAGCTTCCCTATGTCAGACCAAATAATTTCAGACCTAAATACCCATCCATCAACTTCGGAGCACCCGGGTAGGCCTCAAATGCCTCAGGAGCAACCAAGATAACCCACCCAGCCAACTGGAGTCAACCTCTCTAGTATTACAGCTGCCCAATTTCAAGCGATTAGGAAAATCATAATTGCCAAGATATTTACCCAAAACGCCTTACCACCGCTCCCTCTTTCACACACAGTTCCCTCACCGATCCCCAATACGATACCACACATTCCTCAATCCAAACACCCAAGCAAATGGCCCGTATGGGATGGTTCAGTCAGGTCTTTCAATTCGCACATTTTTCTCTTGAGGATAAAGATTGAAAAAGATCGGAGCATACTTGGATCCAACAGATCCATTTGTTTTGATATATTTCGGTCTGTCCCCACAGATGAACAGTCGCGCATTCTACATTGGCTGGAGACCAGAGGCCCAGATCGGAATTTTGATTCGGAACAGTTCTTAAAGCATCTGAAGGATCAATTTGAAAATAAGCAGGCTCGCCAAACAGCCGCTGATTTACTTGGTCGCATGTGTTTGGGTGCGAATCACTACTTCACTGACTTTCTCCAAGAATATGAGCTCAAATTATCTCAATGTGTCACTGACCAGCCCGGATTTTCTAAATTTGTTCCAATTAAGCTTTTCGCTAGAACCAGAATATATTTTTATATCTTAAATTATTGCTTGTTATCTTTTTGTGCTCGGTTGTCAATCATTGCCTAAATAAACTGCTGTTGATGTTTCCTCTTGTCGATCGTTATCAATAACTTCAATTACGTATTTATTGTCGATTTATACTGCTGATCATCATTAAGGGCATTGGAGTTTTGTTTATTTCATTATTCCTTAAGATTCTTTCCAATTCAACTATTTTCTATAGCATTTGACGAGACCTCGGTGTGCTAGGGTATTCGCTGCTGTTCCGTGTCAAGGAGTATCTATTCGAGAATTTCAAGGAATCAGGTGGAAGGGTTATAGGTATAAATATGGGTCATGTCTTCATGGAGTAGGCTCTTCAGCTTTCAGTCTTGGATTCATTATCTCTAGTCAAGATCTAAGATCCTCGAATTCTAGCTATCATATTTCACGTACTAAAGATCTTTCCAGTGTCCAAGCCATTAGAGTTATTTGTGCACATCAAGCTCCAGTTAAGCTATCAAGTCCAAACCCAAGTCCAAGTACCACGACACAATGTGGGGGAACGGGGTGGACGGATAGTACCAAAATAATGCATCTTGAAATAGGTATTAACGCCCCTCTCCGTCAGCTTCTTATGAACAAGAATCTGTCAGATGACGATTACACGAAGTGGGTAACTAAAGTTAAAAGAGTTGCCGGGCGTCTCGAAAATTCTCCCTTTTATCGTCCCCACGGGTGCTCTGAAAAAAAACAGATTTTATTTCTCACAACGGATCAGCCACTCAGCTAACTCCTCGAGCCACAATATCAATCCAGCAGCCAAATCATCAAGCAAACTTAGATTCTGATGGAGATACAAGAATGGAAGGAATTAATACCCTGCATATTTTGAAAGCTGCTGTGGCTGCATTAAGTACGGGCCAAACCAAGGCTACAGACGATAGACCCAGAGCTAAGTGGAGATCTGCAACTGATTTTGAGCAATTAGCAAAGGAAGGAAGGTGTATCAGGTGCAGAAAAAAGGATCACAAACCTCGTAGTTGCCCTACTTACCGCGCAGCAAAGAAGCCTACCAACATCTTACATCTTCAAAGCTCAACAATTGCGACAGTAGAATCACCCACCACAAGTATGAAGAAGGATTATTTCGAATCTGAGAGTTCCATGTCGGGGGAAACTAACCTCTGGACAACGTCGCGTTCAGAGGAGGGAGGGATGTACATTAGAAGTCAAAGCAGCAATAAAAAAAATGAACAGTCCACCATTTTTGATAGATTGCCAGTTAAATTCAAGTTTTTACGTACAAGCTTTAATTGACACCGGCTGTCTTTGCTTTGCCGCTTTCTCAAATGATCTTGTGACAAAATACAAACACCCGCGCATCCAAATACCCATCAAAAACTTACAACTGTAAGAGGCTCAACTCGAATAACTCAAAAGTGAGGTTCTAAAATTGTAAATTAAATAACTAAGAAGTGCATGGAGATCATCTACAAGAGAAGAGCGCAGGATTAAATAGTTATCCCGGTCTATCACCCCGAAGCCTTCCGAACGCCATAGATTTAGAATTTGCAATAACCCATAGAAGATGCTAGAATAATCTCCACGCCTTAGGATGTCAACAAACCGTTTTAGAACTTTCTGGAAGCTTTCTTAATATTCCCCAATATACGCGGACATAGCTATCATCCAAATTGGGTAAGTAAGCGATGATCATTATTTAGACGAGGATCATCATAATGATGGCTAGCGCTTAGAAATTATTACCTAATGTAAGCGAGAACTCCTTGCGCCACAACATCCTGATCCACGTCATCCAACGCCGCACAGATAGTAAGGTAATCATACAAGGGCAAGAGCCCGAGTCATCAGCAAGGTTCCTGACCCTCACAACAACTAGCTGAAAATGATAATAAAAAAAGGTCTATCAGCGAGATATCTTTTGCAAATTTTGATATTGACGGAAGACGAGAAAAAGTCTACGGGTATGTAATCCAAGACTTAGCATATAATATAATATTAGGTAAACCATGGATGGAAAGAAAAGATGTAGTGTATCTTGCAAAAAAAAGAGCTATCAGATTTGGTTCAATACCAGATAGCCTACTCGTAAGAGAACATAGTTGGTACACGGATAAAGCTCCTTCTAGCGTAAAAGCAAGTGTGCAACACGTTGCATCTGCTGCAAGAGTCGTTTGTTCAACCTTTGTTTCATTATCTAAACTAGCTCAGAGACAAAACGGAGCACAAATATTTGCCATATCAATGGAATATATCAACAAGGCTCTCGAAGTTAAATCTTCTGACTCAGTTGATAAGGTAAAAGAGCAGCTTCCCAGGCAGATCAAACATTGGTCATAATTGTTTATCAAAGGCCAAGAAAGCTTTCTTCCCCCTCATTGACCCACAGATATGAGAATCAATTTGGAAAAAGACGATAAAGGAAGGGATAAACCTATACTGTGGGGTCCACTTTATGGCATGTCGAGAGACGAGCTTCTGGTATTAAGGAAAATTCTGACTGACCACCTAGATAAAGGTTGGATTAGAGCAAATAGCTCTCCCGATGGGGCGCCCGTTCTGTTTGTTAAAAAACCAGGCGAAGGCCTAAGATTTTGTGTTGATTATTATTGTAACAGGTATATGATCAGCGGGTACATACAGTTGTGGGAGTGGCTGCAAGTGATCACGGTTGTATGACAACGGCAGTTGGTATCTAGATGATCTTAGAATGATAGATTGATATATGAGGATATGAACTTGTGGTGATTATCTACATGATGAAGGGAGGCCCTCTATTTATACTCTAGCACACCCTTCTTACTAATCATTCAAACAGCACAAACAGAGCAAACAGACGATCACGCGATCACGCGATCACGCGACAGGTTACACCTGGACTGTGCGCTCAGCATCAATGATGTCATCGTCTAGTGAAACCTCTGGAGCCAATGAAACAACACTCCCCCTGTCGGTAACAACCCATAAAGTCATTGTATTGCAACGGGTGATTTTACCTTGGTCAGAGAGTTGGCTAGCTGGTCAGAGGAAGCAACGTAGAGAATCTCAATTAAACCTTTTTGATACTGTTCGCAACAATAGAAGTTTCTGAGTGAGATATGCTTTGATCTTCTTTGGTTGTCGTGATTTTTGATGAGCGAGATTGTTGATTGATTTTCGAAATGAAGCTTTGTGCAATCTCCTCCTTCTATGTGACTATCAATGTTTAGCTCTTGGAGCAATGACTTTGTCCACTGGAGCTGGCGGCAGGTTTCAGTGGCGGCGAGATATTCAGCTTCAGTCGTGGATAGAACTACTTCTCGCTGGAGGTGCGACCGCCAACTTATTGGCCCCGGAGTTAGTAGAATCAGAGATCCAGAAGTTGATCTGCTGCTTGAAGGGTCGGCTGCAAAGTCTGCGTCTGTGTAAGCTTCAAGAACAGGTTTACCTCTTGACCTCGTAAAATTTATTCCTCGATCGGGTTCCTTGGAGAGGTACCTAGGTACGCGGTAAGCTTAATTTAAATGCTCATCAGAGGGGTTTGTTAGAAAGCGTGCCAGGTGGTTGACCGCAAATGCAATATTGGGCCGTGTATTGTTTGAAAGAAATTGCAGGCCTCCAATGATGGAATTGTATTTGGTTGTTTGTTCTAGTGTGCTTTCTTTGTCATTAGGAAGTATGAGACGTTCTAGGGGTGTAGATACAGATTTGCAGTCTTTCAAACCATGCCTGTCAATTAACGCGCGCGTGTATTGACCCTGTGATAATGCTAGGGTATCTTTTCTGGGATAGCTGATGTGGATGCCTAAAAATAAGTCTGTGCTCACCGATTTTAGCTTGTATTTTTTATGCAAAGCTTGCATCAGTGATTCTATCTTAGCTAGATTAGGCCCCATTACCTGAAAGTCGTCCACATGCATTACTACATATACATCTTTCTGGACGTTAGTATATAAGCATACGTCGGATGTAGTTGCGTAGAATCCAAGCATGGCAAGGGTGGCTTTCGCATCGTCATACCACAGTGCTGCGGCTTGTTTGAGACCGTACAGTCCTTTGCGAAGGAGGATTATGCATCCTTCTTTCTCATAGCCCTGGGGCATTTCCATGTACAGGTCAATATCGAGGTTGGGATTTAAGAAAGCTGTTGGAACATCGCCTTGTCGATGGTGCCAGCCAAATTGATGAGCTAGAACGAGCATTATTCTACCTGTTTCTGGCCGTGGTGTAGGAGCGAAAGTTTCATTATAATCTATTCCTTGACGTTGAGTAAAGCCTTTGGCAGTACAACGAGCTTTCCATCTTTCAATGCTACCGTCAGCTCGGAACTTCTTCTTAAAGACCCTCTTGCATTTCATGGGTTTGCGCCCCTGTGGGAGCTCAGTACGCGGAATAATCTTTATGGCTCCTTTTTGTTTGAGAGAGCGAAATTCCTTGTTTGTTGCTTGCCTCCATTGCAAAGCTTCTGGGCTAGTCATTGCTTCACTCCATGTTTTCGGGTCGGGTGAGGCTTGCGCTGCTTTGCCACAATGAAGGCGTTTGTAGTCATGCTTCTTTACTTCCCTGCCAGACCTAGTGTTGTGCTGACTCAGTGGAAACGTGCCAGAACAGGGAGAAGGATGAATAGCTGTCGAATAAGGAAAGGGTGTAAGACAGGCTGGCGCACGGATGTTGTCAATGTACGACAGAATCTCTTTACCTTCTATGTTAAGTTTGTATCTATCTCATATACATGAATATCATTCTTCCCACCATCCATTAGAAGATATCATCCATTGTTGGAGTGCGCAACAAGTATCTCCTTTATAGATCATCATTTATCCATCGTGCCGTCAATCCAGCGTGAGTGCATTATTCTGCAACTCACCACCGCACCCGAGCCCGTGTAATTCCGCCGAAGGACAGCAGAGTAATATAATTGCCATACCCCTCCTAGCTCTTAATTACAATACCTAGTCTTCATGGTTTCTGTTGGTGTGTACTCTCTTTCTGGTGAATGCGCTCGTTTGTGTCCGGCGGTGGAGCGTATGGGGTCCCATCCGGTCATGACTTAGTCATACGGAGTCTGTTCATCGTCCTTGTCGGAGCTTGACTCCCCCTGGTCCTCTGGTGCTGGTGAGTGCGCCCGTTTCTGTCCAGCGATGAGGCGTATGGGGTCCCAACCGGTCATGACTTGGTCATATGCTGTTTCATCCAGATCTTCTTCAGAGCTTGACTCCCCCTGGTCTTCTGGTACTGGGATTAGGTCTTGTGAATTATGAACTGGGTATTGCCCAAATAAGTCACCCAGTGATTGCTCCGAGTGGTGAGATTCAGTTGGCGATCCTTGCTCACTATTTTGGGAACTTAAATTGCGGGTGTCTGTTTGTAGAGGCTGTTCTTCTGATATTTGGGATGGTGTTTGTTCCTCTTCAGTTCTTGGTTCGTTTGTAACTTCTGATACAGGTGGCAGTTGCTCCCCCTCAAACGAAGCTGAGTCATGGAAAGCTGGAACTGAAGGCGGAACCTGGGAGTTGGCTGTGGAATCTGTGAATATGGAGTAGTGACTTGCCCAGTAATTGGACGTTTTCTGCTGATCTATCGGGGTTAGTTCATCACCAAACATGACATCTTCATTGAAAGAAGCGTGAGGGGTGAAGTTTTCAATCCACATCCATCCTCGCGTAGTGGTCCAGTGTGGGTAATATATAATGAAGTTT
The DNA here is from genome assembly GCA_028751805.1 of Podosphaera xanthii. Classification (NCBI taxonomy): domain Eukaryota; kingdom Fungi; phylum Ascomycota; class Leotiomycetes; order Helotiales; family Erysiphaceae; genus Podosphaera; species Podosphaera xanthii. Next base: position 2,023,934 of record JAPWIX010000022.1, read on the forward strand.
TTACTAGTGTTTATCTGGAATCCCATGAACCATCCTTTTGACGCTCTGGGTTCAAACTTGCCTGGTTTCGGGTGAATTAACTTGTACGCTCTGCAGCCAAATCTTGGGATGTTCGTGAGGTCTACCTGATCAGCATGAGGTTGGTTGAGGCCCTGCTTTCATAGATTAATGCACTTGATGCTGATATTAACTCTGTTGTCGGATGATTAGTTTCTCGAGTAATTGGATCAACACGAGTCAACCATGCATAGAGGTTGGAAATGAGATCACTAGTCAGGAAGCGGAGGATAATAAGGTTAATCTAGTTCTATTAGGCAAGTCCTTGAATTATCTGGTATGGTTATGCAGTGTAGTAGAGGAGGTCATGTACATATATATATATATAGGTTCAGCGTGTGAGAGATTTCCTCTGCACGCAACGTCTTCTGAATATACATTCACCACATACCTTTCACACCTCTTCCTTGGGAAGACCGATTTACTTCAATTCCAAATCCTTACTTTTCTCCTTACGCTTCTTCCTCACTTTGTCTTTCCCTTGGGAAGACCACATCCATTATCTCGCCTCAGATCTCGTTATCACATTTACCTCCTTCACCAGTGCCCCACGGAACGCCGATTACCCTCTCTCTGAGACCTGCATGAAGTCGACTAGCGGGATTTGTTTAGTGCGCAGGCAGTAGAGTCTATTAACGATATAGCATGCGTGTTGCACCGCCCAGGGCCAATATGATGCAGGCATGCGGGCGTCGATCAGCATTGATCTCGCTAATCTTAGGACTATCTTGTTTGCGGCTTCGGAAACTCCGTTTTGCTCCGGTGTGTCTGGGGCAGAAACATCTGTGCGAATGCCATTTTGTTAGCAGTATGGCTTCACGCGTAAAAATTCTGTCCCTTCATCTCTGAAGATTGCACGAACTTTCTTTCCATGCTGGTGATGTTGGGAATTAATCCATTGCACGAGCAGCGGGGCTATTTGATCCTTAGTCTGAGTCGTTAATGCCCACCGCATGCAAGTCTTGGAGTCTGTGATAATCACTGCGTATTGGTGGCCATTAATTGCAGCAGTGATTTTTCCTACTGTATCAATGAATATTTCGTCTAAAGGTGAATGAGGAATTGGTCTTGGTTCTCTGGAGACGAATCTTTGAGCTTTGCTGAGATGGCATGTCTCACATGTGGTTAGTTGGCTTAAGTCTATTCCCTGCAGTCCTTTAGTATGGAGGGCTGTTTGCTTCAGGATATTTTGGCCCACGTGTCCTAGTCGCTGGTACCAGCGCTGCGCACTAGAAGTGGGTGGTATTCGGGCGACACCAGGAGCTGCTACAATGTTCTGGGTGTTAGAAGAGTGCTCAAGGGGGTAAATGTAGTATACATCATTTTTTCGTATTAACCTTGCTACTGGTATACTGGCTCTATTTTCGCATTTTTGAACAAGGAGAGATTTGGTTGGGTCAGCAACGATATTGGAGATTCTTTCTAGCCTACCAGCTGATACGATGTTGCAAGAAGATTCGGGCGAAAGAAACGTTTCACGGAGCCTCAAAGTTAAATTTCCAATTTTGAGGGTTGCTGTACCTTGCTGACTGAGTTCTCTGGTACCAACAGCTTGGTCGAATTTGAAGGGCTTTAGACATTGCTTCACGTCACTAAATAGAGAATGGTGAGGCACGAAGTGGTGAGATGCACCTGTGTCATAGAGGGTCAAAGTGTTCTTTATTCTAGACGAGGCAGCTATAATAATTCCCCCAGGTTCTACATCACTTTCTTCGACATCCTCATTGTTTAATGAAGCTTGCTTACTTTTGCCCTCCCTGGAACGATTGGTCTTGTTTGGCGCCAGCTCAGGATGTAGCCGGTAACAGAACTTGTTCTTATGGCGGTGGCGACATCTTTTACAGTACGCTTCCGGGTCTACATTGCTACTGTTGGGTACGACTGCAGCCACCGTATTCGGCGACTGAGTCCTATTGCCTGCTACAGATCGCAATGAAGACATGAGTACTTGTAAAGGAGCATACCTGTTTTCGGAGTCGTAGGCTCTTGTATCGCGCCAAGTGCTGAGCCATTCAATCTTTTTAGTCCCCATCACAAAGACTGCCGAAGCTTGTCCCTCTCCAATGCGATACCCAAGTTTGTCAGGTAAGGTTCCCATGGCGTCAGCGGCATTGTTGACATTTGGAAATGCGGAGAGAAACCGGTCTATGTATTCGTCAGCAGAGTTGACGAACCTTATTGACATGAATGTCTCCAGTGCTGCTGCATAAGGTGCAGTCGCAGTTTCGGTCCTAGTTCCGGCTATTGTGTCATTCAGCTGCTTGGCTGTCAAATTGTCGTAATGCTGGGGGCAAATGGTTGGTGCAAGCCTCTGCGTGATTATGTTCTTGGCTTCTATTTCTCCCAAGGTCCATTGTTCCAAGTTGGCGAGGTAAGTATTGTTTGTTGCAGCTGAGATTTATGCATCAGGATCTGAAGCGGACGGGTCGATCGGGATGCGCACCGGACGGATGCCAGGGATGTTGTGGAAAACATGCCCGAGGACGTTCTTCCGGCCGAGCTTAGCCTGGAGTGCCATTCTCCAGCTAATGAACGATACGCCGTTTCCGGGTATCTCATTTGTCTCTATCATCTTCATTCTGCTTGATGTACTGTCAATCACAATGGTTAGCTCTTGCTCCGATATGTACTTGGGAGCGCCGGGCTCATAACCTGTTGTAACAGGTATATGATCAGCGGGTACATACAGTTGTGGGAGTAGCTGCAAGTGATCACGGTTGTATGACAACGGCAGTTGGTATCTAGATGATCTTAGAATGATAGATTGATATGTGAGGATATGGACTTGTGGTGATTATCTACATGATGAAGGGAGGCCCTCTATTTATACTCTAGCACACCCTTCTTACTAATCATTCAAACAGCACAAACAGAGCAAACAGACGCTCACGCGATCACGCGACAGGTTACACCTGGACTGTGCGCTCAGCATCAATGATGTCATTGTCTAGTGAAACCTCTGGAGCCAATGATACAACAAATGCTTATAGAAGATCTTAGATCTTCTCTTCTAATCTCTTAGAGATTGATCGGTAAATCTAAAAAGATTTAACAAGGATGTTTAGAAATATGTGAGGGACTGTCACCAAAACAATGTAAACAAAGTAAGCAGGCCGAAATACTGTCTATTTCAAAACATATGAGGAAGAGTATTTAGTTACATTAGAAGAGCTGTTTTACCAACACAAGTCCAAGTTGTCAAAGCAACTATTTTTATTCACGTGACAAGTTCCCAACTCGCTTTCGCCTCTATCACTACTAGTACAAACTAGTGACAAAGTAAGGCACAGCCTGTAACAAGATATTTCTCTCCCTTAGCTCATCCATAGTTTGCCTTGCCTTATGAGGTTGAGCGTTGTCCTGCATTAGTTGTTGTGGGAATATAGGTCACGTGTAACACTAGTGAGCGAAGCGATGTAAATTAGTAACGCACATCTAATTAATGAAAGGACAATTCACCACCAAAACCTTACGTATTACAAATCTTGCCACAGTGAGCGAGATTCACTGGTCTTAGGTAGAGTGGGCAACCGACAGTTGTATATGTGGATGACTCGAAATCATGCCGTGGATAAGAGGTACTATCCTCTGACAATATCTATCACCAGGTACACTATCCCACTCCTTCTCCCAAATCAAGGAAGGGCCTTTTTCGCTCTCAAAAAAGAGCTCCAAAACATTCATACAATTTTCTTTCGAATGTTACTTATGACACATGTAGTGTCAAAATTTTCATCTAGATGAAAAATTAAGGTTAAGAATCTCAAATTTCAGACAAAGTAAGCGGTACTGACTTTCCTCGTGATCCAAATACTACTATGTCGTCCATCAGTCACCCAGGTCTCATCTGTCCAGAGAACTCTCATCCAATGCTCTTTATTCAAGTGAAGATGTTCCGTAACAAACTCAAGTCTCTTTCTCTTGTTTTCTGCAAAAAGTGGTAGTTTCGAAGCGGCAATACGATGGGCGTATCCCCTTGTTGACATTCTCCATTGGATTACTTTCTCACTCACTTCAAAATGACTAAAATGTGCGTAGGCGAGCTCGAAATAGGTCAATTGACAGTGTTCTGGAGATAATATAACAAAGTCTCCAATCTCGTCAACCTGTTCACTGCTCAAGACAAGGGGGCGACCGCTACTATTTCTGGGGAGAGATGGTCAGCTTTTGCTGCATAGCGACCCTGGTGATAGGTCACTTGGAGTTGTCGCGCAATCTTTTGGTAGCTGTAGCCTTCTCGGGTCTGAGCTCTAACCTGCCAATTTTTAGAGACAACGCATGATTTAGCTCTCTTTTGACATGATAATTGCTTCAATACGCTGTTCTTTTGTCTCTTTTTTTGCTCTGGAACAAGCAAGAGATTAAGGTGAGGTTGATGATGGTCGAGGCGTCGGTGGACAATTCATCGTTACAATGATTTGACTGATCCATTCCTTGTCATCCTAAATGAATTATTTAAATTCAGAATTTGTACAACTTACAATTGGTATATTTAAGACAATTTACTGAAGTGATGGCGTCCTATTAAGATCTGTGATGGTATTGCTGAACAGTAGTGGTGGGGCAGACGTTCAAGAAAAGACACTGTAAAACCGAGGCTAACCAGCATAAAAATGATAATCCTTACAGATAAGGCTTACATATTTTAGACTTTGAGTTAGATCTCATAGGCCCCATACACTCCCACTTTTAACCCCTGAAGCGAGATATACTCTGCACAGACCCACCTGTAATAACTTACCATAGCTACACAGTAATGACAAGCGAGCCGGTCTTTATCTATTCTGCTAATGAACCTCGATTGCCAACGTGCTTGGACGGGTTACTACAAACTATGCCAATTGCCACCAAGATCTATTCCAATTGATTACCGATTCGGACTACGTAGTACTCTATTACAGGGGTAAGAAGTGTAGCCCCACATTCTGTGTAATTTACATGGGCTAACCCTGACATTCCGACTTTAGCGCTACAAAAATGGCTAGACTGAGGCAATAAGGCAACCGAGGCATTCCTTTTCCTTGAACCTTCTCTCTTATGTTCGATAGTTGCACAGCATCATCGTACCACACTAAATCGGTTGACACGACATATCGAATAACCTATATCCTCACGATAAACTGCGAAGAAAAATGAGCACCCCAGCATCTCCCACAACTCCAAGATCACGGAGCCAGCTTTCTAGGGATCAGCGAGTCCAGATATACACGTTACGTGGCCTTGGTTTTACTCATCTCGCCATCGGTTATCAACTCGGTATTACCGAAAGAAGGGTACAATATGCCCTTGCAAGGCAATGTCTGACGCCCAAAAAGCGAAATGGCCGACCTCACGCCTTGAACGCTCAGCAGGAAGTTGAGCTTGAAGAGTTTGTCACGTCTTTAAGTGAGGCCCGCCAGATGAGCCACTTGGAGCTTGCTGCTAAGTTTTCCCACTGGAATTGTGGCCAAATCGCAATCAAAAGTGCTCTTGAGAGAAGAGGGTTCAAGCGTTGCATTGCTCAAGCGAAGCCTACTCTAACGCCTGCACATATGAGGAAAAGATTAGAGTGGGCGGAAGAACACTCTTCTTGGACACCTGAACAGTGGTCCCAAATTCTTTGGTCTGATGAGACTTGGGTCACTGGTGAACGTCACACAAGAGTATGGGCTTCGAGGAAGGTGAGTCCAGATCTCAGCCATGTATCAACTGCATTAATCTAATTTTTTAGCCCGAGTAGACATATTATCACACTTGCCTGGTTCGAAAAGGTCCTCGAAAGCGTGGTTGGATGTTCTGGGGCTCCTTTTATGAGAACCAGAAGGGCCCTGCCCTCTTCTGGAGTAGGGATTGGGGGACTATAAAAGCGGAGAGTTACTGCCAGAGGATTGTTCCTTTAATCCACGCGGCAACACAACCAATTGACTCTCACGGCCCTCTTCTCTTTATGCAGGATGGTGCTCCTGCCCATTCTGCTCAACGTACGAAAAGAGAGCTGTCATCAAGGGGGGTAGATTTCATAGTCTGGCCGTCATATTCCCCAGACCTGAATCCAATTGAGTCAGTGTGGGATATGATGAAATCCCATATTGAAGAGCACCACCCAGAATTTGATTCTGGTAATCCATCTGAGGAAGTGCTCCGTAATGCAGTCCTAGAGGCATGAGAGCCAATTTCTCAGGAGCAACTGGCTACGCTTGTAGAGAGCATGCCAGAAAGGTGCCAGGCAGTCATCAGAGCAAGAGGAGGTTCGATTCCTTATTAATGATGCTTAATTATTGGTAAAAATGTATTTAATACTTGATAAAAGCTAGCACTTTTGAATAGAATATCAACATTTCAACGAGTTACAGGGATCTCCTACACTTCTTTTATCACGCAAAATTTCCCATACAAATAAGGTTCAGCTATTGTCGGATTTGGTATGGTCAAAATATTGCAGCCAATGGTATATTATATAATCCCTATCAGATCTTGGCATTCAGGGGTTTCCTTCACTATTTACCCCTGCAATAGAGTACAGTAGAACCTCTCATAGCTAATAGCTAATAGTGGGTCCCAGTATAAATATTGGAAAGATTCATTGTAACTTGGAGTTTTATATTTGCAACACTTACCCTTACAGGTCATTTTGCGCGCATGGGTAAGTATTGCAAAAATATACGGTAAAATATCTATGAATCTCTTCAGAAATTATACCAGGACCCAGTATTAGCTATGAGAGGTTCTACAGGGGGACAAGGGTAAGTTAACAAATGTTTGGCAGTAAATTCTGTTTATTCCAATAGTATTAACATATAAATATAGTACACAAAACTTATTCTCTAACCTTCATTAACTTACACTTATCCCCCTGTACTGTACCAGCCGCTTTGGTACTCTGATACTACGGTATTAATCGTGTATAGGCGCTAAAATTTGACTTTTACAGGGTATATAGGCTTTTACTAACTTGAATTAGCATGACGATAAGTAGATCTCCCCACCTAAACTTTAAATTTGTATGGCAAAAATTTCACAACGAAATATTCGTTGGTTTTGCTTTTTTGGTCCATTATAGCCCTCTATTCACTTTTTAATTCATTAATACATTTCATAAATAAATTATACTTCTATCTAGCTAATAATTTACATATCCGCCTTCAGCTTCGTAAACGGCTCTGATTCTTCGGGGCATCGAATCTATCAGTTTCTCCAAGTCATCCCCATTAAACCCCAGATCCCACGCCTCGTTCACTATTTGACGAAGATGCCCTTGACTCCGCTGCCCCCTTGATCCAACGCTGGATAAAGACGCTCCATGTACGCTTTCATATAACTCCACAAAGTTTCTATCGGATTTAAATCAGGAGAATATGGCGGCCACTCCATTAGAGAAATATTCCTCCTTTCAAACTCACGCATAGTTTGCCTCGACTTGTGAGGAGGGGCGTTGTCCTGCATCACATCTAGTCCTGGTTCCCGAAAGACCGCACTCTCTATGAGAGGCACTATCCTCTCGCAGTAACTGGCCGCAGTGAGATGGCCCCACTCCTTCTCCCAAATCAGGCAAGGCCCCTTCTGTCGTCCAAAGAAAGATCCCCAGAACATCCACCCAACTCTCCTCCGCGTCTTGGCTAGGACACAGGTATCTTCGTACTCTTCCCCAATCTTTGACTTAAACTTAGCTCAAGGGAACTCTAAATCTTAGGAGCCTTTAAGGGACTACTGACCTTTCTTGTGACCCAACGATCACTTTGCCGACCATTCATAGCCCAAGTCTCGTCGGACCAGAGGACTCTCATCCAATGTTCCTTCCGCCAGTGGAGATGTATTCTGGCAAACTCATATCTCTTCAGTTTGTTGACTGAAGAGATAGGAGGTTTTAATCGTGCAATCCTGCGTGCATATCCCCTCTTTGCCAGTTCACGTCGGATCACATTCTCGCTCACACCAAAGTGCCGAAATATAAAATGTGCAAGTTGGAAAATGACATCCGACGATTTTCCGATGATAAACAGACGAAAAATTCTATTTCATCGACCTGGGAACTACTTAGAATAGGTGGCCTACCACTGGAGTACTGAGGCTCGGTATTTTCAACGCTCGTGGTGTATTGTACCTGTCGCCATGTAATCCCAAGGCGTTGAGAGATTTTGACGTAACTGTGTCCCTCACTGGCCAAGGTTCTAACCTGCACATGTTACTCTCTTAACCTTATCAATTTGTAGATTTCAGACTTACTTGAATACGTTGAGTTTGTGTTAGGCGTTTTGCATAAGTAGGAGATGCTGATGATGGAGAAGGTTGTTGAGGTGAATCCATCTTTGCGGCAATCTAGTACAGTAAATTAAAATCTTCTAAAGTAGTTGACTTAAGGTTCAGATGCACTCACATGAAGTAAAAATTAGATAGATGAATGAAATAAAAGTATGCCGTTGAGCAAAATAATAGTAAATAGCTGACAATGATTTAAACGAAACGACCTCAGGTGTGCGCGAGTGAAGAAAGGTGCAGGCATGAAGGTGGGCGTTGGACTTCATATACAGATGCATATCTCTTATGCCTTAGGCCATAAGATTTTAAAATTTGAAGCTAACAGGGATACTGTGGATCTATCGTGAGGTAACCTGGAATATCACCACTTTATCTCCACTTTATCCCCGCTTTAACCCCTGTACCCTATAAGAAGCGGATCAACGAACAATACCCTATCATGAGAGTAGATAGTTAGTTCTCGAGATCTCCCGTGATCGCCATCGGCTGTCGGCAATCATACGTCCCTTGTGAGATATCACGTGACCAGGATTGGCAATCCAGATTAGCCCAGCTTGAACGTTTCGGGCTTGCAATTGTTCCAACCTCATCATCCTCAAAGCTCCCCCCTGTTTACTTCTGCCGCAGAAACAGACTTTCTTATAGCAAATACTTCTCACTCATGTCAAATCTCCCTCCCCGCCTCCCTCCTCATCCCTATCCCCCTTTACCCCTCCACCCCTACACGCCTCCGCCCCAAAAAGTGGAGAGGGGTCGCTGACTGTTGGAGTCGGATAATATCGGGTCATCTACCAGCGTAACCCATTCCGAATCAATGCGTTGTACAACCCGGCACCCGTACATCCGACATAAGTTAAATTTGTACCGATCAGATAATCACTGGGTATTTCTCTTATAGCTGCTTTATTGTAATGGGCGTATAATCCTTTTAATCATCCTCTTAAGAATCCTGTTGACCATCCTTCGGGAACCTCATAACGATCTCCCACATTCCTCTGGACATAGCTGGCTGGGTAAAGTAGCGGAATGAGCTTGAATGAAATGTATATATATATATATATATATATATATATATATATATATATATATATATATATATATATATATATATATATATATATTGCTTTGATAGACCTCAGTTCTTAGAACAATTTAATCAAATCTTCTTACAAAGTTCTACACTGACAGAGATGCTACTCTCAACCACCTCTGCCGCTGATACCAGGAACCATGAAGCTACGCTAATGTTCCAGAATATTGCATACGTGCTGGATGATGCGCTAGATGAATATAGCTCCCTTCCCCAACATCTTCAAAAATCTTTCCGAAATTTTGTTGCCGATCTCAGTTCCGCTGCCCGTCGACATTTCAAATGTCATGTCAGAGGCTCACAAAGACCTCCTATTCCCTACTGTTACAGTTATGAGATTTGGGAGGTATCATCATGTGCTGACCTTTGCAAAGATGTCACTATGGTATTGCAGGAGATTATATGAGAAGATAATGTGTAATAATTGATGTGTAATGGATGATGAATATATCTAAATACATTGTGCGGAGAGCCCACTATTTATATACGAATATTCTCGCTTAGTGTTTGACCCACCGTGTCAAACACATCAAACATATTATGATCCACTTAGCACCTGACCTCACACGTGCGGTATGGTGCACCTGATGCGATCCACATCACGGTTATGTAGATCGCCGATGTCGATAGCACAACACTCCCCCTGTCGGTAACGACTCATAGTGCTACTGGATCTGCACTGGTGACTTTACCTTGGTCAGACAGTCGGCCAACTGTTTCGAGGTAGGTACATAGGCCACTTCAACTAAGCCCTTCTGGTGTTGCTCACGACGGTAGAAGTTTCTTAGACAAATATGCTTTGATCTTCTGTGGTTGTCATGGTTCTTAATGAGCGATATAGCTGATTGGTTGTCTACGTAAAGCCTTGTGCATTTTGCTCCCGTGATGCGATCAGTGACGTTCAGTTCCTGTAGCAATGACTTTGTCCATTGAAGTTGTCGGCAGGTCTCCGTGGCTGCAAGGTATTCAGCTTCTGTGGTGGACAGGACAACCTCTCGTTGGAGATGCGATCGCCAGCTCACTGGCCCAGACGATAGCAATATTAGTGTCCCTGAAGTCGATCTGCTAGTTGACGGGTCTGCTGCAAAATCTGCGTCAGTGTATGCTTCAATTGTGGGTTTGCCCACTGATCTAGTAAAGATAATTCCCCGGTCTGGCTCTTTCGCGATGTATCTCAATACACGAAGTGCTGCCTGGAGATGCTCATCTGAAGGGTTAACTAAGAACCGTGCTAGGTGGTTTACTGCAAAAGCAATATCGGGTTGTGTGTTGTTCGCAAGGAACTGCAGGCCACCGATGATTGAGTTGTATTTTGTTACGTGCTCTGATGCACTCTTCTGGTCGTTCGGGAGCATTAGACGCTCAATGGGGGATGATGCAGGTTTGCAGTCTGTCAGACCGTGCCTGTCGATTAGCGTTCGCGCACATTTACCCTGAGATAATGCAAGGATTTCTTTCCTTGGGTGGCTGATGTGGATGCCTAGAAATAGGTTTGTGCTCACTGTCTTTAGCTTATACTTTTTATGTAGGGCTTGCATCAGGTTTTCTATTTTACCTAAGTTGGGTCCCATGACTTGAAAGTCGTCTACATGCATCACCACAAAAAAGTCCTTGTGGGAGTTGGTATACAGACACACGTCTGATGTTGTTGGATGGAGACCTTGTCTGGCAAGCGTGGCTTTTGCGTCATCGTACCATAGTGCGGCAGCTTGCTTCAGACCGTAGAGTCCTTTTCGAAGGAGTATAATGCATCCTTCTTTCTCAAAGCCTTGTGGCATCTCCATGTAAAGATCTATGTCAAGGTCAGGATTTAGGAAGGCGGTTGGGACATCACCTTGTCTTCGATGCCAACCAAATTGGTGGGCCAACACGAGCATGATTCTGCCGGTTTCAGGGCGTGGGGTTGGTGCAAAAGTTTCCTGGTAATCTATGCCCTGTCTCTGGGTAAAGCCCTTTGCGGTACATCGAGCCTTCCATCTCTCAATGCTGCCGTCTGCTTGGAACTTCTTCTTAAATACCCATTTACACTTCATTGGTTTGCGTCCCTGAGGGAGTTGGGTGCGTTGGATGATCTTAATGGCTCCTTTATCTTTGAGGGAGCGGAACTCCTCATCTGCTGCTTTCTTCCATTGCGTGGCTTCTGAACGCGTCATTGCTTCATTCCATGTTTTCGGGTCGGGGGAGATTTGCGCTGACTTGCCATAGTGTAGACGCTTGTAGTCATGCTTCACAACCTGCCTGCCTCGTCTGGTTGTCATAGTTTCTTTTGGCGGTGAGTATTCTCTATCTGGTGAGTGCGGCCGTTTTTGTCCGGCAACGGAACGTAGGAGATCCCAGCCAGTCATGACTTGATCATACGGTGTTTCTTCCAGGTCTTCCTCTGAGCTATGGTCCCTTTCGGGTGAGTGCGCTCGTTTTTGCCCAGCAGTAGGGCGTATGGGATCCCAGCCAGTCATGACTTGGTCATATGTTATTTCTTCTAAGTCTTCCTCTGCGCTTGACTCCCCCTGATTTTCTGGCTGCAAGATGAGTTCTTGTGAGTGGCATTAAGGGGTGGATGGAGGAGATGGACTTTGTGATGTTTGGTCAGTATGGTGAGATTCAGCTGGTGAACTTTGCTCATTATCGCATGAAGCTGGACTTGGACTGCGGGAGTAAGTCTGTGATGACTGCTCCTCTGATTCAGCTGGCGTTGGTGGGTCATCTGCTATGACACGGTCGACTGCAGGCGTGGATGGTAGGTTCTCCCCCTCAAACGGCTCTGGCGTTTGGAAATCATGAGTCGACGTATTTCTGCTACGTTGAGTGTTAATATTTGTTTCACTGAATAAGGAGTTATTGTTTGCCCAGTAACTATGTGTGTGTTGCTGAATAGTGGATGGTAGTTCGTCACCAAACATGACATCTTCGTTGAAAGATGCATGCGGAGTGAAGCTTTCGATCCATTTCCACCCCTGCGTGGAGGCGTAGTGGGGATGGTATACGATGAAGTTTTTACTGGTATTTTTCTGAAAACCAATAAACCATCCTTTCGTGGCTCTGGGTTCAAACTTTCCTGGCTTTGGAGTTATTAGCTTATACGCTCTGCATCCAAATCTAGGGGTATATCTGAGATCGACTTGACCTGTATGGGGTTGATTAAGACCCTGCATGAAGTCAGTTAGAGGAATTTGCTTTGTCCGAAGACAGTATAGTCTGTTGGCAATGAAACATGCGTGGTCGACTGCCCATGGCCAATATGTAGCTGGCATGCGTGCGTCAATCAGCATTGATCTGGCTAATCTAAGTAGAACTTTGTTAGCGGCTTCAGATACCCCATACTGTTCTGGAGTGGATGGTGCAGAGATGTCAGTGCGTATACCGTGCTGTTCACTGTAGGATTGCATGCGAAGGAATTCGGTGCCACCATCTCGGAAGATTGCACGGATTCTTTTTCCGAAATGGGAATTTTGGAATTTGATCCATTGGATTAGAAGTGAAGCGATTTTATCTTTGGATGTGGTTGTGATTGCCCATCGCATTCGTGTTTTAGCATCTGTGATAATTACGGCATATTGGTGGCCGTTTATTGCAGGGGCGACCTTACCCACTGTGTCAACAAATATTTCATCTAATGGTGAATGTGGTGTGGGCCTTGGCTCTCTGGAGACAAATCTCTGAGCTTTGCTTAGATGACATGTCTCGCACGTTGACAATTCACTCATGTCAATTCCCTCCATGCCTTTGGCGTATTGGGCGGTCTTTTTCAAAATGCCTTGTCCTATATGACCCAGTCGCTGGTGCCAGCGTTGTGCACTTGTGGTGACTGGAATTCTGGCTACGCCTGGCGCTATTATGGGGTTTACGCGCGGTGTGTCAGCTTCCAACGGGTAGATGTAGTACACATCGTTTTTGCATAGTAAACGGGATATTAGGACATCAGGGCCAGATGTATGTCTCTGTATCAACAATGATTTGTCATTGTTCGCATAAACGTTAGCTAATCTCTGAAGTCTTCCTGCCGATACAATGTTACAGGATGAACTAGGTGAATATAGGGCTTCATGGAGTTTTATAACAATGCTTCCAATTTTCAGCTTTGCTGTCCCTTGTCTATTCAAGCAAGTGTTGCCTACCGCTTGGTCGAACTTGAATGGTTTGGATAGCTTCTGGATGTGACAAAAAAGTTTTTCACATGTAATAAAGTGGTGCGAAGCACCGGTATCATAGATGGTACGGTTTGTATTGAGTCTAGAACATGCTACAATAATACCGTCAGCTTCAGAGTCAGAATTGTTGGACTCATACTCTAGAGCAACATTCCCTTTTTCCTTTCCTTTGCGACTATGGTTGCCCTTTTGGGGTGCCAGTTCAGGGTGTAGTCTGTGACAATACCTGTTTTTGTGTCTATGACGACATTTCTTACAGTACTCATTGGGGTCTAGGTCCTCACCTGTGGGTACGGACGCAGCCAAGGCCAAATTGGGTTGCTGCGTCCTATTACCTGCAACGGATCGGAGAGACAACATTAGTGCTTGAAGGGGGGCGTACTTATTGTCTGCCTCGAAGGCGCGAGTATCCCGCCAATTGTTTAGCCACTGTACTCTTCTAGTACCCATAACAAACATCGCAGAAGCTAGGCCACTGCCAATATGGTACTCCCTGTTGGGAGTCTGGGTATTCATACCATTGGCGGCATTGTTTACTGCATGGTACAAGGCTAGGAACTGGTCAATATAGTTATCAGCAGTGCTCTCAAACCTTAGTCCCAGGAATTGTTGAAGAGCAATGGCAAACGGAGCAGTTGCTGTCTCCTGGCGACTGCTGGCAACTGTGTCAAAGAGTTGCTTTGCTGTCATGTGCTCATAGTTTGATGGACACATTGCTTGGGAGAGTCGTTGGGTAATAATATTCTTGGCTTCGATTTCTCCGAGAAGCCATTGTTCCAAATCTATCATATACTGTGCTGATAGCGCCGCCAAGTCCTCATTTGCGGGATCATCGACTTCTGGATCCTGAGGCATCTGAATGGGGCGGATGCCGGTCATGGTGTGAAAGACATGGCCGAGTACGTTTTTCCGACCGAGTTTTGCTTGAATCGCCATCTTCCAAGTGGCGAACGAAACTCCTGGGCCGAGGACAATCTTATTGTGGTCGTTTTGCATGATTACTGGATACCTGGTTAGCAGAGTAATTTATGGCTAATGGAGGAGCGCCCGGGCTCATAACCTGTTACAGTTATGAGATTTGGGAGGTATCATCATGTGCTGACCTTTGCAAAGATGTCACTATGGTATTGCAGGAGATTGTATGAGAAGATAATGTGTAATAATTGATGTGTAATGGATGATGAATATATCTAAATACATTGTGCGGAGAGCCCACTATTTATATACGAATATTCTCGCTTAGTGTTTGACCCACCGTGTCAAACACATCAAACATATTATGATCCACTTAGCACCTGACCTCACACGTGCGGTATGGTGCACCTGATGCAATCCACATCACGGTTATGTAGATTGCCGATGTCGATAGCACAACACCTACTCTGCCACTAGTACTGTACAAGCTTCATTCGTGTATCCTGTTAAGCAAAAATGTGCCAATGATAGCCATCCCAAACACCCTAAAGCTTATGCCACTGTAGCCATGACCTCTGTCACAAAGCAGCACTCTCAAACAAACCCAAGACCAGTAGTAGCTCAAACTCATACTAGACCTAAGGCGCAGGCAAAAAGTAGGACTGAAGATAATCGTCTTCTAGTTCGTGTCGGCCGAGGCCATCCGCCTCTAAGTTCTTTGTCATATGCCATAATGCCACAACTTAACACCTTTTTACAGGAGAAGCTGGTTCGGGAGATACAAATCATAAAAACCGGATTTGCCATCTGTCCAGTATCTGTAGAAGCTCAAGAAAAATTGACGGCTCGAATGGGCGAAATTGAATCCTCTCTATCACGTCAAGACCAATGCAAGGTCGAAAATGCTGGACAACACGTAGCATATTGGCTCTCCGGTGTACCTCGCTCTTTTACCGTCTTTAACGGAAGTACAGTAGAGAGGAAAGAAATTTCTGCTTCTATTGTGGCAGATGCTCTGATAGATCTGACGAATGTTCTCCCCCATAAATGTCCTCGAGTCCCGAGGCTCTGACAGCTCTGATTTCTCCCCTGTGAAGAATTGGATTGTTCTTTACCCTAAAGGCCTAACCTTGTCTAAGATCCTTCCATTATTCGGGGCTCGCATTCCAGCAAAAATGCTGCCTCCAAGACTGAGAACACTGCAATGTGTAAAATGTTTTTGTTGGCATAACGAGCGAGCATGTTCACGTTTCCCCCGCTGCTGAATCTGCTCATCAACAAAGCATTTAGAAAGTGGTCATATGTCATGTGATCCCAGTAGAAACCACTTATGCCCACCCAAATGTGTAAATTGTCATTGTCCGCATCCGGCTGATTCTCTTGAATGTCTGGTCCGACCTAGAAAAGATAACACACTGCCTACAAAGTCACAACTTTCCGAAATTAGAAAAGCTGCAGCCGCGGCTAGGCTTCGCTTGAAAGCAGCTCACTGTGTAATCTTGAAGGTTCAAGCCGAGACGGCTGCTCCAGCCAACAATGAAGCAATTCAGTCTCGTCCTCAAACCCCACCTACTATAAGAGGTCATTTTGCAGATACATCCTCAACAACAGGTGAAAAATATGCGGTTTTGGCTCAAGAGAGCTGTCAAGATAACTCGAATCCGATGAATGAGGATTGAAAATTCTACGATAAAAATAATCTCAATTAACGTTGGCCGCTCTTTAAACTGCGTTTACCTCTCACATAGATATCTTGCTGGTACAAGAACCCTATTTCTCCAGAAATACAGACCGGAGAATTACTTGCAAACACCCTTCTTTCGAATGCTTCACCCCAGTCGATAACTGGACCTTCCGACCCCGTGTACTAACCTACACAAGGAAAGATACTAATTTCACATTCGCCCTAATTCGCCCTATTTCTGCTTCAGAGCAGGGTTAAGAGGACGTTTTATTTCTTACTGTCAAAGGCCCCGATAGGCTCTGCATACAGATAATAAATTTTTACAATGCCCTCCCTGGAGCTACTAATCCGGGCGCTAGTGTTTCTTTTCTCCTTTTACTTGCAGACACTCATTTCCCTTCCAAGAGAATTCTGGCAGGAGATCTCAATCTTCACCATCCGAATTGGAATCCGTCATATCAAGGCTCTCCTTCGCCAAAGGCATCGGATTTAATTCGCTAGCTCAAAGATAGTAACCTTTTTTTTCTTTCTGGGGTTGATGTGCCGACTCATGACCACGGGAATGTGTTAGACCTCTGTTTCGCTTCCAGCTCAGTACTCGAAGGAGATGCTACTGCCATAGTTCAACGGGATCTTGATGTTAGCTCAGACCACCTACATCTATTTATCAAAATTCCTTGTCAAGTACGAAATAAACCTAATGCCTCTAGATTCCGCTTCGCCACGATTCATGATGAAACTTTTCTTTCACTGTTTCACAATAATTTGGCTCATTTAACTTTGCTGACTGCCAAATCTAGCGCCAATTTGGATAAGAGAGCGGACGAACTCAGTCAGATCCTTTTTAGTTGTTATTTAGGCTCGGCTAAACAATCTCTTCCACATAATAAGGGGCAGCCTTGGTGGAACCAGAGCTGTAGAGAAGCGAAAAAGATATTCAAAGAAAAATCTCGTGCCGGCAGTGTTTCGAAAAATTATAGAAAAGCTTTCCGCAAATTTATCAGCCAAGCTGAATCTCAGTTTTTCCAAAAAATAACCGACCAAGCAGCTAACCCAAAGGATGTCTTCAATATAGCAAAGTGGCACAAGTCAAAGGGAGACTTTCAAACCCCCCCACTTATAGATCCTCATTCCCCAGACTCACCACCGGTCCAGAGTGTTGAGGAAAAGAGAGACCTGCTGGCAAGAAATCTTCTATGCAATCAATCGGAGGCAGAAGATATACCTTTATCTGCTCCTTCGGTACCAAGAGCTGCCCTCCCCTTTCCTGAGCTTACTTTATCTGAAATTTCAAGAGCCATCCTCGGAGCTGGTAATACTACGCCTGGAAAAGATCAAATTCCAACAGCAGTGTTAAAATAAATGGATGGAAGTCTAGCGATTAGAGGTGTCAATCTCAAGAGTTATAAATCACAAGTACAAAATTGGAGCTCAAGAATAGTTTTTCTGTAAAAAGTGTGTTGTATTATTAGTGGTACATCTCAGCGGTACTTATGCGCTGAGTTTCCTTACTACGCTATTACTATGTAGGTACATCTCATTCATCTTGAGTTCCCTTATTAGATACTACTAGCTAGGTACGTCTCATTCATCTTGAGTTCCCTGACCGAATACAACTAACCAGGTACTTCTCATTTATCTTGAGTTCCCTGATCGAACACTGAGTCATAGTGAAACCTTATGCAAGTTTTCCGGAGACCTCGACTTCTAGCGTGCGTCGAGTTACTTCCGATCATGCCCGCCACCAGATTTCATCCTTCATGGATTGTACTAAAGATCCTTACTAATACCAATAATTTATTTTAGATGGCATGCTAGCTACAGGCTACAGTCTAGTAATTGATTGACTCGTGTCACACTTTCTAACAATGAGAAACTCAATGATTAATTCCGCAAATTGATCCTTTCGTCGATCTGCTTTCTCAAGGGAGGAGATGAGTCATATGGGGTCTCTAGCAATGTCCCAGACTTCAAAGTCTCGGCGATAAGAGGAAAGCTTACCAAGTACACAGATGGTTTCTTTCTCCAGGCTTGCATGTGTTCTCCAGTATTGAATGGCAAAGACATCACGAGAGCTTTCGGAGTTCTTTAGTAGCGGACTGGATGCTAGAGACTGGAGACAAATTTCGGAAGATTTGACAGTGCTAGTATGGAAGACGTGGTATCTATTTAATAGCAGATGAAGAAGCAGTACAAACTGTCATGGTATGAATGTTACGCTGAGGTAAGTAAGAATTTCTATTGCGAGTACGTCCTATAGGATACAAAAGGTTTACTAATACAGGTGTGCTGGCTGGATTGTGCCTACCTCTTTCGGCAAATATTATCAGAGCTGTGGCACTGAGCTTTGCAGCGCACTCGTTTTTAGCCGCGAAAAATATTGCTCAGGTCTTTTGAACCCGCATTCTTTCTATCTGGCCCTCGGTCTTAAGCATCTCATCGTATCTTTGGGGCCTCCACTAATCAAAGGGCCTGAGGATTCCCGGAATCGATCATTTATATACGGGCTGCAGCCTTCAATAGCTTCTGCTGTAATATGATTGCAGCTGGAGAGATTCCAGCTTCTCAGTGAAGCGCTCAATTCGAGGTCGTTCGCTAAACTAGTAAAGCTACTCGGATTGCTTTCAGAATTGTTAGATAGAAAAGTGATGTGCTCTAGCCTAGACCAGTACTCACTTCTTTTTCCCGCTACGTCGTCCAACGAGTAGGCCCAGGCCACCATGCCTCTGCCTCTTATAATGCCTTATTCCAAACGCGTGTCCGTACAGCATGAATCAAGGAGCCGGTCGCCGCGCCGGGCTGCACACCGTTAGTTCGTCGCACAACTTGGACTGGTCAGCTAGCTCTTCCAGACCATTCTTGCACAAGCTGCCTGAATTTCAGTTAGATGTCAAGCCAAACTCCTAATCATCGAATGTAGGATATGGGGTCAATTTTTTTTACCGTGATGGAAAGGCCCGTGGTAATGGCTGTCTTGCTGAATCCACTTTCTAACACATGTTTTGACCAATCTTGCATTAGCAGTTGAGAACTTTGACGCGTATATTTACGAAAGATATGTATATTTCAACGAATGAATCAGTTTGATGTTTAGAGCACTCATACTCAGATTTCATTTGCAGTTACCACAAGTAGGATGACGACTTATGGCATATACCCTCTCCCACAAATACCCGCCATGGAGAAAAGTGTGAAACCTGTAGTTAACTGAGTATACACTCTTCATTCTAGCATTTCAGTATCACCATAAGAATTTGTGACTTTTCTCTTTTTTTAAAATCATTTTTGCGTATGCAGCCTGAGGCTATGACGCGTATGATTTAGGGAGATATATGTATTTCGAAGAATGAACCAGTTTGACGTTTGGAACAGTCATTCTCAGATTTCATTCGCAGATACCACTACGAGAATAACGCCTTACGACTTGTACCCTCTTCAGTGAATACCCACCACAGGGAAAAGCGAGAAAAGCCTGGGGTTAACTGAGCATGCTTTCGTCATCCTTCAAATACAATATTACCGCGAGAAAAGTGGTGTGAAGGTCTTGCTGGATTCGAACCAGCTTTCTCCCGTCTCAAGTTGAGCATGTGTCCAACCTACCCAGACTCTACTGGGGAGAACAGCCCGGACGGTAAACCACTGCAACATCCGACCCGAAATAATGAATAACTTCACGTATTTCCTACTTTTATTGGGTTGAAAGTATGATGGCTATTTAAGTGAAATATGAATGACACGTGGTCGAAAAGTTAAAATTAAAAAAAAAGGTTGATAAAGATGTAATCGCTAATGAAATATATCGTTGTTCATCGATACTTTGTGTCGTAAATAGAGAAGTAACATGACTGCATAACTAATCTTACCCAAAACAGTATAGTGTCTTAATGCACTATTATGAAAATAATTAACCGAGATAATTATTTTCAACTGTATTACTAAGCTGCTTCCATGACCATCATGTTATCAGATTCTATAAGGATCTTCAT
This sequence comes from Podosphaera xanthii, assembly GCA_028751805.1. NCBI lineage: Eukaryota > Fungi > Ascomycota > Leotiomycetes > Helotiales > Erysiphaceae > Podosphaera > Podosphaera xanthii. The sequence continues at coordinate 2,044,049 of JAPWIX010000022.1, forward strand.
TATTCTAGCAGCTTCTCTTGTTTGCCCTTATGGCCAACAACCTTCTTTATGGTGCTACACTTTACCTTATTTGGCAATGTATAGAAAGGTATAGAAGAATATAGAATGTACTAGTGGAATGTGGAACACAATTAAGAATGTATATAAGTAGGCAGAGTTTTCCCTCTGTAAAAAAAAGTAAGCATTTGTTAAAATACACATCTTAGTCTATTTGGGAACATAAACACCCTCCCTCGTCGTCAGCGTCAGTCTGTGTAATCATCGCCATTAACAGAACCTTCTAACCTTTAACGGTACGTCCGTCAGACTTGTTCATAACTAATTATTACAATTCTTTGTTTATCTATTTACACTTTGTTCGGTTGCTAGGCCGCCGATGTAACTAATCGCAGAAGAAGGTTTTTGCGGCAGAATTCTGGAATGGGCTTAGCGGACTGGAATTTAGCTGCGGAGTTAACCATTATCTTTCTTTTTTTCCCCATCACGTCGATCTTTATGGCTATTTAGCGGTCACCTACAAATACTGATTAGTTGTTCTTGTCACAGTCCGGGACCTGGGATGACGCCAAATGATTCGAAGCAAGTATATTTAATAGTTAAACTAATTACAAAAGTAGATTAAAGCGTAAAAATTTGATAACGGATGATGATGAGGAGAATATCAATGATGTTGTAGGCGCCTAATTATACATGTGCGTGAAGAAACAAACATGGGTGTGGACTCCAGAGGACACACAGAGCATGTGACGCAACACGGCAAGCAAACAGAGCAAATAGTGTCGTGTGACTGAGACCTGGCTCGGTTGGCCAACCTAGCCTACAGGCAATACCCTGGTCTACAGACCGTTACAGTTCTTTTGAGTTAATTGTGTACTGGTATAGGTGACGTTGGCTCAAGTTTACGCGAGGCTCAGAGTACATTCAAGATAGTCTTAAGGGTATATTTATTCGAAGTTATAGAATTCATCGACCCCTGTTGCTATATTACACCTGATTAAACTTCTTCCGTACCAGCCTTACTGGACGACTCCACATTAAAAATATTTCCTTGAAATTAACATTATGAAGACCGATAGTGTTTCATTTTCTCAATTCTCTCCGCTTATCTTCTGCGCGGTGTGGTCATAATCAACATCAAATACCTGCAATCACGCACGATTCTTTTCGTAGACCTTGTAGCATTTTGTGAAGCTGGTCTTTCCACCAAAACCTAACTTGTACCAAGGGTGAGTCTTCTTTCGCTCAACGAGACCTCCAAGTTTGCAGTCCCTATTTAAAACCACACGGTGTTTGCGAGCGCGACTCACTTTTAAGTTTGTTAGAATTGTGCATCTTGCAAAGAGAAAAATATGGGAGATGTTCAGAGACGCAAACAGATTAAACTTACAACGAGTGTAGAAACCCTTTCTCAGAATCGGAAATTGATATTGGTTTCCCGTGATATCCCGGAAAATTGAAGTTGGATTCTTTGGGTCATAGATTTTAGGATATTTGGGCTTAATCAGGGACTTGGAGTGTATCGCTTTGCATGCTTTTTCGACAGTTTTTTCGATGTGCTCGTTTTTATAGAAAGTGGTTCCACATACGTAACCAGTATAATGCGATCCTGGCTGTTCTGTAGTATAACATTCGTTGCCCACTACTTCAATCGAGCAACTAATTTTGACCGACTCTACATTATCGGGATAGTAACTTTTCTTGCTGAGGTTGCTTGGTGGAAGAGCTGAGACGGAGAGGACAAGGGCAAAAACAGAAGTCACGGTAATTGAATACATCGTGATGAAATAGGCGGTGTAGGAAATCAAAAGAGTGGCCAAGTAGATGATGAAGAGCGAAGGTATCGAGAGAATGAAGTGATGTCTGAAATCGAAGCATGTTCATCTTCATATATACTTTTCCCAGCAAAAGCCAAGGAAATGAAATTTACTGAAACATTCCTTTCGAAGATGGTCATCTTAAAGGTCTCTCATGCATCACCAAACTAGGCGGAACTTTTTGATTGCACTTAGCGTCATTAAATTTGTGAGCATAAAGCTATCGGTCGAAGGAATTATAATCAGGATCACTGGCATTGACCTAGATAGTGTTTTCGATAGTATTTACTCGACAAATTTGTCGGTAACTAAGAGCAACTGGAAAGCGGAGTCGGAAAATAGTTAGTCCACATTTAATCCACACCAATTAATGCACAGGTCATGTGATTTAAAATTTTACGTTGGTCGATGCTTACACCACGGAAAGTGGACTTCGATGATAGCTATTGACATTTAAAGCTACTTTTCGTCGACTGAAAAGGAGGAGCTTAGCTTTCATCAAATATCTTTTCTTGATTAATGTCTATCGCCGGAGGTTGAGTTGAATCTCGCCTCCAAAACATCAATGAATTGACCGACGATTGCTAGCGAACCCCCTAACCCCACTTCAGAACTTACGTAATTAATTCTATCTTAATGAAAGGGACGAATCATTTCTTAACCGTTTTTTACCTACGCAATTGAAAATTCGATGTCATTATTAAATTATATTCTATTTCGGAACTAATTTGAAGGGTAAATGTTGACAGTGGAATAGATGTTCAAATTTGCCTCATAAATTGTGACTAATTTATCTACAAATTGTCTTCTTGAGACACTGGCCTAGTAGCAAGGGTAGTAATTGGAAATCTATTTCAGCCATGTCCAGTTGCCCTACAGCCCCAGAATCTCACTTTACCATGTCCTGCCTGTTACAAGCTGTTGCCTTATTTGGTTAAATCCGGAGTTGATCCGGCTCGGTCAACAAAGAGGTCGTCATGGAGCAGTCAGTTCAAGTTAGGAAGCTGCGGTCAGGACAACTTCTGTATAAGTTTACACGGGATATTTGATATGTATTATATAACTATGTAAACTCCCCATCACTTTCGTTCACTATACAGAATATAAAGCTAATTTTGAGACACACATTTGTGAACAACCATCCTGACCAGTCCTTTTCACACTGCCTCCATGCAAGATAAACAATTTCGCAGCACTTGACTCAGGCTTCCAATCTGACTAATAATTCGTCCAGTTTGCGCTCCCCTCTATCGATTAATGGCTCGTTGATGAGCTTTTCTTGCTACCTGTACAAGCAAAGGCATAACCGGCGCTCCGCGCATGCCATCGAATCGCAGCCTTAAGAGATTAAGTGTCTAGACTTGATGGAAAGTATATGCATCTGACGTTGGAATGGAATTGGGCAAACATGGGGTCACGTGATATATTAGGATTATGTAAGGCGTTTGAGGGCGGGAGTTAATAGTTTCATTTCGTAGTTCATAGAAAAGACAAGAACGATCATATTAAGCAGCAATTCGAATGCAGTAATTGTGATCACACCCCGTAAACATACCGACATTAAGAGACGCATATCGGCCTTCTACAGGCAAAGATAATGGAATGACTTCCATTGGATATGGGATATTCTTCGGATTTTTATGAAATCTAAGTTTGAGATTAAGGGATTTGAGGATGAGGATGGACGGCGTGTTGTACTATCGAGGGGTATAATTAAAGATCTGTCATTCTGTTGTTTTGTCAAAGAGAAATAGTCAAATTTATTACTGACTAATGAGGAGCAGATTGGGGTCGTTGGTGTGATGGGCTATCACCAAAATAATAGAAACAAAGTAAGCTGGCCGTAATACATTCTATTATCTAACTATCTAGGAAACAGTATCTAATTAAGCTGAAGAGTATATATACATGCAACTCTAACCTCGGGGTAATTCTTATCCGTTGGATAGGAGATCATTAACATTTCTAAATCTACTTGTTTTCATCGGCGTTTCGTATCCGTCGGATCGGCGGTCACTCCTAATCCCGAAAGCATTCATCGGCGATTATTCATCTTCGGATTAGCGTAAATCCGTATTACCGAAAATATGCATCGGCGATTTATACGCAGATTCATGTGCGAGGCGCAGTCTGTAACATTACCGCTCTTCTATATATACATATATATTTTATTTTTTTTTAGTTTTTAATTTTATGTCTTTTTCCCGTTGATCCCGTTCGAGCTCCAACGTCCTCTCCAACATTATCGCCTTTTCCGTACTTAGATTCGAAAATATCCAAAGTTTCAGTCTCCTCCAGATTATCTCGCGGCTCCCAATTTGGTTCCTCGAATTGTTTCCACTTGACAAGAACTTGTCTCGTGGAAAATCGGCCTCGGCGCTTCTTTTCCGCACGTAGAATTCTTTCTACGACCTGCTCCTCCTCTCCTAAAGAATTCAATAGCGGCGGAGGTTGCATATCTCTTAGCTTTTGAGATGGCAGAGGATTTTGAGGATCCCTCTTCAGTAAGTCGACGTGAAATTTTGGCCAGATACCTGAAGGAACGTCTAATTCTACGACGTGCGGTGAAATGACTTTGATAACTCTATATATAGCATTGACCCATGAAAGCTTTTTTGATAGTTGGGGTGTGCTTTTATTTCTCAAATTTAGCCAAACATGATCACCCACATTATATCATTCCTGAGGTGATCTATTTTTATTAGCTGAAGATTCCATTCGCTGTTGAATTGAAGCCATTGCAGCTTGTGCATATTCCTGGCCTTCTCTTAGTCTTTTAGCGAAATCGTTGGCTCTTTTTGCTGGGTCTGAGGCTTTGATTTTCTGGGCTGGTACTTGATCTATTGGATCGGTATGATAACCGTGTGTGAGAAAAAACGGGCTAAGACCATTTACTGTTGTTGGTAGGTTTCCAGGTCGTAAGTGTGCACAATGGTTCTGTTCTGTTCAATTTATCTATCTATTTCTATCTGTCCTCGCTTTGCTATTTATTATGTCTCGCCTAGTGCATGACGTCATACGTACGCCATTCTGTTCACGTGCATACTTCTCTCTAGTTACAACGTTATTCATACAACTGTATCTTGATTATTCAAAGCTAACATCGCCATCGGGAGCATTGATGGCCACTCAAATTGCGCATAAGAAATAAATGCTCGTAAATATGCGAGGACTTCCTGATTCATTCTTTCTGTACTTCCATCTGTCTGGGGATGAAAAGCAGTTGAAAGGCGTCGTTCAATTTTAACCAATTTATAGAGGTGAGACCAAACTTCTCCAACCCAGTTCGAGCCCCGGTCAGACGTTATAGATGAGGGAAAGCCGTGATAACGGTAATGGCATTGAATGAATATTTCTGCGCAGCTTTCGGCAGACATTGAAACCATAGCTTCGAGCGTGCAACTTTTCAGTAACCTATCGGTTATAACCATAAGGAACCGCTGTTCACCTTTTAGTTTCACCGGGAGATCTACCATGAAATCAATCGACAATTCGGAGTGAAAACGATCCGGGATCGGAAGCGGTAAAAGGAGTCCTTTCTTTTTCTCCCTCCAAACATGGGATCGACCACAAACGTCACAATTTTTACAAAATATTCTTACCAATGAGGAAGCGCCTGGCCAGTAAAAATTTCTTGACAGAATTGCGTACGTACTATCCCTACCTGGGTGTCCAGTGACTTAAGAATCATGAGTTTTCTGGATTAAAGCCGTTTGTAGGGGTTCCCAATTTGGCACCCATACTCTGTTTCGAAATTGAAGAGCACCTCTTTCGTCAAAATCGCATTCTGAAATTGAAACTTTAAGGTTAAGACTTGATGGGAAACTTCGTTCCTTGTTTTTAAGCGACTTATACATTGCTTGAAAATTGGTGTCTATGGTGCAACTTTTATCCCACAATAGCTGAAGTTCTACTTCATGAAATATTTGGCACCCAGGAGGTATGGTACGTGAATTTTCGTTAAAAGATGAAATTGGGGTAGCTGAAACTGAAGTGTTTTGAGCCTCGACAGATTTCTCATTTGGATATGGTGATTCCAACCAAAAGTGTTTTATTACTTGCATTTCGCGGCTTTTCAATCGTTCGTCATCGGCGTTGCCTGGCATATCTTGTTCCCTTCTTGATAACGCATCTGGTCGCGCTGAGTCTTTACCAGCTCTAAATCTTAGCTGAAAATTAAATCGAGAAAGAGTATTACTCCATCTAACTTGTCGCTCAGATAGCTTTTTAGTTGTCATGAAATATTTTAAGTTTTTATGGTCTGATAATACCAGGAAAGGATCTTTTAGCCCCATGAGTTCTCCTGTCCATTCTTCTAGGGCCGAAACTACAGAAAGTAATTCTTTTTCATTAATTTCATAGTTGCATTCTGCCGGAGTAAGCTTCCTTGAGAAGTAGGCTATCGGTCGTAAAATTTTGGCTTGGTCAAATTGAGATAGACAGGCACCCATCACATACCCAGAAAAATCAGCTTCAATCACTGTTCTATTGTCAGGATCATAAAATGCTAACACGGGAGCTGTGATGAATCGTTCTTTGAGAAGTTCGAACGCTTCTTGGTGCTCTTTGAGCCAAAGAAAAGCCCGATCCTTTTTTGTTAGATCTGTTAAAGGTTGCGAAATTTCGCTAAAATTTGGGATAAATTGCCTGTAAAAATTTGCGAAACCAAGGAACCTTCGTACTCCTTTAACATTAGTTGGGACATTCCAGGATTTCACCGCTTCAAAATTTTGAGGATTGACTTTGATGCCCTCACCAAGACTGATAATAAATCCTAGATATTTAGTCCTCTTAACAGCGAACTCACACTTTTTTGGATTTAATTTCAAGCCTGCTTTGCTGAGGCGATGAAATACCTTCTCCGCTTTTTGCCAGTGATCGTTGATATCTCCATCTGTTTAAATGAGGATATCATCTAAGTACGCAGTACTAAAGTTATCCAGAAAACTACCTAAAGATTCATTATTATATCTTTGAAAAGCAGCTGGAGCTCTCGGAGACCAAAAGGTGTGACGAGCCACTCGAAAGAGCCAAACCTCGTGCGATAAGCCGTCTTTTCCTCGTTCCCTTCTCTGACCCTGAGCTTATGGAATGCAGCTCGGACATCGACTTTGGTGATCCATGTTGATTTAGAAATAGCTCTTAGAGTTTCTGTGATTAATGGGAGGGGGTAACGATCTTTTTCTGTGATTGCATTGAGGGCTCGGTAATCCACGCAAAACCTCAAGCCGTCCCCCAGGCTTCTTTACAAAAAGCACGGGTGCTCCACCTGGCGAGCTACTTGCCCTTATCCATCCTTTTTCTAAATGGTCCGTCAAAGTTTTCCTTAGTACTAATAACTCGTCTCTAGACATACCATAGAGCGGCCCCCATGGTATCGGCTTTTGCCTACCTTTATCATCTTTTTCCAAATTTATTTTCATATCTGATGCTCGATGTGGAGGGAGTGTACTCTCTTGATCTTCAATAAAAATATGTAACCAGTGTTTAATATGGTCTGGGAGTTGGGCTTTAATCGAACTTGGCGTACCGGTCATTTTTATTTCCAGAGCCTTATTAATATCTTCCATAGATATAGCGAAAATTCGCGATCCAGGCTTTCTCTTAGCTAGCTTGATCAACGAAATAAAAGTTGAGCCTAAGACCTTAACGGCAGTGGCAATGTGATGTATGCTTGTTTTGAAACTAGGAGAATCGTTACTGCGGTACCAGCCCTGCTCTCTAACAACCAAACTGTCAGCTTTTGTCCCAAATCTTATTTCTCTTTTTTTTGCTAGATAGACAACATCATTTTGCTCCATCTATGGCTTTCCAAGTATAAGCTGATAAGCTAGATCTTGGATTATGTATCCGTAGACTCTTTCCCTTCTTCCATCAATGTCTATGTCAGCAAAGGTTATCTCGTTTATAGTTCTTTCTTTTTCATCTTTCTCGGCTAATTGAAGACTTTTTTCTGGGATTTTCATGCGCGGGAGGTTGTTTTTTTTCACAAGATCTTTTGAAAATACTGCAAAATAAAGGCAGCCTGTGTCAATTAAGGCATGAACATAAAAGCTATAATTTAACTGGCAATCAATTAAAAATGGTGAGCTATTCATATCGCCTAGAACTGCTTTAACATCACTAGTGAAAATTTCCCCCTTCTTCTGAACGCGGCGTTGTTCAGAGGTTAATCTTCCCCCGACAGATCCTTCTCTGACTCCTCTGCCTCCGTATCGATATCCCCTCCTTTCCTCTCAGAGTCTTTATTTCGTGAGCTGTTGAGACTAGCAATTACCTTCGGCTTTGTAGCTGGTCGATAGTGAGGGCAATTTCAAGATTTATGTCCCGTTTTCCGACACCTAATGCACTTACCTTCATTGGATAGCCTTTCAAAGTCGTCTAATGATCGCCACTTAGCTCTGGGTCTCTTGTCAGCAGTATTATTTGGTCCTAAATTTAGGGCCATACTAGCTGTTTTAAGAACTTGTAGGGCATTAACTTCACCCATTTTCGTATCTTCATCTGCATCAAGACTCGGCTATTGACTGGATGGTAGCGCTGGAGATGCGACTTGAGGGTTAGATCCGTTGTGGGCTACATACTATGTCTTGCTCCCTGAAAAGCCGCGGGGTCGATACGGGGGTGAGTTCTCAAGACGACCAGAAATTCTTTTGACTTTAGACACCCACTTGGCATATTCATCTTCTGGCAAATTTTTGTTCATCAATAGCTGACAAAGAGGGGCGTTAATGGCAATCTCGAGATGCATTATCTTGAATTCATCCGTCCAACTTGTTCTTCCACATTGTAAGTTCTTAGATTCATATTCCTGTAGGTAGTCTACAAAGTATTGAGTGGGACCCATTCGCATCCGACCGAGTTGGTCAACTGCTGTTTGGCGGGCTAACTTGTTCTCAAACTTTTCCTTCAGGTGGTTGAGAAAATTATTCCAATCATACTTACCATCTATACCCCTAATCTCAAGCCAGTTTTGAATCCTTGGCTGTTTGTCTGATGGAACAGAGCGAAAGATATCAAAACATACAGCTCTGTCAGAACCGAGTACGGCGCGATCCTGTTTGATTTTAATTCTTAAGAGGAATAAGTGGGCATTGAATGATGTAGTCGATCCATCCCATACTGGCCATTAACTCGGTTGCTTTGTTGGAGTTAGGTGAAAGGGTTGCATAGGCTGGATTCGGTGAAATTGTTGAGGCTGTTGAAATGTTTGAGGCGGGCAAGGTTGCTGAGGTAATTGAGATTGCTAAGCTATTTAGTTTGCGATCTCAGCCATTATTATCTCCAGGATGGCTTGATATTGAGATGGTGTAATGTTGGGAATGTTTGTAAACCAAGGTTGTGGTTGTTGACCGGGTTGCTCTGGAAGCACTCAGGGCGCATCCTGTTGCTCCACGGGCGGAAATATGTGATCTGACATATTCTGGTCAGACATTGTTTGGTCTTCCTGCGAATCACAAGTTTCGTAGTCACTTGAGCTTTTCTCCGAATTGAGAGCTGCAGATTTATTCTCCTCTATTGAGTCGTATGTTGAGCCTGCGACTCGAAATATGTTACCGTCGGTTGAATCGCTGTCCGACTCAGGGACTTGATATATACGCGACAGTGAATCTGTAATGTTCTCCTTGGTTGGCAAGAAGGGGAAAAAAGAAGAGTTAGAAAATTTGTGATGGGCTATCACCAAAACAATAAAAACAAAGTAAGCTGGCCGTAATACATTCTATTATCTAACTATCTAGGAAACAGTATCTAATTGGGCTGAAGAGTATATATACATGCAACTCTAACCTCGGGGTGATTCTTATCCGTTGGATAGGAGATCATTAACACTTCTAAATCTACGTGTTCTCATTGACGTTTCGTATCCGTCGGATCGGCGGTCACTCCTAATCCCGAAAGTATTCATCAGCTATTTGCATAGATTCCACGCAACTGCCACTGCTAGCTGACGGGTCCTACTGTATACAGTCCAACCCCATACTACCATTTCTGTTGCATACAAAAAAAGATGGAAATTGTTATCAAAGTCCGGCTCCTTCGACGGATAGAAGTCTCCCACCTACTACCCCTCCTGTTCCTTCTTACTTGCCCTCCCCCCCCAATACTGCGCCATCACCTCCGTCACACTCAGTGCCACCGAACAATCTGGCGTCCGATAGGCACATCCTTCAGCCTGTTCCACCCTCCAAGCGGGCGCCAACCGATACGCTCCCTCGAAGCAAAAGCGTTGCGTCCGAAACCATGAACTCGTATCTCCCACGCGAGCTTGCAACAATCGTTGAGGAAAGACAACGTCGCGAACGTGCCTGGCACGTGCGCATGATGATATGCACGAGTGTTATAAGCAACATTAACAGTCTTCTTGCCAATTTAAACAAAGGAATCGAGAAAGAGGAAGGAATAGCGTTTCAAACGTACTTCCGTCAAGCAATCTCGCTCTTCGCAGCTTCTGAAGCAGCTCCAACTCCCCCTCCCGTTCCCACACATTCTCGCCCATCAAAAGGCAGCAAAGTAAACAAAACAAATTTTTCGAACAAATCAGCCGTAGTCGCAGTGCCACAAGTCGCATTGGCTCCAGTTCGAGCTGGAAAGCAGACGCAGACCAGCGTACCCAACATACCTAGTAAGCCTGTTGCCACTGAAAACTCTTGGGCTACTGTTCGTAATGGACACAAGAAGGTAATAGCTGCTACGGCCGAAACATCAAATGCTGGAAAAAATAAACCGAATGAACAACAAAATTTATTAACACCTAAGAAATTTTCTCACCAGTCATTTCGATCAAACTTGAGTGGAATATATGGCAAAAGACAACATGTTCCAACAAAATTTGAAGATAAAAGGCTTTTTCTCCGACTACCTTTGGAGCATGATTGGAGGAAATTATCACCCGCAGGGATTCGAGAGGTAGTTGTGAAGAAAATGGCTATTTCACCTGCACATATTGGGCTGATCAAGCCAATTCGATCAGGATTTGCCCTGAGTCCTAGCAATCCCAATGCCCGCGAAGTATTGCTGCAAGCTGCAAATGGGCTCTGTTTGACAGGTGCCAAACTCGTTCCTGCTGAAAATTTAGTGCCTTTCCTCATCCCGACAGTTCCTGCTTTTTTTTACACCGATAAGGGGCGTGTTGTGGTAACTCACGAGATGCTGTCAGACGAAATTGAACGCGTCTCTTCAGTACGCCCAACCGCAGTAAAACTGTTTGGCAGCGTCAATCATGACGCCCCGCATAGAACATGGCTAGGACTGTTCTCAAAAGCACCTCGACCAGGTTTTTGTGTGTTTGATGAATCTGGCCTGGCAAAAGTTTTCAAAAAACAAGATCCCATAGACTTTTGCAAAAGATGCAATGGCCACCACTCAACAAGGAATTGTTCTAGAGCACCTTCTTGCGGAAACTGTTGCTAGACAATGCACATACAAGATGCATGTCAAGCTCTCACACGATGTCGGAACTGCGGAGGTCCACACCGCTCTGACAGTCATAGATGCTTAGCTTGGCCAACTCGCAGCGGCTCTCCAATTAAGGAACAGCTAAAAACCTTTCGTCAGGCTGGAGATCGCGAATATCAGGCAGTGGTTCGAGCTAAAGCTGCTGAAGCGAGGGCGTCAACTGCAGAGAAAGCAGCAAACGCTGTAAATTGTAGTCAAAATCATGAGACCACGAATAATGAAACCCCAGAGCCACCCGCCGATGTGTCGACGGAGGACTCTATACAGTTATGAAGGGCTCACCTCAGAGCCACTCGTTGCCTCCTTTCAGGTTTATGTCAATTAATGTGGGAAGAGGGAGCGCCGCGCACAATATTGCGCTTTCGCGAGCCTGCGAATTACAGTTAGATGTTTTGCTAGTTCAAGAACCTTGGTGGACTGGATGCACCAAATTACATCCTTACTTCAATTGTCACATGCCCTATGTCAGGAATTAAGATAGCAGACAGGTAAGAGCTCGAATTAAAGGATGAAATAAAGCTAGAGAGGTAATTTTACTCTACAGATACACTTTATATGAATGTTGTAATGTACGCGACAAAAGAAATATGTGTTGATACTGATCTTAACGCCGTTACTCCGTGGGTATCACTTCCTTACGTAACCCTATGCCTTAATACTTGACAGTCCTCCCTCCTCTTTAGTGATCGCCCCGATCACTATCCACTATATCGAGTTGGTGGCTTTCATGTTCTTGTATTTCTTTCTAAAATCAAGCTTTGTGGTCGTTGTTTATCAGGGTATCTATTATGAAAAGCGTTGATTTCTACTTCTTCATCATCAAGCTTGTCCATTGTTATCCATTCTTTAGTATCATCACTCCACTTAACTTCGTATTCGAAAACACCATTTTTAATCCTGGAGTTTGTAATGTCTTTGAGAGACTTGAGGTGCTCTTCGTCGTTGACAAACCATTCCATCCCGTATTCCTTTTGATTTTGTTGTGGGAATTTAGCCTTTTCTAATTTTTCCACATGAAAGATGTCATGTATTTTGCCTACTAAGTTTTTTAAATCCAATTGATAAGTCAAGTCTGTGACTTTTTTTACAATTTGGAAGGGACCAATTTGTCTTTCAGCCAATTTTTTGCACGGTCGTTTTGTCTGAATGTGAGTGGTTTTTAACATGACCCAATCGCCGACTTGGAAGTCTATTTCAATACGTTTTCGATCATAGTAATGGTTCATTTTTTTATTTTCATCTTCCAACGTGGTTTTCAATTTGGTCATGATGTCGATTAATTATTGGGCATGTGAAGCGGCACTTTCACAAGTAACTGGCTCTCCAGACTGTTCGTCGATGATTTATGAATTAGGTAAATAGCCTTGATCGGCGTAGAAAGGGGCCAACCCAGTGCTAGCGTGTTTTGAATTGTTCCATGCGAATTCGCAGAGATCTAGGTATTCATCTCAATCGTTTTGTTCAAAATTGACATACGCTCGGAGGTATGACTCTATTGGTTGATTTATTCTTTCTGCTAGACCATTACCTTGCTGATGGGCTGTAGTAGTAGGTACGTTTTGAAAGCCCATGAATGAGCCAAGTTGCTTCCAGAATTTATTAATGAATTGTTGTCCCCGATCAGTAATAAAAAGCTTAGGGATACCATGTTGTCGCACTAGATTTTTACGAATTAACGTAGCTGTTTTTTCGGCGATAAGACCTGCGAGTTTGCATGGTATGAACCTGCCTCGTCTTGTTGCAGCATCGATGCACGTGAGAATAGCTGTGTTACCACTTTTTGTTTTTGGCAGATCTATGATAAAGTCCATAGCGACTCTGGACCATCTTCCTTCGGGAACCGGTAGTGGGCTTAGTTTACCATATTTTTTGTGCGTTTTAGACTTGATGCGTGCGCAGATTTGACATCCTGCAACGTAATTTTGAATATCCTGTGTCATACCTGGCCAGTAATAGCTACGTTGAGCCAATTCTATAGTTCTAGCGATGCCCCAGTGGCCGGCCAGAGGGCTATCATGGCTAAGTTCCTTTGCTCTTATTCGAAGAGTTTCAGGGATATACAATCTGTTGAGTTTATACCATAATGCTTCATCTTCTATATGCCAATCGTCAGGTAGTTGGTGTTGAAGCAGTTCTGAGGCAAATTTGTCCATTTTTAGAGCATCTGCCATTTGATTTTTGAATTCTACTGAAACCAAGGCATTGATTGATAAGTTGTTAACAGCATCACATCTTAGATTTAACCCCGAGTTAGTTAAACCTTCATGAGATTTGACCATGTAATCTGGCCGCCTAGACGAAGTATCAGCTGGGTTCTTTTTTCCTTGGCAGTGATATATGTCAAAATCATAAGCGGCTAGTTTTTCTATGTAGCCGGATTGTCTACGATTTGGTCTAACAGTTGATTTGAAGTACTGGAGGTTTGCATGATCGCTATATATTAGTATCTTGTGTTGTGCTCCTTCTAAATATACTCGGAAATGCTTCAAGGCGTCAACTACCGCTAGGAGTTCCTGGTCTGGTGTACCGTATCTAGTTTCTTCTGGTTGGAGTTTTCTACTCCAGAACGCCACAGGTTTCTTAATTCCATAGTGTCGTTGTGATAATATTCCGGAGATTCCGCCACCAGAGGCGTCATTTTCTAATATACCAGGTAAATTTGGATCCCATTGTTGCAGAATGGGAGAGTTGGCAAAACTATGTTTTATGTCATTGAATTATTGTAGTGCATATGTATCAAAGTTGAAAAGTTTTTGCGTGGCTTCTTTTTTTAACAAGTTAGACATGCCAGCACATCTTTTTGAGTATTGGGATATAAATCGTCTATAAAAGTTGGTGAATCCTAAAAACTGCTGTAATTGTTGTAGATTTTTAGGAATCGGCCATTCAGTTATTGTTTCTATTCTTTTAGGGCTAATATTGAGGCCGCCTTCCGAGATTACGAAGCCTAGAAAATCGACTTCTTGTAATTCAAATGCGCATTTTGAGAGCTTACAGTACAGGTTGTTTTGGATTAATTTTTCTAAGACAACAACAGTGCGGTGATGGAGCTCTTGTTTTGATTGCGCATATATTAAAAAATCGTCCACATACGAAACAATTCCATCGTCCAGGTCACGAAAGACTTGATCGACGAATGACTGCCATGTAGGGGGCGAATTTGCGAGGCCAAATGGCATGACTAACCATTCGAAACAGCCATCTGGCGTCCGAAATGCAGCTTTCCATTCATGACCTAGTGCTATACGTATCATGTTATATGCTGAGATGATGTCTAGACGTGTGAAGTATTTAGCTCCACGAAGTTTGTCAAAAAGGTTGTTGATGTTGGGTATAGGATATTTGTCTTTCACAATCAGTGCATTGAGCCGACAATAGTCCATGCACATTCTTAATTCGTGAGTGTGTGGCTTCTTTACGAAAAGGACGTTCGCTGGAGCCTGAGCCTTGCATCTGCGGATCCAACCTTTTTCAATGAGTTGATCAGTTTGCTTTTTCGCCTCTTCTATCTCTTTCTCTGATAACCTTGACATGGGAACTACGCGCGGGAGTTTACCGTCTGGGATATCAATTGTCATGTCAATACCATTGCGGTGGGGTGGGAGCTTAGCCGCATTGGATTTTGAGAAGGCTTCACTTAAATGTTTTAAGTCGTCAGGAATAACTACATCATCATTTTCTAGTTGTGCGTCATCTTGGATAAGGGCGTTTAGGAAGACTTCGACTATCTGGTCGCTTTCGGTGTGCGGAATAGTGTCTTGGGAAGAAGATTCTTTATCTAATGGCAAGGTGAGTAAAGGAGTTGTTACATTTGGCGAGTTTTTTTGTATATTGGTATGGTTAGTGGTTATATTAGGTGGTAAGGATTGTGAATGTCTTCGATGTACTGTTTTTGTGATCCAATTGATGTCAGGGTTGACCGATTCTAGCCATGGTAGACCAAGAATTGCATCATGTGATATTATATGTTATAATTTTAATGAAGATATGTCGAGCCTAATGGATCAGGGAATATTAGATTGGCTCTGGGGAGTAATCGGTGCATGATTTTTGGAATTGGTTTCGGGAGCGTCGGCTTATGGGAATGGAGATTAGTATTTCGAAATATCTTGTAATTATTGATGGTCTGTTATTGTTTATTTGTCGGAAGAGTCGGCGCACCTTCATATATAAGAAGACGAGAAGGAAACTATGTATCTTCAGCTTCGCAATTTGTATTCTTTCTACATATCTATCAATTAGTGGTTTTATCCATTACCTCCTCTGTCGGTCTCATCCACAGATCTTCTAAACCTGGTTTTTATCTTTACTTATCTTATCTTCATCCTTACGTTTACCTTATCTTATCCTCTATCTTAAACTCTTCTCTTATTCCCCCTTTCGAACGGTCGCTCACCTATCTCCCCTCGAAGACGGCGATTTAATCTCCCTTCCGAGTCTCGCCGTAACATTTTGCGAAGCTCAATAACCGACCCTCGAAATGTCTAGAATGGATGTGGATCCAGCTAGTAGAACCAACCCTTCACCTGAGAACGCGATATGGCAGGCTATTTACAACAATTGGAATAATATATCAACAAATTCCACAACTCGCTTATTTGCCCTCCCGCCGGATGTGCCAATGCCGATCCGCCACCTTCTCAACCGAGCTCTAGTTACAGGTAAATCCAGCCTGGGCACTGCCGAGCCGATCCAGTACTCTGAGTTGTATCCGTCCGCAGCTTCCGAGTTACAATCATGGATAATTGACGAAACCGTGAACCTCGGACAATCTCTGGCGCTTGAGGCCGGTCAGCCGATAATCCGAACCTCAAACCCAGACCCTCCGGCTTCCCAAAATTCATCATTACCCCGGATCCCTAATTCTTCCGTACCCGACAAATTTGATGGAACCCGCTCAAAATACGCGACATTCATCACACAACTACAGCTCCTTTTCCGATCCGACCCTTCAGGCTTTTCTTCCGACAAAGCAAAAATAGTGACCGCCGGCTCCTATCTCACTGGCCCGGCTTACTTGTGGTTCCAACCCCATATCGACAGCATAACGGGTGATATTTCATAC
The DNA here is from genome assembly GCA_028751805.1 of Podosphaera xanthii. Classification (NCBI taxonomy): domain Eukaryota; kingdom Fungi; phylum Ascomycota; class Leotiomycetes; order Helotiales; family Erysiphaceae; genus Podosphaera; species Podosphaera xanthii. Next base: position 2,060,384 of record JAPWIX010000022.1, read on the forward strand.
ACCAAATTTTCGAAATTTATTGAAGCATTAGGAGCTGCTTTTGACGATCCAGACTCGTATGCTACTGCAGAACGGGAACTTGAATCTCTTCGGCAAGAAGCCTCCTGCGCCTCATACTACGCTAAGATGGTTTCACTATTCTCTCTCCTAGGGTGGAAGGAAGAAAAAGTCCACATTCATTTCTTTCGAAGGGGGCTGAAGGAATCCCTCAAGGATAGTCTAGTGGGCAAAATCCTTCCAACCACTTTCGCCGAATTCGCAACCATCTGCATAGGCTTGGACAACGAGATTTTTGCTAGAGATAAGGAGAGAAAGGCAAAAACTTATTTTGCGCAAAATCAACCACGTGTAAGTTCTACGCCTACACTACGTCCAAATCTACTGCCGCCAGCTCCCCAAATCTTACATCATGATCCAATGGAAATTGATAACTCCGAAGCTGGGAAAGCTGCTCGAAGAGCCTACAGAAAGACGAATAACTTGTGTGGATACTGCGGAGGCTCTGGGCATCGAATTGGGGATTGTCCAAAACTTGCTAAACGTGCCTCATATTCGGGGACTCGAATCGCGAATGTTGAAAAAGGGGATAGTGCGGAGGAAAAGCCTGTACCTATATTTGAGTCAAAAAATTAGCTTCGCTAGAGAAAATACGACATTTCTCTAGCCTCTCTTCCACTAAGTCATCACTTGTCGTACCTTTCACCAACGGCCTCTTTCCCGTAAAACCAAAATTTACCGTAGAATCTATGAATTCCACGATCTCTATCTTTCCTAAACATAAACGGGCCGTCTCCCAATTCATTCATACATTTGATTTAGGAAATGAGCAACCTCTTACAGTTTCTGCCCGTCTAGGGGATCATCTCACAGCCATTACAATGGTTGATTCGGGTGCATCCACCTCATTCATAGACGAGGCCTTTGTCAAGAAGCATAAGCTTCATCCTCGACTTAAACTTTGTCCTGAGACTGTCCGGGTTGTAGATGGTAGACAATCTTCCTCTGGGCAGATCACTCACGAAATCACCCTTCCTTTAAAGATAGCTAACCATGTTGAAACCCTTAACTTTCAAGTTACTCGAATCGCCCGCTATGATATCATCCTCGGCAAATCATGGCTCTCCAGGCACAATCCTGAAATTCAATGGAGGGCTAATTCAATCATATTTTCTTCCAATTTTTGTCAAAACCACTGCATTCGAGAGGTAACAGTCCATGAATTTAACCCGGCTCGCTCTCCAGCTCGCTATTCTCGCCGTCTTTCAACAAATCCATCGGCCCAAGTTTCATCTCGTTCTTCATCTTGCTCTTCTTCAAGCTCTGCGGCGTCAGTTTCCTCAGACTCTTCATCCATCTCTACTGCTTCGTCAGTACCTTCCTTTTATACAGCTAAGACTCGTTCCAGCGTGGACATTAGTCCTGGGTCGATTTCAACCCTTATCAATTCTAGTAGACGCAAAGATCATCAAGTCTTCTCAGTATCCATCAAGGATATTTCGGACTACCTAGATAAGCCTCAAAAATCAGAGCGACAGGAACTGGAAGAATTACACCAGCAAGTTCCATCCCAATTTCATGAGTTTTTACTCATATTTTCCTCCAAGGAAGCGGAAAAGCTCCCTCCACATCGCTATATCGACCATGAAATTCCTATAGATGGGGATCAGAAACTTACACTTGGGCCACTTTACTCCATGTCAGACGGCGAGCTCGAAGCTCTTCGGGAATATCTGCGGGAAAATCTGGAAAAAGGATTTATCGAGCCATCTACTTCGTCATTCGCCTCCCCAGTTCTTTTTGTGAAAAAACCAGGAGGTGGTCTACGTTTTTGTGTTGATTATAGAGCACTTAATGCAATTACCCGCAAAAATCTCTATCCTTTACCTCGTATAGATGATTCTCTTCGCCAGCTCCTCAAAGCAAAAAAATTCACACGCCTAGACTTAAGAGGTGCGTACAATCAGATCCGGATAAAGTCAGGAGATGAGCCAAAAACAGCTTTTCGAACAAGATATGGCCTATTCCAATACAAAGTTATGCCCTTTGGATTAACCAATGCCCCTGCTACCTGTCAACAGTTTGTCAACGATATTCTAAGGGAGTTCCTAGATATTTTTGTCATTGTCTACCTCGACGATATTTTGATCTATTCCGAAGATCCTTCACAGCACAATAAGCACGTTCGAAAGGTTCTCGAAAAGCTTCAACAATATGACCTATTTTGTAAGCCAGAAAAATGTGAGTTTAGTGTAGATTCAACAACTTTCCTAGGATTTGTGGTTTCTCAAACGGGGCTTTCTATGGATCCTTCAAAAGTGCAGACCATTAAAGAATGGAAACCCCCTATCAATGTTCGTGGTGTGCAATCTTTCCTGGGATTTGCAAACTTTTACAGGAGGTTCATCAAAAATTATTCCACTCTTGCGGCTCCTCTATTTTCTCTCACCCGTAAAGGTGCCCAGTTCAGCTGGACAAAAGACTGTCAGTTAGCCTTTGACACTCTCAAGTCGGCATTTATGTCGGAGCCGATACTTCGCCACTTTGATCCTTCTCTCGAGACCGTTCTAGAAACTGACGCATCCGATAAGGTGATTTCTGCTATTCTTTCACAATATCATGTCGATGAAAATTCTATTAAAAGATTACACCCCGTCGCATACTACTCTCGTACAATGACTTCCCCTGAAGTTCACTACACAGTGGGAGATAAAGAACTTCTTGCGATCGTGGAGGGCCTTAGAGAGTATCGACAGTATGTTTGCAACTTGACGTTGCCTGTTCGTATAATCACAGACCATCAAAATCTTACAGCTTTCACAACAAAAAGAATTCTTAACCGCAGACAAGCTAGATGGGCTCTAGAATTGGCTGAGCTCGACTTCTTCCTTGAATTCCGGCCTGGATCCAAAAATTCGAGAGCGGATGCCCTAACACGTCGTTCAGAGGACTTGATTTTCAGGAATGAGTTTGAAGCTCCTCGTGATCTTATAATTTCCCCGACTAAGATCTCTACGCAATCACTCTCTTCTGCTGTGGTAGAGCCACTCGTGTTCTCTCCAAATGAACAAACCAAAGTTAAATGGATAAGCTTAGCACTTGGTTTGGAATCATCTTTTATCAAAGAACTCATGGATTCACTCGCCTCGGATTCAGTAGGCCAAGATATTATTAAAGCACTCAAAACTTCTACGCGACACCCTTTTATCGACATCGGTGCCTGTCGATTAAGTGATGAAGGAGTACTACTGGTCTCGGAGTTAATCTATATTCCTGAGTCTCTGAGGGTTAAAATTATCTCAAATTCACATGATCACCCCGCTGCAGGTCATCCAGGTCGAGCCAAGACTTTTGAATTGATATCCCGTGATTATTGGTGGCCGAAAATGCGACAGTCAATTGATCGTTACGTACGAAACTGTGATACCTGTGCTCGAATCAAGCCAGTTCGCCATGCACCCTTTGGTTACCTCAAGCCCCTACAAATTCCTCAGCATCGCTGGAGCTCTATCTCTTTCGACTTTATCACGGGCCTTCCTAAATCTTCGGGTTTTGACGCTTTATTGGTGGTAGTGGATCGGCTTACCAAGATGTCCCATTTCATACCAACGACGACCACATGCTCTGCTCGTGATCTAGCCATCCTCCTTAGAGATAACATATTTCGACTTCATGGCCTTCCAGAGTCAATTGTCTCAGACCGTGACCCAGTCTTCACCTCAAAAGTTGCTCGTGAAATGGCATCTTGTCTGTCGATTGAGCTACGATTCAGTAGCGCGTTCCATCCCCAAACTGATGAACAGACTGAGCGAGTCAATTCTATCTTAGAACAGTATCTTCGGGGGTATTGTAATTATCAGCAGGATAATTGGGTCAGTTACCTCTCCATGGCAGAGTTTTCTTATAACAACACTATTTCTTCTTCGACAAAGGTGTCGCCCTTCTTTGCCAATTATGGCTTTAACCCTAGATACCAAATTTTAGCACACGGCAACCCCAACCCAATGACACTTGAACTAACTCAGTTCCGGAAAAATCTCAAAAATCTCGAAGATTTCATACGGGCAGAAATACGCTATGCGCAAGAAGTTGCTTCAGAGAATGCGAATACCTCCCGCTGTGCACCACCATTATTTAAAGTAGGAGACAAAGTTTGGCTCCTTCGTCGAAATATATCAACCACCAGGCCATCAAATAAGCTCGACTATAAGCGGTTAGGTCCATTCTGTATACTTCAAAAAATTTCTTCTCATGCGTACAAACTCGACCTTCCGGACACCATGAAAGTTCATCCAGTTTTTCATGTCTCGCTATTAGAGCCTCTTGCTACGGATCCCCTCCCTGGTCAAATTAAACCACCACCTCCACCGGTCATCGTCGATGGGGAACTTGAATATGTAGTTGAGGAGATTCTCGAAGCCTTACCTCGGGGGAAGAAGCCCTTCTTAGTTAAATACTTATATGACCCAATACCTAGTTGGGAACCATATGAACATGTTAAAGACCTAGAGGCACTTGACAAATTCTATGCCCAATACCCAGAAAAACAGTACTACCGCTCGTAGGAACATCGCTTAACTTAAGGAGGGCATAATGTTATAATTTTAATGAAGATATGTCGAGCCTAATGGATCAGGGAATATTAGATTGGCTCTGGGGAGTAATCGGTGCATGATTTTTGGAATTGGTTTCGGGAGCGTCGGCTTATGGGAATGGAGATTAGTATTTCGAAATATCTTGTAATTATTGATGGTCTGTTATTGTTTATTTGTCGGAAGAGTCGGCGCACCTTCATATATAAGAAGACGAGAAGGAAACTATGTATCTTCAGCTTCGCAATTTGTATTCTTTCTACATATCTATCAATTAGTGGTTTTATCCATTACCTCCTCTGTCGGTCTCATCCACAGATCTTCTAAAACTGGTTTTTATCTTTACTTATCTTATCTTCATCCTTACGTTTACCTTATCTTATCCTCTATCTTAAACTCTTCTCTTATTCCCCCTTTCGAACGGTCGCTCACCTATCTCCCCTCGAAGACGGCGATTTAATCTCCCTTCCGAGTCTCGCCGTAACATTATAGGTGCTTCCACAAAGCTTAAGTCTCCGTCAAATAGACCAGGAAGCTTTGTGTTCAACGTCGATTCGTAAGCTAACTTAGCGGGTACGACAACGTTCCCGTCAAATGAACAAATATTTCTGTTAATAGGTTTTATTTATTGTGAGACGTGGATCGTATAGGGAAATGCTGGGGCGACGTGAGAGTTAAGAAGGACGACAGTCGAACAAAGAAGCAGGTGAATAGAGCCTTAGATATAAAGCTTAGTAGGTTGACACGAAGTGGGTACGAATATAGCCTTCAGAGATATTCAGTAAACGCAATGAACTGAGAATCTCCGAAGGGTGAGAGCTCTAAATATATATACAGTAGAGTCCTTATGGGACGAATATAGTAGAAACCAAGATAACCGCCCGTGTCCCAAATTAGCAGCTAAATCAAGGTGTTGATTTGCCCTGACATTTAGTTAATCTTCCAAAACAACTGAATGTAAGAGCAGAACATGCATGTGATATGAAACTAGTAAAACCCCTAGATACGTGCCAAAAATACAATACAGATATTAAAATTAGTGTACGACTAGCATCATGTGAAAGCGCACGCACGTGCATTATTTGTAATGCGGAACTGGATATTTACGACATTATTTTCCTCGTAGGATTTGCATTCATTATATTGTGTGTACATGCATTTGCCTGTGCGGCTCCATCTACCAGAACCCTTGCTTTTATCCCACCAATTTCCCCGTATAACTCCAAGGATTTGCCATTATTCATACTGGAAATTGTGAGTAGAGCATCTGTTGAAGGGATGGGGTGGCCTACCATGACTGAGTGTTAGACAGGCGGGGTCGGAGGTGGTTTGCCCTCCTTTGCCAGTTTCTCAATCAAGCGTTGACATTGGTAAGTGGGGTAATTGCACCCATCAAACATACAAAGATTGTATTTTTTTCTGTAATCTTTTATTTCTTGCTACAGCTTACCATCCTGTGTGAGATGTGGCTGGAAGCTGGAGATGTTGGAGTCAGTTTTCGGTTCAATTGTAGTAGACTTATAGGGCTTGGGCCTGGTATGACCCAGTGGATTGGATAGAGCTTTTAGATGCTTCTGCATCTGGTATCCACTTTCAAACTGAAGCGCTAGCTCCGTAACAACATCATAGTTCGTGATGTCGATGTGTGGAGTACCTAGCAACTTGCCTTGTGATGGCTCAATTAGCCCTTTAAAGAACTCTTCACCCCAAACTGTGCGTGGAAAGAGGGTTTCTTTGCATAGATACTCAAATCGCTGTTTGTATTGTTGCACGCTATTATTCTCTTGCTTGAGCATTTGCCGCTGTTGGATACGAGCGTGTTTAGTTGTGCGGTCCAGGTACCTTTTGCGCAGCCTTTGTGCAAATGCAGGCCAGTCATCTCTGAGTTCTGGCGAGAGTTGCAGTTCAAGTCTAGCCCATTCCTTAGGGGCTTCGTTGTCTCCTCTGGGCGATGATCCCTCTCAATTCTCTACGGCAAACATTACTTTTTTCCGGTCTGTAGCGTGGTAGTGTGGCTGTAAAATGAACTTCGCGTCGAGGTCTTCAATAAACTGGTTGACATTAGTCAATCCTGTGTATTTTACTAAATTAGGTACTGGCGTTTGTAGGGAATGCGAAGGCGTAAATTGATACGGGAAGGATGGTGTGTACGTGTATGCTGTTGACTGCTGTAAATTGTGCGCGATATGTGGTGGGTGTGGAAATGGTGTACCGGTTTGTATGGATGGTAAGGATTGCTGTTGTTGCTGTTGATGTTGCAATAATAATATTAGCTGTTGTTGTTGTTGTAATTGTTCTTGGTGTTGATGTCGCATTTGTTCGAGTTGTTGTTGGTACTGTTGTTGTTGCTGTTGAAGATTGGCATTATTAGCTATAGAAAAATTTTCTAATATTGCAGCCATTTGGTTTTGCATTAAAGACGCGATGTCTTCACTGTGAAGCGTATTGTTGTGCTGAAATTCTGACTTCTGTACGTTGCTAGGGAGGCTGTAGTGTGCGCGTGGTGATGGGGTTTCAAATAGAGCGCGTGTCGATAGCGAAGGTGGTGATGCTTCATCACGTACTGGGGACTCATCTCGCACAGCTTGTTTACCTTTTTTATTCGGGCTTTGTCGACGTGGCTCCAAAATTAAGTTCTCAGGATTTAATCCTTACATGAGATTTTTGGGTAAAGATGACATTTTGTGAAAGCACGAGTTCTTAGGTGTCTAATCAAAGAGCTTCATTGTCAGGAATTAAGATGGCAGACAGGTAAGAACTCGAATTAAAGGATGAAATAAAGCTAGAGAGGTAATTCTACTCTACAGTGTGAAAGGCTATCACCGAAACACGTACAAAAAGGCTTGGTGGCTTAATACTGTCTATTTTCTACTTAAGGTCGGAAGGCTTTAGGTGGATATTCAATATGTTTATGTACATATCCTTAGGAGCATCACTATAGCAACCAATAGGTCGCCCTAATCTTCCAGACCCTTGTTAGCTTAGTGGCAGGCACAGCCTGTAACATTATCTTCCTTCCATTTTTTTTTTCTTTTCTTTTTTGTTTTTAAATTTATTTAGTTTTGATCTTTTTTCCCGAGCGGCCCGTTCTTGCTCCGACATTTTCTCCAACGTTATCTCCCGTACCAAACTTAGCCTCGAAGATATCCAAGGCCTCGGTCTCTTCCAAACTAGCTCGAGGCTCCCAATTTGGCTCTTCAATCTGCTCCCATTTAACTAGGACTTCCCTGCGAAAACCTCGACCTCGAGGACGTTTTTCTGCTCTCAGAATCTTTTCAACGACTTGTTCAGGTTCTCCTTCAGCATTTATTATGGGAGGTGGCTGTCTGTCTGTAGATATTTGAGAAGGCAGAGGGTTTTGAGGATCCCTTTTCAAGAGTTCGACATGGAATCTAGGGTAGATATTGGAGGGAACGTCAAGCTCCACGACGTGGGGAGAGATTATTTTTGTTATACGATATTTTGCGTTTAGCCAAGATAATTTCTTCGATAGCTGTGGCGTCTGTACATTTTTCAAGTTAAGCCAAACAAGATCGCCCACTATATATCGTTCCTGTGGCTGTCTCTTCTTATTTGAATTTGATTCCATACGTTGCTGGGTTGCTGCCATAGCCGCTTGTGCATATTCCTGTGCTTCTGTGAGACGTTTGACAAATTCGCGAGCTCGTTTAGTTTGGCTGGAGGCTTTTATGCTGGAGGAGGATACTTGATCGATGGGTTCTGCATGATAGCCGTGGGTTATAAAGAAAGGGCTAAGACCAATTACATTATCCCTGTTGTTTAGTGCTAACATAGCTGTAGGAAGCATCGATGGCCATTCGTACTGTGTATATGATATGAAGGCACGCAAATATGCCAAAACTTCCTGATTCATTCGTTCAGTACTTCCGTCGGTTTCTGGGTGAAAAGCTGTCGATAGACGTTGCTCCATCCCGACCAACTTGCAAAGGCAGGTCCAGAAATCTCCTACCCAATTGGAGCCGCGGTCGGAAGTGATGAATTTGGGAAATCCATGGTACCGATAATGACAGTGTACAAATCTTTTTGCACAGTCCTCTGCCGCCATTGTATCCATTGCTTCAAGAGTGCAGCTCTTTAGTAGACGGTCAGTTATTACCATGAGAAATCTTGGGTCTTCTTTAGATTTTGCGGGAAGGTCTGTCATCAAATCGATTGATAACTCAGAATAAAAACGATCCGGGATTGGCAGGGGCAGAAGAAGGCCCTTCTTCCTTTCTCTCCAAACGTGGGAACGTCCACAGACATCACAATTTTTGCAGAAAGTTCTAACCATGGATGAAGCTCCAGGCCAGAAAAAATTTCTAGACAATATTGCGTAAGTACTATCACGGCCTGGATGTCCCGTAATATATGAATCATGGGTCTTTTGTATCAGGGCTGTTTGGAGCGGTTCCCAATTTGGCACCCAAACCCGTCGGCGAAAACGTAACGCTCCCCTTTCGTCAAAATCGCACTCAGATATCGCGATTTTGATATGTAAGTCTTTTGGGAAACTTCGCTCCTCCTGTTTGACGGCTTTATACATTTCTTGTAAGGTACTATCTTCCAAACAACCTCGATCCCAGAGTAATTGGAGATAGTTCTCATGGAAAATTTTCTTACCCTTTGGTATAAGGTTTAAAGGCTGAACAACAGTTGTAGGGGAGATCGAAATGTTAGTGATAAGTGTTTTTATTTTTGCTTCCTGGGAAGATGGTTTTTGTATCCATGAGCTTTTTAACAGCTGCATTTCTCGGCTTATTAGTCTATCGTCGTCCCCATTTCTGGGCATATCTTGTTCACGCCGTGAGAGAGCGTCGGGACGTGCTGATACCTTTCCAGCCCTGAATTTAAGCTGGAAATTATATTGTGATAAGGTTAAGCTCCATCTAACTTGGCGTTCTGATAGTTTCCTGGTAGTCATAAAGTATTGGAGGTTTTTATGATCGGACAACACCGTGAAAGAATCTTTTAACCCCATGAGTTCGCCCCTCCATTCCTCTAAGGCGGAGACAACGGCTAGAAGTTCTTTATCGTGAATCTCATAGTTGCACTCTGCAGGCGTCAACTTTCGAGAAAAATATGCTACGGGCCGTAGAGAATTCGAGACGTCAAACTGGGAGATACAAGCTCCCATAGCATATCCTGAGCAATCAGCTTCCACTACGGTTAACTTGTCAGGGTCATATAAAGCTAACGCAGGGGCCGTTATGAAGAGTTCTTTTAAAGTTTCAAAGGCCTCATAATGGTCCTTGAGCCAAAGGAAAGCACGATCCTTTTTCGTCAAGTCCAGCAGAGGTTGAGCAATTTCAGAAAAATGAGGGATAAACTCTCGATAGAAATTGGCGAATCCCAAGAAACTTCGAACCCCTTTGACTGAGGTGGGGGCATCCCATGCCTTAATTGCTCTGACTTTGTCTGGGTCGACCTTTATTCCTTCTCCTAGACTGATAATAAACCCTAAATATTTGGTCTTTTTAACTGCGAATTCACATTTCTTAGGGTCAAGTTTCAATCCTGCTTTGTCCAGGCACTCCAATATTAAATTTACTTTATCCCAGTGGTCCTCAAGGCTATCGGTTGTATAGATGAGGATGTCATCTAAGTATGCCGTACAGCACACGTCGAGGTATTCATTCAATGTCTCGTTGACGTATCTTTGAAAGGCAGCCGGGGCACCTTGTAAACCAAATGGTGTAACTAACCATTCAAAAGAACCGAATCTTGTACGGAAAGCAGTCTTTTCCTCATCTCCTTTTCTTATTCTTAACCGATGGAACGCAGCCCGGACATCGACCTTGGTAATCCAAGTTGATTTTGAGATCGATCTAAGTGTTTCTCTAATCAATGGCAAAGGGTACCGGTCTTTTTCCGTAATGGCATTTAGGGCACGATAATCAATACAAAATCGAAGACCCCCACCAGGTTTTCTAACAAATAAAACCGGTGCCCACCCGGGCGAGTTGCTAGCCCTTATCCATCCCTTGTCTAGATGATCAGTTAAAGTCTTTCTCAAAACCAAAAGTTCATCTCTCGACATGCCGTATAATGGCCCCCAAGGTATTGCTTTGTCACGCCCTTTTTCGTCTTTTTGGAGGTCGATTTTCATGTCAGAAGCTCGATGCGGTGGAAGTGCACTATCCCGGTCTTCTATGAAAAGCTGCCACCGATTTCTGATTTCAAACGGCAACTTTTCTCTGATACTTTCGGTTGACTCGGTGTCCTTTGGCTCTAGAGCTCTATTGATATCGTCCATTGTTATTGCAAAGATTTGTGTATCTCCGTTCTCCATAGACGAGCTGATAAGTTGTAGAGCTTCTTTTCCTACTACTTTGGTGGCGGCGGCAATAAATTGGACCTTAGATTTTAATCGCGAAGGGGCACCCCTCTGATACCAGTCTTTTTCCCTTACAACAAGGCCATTTCTATCAGATGATCCAAAGCGGATAGCTCTTTCTTTGGCAAGGTACACGACGTCGTTGTGTTCCATCCATGGCTTACCTAGGATTATGTCGTAGGCTAGATCTTGAACTACATATCCGTAGACAATTTCACGTCTACCATCAATATCGACGGCTACATGTGTTATTTCAGAGATAGTCCTTTCTTTTCCATCATTTTCAGCTAACTGCAAAGCTCGTGTTAGAATTGGTATGCGCGGGAGATTATTTTTTATCACAAGACTCTTTGAGAATGCGGCAAAACAGAGACATCCAGTATCGACTAAGGAATGGACAAAAAAACTGGAATTTATTTGGCAGTTAATCAAAAATGGTTTACTGTTCATTCTATCGAGTGCATTCTTTACGTTATGTGAATAATTTCTCCGACACCCCTGAACGCGACGATGTTCAGAGGTTACTCTTCCCCCGACACTTCGGCATCACTGGTGTCGTCATCCATATTTGTCTCCAACAAAGTTTTCTGAAAAGAGACGCTATCGTGGCTCTTGATATGACCAACATTAGCAGGTCTTATCGCGGCTCGGAATTTGGGACAAAGACGGGTGTCGTGTCCTTTTTTCTGACATCGTATACATTTGCCCTCTTGGGAAAGTCTCTTAAATTCATCCAAAGATCTCCACTTTGCCCTAGGTTTGCTCTGGTCCTGATTTTTGTTAATACCATTTAAGGCGCTTATTATAGTCTGAAGAGATCTCATCGTGTTTATTCCTCCCATCTTTGTGTCGCCATCTGAATCTAGGCTAGGGCCGGCTTTATCTTTGGAATTCTCGGAAGTGAAGAAGGATGCTGAACCATTTTGTGGGAGATACCAGGTTTTCCTGCCAGCGGAACCACTCGGCCGATACGAAGGGGTATTCTCCAGTCGAGCAGCAACAACTCTCACTTTGGATACCCATTTTTGGTAGTCATCAGTTGGCATAGACTTACTAAGTAAAAGTTGACGGAGTGGTGCATTGATTGCCGTTTCGAGGAGGGATATCTTGGATTCGTCATCTCGCCGAGTCCCGCCGCACTGAGACAGCTTTATTTCGAATTCCGTGAGAAAATCCGAGAAGTACTGACAAGGTCCCATTCTCATACGATTAAGTAGGTTACCTACGACTTGGCGAGCTTGCTTATCGCCAAACTGGGCTTTGAGATGCTCTAGGAAGTCTGCCCAGTTATATTTTTGGTCAGGCCCTCCAGTTTCGAACCAATTAAGAATCCGGGGGTGTTTCTCAGATGGAATGGAGTTGAAAATGGAAAGGCAAACATTACGGTCCGATCCAAGCATACCCCTTTGTTCCTCAATTTTGACTTTCATTTGGAACACATGCGAGTTGATAGATGTGATCATACCGTCCCACATAGGCCATTGGTTTTGGCTCGAAAAATTTGAGAGGGAAACAGGTGCCTGGTGAAACGCCGTTTGCTGGTTTGGATGTTGTTGCGTCGAGAATTGCTGCATCGAGGGTTGCATTATCGTGGGTTGTTGCATCAAGGGTGGCTGCGGGGAAAACTGCTGATTGTTGAGGGATTGATTCTGCAGGTCCTGGGTAATCTTGAGTAGAAGCGCTTGATATAGTGCAGGTGGGATATTGTTGAGGTCTACCGCCTCCTGGTGAGTTGTTTGTTCATTCTTCGTCGATGATTCGCCTGGATCTGCATCCGGCATTGGGGCATCTTGGCCCCGTGGGGTGTGAGGGTTGAGTGGTCCCGTCATATTTTCACTTTCTATTGACAGAAAAGAATCTGCGTCGCTGGTAGAATCGCCTTCGTTTTCGGGAACCCTAATTCGCATAGAAGCCCCAATCGGGTCTTCTCTTCTAATCTCCTTTAGAGACCGGTAAATGACTTGTGTTAGAGTACTATCTGATTAAAATTTGAAAGAAGTAGAAAATATGTGAAAGGCTATCACCGAAACACGTACAAAAAGGCTTGGTGGCTTAATACTGTCTATTTTCTACTTAAGGTCGGAAGGCTTTAGGTGGATATTCAATATGTTTATGTACATATCCTTAGGAGCATCACTATAGCAACCAATAGGTCGCCCTAATCTTCCAGACCCTTGTTAGCTTAGTGGCAGGCACAGCCTGTAACATACAGATACAGTTTATATGAATGTTGTAATGTACGCGACAAAAGAAATATGTGTCAATACTGATCTTAACGCCGTTACTCTGTGGGTATCACTTCCTTACGTAGCCCTATGCCTTAATACTTGACACCCTATGGAGGCGTCGACGTCCGACCACGTGCTGTCACCTACACAAGGAAGGATGCCAAAAATATCCAGACAGTTCAGGAATCCCCTTCCTCAAGGCATACTGGAGACTACTGTTGGGTTAAAGTGAATGGAATTATATTTCTAAACGTCTATAAAGAACCTCACAACTCTTCAGCCGTGGAACGGTTGTTGGAGTGGAAACCGCCTTCTCAGACAATTGCTGCTGGAGACTTTAACTTCGTTTACTGGGCTTAGCAACCCTGCGCTAGAAGCTCCTAAGGCCAAGGAGAAGAAATAGAAGGATGGGCAGACAAATATCGGCTATCGTGTCCAATTCTAGGTGAACCGACGCATCGTGCCGGGAACACTTTGGACCTTGTATGGTCAAACATCAGCGGTGCTTCTGCATGGGTAGACCTAGATGAGTGTATGACAAGTGACCATTTTCCAATTTCTGGAATTTTACCCTGCTACACTCGAGCTACCAATAAACCGAAAGGTCCACTCAGAGTTTCAAAAGATAAGGTTCCTCTGTTTGCACATCTAGTTTCTCAATGGATCCCCAATGTTCAGGAATTAACAGCGACAGAAGAGATCGAACAATTTGCCTAGGATCTGTGCAGAGCTCTAACCGATGCTCTGAAAGCAGCTGGTAAAGCTTCCAGTGGGGGATCAGGCAGGTTAGCTCCTTGGTGGACCCCAGAATGCAAGGCTGCCCGCCTCCAATATCGAGCAGCCTCCACGGAGGCTGACCGCAATCAATATGCAAGGGCCTATGGGAACACTATTGCTGGGGCATAAAGAGAATATTGGAAGAGGCGCATAGAAGATATGAAATCTCTGCCAGATATTTACAGGCTCATGCAATGGACCAATCCACGGCATAGTAAAATTCCTCCACCTCTGCTTTTTAACGTGCGCCTTGTCTCAGAACAAGCGGAGCGTGCGGAAATTTTACGAGATAGCCTTTTGGCGCGGTTTGAAGCATCTGATGATCTCCCCGACCCCACAATAACTACAGATAGCAGGATCCCATGGACGATGGAGCTCAAAGACATAGAAGTACGAAATTGCACCATAGGCAGCGGCAATACATCCCCTGGACCAGATGGAGTTTCGGTGGATCTGCTCACTGCCTGCTGGAAGACTATCGGCCCAATTGTTTTCCACCTGTTTCGCGCCTGTCTTAGGCTAGGTTATCATCCTTTGTGCTTTAAGTTAGCAGGAGTCGTTTTCATTCCAGAAGCGGGTCGAAATCCATCCTCTGTGAAAGGGTGGAGACCCATCGCTCTCTTATCGTGCCTCGGGAAAGGATTGGAAAGGGTTATTGCAAGACGCATGTCGACTCTAGCTATAACGGCTGGCGTTGTTGCACATCAACAATTTGGAGCTCTACCTAAACGCTCAGCATCCGATTTAGTCTCTTGTGTTGTGCACGACATTGAAGAAGCTCGTACTCAAAAATGGACTTCAACACTTGTAACCCTTGATGTACAAGGCGCCTTTGACGTGGTCCTCCACAATAGACTATTAGCACGAATGCAGAAACAATGTTGGTCAGAACCGATTCTTCGGTGGACGGCCTCCTTTTTACAAGATCGAAAGGTTCAAGTTCGCTACCTAGGAGGGGTAACGCACCCTAAGAAGCTAGTCTGCGGTGTTCCCCTGGGATCTCCGATCTCTCCACTTCTTTTTCTTCTGTACATTGCTGAACCTATGCTTAGCGGGAACTCCAGCGCTAGGTTCAGTTACGCAGATGATATCGGCATCCTTGGATTTAGGTGTACAGCTGCTGAATCCGCAGCTATGGCTTAGCGTGAAATAGATAACTTACTAGAATGGGCTAGTAATAATGCCGTTTCATTCGATACCGGGAAATCGGAAGTGATCCAGTTCCCAGGGCGGCGAGGAGAAAATCTCACCGGAGTGAATGTAAACAGTACCTGGATCGAACCGGCTGAGAAGATTCGTTGGCTTGAAGTGTACCTCGACTCACAACTCACATTCAAGCATCATGTAAATACATGGTGTGGGAAAGCACTTAAAGCTGCTCAAAATATGCGAAAACTCAGCCCAGTATCACGCGAGGCAGCCCCTGAACCTCTGGTAGCAGTGGTTGATCCTTGCGCTGTCCCGGTGGCGACATTTGCTACGGAAGTTTGGTGGCCCGGCTTGAAACGCCCAACAAAACGCGGAGATGTGACCCCTCCTACGGTTTATCTCTGCAACCTTATCGATAAAGCAGTTCGTGTAGCTTTAAGGGCTGCACTTCCAGTATGAAGAACGACTCCCAACGTAGTTGTTCATCGGGAAGGAGGAATTCCACCTGCAAACATACTCCTAGAAGGTAATCGCCTGCGACTCGCCGCGCGAATAAACTCTCTAGACACTCATCATTCTCTTCTCAGTAGAGCAAGCATATACCCTAATGTAGGCTTGCTTAAGTACAAAAGAAGGGCCATACTTTCTAAACATCCAGAATCCCAGATGTCACGCTTGCAGAGGGCATTTTGACAGCTACCACCATCATCAGAAAGTGCTGAACCCTTACTTGCACATTTATATTCTCATCCGCAAGCAACAAAAGCACAGGGTATTATAAACCACGAGAATTGGATCCGAACAATTCCGTCTTCTGTCATCTGCGCCTACTCTGACGGCTCTTCAGAGGGACATGGAAGGTCTTCCTGGGGACTCGTCCTGCAACGCGGGGGAACAACTTTTCAGAAAGATCAAGGGATTCTACACGGGGGAGAAGTGTACAATGCAGAAATTATTAGGGCAACCATGGCACTCTGAGCTGCGCTCTCCGTTAGACAAAGCGGTGAGAAACTTTATGTTCTTATGGACAACCAAGCTACAGTCCTGGCCCTCCAGACTGGCAGGACGTCCTCTTGCCATAGGCTAACTCGGATTTTTCATGACGTTTCCCAAAAAGCCAGTTCAGAAGTTAGATGGGTGCCAGGGCACTCTAAGATACCTGGGAATGAAGAGGCAGACGCGGCCGCATGAGCTGCACTTCAATCACTCCCCCTTTGCCATGTTGAACCAAACTTCATCACGCTAGCCTATGTTCGTCGCCTTATGCAACAGCGCCTTCAGCAGCTAATTGACGATTGGTGGTCCAAGGTATGTCTGGCTAGGTACAAAGATCTAGACCTACAGATGCGCCGTCGAAAGCCTCCAGAGCTCAAAATGCCGCGGCAGCTTCTGCAAAAGCTTATATCAGCAAGAACCGGGCACGGTGACTTCGCTGCATATCACCGCAGACTACATCATGAAAATGCAAATTTAGTATGCATCTGTGGACAAGAGACATCCCATACTCACTTCGTACGTTGTCGAGAACATGCCAGCCTAATGCGTAGGTTTAGGAAATGAAGGACAATGGGCGATCTCATTAACCAACTTCTCGGCCCAAAGTGTGTCAGAGAATTTACAGAATTTCCAAAACTTACAGGCTGTTTCGGCAACCTTTTCGCAAGCTCGTCCTCCGCTGGAAGCGGGTACAGCATTTTATAAAAAGTCGTGGAAGGCAGCGACATCGTGGAAACAGAGTGTGTGAAACGCTAGGTTGACTCAGCATCTACCTATTTTTTTTTTTTTTTGATGCTTTTTATTTTATCCTTTTTTTATGTTCGGGTTCCTTTTTTTGGCCTTTTAGGTTGGAAACCTTGTTGAGGGAGGGAACCAGGGAGTTCTAGTTGACTCAGGCGTTTCGTAGGGTGTTTTTATGCGCGTGACATATTCTAGAGAGATGCAAACAAGTTGGGCATATCCTTGGGTACGATCCCCGCCGGCTCCACAGGTCCTGGACCAATAGGACAAAGGGCTCTGCCCGGGACGCAAACAAACAAACAATTCGAGAACAGTGCCCTATATGCTCATTTTCCTCCCTTATTCCATCCCTAATCATTGATACGGTGATATGCTCGTACATTCTCGTTGTAAACCGCCGAACGGCTCCCCAGGATGCCTCCGGAGAGGACAAAAAATCAGCCAGTGCCAACACCAAGCAACCCGATCTCTTCTGCTAGTAAGCCAGTATCTACGGCTATAAACAAAGGAAAGACAAGCAAAACCTCTAAAATCAAAGGCCTCGCGCAAAAAATATAAGCGCAAATGCGTCTGAGGTCTTTTCACAAGGGAAGGACATACACCTTCCTGATACAGAGATGACTGATACTGAAACCCATAGTTCTATCAGCTATGGCCCTGAAATCATTGAACGTCAAGAACAGGCCTCAGAGGCCTCGACCAACCCCAAAGAAGTATCTATTTCCGAAATAGAAACGACGCGACCTGCGAGCGTGTCTGCAAGAGCAATGGCTCCAATGCGCCAAAGAGCACCTGGCATATTAAGGGTCAAGATAGCCACCCCCAGGGACTTACCAGGGACACCAGCCACCCAACCTGCTACGACTACAATAACCCACGCTAGTCAAAACACCCATCAGCAGGCGTCTACTAACACCAGTAGGGCGAATAGGACTGAAGTAGTTCCACCCGAAATACTTGCGCTGATGGAGGCGGAACAGCGCCGAGCGGCAGATACTGCTGCAAACTTTTGAATAGGTACTGCTGCTATGAACGGTGCAGACAGCGCCCTTATTCCTCTGATCAATGGTCAGAATAAATCTTACATAGATTCTATGAGAATCTATCTCCGAGCAGCTATAGCTCAATTCAAATCAAAGGGACCATGTTCATCCGCGCCAGCTTTACCCCCCCGCCCAGCTGGTCCCATTCCTCGAGATACTTCCCCGGCCGGCCAAACCAATAGACTACCCAACCAGGCAGTCAAACCGGTGACTTCTCAGCCAACAGTCCAAAAAACTTGGGCTACAGTAACCAAAAGAGGTCAACAACAAACTGCTCAACCAGTAAATTTCGGCCGCACCCCAGCAAAGCACGCAAACTTACCCAAAGCAACAGCAAAGCCCGCAGCCCCCTCCCGACAAGACGAGAGACTCTTTCTCCGACTTGGTAAGGACCACGACTGGCGCCAATTCTCCCCGGCAGGCATACGAGAGGCCGCAACCAAACATCTCGGCCTCCCACCTACCACTATCGGGCATGTTTACCGTGTCCCCACTGGTTTCGCAATTAAAGCAAAGGACGAAGAAACGCGCCAGTCTCTATTAGATTCGGCCGAAGCTTTTACTCCTTTGGGAGCGAAGCTGGAAAAAGCGTCTGATCTGGTGGTTCTACGTTTCTCCACGGTCCCTGTTGCTTTAAACACGGCTATGGGCAGAATCATATTCACAGAAGAGCTGATCCGAGATGAGATCGTAAGGAACACCGATATGACTCCCCTCAAGGTCCGCCCACACGGGAAAAATCGACTAGGAGCTCCACAACAATCTTGGCTGGCATACTTTAAAAGGGTTTCTGCGCCCCGACCCGGTTTCCGTCTATTCGACGAATCTGGTGTTGCAGTACGACATCAACCAAAACGTACAGTACAGCAATGCAAACGATGCCTCGAGTTCCATGGAACTCGTGGGTGCTCTCGTGCACCAACTTGTTGGAACTGTTCATCCAAGATGCACTCCACTTCTGAATGCAAGGCCCACACCAAATGTCGAAACTGCGGGGGACCTCATCGCTCCGATAGCCGTAGCTGTCTAGCACGCCCGACTCGATCTGGCCCGGTCACCAAAGAACAACTGGCAACAATTCGACAAGCCAGTCAACTCGAGTTTGCCGCGGTAGCTCGAGCAAAAGCCGCTGTTATGCGCGCCGAGGCCGCCGCTATTGCTGCTGCTGTGCATAAACCAGCAAGTCCACCTGCCCTCTCAACTTCAAATCAATTTGAGGTTCTGGCAGAAGACACAATTTTACCTGACGCTGAGGCCACTGGGGAGACAAACCCCGAAACGCACTTATGAAGGGTACTCCACTAGTCCCTCCCCGCCCCCCACCTACCCTTAATTTTATGTCAATCAATGTAGGAAGAGGAGGAGCAACGCAGGATATCACACTTTCCCGAGCTTATGAGCTAGGCGTTGATGTTTTGCTAATTCAGGAGCATTTGTGGCAAAAGCGCACAAAGACTACAAAGTCACATCCGGGGTACACTTGCCATATACCTTGTGGTGGGATCGATATCAGACCAAGGGCTGTGACTTACACACGAAAATGTGATAGGATATTGTCAGCTACGCAGATATTCCCCTGCGCAACACCAACCGGAGATTACTGCTGGGTAGTAGTCAACGGAATCACACTATTCAATGTATACAAGGCACCAAATAACCCGAATGCTTTTCAACCGATAGTCAACTGGGCACCAACACAAAACTCGCTAATAGCAGGCGACTTCAACTCAGTGCATGAGGCCTGGCAACCCAACATCACTAGCCCTCATGGACAAGGTGAGCAGATAGAAAGATGGGCAGAAAGGCACCACCTGTCCTGTCTCATTGTCGGTGAGCCGACACACCAAGCAGGAAACACATTGGACCTCGTGTGGACCAATATCAGTGGCGCTCATGCCTGAGTGGACCGCAGCGAGTGTGTGACTAGTGACCACCTCCCACTCCGAGGGTATATACGAGTGAAAAATGCAGCTGTGGACCCAGAGACATGTGAGATCAGGGTTCCAAGAAAGAATTTACCGAGATACGCTCACGCTATTGCACAATGGACTCGCCCGCCTCCCCTGCTGGATTCGATTGAAAAGGTCGAAAATTACGCACAGGATCTCTGTTTCCATCTCTCAAACGCGATCAAGGCTACTGGTACTCGGTCCAATAAAGGAAAAGAGAAAGACGCAACTTGGTGGACACCTGAATGTAAGATTGTGCATACAGAATACCGCGCGGCCACAGATCCAGCATTACCTAGAGTAGCGGGGAAGAAGCTCAGATCTACAATCGCCGATGCTAAAAAGGAGCACATGACTCGAAAAATCGAAGGCATGACTACACCAGACAATATCTTCAAGCTCATGAAAGCATCTTCTCCTCGACAAGCCAGTTTCCCTCCCCCACTCATATACGAAGGTAAACTAGTCACTGACCAGGCCGAAAGAGCATCGATACTTCGAGATGCCCTCCTCGCACGTCACCAAGCATCTGATGATCTCCCTCCATGCACCCTTCAAAGTGATGATCGCATACCCTGGAACATCGAGGTCACAGAAGAGGAAGTTCGTGCCTGTACGATTGAGTGCGGAAATGCGGCACCTGGGGCAGATGGAGTCTCCGTAGAGCTTTTAGCAACCTGTTGGAACATAATTGGGCCGTATGTGACTAAACATTTTCGCTCCTGCATTCAACTTGGCACTCACCCAAACTGCTTCAAACTGGCTGAAGTGGTCCTTATAGAGAAACCAAACTGAGATCCAACCACAATTAAAGGTTGGAGACTATCATTAGCGGTATGTAGACAGCGTAGGTAGAGACAGGGGTCAAGAGGTTAGTATCAGGCTAAAGGTTGCCATCCTACATGATACACGAGATAGATGCATCACCACTCGGCTAAAAGGCCAGACCAGAATCATAGAACACTATGACCTGGCAATCTCCATATATATATTATACAGTAGAGGCTTTCCTGACAGAGACCAATAGCCCTTCTATCTTGCCTTGGAAAAGGACTAGAGAGACTGCTGGCAAAACGAATTGCGCACCTTGCGGTCATACACGATGTCATTGGCAATCAACAATTTGGTGCATTACCGAAGCGATTGGCAACCAACCTTGTCTCCTGTGTGGTGCACGACATCGAGGAAGCTCGTTCCCAGGGATGGGCAGCAACGTTTGTAACTCTGGATGTACAAGGTGCCTTTTTTGCTGTACTCCATAACCGACTAGTAAGAAGGATGCAAACCCAGGGATGGCCTACATATATTCTTCAATGGATGATTTCATTTCTCTCACATCAAAGGGTCCAAGTGCGACATTCAGGAGGAGTAACCTCTGAGAGAGAACTGGTCTGTGGTGTGTCCCAGTGGTCGCCTATCTCACCACTATTATTCATCCTGTACATGGCAGAACCGATGCGAAGTGGAAACGCTTTATCCAGATTCAGCTATGCCAATGTGTTGTAAATGGCGGTCAGCGGGAATTCCGTAGATGCAATGCTTTGGTAGTATTATGGATTGGATATTAACTCATATAGATCAGCTATAAGTGGGAAGCTACTAGAAGCTTATATGGCTCACAATTTGTTACTAGGGCACGTGCACGGGCAATTACTTAGTGTATATAGCTAAGCTCTGGCCAACCTAGAAAGAATACAGTTCTCTACATCAAGCATTCTGACGTCCAGATCTAGAGTATCACATTTAGTCCAGTCAACTGTGATATCACCTCTAAAGATAATTCCCCTTCGTAACCTCATAACTATAACACGATGATGTGGGTATTCTTGGAATTGGCCCAACTATTGCTGAATCAGCCGCCGCGGCGCAGAGTGAAATAGATCATCTCCTCGAATGGTCTCGCCAGAATGCTGTCGCTTTTGACACAAATAAGTCTGAGGTGGTTCAATTTCCTGGATGTCGACGTCAAACTGCCGTTAACATTAACATCAACGGGACGCTCATCCAACCGGCCGAACAAATCCGCTGGCTTGGGGTTCATCTAGAGCCCCAACTAAACTTCAAACAACATGTTACCATGTGGTGTGCCAAGGCATTAAAAGTTGCTCACCACATGCAACACATCAACTCGAATTTCCGAGGAGCAACTCCCGGTGCTCTGGTGAAGGCTGTTGATGCATGTATCACACCGGTCACATCTTTTGGAGCAGATGTCTGGTGGCCAGGCATCAAACGTCCGACACAAAGGAGAATAGTCATGTTGTCCACAACTAACCTTTGCAGCATGATTGACATGGCTATCCTAACGGGACTAAGGGCTGCCCTCCCGACAATGAGGACTGTATTTACGGTGGTGATTTATCGAGATGGAGGAATCCCGCCTGCTAGAGTACTGCTCGAAGGAAATCGATTGAGACTAGCAAATAGGCTTCAAACTCTTGACGATCGCCATCCTCTGAGGACTCGCGCAGCAGTATGCCCCAACGTGGGCACGCAGAAATTCAAGAAAAGATACAAGCTGTCGAAGCAACCAGAAATTCAGATGACGCGTGTTCAGCATGCCTATCGACAACTCCCGGAAGCTGAAGCCGCTGGATCGCTACTGCCAACAGTCTACTACAAGATTCCAGGCACGAAACAATCCAAACCAAATTTATGGCAACATGGGATAGAAAGTATCCCTGACTCAGTTATCTGCGCCTATCCGGATTGATCCTCACAAGGACACGGACGCTCGTCATGGGGATTTGTCCTTAAGAGAGGAGGCAAAACATTTCTAAAAGAAAGCGACGTCGTACACGGAGGAGAAGTGCTAGACGCAGAAATATTTGCAGCAAGAAAGGCTCTGGAAGCTACACTCCGTGTAGTTAGAGAAAACCACGGAACAATAACAGGACGCGCACATCGAATTCATCTCCTGATGGATAGCCAACAAGCGATCAAAGCATTAGAGACAGGTTTCTCTACCACGAGCCTGGAAGACGTGCGACAGTTTCGAGCACTAACGCAAGGAGCTGCAATAATACTGAAATGGGTACCTAGGCATGCAGGGGTCAAGGGCAACGAAGAAGCAGACGCTGCTGCTCTTGCTGGTCTTAATGATCTGCCCAACCCGGGTACACAACCGGAACAAATTACCCTGGCATACCTTCGTCGCCTTAGGAATCAGCAACTGCAGGATCTTCTTGATAGCTGGTGGGAGGAAGCATGTCCGTCTCAATATCAGGAGCTTGACTTGCTCATGCGTCGACGCAAGCCACCTTAACTAGCGCTCCCTAGGCGTTTGCTTCGAGAATTGATCGCAGCCCGCACGGGTCACGGCAACTTCGCGACATATCACTGCCGATTCAACTTTTCAGACTCTCCAATGGAGTGTGCCTGCGGAGAGGAAACATCTCCGAACCATTTTAATCACTGTCGTCTTCATGCTAATGTCACGCGCAGGCTCAGGAGGACTATGCCTTATAATGTCTTTGTCAATAAGCTTCTTGGGCCCAAGTGCCTTAAGAGCTTCACAGTATTTGCGCAGGAAACTGGTTGCTTCGAGCGCCAACCTGCTAACATATCTACTGCTCTCAGCAGGGATCTCATTAATTAGCGACTGCTAAAGGCAAGTCAAGAACTAAATCGGAGCGAGAAGTTTCGTTTAATTTTACTAAAATTGGTATTTATTTGAATTAAAGCTTGGGAAGTTGCGGCGGGGGAGCTGGAGTTTGGGGTTTTTGTATATTTAACTAGCTACTACTTTTGTAGCAGTTCACGCGGTGAGACCGAGCTAGGCGTGTTGTAGACATAATCTTAGCCGTGTACACCGGTCCATGACCCCAGAGGGAAAAAGGGCTTAAACCTGGGACTTAAATAAAAGTAAAAAAAAAAACAAACAAACATCAGAGATTTGTTTCTATCAGATCGGCGATTATTCATCTTCGGATTAGCGTACATCCGTATTACCGAAAATATGCATAGGCGATTTATACGCAGATTCATATGCGAGGCGCAGCCTGTAACAATGCAATGCTACGAACATTCTTTTTGACAACATTTCAAACGCAAAATTCTGTATTTTAAAAAATACAAATTCGCATCAGAACTAGCAATAATCTAAGATTATTCAAGAATTCCTTGCTTGTGGGTCCTGGTCGAAGGTTTCCGCTCATATCTCTCTAGCTTTGCTAAGATACGTAAAATGACCCCTAGTTTTCCAGTCTATAGGAGACGTTGCTCCCCTAGGCAAATACTGGCGTTACTTCTTTCCTGTACCGCCAAATCAATCTCCACGCTCTTGCTGCGAGATCAATTGCAGCTGAAAGAAATACGATAGAGAATTCAAACGCATTTGCGTGTTCTTGGAAGAAGTAGAGCAAAATATGCGTCGACTTTAGGTGTAAACGGGGAATAGTCGGAATCTGGACGCGACTAGCTTAGCTCTTACAGTTGGTAGTAACTCTAGAGTGGCCGCCTGCTCGTTTCAGTACAACATTTTTGGAAAATATTCTAATTCTTGCGAGTGCATGTCAATAATTGACGTTGCATCAGTGTATATATCTGAACCACAACTCCTCCCAGGAGTGTTTTAAAAAGAAGCCTCAAAATTTCACGATTGCTCCTTTGTTTCTCTCTGACAGGCAATACGCACACATATACCACATCACAAAATGATGAAAAAGCTGCAGACCTGTTTCTACAAAAGCTAGACCTGACATTTGGCAGAATTAGATTCGGACGCGACAAGTAGCCACACCACCTTGTCTTTTGCTCAATGATTCATCTCGCAAGATGAGTATCCGCACGTTTGTTCGTAATTTCAATTGTTAGCTTGTATGGAATTAAGGGGTCAAACCGAACCCATAATTGGACGCCAGAAGGCGTAGACTAGTATAGTACGTGAACAGTTGGAGTAAGTATTTGAGGGAACCCCAGAGCTAGAGGACACATACATTAGTCTTGATACAGTCTCTCTGTAACGTTAACCAGACCTATAGTCGGGACTTAAGACCTGTGTGCACGTGATAATCTGAAAGATCAATTGGTAACCGCAGGAACCTCAGAGTAACTCCTACCCCAAAGCGTTATCGGGATTTGTCTTGATCTCTGCCGTTACGCCGACGTGGTAGTAATTTAGATCATCCTACTTGCTTCTTATTTAATGAGGCTGGAGGAAATATCTACCGATACATGTATCTCCAGGTCCAACTCAGAGATACATGTTGGGCTTACAAATGGTAATGCTCTGCCAAAAGCGTAGCATAATCAGCAGAGGAGTATCAAATCACGTACTTTTATTCAAAATAATTCCTATGAGAGTCTACAATATCAAAGTGATCAATTTCGTAATGGGTCTAGCAGGGGGAAATTCAACCGAAGACGGCAGTAGCAGAAGAACTTCACCTTTAGGAAAGATAAAGACTGACAAAGCTGCTTCAACTTCTGCCACTCTCTATAGCAAGTGATGAATTTTTTGTGATCGTAGGGTAAATTTATGTTTCCATGGATGACAAAATTTTGACGAGGTTGACAAAGACAAGATTGGGCCAGAGCCGGATGGTCTAGCGTACCCAGAGAAAGTATCTTGGCAACCCGACTTGCGGGTTGACTCGCGTAGTTGACCAGGTAGGGCTCTTAATTTGAATGAAATTTCAAGTCATGATAGATCTGATTCGAATTGCAAACTTCTATTTTCATTAGTACATCTATTTTCATGCAGGACCGTGAAATAGATTATAGAATGGAAAGGGAATTTCTGGTGGATTTGTAAGTATCGTAGCCATGGTATAAGCCAATGATCATACGTTGGTCTCTCTGTAGCCTCAATATTACAATAGATTCTTGAATAGACAGCTCCGAAAACTGACCGGGGCCTGCTGCTAAAAAAGGCGATAAGCTTTGTTATTCTTCATTGCTTGTAGACTCCATACGACCGCCAGACCCACTATTAAGTAATTGTATGTCATTACATAGCATGTGGTTTGTCGTTTCAGTCCCTATGGAGCCACCATCAAGCATCCAAAAGTAGACTTCATCAACGAGATCGGCCACAATATCTTCAACAATTTGCTCCTCATACCTCTCAGTTAACGGTCTAATACTTCGCCGTTTATGAGCTTGAGTAGGTTGATCGCTTTCTATCATTTCTACTTCATTTTCGGGTTGTTTAATTTCGGTTGGCGGAAACCAATAGTCCGGTCCAAAATTCACCTCTACAGCACCTCCTTGAAATACTGATACGGTTGGATAATAACCTAGCGTACCGTCATCCAGACCTTCTCTGAAAAACATGTCCTTAACCACAGCTGGTTTGGATGCAGGCGGAAGAAAAGCAAACAGATTTTCAAATGCTATACCTTCGAATACACCATTCTTGTAGATTTTGATACCCGAATGAGGTAGAGTGCGCAGAGGAGGCGACGGATGGGATGGGCATGGCTTAATTTCATGTTTAAATGCAGTTGGAGCTGGAGAATACCAATCCTCAAGTTCCTTGCCTGGTGCGTATGCAGCTTGTTCAAATATCCAATAATCTTTGACTTTGATGGCCGCGCGGTCTCGGATAATGTCAGCTCTCTCTAAACCAGTGTTTCCCAAGTCTTCGATATCGACTTTGGGGTTGTATGTTCCATTAACAACTTTGCGGTGGAGGCATTCGGAGGGCAAATTTATTTCGAACCCAATTACGTCACCCTCACGTATATGTTCGCCATTCTCGAAAAAATATTTGGGGCGGGACATGTGAACTTTCTGACCTCCGACGTCACGAAGTCCATAACTGTAGCAATCGAATCCTACAGGACCATCAAGGGTTGCTTCTCTTCGTCCAATTCCCATTCGGACATGTGGTCCTGGGGTGCTAGCCGTGCACATAGAGTCATTTTGGGGTATACCAGAATTGACTTTACACTCCCAGTACCATCTCCCTTCTCTCATACAGACATTAGCTTTCGCAGATCTCCACCCCTTTTCGGTGGTGATGTGCCGGCATTCTTGGTCTGTTAGTATATTTGCGGCACTATCTTCGAGGCTGAAACGAGCGGTATAAGGGGGGCATTCAGACTGTCTAAAAAAGAGAGAATGGCGGAAGATCGGGTCGGGTACAGCGCTGGTGTAGTTAAAGCTTCTTTTGTTGAATGCACTGGCAAAATTTAGCTAGTCTTTCTGCAAAATGAGGGACATACTGATCAAAAGTCTCGTGAAATTGTATCTCCGTACCATCTGCAGCTACCTTTTTTTCAACAGGATTAAATCCTGGAGCCTGGGGCGGCTTGAAGTCGCCGTAAGTCGGAACAGTAGCTAACTTATATCGAAGGGGGCCGATTTCGACGACATTGGCCTTCTTCTTGTTCTTACTCGATATTCGATCAGGACTAACTCTTGTACAATATTCCCCATTCGAATTACCCTTTGCTTCCCTTTTCTTCAGAGATTCCTTCTTAATCCGTGGAGCTCGCTGCGTTGGAATAGGCTCTTCAGGCGGCTTAACAGTTTTCGAATCCGAGTTAAAAGACGATGTGGTTACATTTTGATTTTCGTCTTCTGAGTTTCGTTTCTTATTGTTTGACAGCTTAGGAATTGAATTCACTGAACTGCTGACGTTCACATGCATGTTCGCGGAGTTCTCCATGGGATAGGAATATCATTGAATTTATCAACAATTTGGTAATCCACTCTAAGATTTTTCAAAGATCCTTGGATATAACCTGGCACCGCACGATTAATAAGGAACTTGTCGATACTTTGGGGTCTCTATCTAGATTGTTGTTAAGTTCTTTACGGGTTTATTTTGTTGTGCCTCTATACATGTATGGTCCACGGCTGCTGCACCTATGCGTGTCTCGTATCGATAAAGTCACATGAAAATATATTAACAATAACGCCACTACACTTTACTGTCCTCTATGGTCGTGCACATATAAAATCCAAGAATGCCCAGTCTAGACCTCCATCCTCATTGGTATTATTACTAGGCTTGTCTTTTCTTGTGGCATATCTCCGCCAGCATTCGAGGAATGAGCGCGGTAAGCAAAGACTATAAAACTACGCCTAGAGCCAGTAGTCGCGGACGGGCATGAGAGCGGCTCAAAACGACAGGCCTCAAATAAAGATCCATAGACTTAGTTGCGTCAAAAGCATAGCTAAACGGAATGTAGCTGGGTCGGATGGTGCAGTGGTACACTGTCCGGGCCGTATTCCCAAGTAGAGTCTGGGTAGCTTGGACAAATGCCCCGCTTGAGACAGGAGAAAGCTGGTTCGAATCCAGCAAGACTCGCTCACCACATCTCTCGCGGTGGTATTGTATTCGTAGGATGACGAAAGCATGCTCAGATAACCCCAGGTTTTTCTCGCTTTTCCCTGAGGTGGGTATTCACGGAAGAGGGTACATGTCGTAAGACATTATTCTCGTAGTGGTATCTGCAAATCGAATCTGAGAATGGGTGTTCAAAATATCAACTTGAGTTATTCTGCGAAGTATACATATCTTTCATGAACATACACGTCATCGCTTCAAGCTATATAGGCTTAAATGATTTGAAATGAAGACAAGAGACCCCTCTCTCTTTGCTCACCGAGCTATTGATTCGCCTTCTAGTGCAATCGCTTTAACTTTCGAGACTTCACGGCTCATAACGCGCGCAGAAGCTACAGCAATAGCGACATCTGCAACCCTTCCACCTCTAATTCCGATGTTACAATGGCTTGCACAGGAAGGCACCAATACGACTCAACTAGGCTTGATATACGGAGGAGGCACGGATACGGGTCCATACAATCTCGGCACTGAGCGACAGCGGGCGTACATGCGAAAAATATACATCAACAAATTGGACAACGCCGAAATTCTGGAAAACAAAGAAGATGATGATGATTTATCAGGCAGCAAAGAAGGTGCTGCACAGCTACGAGAGCATAAAATCGAACGGCAATTAAAATTTGGTAAGACACGTGTAGATATGAGAATTTAGTGCCGATGCGCTTCAGGTAGGAACACTAGTAGTGATTGATGTCGAACGAAATTATATATCTTCGGAGTTTTAGACTTGAATGCAGCATATTCGTTTCCTTTGCAGATTATCTTTTACCAATGAGTGCGCTCATTGCACACGACAACTGTGAAATAGGTATTTACATCGAATTTAGTTTCATATGGCTTTAGGCAACAAAAAGCTATAGGTGGGATAGATATGTGGTATGTAAATAATAGCTCTATAAACATCAGGGAAATTTTAATTACAATAGAGCCTGCCATAACCCATACTCCTCGGAGTACTGATTGGTGGACTTCTATTGAAAATAATTAACTTTCCATTAAGCACAGGAAGACAATTTGCAAGCAATTTCTGAAATATGGATACAATCACCTCCTCTACAAAAAG
The DNA here is from genome assembly GCA_028751805.1 of Podosphaera xanthii. Classification (NCBI taxonomy): domain Eukaryota; kingdom Fungi; phylum Ascomycota; class Leotiomycetes; order Helotiales; family Erysiphaceae; genus Podosphaera; species Podosphaera xanthii. The sequence continues at coordinate 2,089,558 of JAPWIX010000022.1, forward strand.
CCACGAGCGTGTGTAATTTGCTCGGGCAAACATATTACATTAGAGCATAGTTGCCGTACATGTAAGTCTTCTGATAATTGCCACCATAACCCCACAAAATGTTGCTATTGCATTTCCACCAGCCATAATGCCGTTGAAAGCGGGGGACGAAGACGGCGTTTCTACCTGTACGTGGTGTCCCCTACGAACCTGGAGTTTATCTTCAGAGCCAACAGAAACACGCATTACTTGGTCACGGAGGAAAAGTTATACAAACGAGTTTCCGGGGCGTACCCAGCTCCCGTTATGGTGGTGATGGATCAGACTAAGTTGGCCCTTTTTACCAAGATGAATTCTCACTGTTTACAGATATTCTGGCATTATAGTGTCTCCCGAGGAAAGAGCACCGCTTCCTGAGCGCTGGTGGTGTCGGTATAAGGAGGATATCTAGACTATGGGATATTAGGGAGATACAGATGGGGATACGCACCTCGTGTGGCTCTGGTGTCTAGGCCTCGCCTGGCTGGAGTTGCAGGTTTTTTGAGACTTTTTCCCGCGTACCGGTTTCCATGGCTGCTCTTTTTCAATTTTTTTGAGCAGAAGGTTCCGTAGAAAAGGTGGTTGAATTCTTCGGGTAATTACTGAGCTAAATGGCTACCCGTCATGGGTCAATGTACCAATGATCTTAGGTTCGAGGTAAAAGGGGATAGGAGCACTGTAAAAGGTGTGGCCTGGGTCAGAGAGGAGCCCTAGTGTTATAATAGTCTTTGACTCCACATAGCACGAATAAACAAAACTACTACTACTACTGCCGTTGAAAGCAAAATTGTGAATTTTACAATGCACTATCATGTTGTTTTTTTTTTAAATCATTTTTTGCATATGCAGCCTAAGGATACAACACGAATGATCATGGAAGACACGCAGAATGACTCAGTTTGACATTTGGAACACATATACTCAGATTTCATTTCCAGATACCACTACGAGAATAACGTCTTACGACATGTACCCTCTTTCGTGAATTCCCACCACAGGGAAAAGCGAGAAAAACCTGAGGTCATCTGAGCATGCTTTCTTCATCCTACGAATACAATACCACCGCGAGAGAAGTGGTGAGCGAGTCTTGCTGGATTCGAACCAGCTTTCTCCTGTCTCAAGTGGGGCGTGTGTCATGGCTACCTAGACTCTACTTGGGAGAACGGCCGGGACAGTGTACCACTGCACCATCTGACCCGGTTGCTACCAAAGAGAACTAGCAACTGATCCACGGTATCGTCTGTCTTCGTATCCATATATGCAATTAAACAAATCACCAGATTGCTCATAGGACTTGGATACGTTCGACGTCAAACTCATCCACGGTTGATAACCACCACCGTTAATGAATTTGTCTGTCAATTTGAGAACCCTCAACTTATTCCTGTAATATTTAACAATCTCCTTGAAAAAAACGAGATGGATGCTGTCGGATAAGGGGAAAACCATGCAGTAACTACTGTCACGATAGAACGGGACCATGTGATAACATGAAGAATTTCAAATCCAGAGAACACAGAAAAACGCCTGCAGCACCAGAATTTGACGTAATTATAAATGACCTAGTTCTTCTAGAAAAAGAAGATTGGCAGCAGTAGGCAAGATATGTTGAAGTAGCCGGTGATAAGATTCATGAACACCAGTCTGACAGTGCGTTGACCTTTGTTCAACTTTCAAATATTAGGCTAACTTCCAGTGTAATAGTACGAGCTGTTAATCATCGTCGCGCAGGCCTCAGTCGATATAACCAGCCGCCTTGACGCGGCGAGATGCAACAGAGGACGACGAAGTTATCGAGATCGGAGAGCTTCATTTTTTTTTTTTTTTTTTGTTAGCATTTCACACTGGAGAACAGAATTTTGACCTTTAGGATCAATAGCAGAACTTTTACTCAACGACTACAAATGTTGTTTTATTGCAGCGATCATATTCAATTAATTTTGATCCTCTATTTAGTTAATTATCGATGATGTTGAATCGTTGTGTTGACGATTCATAATTTATCAAATTTGTTAATTTGCATATACGGATACAGACACAAACGGGACTTTGGATCGGTTAATAGCCCTCTCAGGTAGCAACGGTTGCTGATCTGATTATTAACTGGAAGGCACAATCACCATGGATAAAAAAAACAGGCAGATTTACAATGAACTACAGGGAAGCACCAGTTCAAATCCACCACAACCTTTGCAGGGCCCAAAGTAGTATCGCCATACAGATAAGAAGCGAGCATATCTGGCTCAATTCTTATCTGTACAGAAGAAAAGTACCTGGAGTTGACAGCCAAAAGTGCCAGTGTGGGTATCCGTGACAGAACGTCAGGCATATGGTCATGACGTGTCCGCAGTAGGCGAGGGAACGAGGGGATTTCCTGCAAAAAGCAAAAGATAATTCCTATCAGGCCATGATTCAAAGCCCGGAAGATATGGCAAGAATCACGAAGTGAATACTAGACGAAAGATACCTAGAACAGTTTCGACTTGTTAGTCAAGTCGAGGCGACAATGCGGGAAATGATGTGCAGGGAAAGGAAGGGGTGAGACGGATCACACACTGGTTGTACAGTGTAAGGCACTTCTTGAAGGTAAACTGAATACACAATAGACACAAGACCGAAGATTAGGGTGTTTTTATCGCGAGGTTTCCTCCTGTGTATATATTAAAGTTAGACATCTGCATAGGCCCATTGTGTACCTGAACGGGTTAATTGAAATCAAATCAAACTGGAAGGCACCTTACATTTAACGATTCAGCAACTTATATTTACCATTAAGGTACCTTACGAATTACATTCCTGTGACCAATGTGGAGTGAAATAATGAATAACTTCACGTATTTCCAACATTTAGTGGGATATAAAGTATGATGGCTATTTAAGTTAAATATGAATGACACGTGGTCGAAAAGTTAAAATTAAAAAAAAGGTTGATAAAGATGTAATCGCTAATGAAATATATCGTTGTTCATCGATACTTTGTTTATCTATTTACACTTTGTTCGGTTGCTAGGCCGCCGATATAACTAATCGCAGAAGAAGGTTTTTGCGGCAGAATTCTGGAATGGGCTTAGCGGACTGGAATTTAGCTGCGGAGTTAATCATTATCTTTCTTTTTTTCCCCATCACGTCGATCTTTATGGCTATTTAGCGGTCACCTACAAATACTGATTAGTTGTTCTTGTCACAGTCCGGGACCTGGGATGACGCCAAATGATTCGAAGCAAGTATATTTAATAGTTAAACTAATTACAAAAGTAGATTAAAGCGTAAAAATTTGATAACGGATGATGATGAGGAGAATATCAATGATGTCGTAGGCGCCTAATTATACATGTGCGTGAAGAAACAAACATGGGTGTGGACTCCAGAGGACACACAGAGCATGTGACGCGACACGGCAAGCAAACAGAGCAAATAGTGTCGTGTGACTGAGACCTGGCTCGGTTGGCCAACCTAGCCTACAGGCAATACCCTGGTCTACAGACCGTTACAGTTCTTTTGAGTTAATTGTGTACTGGCATAGGTGACGTTGGCTCAAGTTTACGCGAGGCTCAGATTACATTCAAGATAGTCTTAAGGGTATATTTATTCGAAGTTTTAGAATTCATCGACCCCTGTTGCTATATTACACCTGATTAAACTTCTTCCGTACCAGCCTTACTGGACGACTCCACATTAAAAATATTTCCTTGAAATTAACATTATGAAGACCGATAGTGTTTCATTTTCTCAATTCTCTCCGCTTATCTTCTGCGCGGTGTGGTCATAATCAACATCAAATACCTGCAATCACGCACGATTCTTTTCGTAGACCTTGTAGCATTTTGTGAAGCTGGTCTTTCCACCAAAACCTAACTTGTACCAAGGGTGAGTCTTCTTTCGCTCAACGAGACCTCCAAGTTTGCAGTCCCTATTTAAAACCACACGGTGTTTGCGAGCGCGACTCACTTTTAAGTTTGTTAGAATTGTGCATCTTGCAAAGAGAAAAATATGGGAGAAGTTCAGAGACGCAAACAGATTAAACTTACAACGAGTGTAGAAACCCTTTATCAGAATCGGAAATTGATATTGGTTTCCCGTGATATCCCGGAAAATTGAAGTTGGATTCTTTGGGTCATAGATTTTAGGATATTTGGGCTTAATCAGGGACTTGGTGTGTATCGCTTTGCATGCTTTTTCAACAGTTTTTTCGATGTGCTCGTTTTTATAGAAAGTGGTTCCACATACGTAACCAGTATAATGCGATCCTGGCTGTTCTGTAGTATAACATTCGTTGCCCACTACTTCAATCGAGCAACTATTTTTGACCGACTCTACATTATCGGGATAGTAACTTTTCTTGCTGAGGTTGCTTGGTGGAAGAGCTGAGACGGAGAGGACAAGGGCAAAAACAGAAGCCACGGTAATTGAATACATCGTGATGAAATAGGCGGTGTAGGAAATCAAAAGAGTGGCCAAGTAGATGATGAAGAGCGAAGGTATCGAGAGAATGAAGTGATGTCTGAAATCGAAGCATGTTCATCTTCATAGATACTTTTCCCAGCAAAAGCCAAGGAAATGAAATTTACTGAAACATTCCTTTCGAAGATGGTCATCTTAAAGGTCTCTCATGCATCACCAAACTAGGCGGAACTTTTTGATTGCACTTAGCGTCATTAAATTTGTGAGCATAAAGCTATCGGTCGAAGGAATTATAATCAGGATCACTGGCATTGACCTAGATAGTGTTTTCGATAGTATTTACTTGATAAATTTGTTGGTAACTAAGAGCAACTGGAAAGCGGAGTCGGAAAATAGTTAGTCCACATTTAATCCACACCAATTAATGCACAGGTCATGTGATTTAAAATTTTACGTTGGTCGATGCTTACACCACGGAAAGTGGACTTCGATGATAGCTATTGACATTTAAAGCTACTTTTCGTCGACTGAAAAGGAGGAGCTTAGCTTTCATCAAATATCTTTTCTTGATTAATGTCTATCGCCGAAGGTTGAGTTGAATCTCGCCTCCAAAACATCAATGAATTGACCGACGATTGCTAGCGAACCCCCTAACCCCACTTCAGAACTTACGTAATTAATTCTATTTTAATGAAAGGGACGAATCATTTCTTAACCGTTTTTTACCTACGCAATTGAAAATTCGATGTCATTATTAAATTATATTCTATTTCGGAACTAATTTGAAGTGTAAATGTTGACAGTGAAATAGATGTTCAAATCTACCTCATAAATTGTGACTAATTTATCTACAAATTGTCTTCTTGAGACACTGGCCTAGTAGCAAGGGTAGTAATTGGAAATCTATTTCAGCCATGTCCAGTTGCCCTACAGCCCCAGAATCTCACTTTACCATTTCCTGCCTGTTACAGGCTGTTGCCTTATTTGGTTAAATCCGGAGTTGATCCGGCTCGGTCAACAAAGAGGTCGTCATGGAGCAGTCAGTTCAAGTTAGGAAGCTGCGGTCAGGACAACTTCTGTATAAGTTTACACGGGATATTTGATATGTATTATATAACTATGTAAACTCCCCATCACTTTCGTTCACTATACAGAATATAAAGCTAATTTTGAGACACACATTTGTGAACAACCATCCTGACCAGTCCTTTTCACACTGCCTCCATGCAAGATAAACAATTTCGCAGCACTTGACTCAGGCTTCCAATCTGACTAATAGTTCGTCCAGTTTGCGCTCCCCTCTATCGATTAATGGCTCGTTGATGAGCTTTGCTTGCTACCTGTACAAGCAAAGGCATAACCGGCGCTCCGCGCATGCCATCGACTCGCAACCTTAAGAGATTAAGAGACGCATATCGGCCTTCTGCAGGCAAAGATAATGGAATGACTTCCATTGGATATGGGACATTCTTCGGATTTTTATGAAATCTAAGTTTAACATTAAGGGATTTGAGGATGAGGATAGACGGCGTGTTGTACTATCGAGAGGTATAATTAAAGTTCTATCACTCTGTTGTTTTGTCAAGGAGAAATAGTCAAATTTATTACTGACTCATGAGGAGCAGATTGGGGTCGTTGGTGTTGTGAAACCTTACTGTATATGCTGTAAGGAGCGATGTGTATCTGGATCACTGATCGTTAAAGGAGGAATGTGTTCTTTGAGTGACTCTCTGTACTGTTGCTGTAAATCTAGAGAATCAATAGTTTTGTTTAGTTACAACTTAGCTTGAATTAAATCGTATTTTACCCTCACAAATTTATCTGTAAACATTAGGGTGCGTTACTAGAGAAACAGACATGAAACATACTAAATAACCTATTTTTCATCAAAAAATAATTAATTATGTAAGTTGTGATGGGCGGGTTGATTCGGTAGCAATCGTCCAATACAGTCGTCCCTCTCTACCTCGATAGTGGGTCCCGGTATAAGTGTTGCAAATATTAAAGTCCAAGTTACAATGAATCTTTTCAACATTTATACGGTGACCCCCTATTAGCTATGAAAAGTTTTACTGTAATTGGTATGGACCCACTCCATGTATTTTAGTGTTCGTTTGATACATACAGGGTATCAGGGGCAAATAGCTTTAGTTGCATGTAGTAATATAGCCCTGAATATTGTTATTAATTAGAACAAGTTAACGCTATTTAGTAACAATATTCAAGTCTATAATAATATATGTAGGGGGTCGTCTGGAATGCAGCCAAAATTCACACAGATAAATCAGGAAAGGAAAAACTAAGCCTCAAGGGAACCCCATTTCACATTCACCAAAGCTTGGAGAGGGCCCAGAGCAGCATTGCCATGCAGATAAGAAGCAAGCACATCGGGCTCAAATCTTATCTGCACCGAAGAAAAGTCCCTGGAGTTGATAGCCCAAACTGCCCGTGCGGATATCATTCGCAAAACGTCATACATGCGATCATGGTTTGCCCCCAATGGGCCAAAGGAAGGGCGGATCTATGGACAAAGTCCAAGAGCCGATCATTCGAAGGAATGATGAACAACCCGGAAGATTTAGGAAGAATAACGCAGTGGATCTTAGACTAGGGATGGTTATATCAGTTTCTATTGGTTGGGGAAGTGGAAAGACAGGTGAAGGAACGGGAGGAGAAAAGAATGAGGCGAGGGGTAGGAGTTTGACGTGAGGATATCCGTACTGGACAGAACAGTACAACGCACTTCCCTGAAGGTTAACTTCAAAATCAGTAGAATCTTACCAGGTAGGTCGGGGGACGAAGACGGCATTTCTACCTGTACGTGGTGTCCCCTACGAATCTGGAGTTTATATTCAGAGCCAACAAAAACACGCATTACTTGGTCACGGAGGAAAAGCCATCCAAACGAGTTTCGGGGCGTACCCAGCTCCCTTTATGGTGGTGAAGGATCAGACTAAGTTGGCTCTTTTTACCAAGATGAATTCTGACCGTTTACAGATATTCTGGCATTATACTGTCTCCCGAGGAAAGAGCACCGCTACCTGAGCGCTGGTGGTGTCGGTATAAGGAGGATATCTGGACTATGGGATATTAGGGGGATACAGATGGGGATACGCACCTCGTGTGGCTCTGGTGTCTAGGCCTCGCCTGGCTGGAGTTGCAGGTTTTTTGAGACTTTTTCCCGCGTACCAGTTTCCATGGCTGCTCTTTTTCAATTTTTGTTTTTGAGCAGAAGGTTCCGTAGAAAAGGTGGTTGAATTCTACGGGTAATTACTGAGCTAAATGGCTACCCGTCATGGGTCAATGTATCAATAATCTTAGGTTCGAGGTAAAAGGGGATAGGAGCACTGTAGAAGGTGTGGCCTGGGTCAGAGAGGAGCCCTAGTGTTGTAATAGTCTTGGACTCTACATAGCACGGATAAACAAAGCTACTACTACTACCAGGTAGGCCTAGGGGGGCTTCACCGAAAGGTTTCCTCTTGTGTAAATAAAAAGTTAGATACTCTGATACTACGGTATTAATCGTGTATAGGCGCTAAAATTCGACTTTTACAGGGTATATAGGCTTTTACTAACTTGAATTAGCATGACAATAAGTAGATCTCCCCACCTAAACTTTAAATTTGTATGGCAAAAATTTCACAACGAAATATTCGTTGGTTTTGCTTTTTTGGTCCATTATAGCCCTCTATTCACTTTTTAATTCATTAATACATTTCATAAATAAATTATACTTCTATCTAGCTAATAATTTACATATCCGCCTTCAGCTTCGTAAACGGCTCTGATTCTTCGGGGCATCGAATCTATCAGTTTCTCCAAGTCATCCCCATTAAACCCCAGATCCCACGCCTCGTTCACTATTTGACGAAGATGCCCTTGACTCCGCTGCCCCCCTTGATCCAACGCTGGATAAAGACGCTCCATGTACGCTTTCATATAACTCCACAAAGTTTCTATCGGATTTAAATCAGGAGAATATGGCGGCCACTCCATTAGAGAAATATTCCTCCTTTCAAACTCACGCATAGTTTGCCTCGACTTGTGAGGAGGGGCGTTGTCCTGCATCACATCTAGTCCTGGTTCCCGAAAGACCGCACTCTCTATGAGAGGCACTATCCTCTCGCAGTAACTGGCCGCAGTGATATGGCCCCACTCCTTCTCCCAAATCAGGCAAGGCCCCTTCTGTCGTCCAAAGAAAGATCCCCAGAACATCCACCCAACTCTCCTCCGCGTCTTGGCTAGGACACAGGTATCTTCGTACTCTTCCCCAATCTTTGACTTAAACTTAGCTCAAGGGAACTCTAAATCTTAGGAGCCTTTAAGGGACTACTGACCTTTCTTGTGACCCAACGATCACTTTGCCGACCATTCATAGCCCAAGTCTCGTCGGACCAGAGGACTCTCATCCAATGTTCCTTCCGCCAGTGGAGATGTATTCTGGCAAACTCATATCTCTTCAGTTTGTTGACTGAAGAGATAGGAGGTTTTAATCGTGCAATCCTGCGTGCATATCCCCTCTTTGCCAGTTCACGTCGGATCACATTCTCGCTCACACCAAAGTGCCGAAATATAAAATGTGCAAGTTGGAAAAATGACATCCGACGATTTTCCGATGATAAACAGACGAAAAATTCTATTTCATCGACCTGGGAACTACTTAGAATAGGTGGCCTACCACTGGAGTACTGAGGCTCGGTATTTTCAACGCTCATGGTGTATTGTACCTGTCGCCATGTAATCCCAAGGCGGTGAGAGATTTTGACGTAACTGTGTCCCTCACTGGCCAAGGTTCTAACCTGCACATGTTACTCTCTTAACCTTATCAATTTGTAGATTTCAGACTTACTTGAATACGTTGAGTTTGTGTTAGGCGTTTTGCATAAGTAGGAGATGCTGATGATGGAGAAGGTTGTTGAGGTGAATCCATCTTTGCGGCAATCTAGTACAGTAAATTAAAATCTTCTAAAGTAGTTGACTTAAGGTTCAGATGCACTCACATGAAGTAAAAATTAGATAGATGAATGAAATAAAAGTATGCCGTTGAGCAAAATAATAGTAAATAGCTGACAATGATTTAAACGAAACGACCTCAGGTGTGCGCGAGTGAAGAAAGGTGCAGGCATGAAGGTGGGCGTTGGACTTCATATACAGATGCATATCTCTTATGCCTTAGGCCATAAGATTTTAAAATTTGAAGCTAACAGGGATACTGTGGATCTATCGTGAGGTAACCTGGAATATCACCACTTTATCTCCACTTTATCCCCGCTTTAACCCCTGTACCCTATAAGAAGCGGATCAACGAACAATACCCTATCATGAGAGTATACACCGTGGGCCTTTAAGGGTGCCGAACCAGGGTAACGAAATCAAATCAAATATATAGGGGGTCAAGGTTAAGTGAATTCGCTTGTCATTTACAGGGGTCTTTTGCCGATATTTACCCAAACATAGTAATTTACCATGATGATTACGATTAAGCGAGACCTAATATGGTAAAGCTTCAAACTCCGTTCAAAAATAAAGTTAAAGAAATTGAGGTCGACTAAAGTGAAGCCGCTTGTCTCTCCCCACTTTGTTTCGCACTAAGCCTAAAATATCGAGTTCATACGTCATATTAAAACTTGCAATTCAGATTTGCTGTTGATACAGATTTTTAAGCCTAATATGATATAGGACCCCCATTTGCATTCAATACTTTCTCACATCTTCTAGCCATACTCCCGATCAGTTGTGAAATTTTCCTCTATTGTACTATGGTACTATGCCTCTAGAACAATGGGTTGAATCCACGCTCTGTTCCGCTGTCTCGTCCGCTCAAACTCCGGGTATCGTTCTTGTATGTAGTATTTTATTATGCTCCATACATTCACGATTGGATTTAAGTCAGGGGAGTTAGCAGGCCGAGGCATAGATTCATCTCCGTTGGCATCGAGAAACTCCCAGGCCGGACGTCCTTTATGAATGGAGGCGTTATCGTGCATAAAGATATAATCATGGCCCGCCTCTTCTCTCTTTTCTCTGATCCAATTACCTATCCTTGGGAGGATATGTTCACTATACCCTTCCGAGATCATACTTCCCCAGTCCGCTACCAAAAGAAACGAGGACCTCGTTCAATTCCCGCGAAGCTCCCCCAGAATATCCAAGAGTTGTTCTTCTTGTAACGATCGATAACACAAGTGTCATCAAAGTCTTGGTCCCTCTTTTGACGATACTAGAGTCCGAAAAATTTTTGAAAATGAATAAGATTAGGCTAACCATTCTGGTAACATATCCAGACATTATTCAGCTATCATTTATCTATGTCTCGTCACTCCAGAGAACTCGAGACCACTCTTGACGCCAATTCAGATGCTGTTCGCTCCACCATATTCGGACCGCACGATAATTTTCAGAAAGTTGTGGAGAGCTACGTGGAATTCGCTGCCCGTAAACTCGTTTTCTGAGCGCGTTAGGAATTTCGAATATTCAGGCACTTCAACGACGAAAGTGTAGAGCAAGTTCAAGAGACGACATTTGCCTAGTTTCCCGCGAAGAACAAACAAATACTTCCAGCTCTTCATCTTGGGCTAAGCCTAAGAGCTGTGGACGTCCTGTTCGAGGTTGGGGAGAGGTACGACCAGATCTGACAGTGATCCGAACTTGAAGGATGGTGACTTCAAGTTGATCTGCTATTTCTCTATTAGAGAGTACGGCTCTATGGAGTGTAAGTATCTAAGTGTAGTTAATTTATGAGGAAAGTTTTCTTATGGCTGAATTTCTGTAATCACCTGCAATCTTTGATCTCGAGTAAGATAGGGGGCGCGTCTGCTGACAGGTGAAGTGATTTGAGTATACATTCTACTAAGGTTTTTGTTAGCGATGTGTTTATTAAAGTGTTTGATTGGAAATTTAAATTTTTTATTGAATGAATGAAGCTTATTGTATTTACTATATCGCACTAAAGATATGGTAAAGTTTTTGTAATGAAAGAAAATATTGATCTGGATGTCTTGAGAAAATTGAAGTCAGCGAATGTGAGCAGAATCGGATTAGTTAGACACGAGTCAAAATGATACTTTGGAGGTAATGACCTTGGCACAGAAAATTATGTAATAGTACTGGGATGCCCTGTTTTAGGAGTTCACCGTACCTTCACCGCCTGCTGTTTCAGGCTGACAACAGCCCTGCATGCAAGCCCATGTCGATTAAGCGAAAACTTCACTTAACCTTAACCCCTATATATATTATTATAGACTTGAATATTGTTACTAAATAGCGTTAACTTGTTCTAATTAATAACAATATTCAGGGCTATATTACTACATGCAACTAAAGCTATTTGCCCCTGATACCCTGTATGTATCAAACGAACACTAAAATACATGGAGTGGGTCCATACCAATTACAGTAAAACTTTTCATAGCTAATAGGGGGTCACCGTATAAATGTTGAAAAGATTCATTGTAACTTGGACTTTAATATTTGCAACACTTATACCGGGACCCACTATCGAGGTAGAGAGGGACGACTGTATTGGACGATTGCTACCGAATCAACCCGCCCATCACAACTTACATAATTAATTATTTTTTGATGAAAAATAGGTTATTTAGTATGTTTCATGTCTGTTTCTCTAGTAACGCACCCTAATGTTTACAGATAAATTTGTGAGGGTAAAATACGATTTAATTCAAGCTAAGTTGTAACTAAACAAAACTATTGATTCTCTAGATTTACAGCAACAGTACAGAGAGTCACTCAAAGAACACATTCCTCCTTTAACGATCAGTGATCCAGATACACATCGCTCCTTACAGCATATACAGTAAGGTTTCACAACACCAACGACCCCAATCTGCTCCTCATGAGTCAGTAATAAATTTGACTATTTCTCCTTGACAAAACAACAGAGTGATAGAACTTTAATTATACCTCTCGATAGTACAACACGCCGTCTATCCTCATCCTCAAATCCCTTAATGTTAAACTTAGATTTCATAAAAATCCGAAGAATGTCCCATATCCAATGGAAGTCATTCCATTATCTTTGCCTGCAGAAGGCCGATATGCGTCTCTTAATCTCTTAAGGTTGCGAGTCGATGGCATGCGCGGAGCGCCGGTTATGCCTTTGCTTGTACAGGTAGCAAGCAAAGCTCATCAACGAGCCATTAATCGATAGAGGGGAGCGCAAACTGGACGAACTATTAGTCAGATTGGAAGCCTGAGTCAAGTGCTGCGAAATTGTTTATCTTGCATGGAGGCAGTGTGAAAAGGACTGGTCAGGATGGTTGTTCACAAATGTGTGTCTCAAAATTAGCTTTATATTCTGTATAGTGAACGAAAGTGATGGGGAGTTTACATAGTTATATAATACATATCAAATATCCCGTGTAAACTTATACAGAAGTTGTCCTGACCGCAGCTTCCTAACTTGAACTGACTGCTCCATGACGACCTCTTTGTTGACCGAGCCGGATCAACTCCGGATTTAACCAAATAAGGCAACAGCCTGTAACAGGCAGGAAATGGTAAAGTGAGATTCTGGGGCTGTAGGGCAACTGGACATGGCTGAAATAGATTTCCAATTACTACCCTTGCTACTAGGCCAGTGTCTCAAGAAGACAATTTGTAGATAAATTAGTCACAATTTATGAGGTAGATTTGAACATCTATTTCACTGTCAACATTTACACTTCAAATTAGTTCCGAAATAGAATATAATTTAATAATGACATCGAATTTTCAATTGCGTAGGTAAAAAACGGTTAAGAAATGATTCGTCCCTTTCATTAAAATAGAATTAATTACGTAAGTTCTGAAGTGGGGTTAGGGGGTTCGCTAGCAATCGTCGGTCAATTCATTGATGTTTTGGAGGCGAGATTCAACTCAACCTTCGGCGATAGACATTAATCAAGAAAAGATATTTGATGAAAGCTAAGCTCCTCCTTTTCAGTCGACGAAAAGTAGCTTTAAATGTCAATAGCTATCATCGAAGTCCACTTTCCGTGGTGTAAGCATCGACCAACGTAAAATTTTAAATCACATGACCTGTGCATTAATTGGTGTGGATTAAATGTGGACTAACTATTTTCCGACTCCGCTTTCCAGTTGCTCTTAGTTACCAACAAATTTATCTAGTAAATACTATCGAAAACACTATCTAGGTCAATGCCAGTGATCCTGATTATAATTCCTTCGACCGATAGCTTTATGCTCACAAATTTAATGACGCTAAGTGCAATCAAAAAGTTCCGCCTAGTTTGGTGATGCATGAGAGACCTTTAAGATGACCATCTTCGAAAGGAATGTTTCAGTAAATTTCATTTCCTTGGCTTTTGCTGGGAAAAGTATCTATGAAGATGAACATGCTTCGATTTCAGACATCACTTCATTCTCTCGATACCTTCGCTCTTCATCATCTACTTGGCCACTCTTTTGATTTCCTACACCGCCTATTTCATCACGATGTATTCAATTACCGTGGCTTCTGTTTTTGCCCTTGTCCTCTCCGTCTCAGCTCTTCCACCAAGCAACCTCAGCAAGAAAAGTTACTATCCCGATAATGTAGAGTCGGTCAAAAATAGTTGCTCGATTGAAGTAGTGGGCAACGAATGTTATACTACAGAACAGCCAGGATCGCATTATACTGGTTACGTATGTGGAACCACTTTCTATAAAAACGAGCACATCGAAAAAACTGTTGAAAAAGCATGCAAAGCGATACACACCAAGTCCCTGATTAAGCCCAAATATCCTAAAATCTATGACCCAAAGAATCCAACTTCAATTTTCCGGGATATCACGGGAAACCAATATCAATTTCCGATTCTGATAAAGGGTTTCTACACTCGTTGTAAGTTTAATCTGTTTGCGTCTCTGAACTTCTCCCATATTTTTCTCTTTGCAAGATGCACAATTCTAACAAACTTAAAAGTGAGTCGCGCTCGCAAACACCGTGTGGTTTTAAATAGGGACTGCAAACTTGGAGGTCTCGTTGAGCGAAAGAAGACTCACCCTTGGTACAAGTTAGGTTTTGGTGGAAAGACCAGCTTCACAAAATGCTACAAGGTCTACGAAAAGAATCGTGCGTGATTGCAGGTATTTGATGTTGATTATGACCACACCGCGCAGAAGATAAGCGGAGAGAATTGAGAAAATGAAACACTATCGGTCTTCATAATGTTAATTTCAAGGAAATATTTTTAATGTGGAGTCGTCCAGTAAGGCTGGTACGGAAGAAGTTTAATCAGGTGTAATATAGCAACAGGGGTCGATGAATTCTAAAACTTCGAATAAATATACCCTTAAGACTATCTTGAATGTAATCTGAGCCTCGCGTAAACTTGAGCCAACGTCACCTATGCCAGTACACAATTAACTCAAAAGAACTGTAACGGTCTGTAGACCAGGGTATTGCCTGTAGGCTAGGTTGGCCAACCGAGCCAGGTCTCAGTCACACGACACTATTTGCTCTGTTTGCTTGCCGTGTCGCGTCACATGCTCTGTGTGTCCTCTGGAGTCCACACCCATGTTTGTTTCTTCACGCACATGTATAATTAGGCGCCTACGACATCATTGATATTCTCCTCATCATCATCCGTTATCAAATTTTTACGCTTTAATCTACTTTTGTAATTAGTTTAACTATTAAATATACTTGCTTCGAATCATTTGGCGTCATCCCAGGTCCCGGACTGTGACAAGAACAACTAATCAGTATTTGTAGGTGACCGCTAAATAGCCATAAAGATCGACGTGATGGGGAAAAAAAGAAAGATAATGGTTAACTCCGCAGCTAAATTCCAGTCCGCTAAGCCCATTCCAGAATTCTGCCGCAAAAACCTTCTTCTGCGATTAGTTACATCGGCGGCCTAGCAACCGAACAAAGTGTAAATAGATAAACAGTGTAAATAGATAAACAAAGTATCGATGAACAACGATATATTTCATTAGCGATTACATCTTTATCAACCTTTTTTTTTAATTTTAACTTTTCGACCACATGTCATTCATATTTCACTTGAATAGCCATCATACTTTCTATCCCAATAAAAGTAGGAAATACGTGAAGTTATTCATTATTTCGGGTCGGATGTTGCAGTGGTTTACCGTCCGGGCTGTTCTCCCCAGTAGAGTCTGGGTAGGTTGGACACATGCTCCACTTGAGACAGGAGAAAGCTGGTTCGAATCCAGCAAGACCTTCACACCACTTTTCTCGCGGTAATATTGTATTTGAAGGATGACGAAAGCATGCTCAGTTAACCCCAGGCTTTTCTCGCTTTTCCCTGTGGTGGGTATTCACGGAAGAGGGTACAAGTCGTAAGGCGTTATTCTCGTAGTGGTATCTGCGAATGAAATCTGAGAATGACTGTTCCAAACGTCAAACTGGTTCATTCTTCGAAATACATATATCTCCCTAAATCATACGCGTCATAGCCTCAGGCTGCATACGCAAAAATGATTTTAAAAAAAGACAAAAGTCACAAATTCTCATGGTGATACTGAAATGCTAGAATGAAGAGTGTATACTCAGTTAACTACAGGTTTCACACTTTTCTCCATGGCGGGTATTTGTGGGAGAGGGTATATGCCATAAGTCGTCATCCTACTTGTGGTAACTGCAAATGAAATCTGAGTATGAGTGCTCTAAACATTAAACTGATTCATTCGTTGAAATATACATATCTTTCGTAAATATACGCGTCATAGTTCCCGACTGCTAATGCAAGATTAGTCAAAACATGTGTTAGAAAGTGGATTCAGCAAGACAGCCATTACCACGGGCCTTTCCATCACGTTAAAAAAATTGACCCAATATCCTACATTCGATGATTAGGAGTTTGGCTTGACATCTAACTGAAATTCAAGCAGCTTGTGCAAGAATGGTCTGGAAGAGCTAGCTGACCAGTCCAAGTTGTGCGACGAATTAACGGTGTGCAACCCGGCGCGGCGACCGGCTCCTTGATTCATGCTGTACGGATATGCGTTTGGAATAAGGCATTACAAGAGGCAGAGGCATGGTGGCTTGGGCCTACTCGTTGGACGACGTAGCGGGAAAAAGAAGTGAGTACTGGTCTAGGCTAGAGCACATCACTTTTGTATCTAACAATTCTGAAAGCAATCCGAGTAGCTTTACTAGTTTAGCGAACGACCCCGAATTGAGCGCTTGACTGAGAAGCTGGAATCTCTCCAGCAGCAATCATATTACAGCAGAAGCTATTGAAGGCTGCAGCCCGTATACAAAGAATGGATTCCGGGAATCCTCAAGCCCTTTGATTAGTGGAGGCCCCAAAGATACGATGAGACGCCTAAGACCGAGGGCCAGATAGAAAGAATGCGGGTTCAAAAGACCTGAGCAATATCTTTCACGGCTAAAAATGGGTGCGCTGCAAAGCTCAGTGCCACAGCTCTGATAATATTTGCTGAAACAGGTAGGCAAAATCCAGCCAGCACACCTGTATTAGTAAATCTTTTGTATCCTATAGGACGTACTTGCAATAGAAATTCTTACTTACCTCAGCGTAACATTCATACCGTGACAGTTTGTACTGCTTCTTCATCTGCTATTAAAGAGATACCACGTCTTCCATACTAGCACTGTCAAATCTTCCGAAATTTGTCTCCAGTCTCCAGCATCCAGTCCGCTACTAAAGAACTCCGAAAGCTCCCGTGATGTCTTTGCCATTCAATACTGGAGAACACATGCAAGCCTGGAGAAAGAAACCATCTGTGTACTTGGCTAGCTTTCCTCTTATCGCCGAGACTTTGAAGTCTAGGACATTGCTAGAGACCCCATATGACTCATCTCCTCCCTTGAGAAAGCAGATCGACGAAAGGATCAATTTGCGGAATTAATCATTGAGTTTCTCATAGTTAGAAAGTGTGACACGAGTCAATCAATTACTAGACTGTAGCCTGTAGCTAGCATGCCATCTAAAATAAATTATTGGTATTAGTAATGATCTTTAGTACAATCCATGAAGGATGAAATCTGGTGGCGGGCATGATCGGAAGTAACTCGACGCACGCTAGAAGTCGAGGTCTCCGGAAAACTTGCATAAGGTTTCACTATGACTCAGTGTTTGATCAGGGAACTCAAGATAAATGAGAAGTACCTGGTTAGTAGTATTCGGTCAGGGAACTCAAGATGCATAAGACGTTCCTGGCTAGTAGTATCCGGCTAGGGAACTCATGATGAATGAGATGTACCTACATAGTAACAGCGTAGTAAGGGAACTCAGCGCATAAGTACCGCTGAGATGTACCACTAATAATACAACACACTTTTTACAGAAAAATTATTCTTAAGCTCCAATATTGTACTTGTGATTTATTACTCTTGAGATTGACACCTCTAATCGCTAGACTTCCATCTATTTATTTTAACACTGCTGTTGGAATTTGATCTCTTCCAGGCTGTTACGGGTTCAACCCTTGAGGGATACTGGCTGCGCCAGTACTGCATGGATATCCTATATGAGTCCGTATTGTGTAATACGATAAGCGAGATGTTACGGGTTCAACCCTTGAGGGATACTGGCTGCGCCAGTACTGCATGGATATCCTATACGAGTCCGTATTGTGTAATACGATAAGCGAGATGACTTCAGAATACGACAGTTAAGCGAGATAAAACCTCGGATGAGGACTCGGGAGGTTTAGTTGACGGAAGGCACAGAGAACTCGTCACGAGAAAGGACAGAGCTCTGAGTACGGATAAACGCAGATCTAAACGATGTATTTATTAAGTAGAAGTGATCTCCGCCTTCTTTCCCTAGATTTAGATAATTAACTGTATTCGTTTGGACTTGCTCTGTTGTAATCAACATCAACTGATCCGTCAACACAGGCGTAGTAATACCAGCTCCGAGGATGGCTCGTGAAATTTCAGATATGTAAGCTCAGGAAAGGGGAGGGCAGCTCTTGGTACCGAAGGAGCAGATAAAGGTATATCTTCTGCCCCTGATTGATTGCATAGGAGATTTCTTGCCAGTAGGTCTCTCTTTTCCTCAACATTTTGGGCCGGTGGCGAGTCTGGGGAATGAGGATCTATAAGTGGGGGGGTTCGAAAGTCTCCCTTTGACTTGTGCCACTTTGCTATATTGAAGACATCCTTTGGGTTAGCTGCTTGGTCGGTTATTTTTTGGAAAAACTGAGATTCAGCTTGGCTGATAAATTTGCGGAAAGCTTTTCTATAATTTTTCGAAACACTGCCGGCACGAGATTTTTCTTTGAATATCTTTTTCGCTTCTCTACAGCTCTGGTTCCACCAAGGCTGCCCCTTATTATGTGGAAGAGATTGTTTAGCCGAGCCTAAATAACAACTAAAAAGGATCTGACTGAGTTCGTCCGCTCTCTTATCCAAATTGGCGCTAGATTTGGCAGTCAGCAAAGTTAAATGAGCCAAATTATTGTGAAACAGTGAAAGAAAAGTTTCATCATGAATCGTGGCGAAGCGGAATCTAGAGGCATTAGGTTTATTTCGTACTTGACAAGGAATTTTGATAAATAGATGTAGGTGGTCTGAGCTAACATCAAGATCCCGTTGAACTATGGCAGTAGCATCTCCTTCGAGTACTGAGCTGGAAGCGAAACAGAGGTCTAACACATTCCCGTGGTCATGAGTCGGCACATCAACCCCAGAAAGAAAAAAAAGGTTACTATCTTTGAGCTAGCGAATTAAATCCGATGCCTTTGGCGAAGGAGAGCCTTGATATGACGGATTCCAATTCGGATGGTGAAGATTGAGATCTCCTGCCAGAATTCTCTTGGAAGGGAAATGAGTGTCCGCAAGTAAAAGGAGAAAAGAAACACTAGCGCCCGGATTAGTAGCTCCATGGAGGGCATTGTAAACATTTATTATCTGTATGCAGAGCCTATCGGGGCCTTTGACAGTAAGAAATAAAACGTCCTCTTAACCCTGCTCTGAAGCAGAAATAGGGCGATCTTGGGCGAATGTGAAATTAGTATCTTTCCTTGTGTAGGTTAGTACACGGGGTCGGAAGGTCCAGTTATCGACTGGGGTGAAGCATTCGAAAGAAGGGTGTTTGCAAGTAATTTTCCGGTCTGTATTTCTGGAGATATAGGGTTCTTGAACCAGCAAGATATCTATGTGAGAGGTAAACGCAGTTTAAAGAGCGATTTGGTGCGCAGATGAAGAGCGGCCAACGTTAATCGAGATTATTTTTTTCGTAGAATTTTCAATCCTTATTCATCGGAGTCGAGTTATCTTGACAGCTCTCTTGAGCCAAAACCGCATATTTTCCACCTGTTGTTGAGGATGTATCTGCAAAATGACCTCTTATAGTGGGTGGGGTTTGAGGACGAGACTGAATTGCTTCATTGTTGGCTGGAGCAGCTGTCTCGGCTTGAACCTTCAAGATTCCACAGTGAGCTGCTTTCAAGCGAAGCCTAGCCGCGGCTGCAGCTTTTCTAATTTCGGAAAGTCGTGACCTTGTAGGCAGTGTGTTATCTTTTCTAGGTCAGACCAGACATTCAAGAGAATCAGCCGGATGCGGACCATGAAAATTTACACATTTGGGTGGGCATAAGTGGTTTCTACTGGGATCGCATGACATATGACCACTTTCTAAATGCTTTGTTGATGAGCAGATTCGGCAGCGGGGGAAACTTGTGTTGTAACAATGCGCTGACCACACTGATCTCGGTTAGGATTGGTATAAGTAAGACTAGAATTAGTTTAAACCACCGACAGAAATAGTATCATCTGGAATGCTCTAGAAGCAACTGGCTTAAATTTGTTAGTTATGGATTTGCTACGAAGCTTCTAGAATCGGTGGATCTTATATATAAATATGTCTGTATCTAGTTGGATTAGTTAAACAAGAAGAAAAACTTGAGATAACTTTCGCGTCCCTACAAACATCTCAGCCATCACCACCCAAGCACTCTCCAAACCCCTCGAAGCAAGCAGTCCACCATTGATTGAAGCCCCCAAGTGCATATGCAATATAAACCCTCCAAAATTTAATAGGTTATTAGCTCGGTAGCCTTCATCATCAGTTTGCACTCACCAGCGACTCCTAAATACCCTCTTTGACATACAAGCCTTCATCATGTCTGA
The DNA here is from genome assembly GCA_028751805.1 of Podosphaera xanthii. Classification (NCBI taxonomy): domain Eukaryota; kingdom Fungi; phylum Ascomycota; class Leotiomycetes; order Helotiales; family Erysiphaceae; genus Podosphaera; species Podosphaera xanthii. The sequence goes on from JAPWIX010000022.1 coordinate 2,110,049, forward strand.
CAACAAAAGCAAGGACACTACTCCCCAAGGTTCGACCCCAGTATTCACCCTAAAAGGTGTAACGCCGAGTCAGTTTGATAATTACACAGTACTCACAGGTAGTGAAAACTACCAAGACTGGGCCGGGACATGGGAAATAGGGTTCGACATGATGGGTCTCAAAGAAGTACTCACCGGAGAAGTCATTCAGCCCGAAAAGACTTCGCCAAACTGGGAGACCTGGAACACAGCGAACAAACTGCTTCGAGGATACTTGGTTTCTTCTGTTGATCGTTCCTTGCGGAATATGATCACCAGCCAGCCTAGTGCCAAAGATGCTTGGGCCATCATCAAGGCTCGATTCGACAGAGAAACACCAGCAACCACTCTATCACTTCTCCGAAACATTGTCGACCTCAAGCTCCAAGAAAACCAAAACGTGTCCGATCACCTTAACGACTTCTCTAATGCCTTGGACCGTCTTCATCAAAGATCTTTGACATCTTCATCCAGCGTGGCAAGAGCATTTCGAGATGTAAACTCATCCGACGAGGTCAAAGGTGCGTTTTTACTTCTTTCTCTTCCAAAGTCGTTTGACAACATCATCGACAATCTCTCGATAAAAGACTTGGTCAAGTTCCAGGACATCCAGCCAAAGCTCTTAGATCTTTCTGCCGACAGAAATTTTGGTGGAAATGACGACAAGGCGTACTACGCGCCATCCCAGGAGCCTAAAGAGTGTTCATGGTGCAAAGCAAAGAAGTTCAATTACAAGGGCCATACTTATAGAGATTGTTTCAAGTTGAAAAAACACAAAGAACAACAGAAGGAAGCCAAGAAAAAGAAGAATGCCTCAAAAAGTGAGAACGCACAACGAGTATCCGATACCGACAACGAACTTTCAGACAGAGCTCTCATGGCCAACTCTTCTTCATCTACTCCTTTAGAGTGGATATTAGACACTGGTGCTACCTCACACATGACTGGTTGCATTGACGATTTCGAGTCCTTCACGCCCCTCCGAGATATAAACGTACGAATCGCCGACAATAGCCAGGCTCCAGTCATCGGCAAAGGCACTGTACGTCTTCGTGCTCTAACCAGTGATGGTAGATCACGTTCTATCTTCCTTCAAAATGTTCTTTTGGTCCCTTCTTTTGGACAAACTAGGTTGTTTTCATGGGAGAAAGTACGAGAGAAAGGATACGAACTGTTTTCCAAAGGCGACAACACTTTCATCAGGGACGGAAACGGGCTTGAGATTTTGTGGGCGAAAGCAAGAAATAAATCACTTGTTGTTCAATTAGAAGAAAATAAAGCTCGTTTCTCCTCCTACCGTGAACTTCATCAAGCGTTAGGACATCCCGGTGTGACGAAAATTAAAAACCCTTCTAAGCTATACACAAATGGCAACAACCTTCCTCCAATATCCCAGAATTTCCACTGCTCCGTGTGCGAAAAAGCTAAGTCCAAACACATTGTTCCTGATCCAGTCCATGAGAATCCAATTAGCGTTTTTGATACTATTCATTCTGACCTCTCCGGAAAATTCTCTGTTCCCTCACTAGGTGGTAAGAATTACTATATAACCTTTATCGACGGAAAAACACGATTTTCTTGGGTAACATTCTGGCGCAACAAGGATGATGCTTCTCAAGCCATTATCAATTTTGCCAAACTCGTTCACAGACAATTTGTCAGGAAAGCCTCTACTGTATAATATATATATGGAGATTGCCAGATCATAGTGTTCTATGATTCTGGTCTGGCCTTTTAGCCGAGTGGTGATGCATCTATCTCGTGTATCATGTAGGATGGCAACCTTTAGCCTGACACCCACCTCTTGACCCCTCTCTCCCCACGCTGTCTACATACCGCTTTTGACAGTAACCCTCTTCAAGAGTACTGAGGAGGAACGTCTCGAGAACGTCAAGGAGTACCAAGCCATTTTTGGATCGTTAATGTACCTTGTCATAGGTAGTCGACCTGATCTAGCCTACACAGTCACTCTTTTGAGCCAATTTTCATCTTGTCCAAATAAAAGTCACTTGCAAGCTGCCAAACAAACACTTCGCTATCTAGCCGCAACAGCTGATTGGGATTTATCTTATCCTAGCGGAACCAACGAATATCTCGAAGTCTACGCTGACGCTTCCTACGCCGATGACCCTCATACCCGAAGATCTACGTCAGGATACGCGCTTCGACTAGGCGACGCTGCAATCTCTTGCAGCAGCTAACAACAGCGATCTGTGGCACTTTCCACCACAGAAGCCGAATATATGGCCATGTCGCTGGCTGCACGTCAAATTACTTGGACGAAGTTTGCTCTAACACAATTGCGCCAAAAATTTCAGACTGTCTTTTACGCTGACAACAATGGAGCTCAAGAACTTACGAGGAACCCACGGATTCACGGCCGATCTAAACATATCGACGTACACTACCACTACGTTCGTGAAAAGTTCAATGAAGGAGACTTCGAATTACTCTACGTGAAGTCCGCCAACAACCTCGCAGATCTCTTGACCAAAGCTATCCCCAAACCTGCCCACCATCGACTCTCTAACCATATCAGATATGCCAAGCGAGGGGAAGTGTTGTAACAATGCGCTGACCACACTGATCTCGGTTAGGATCGGTTTAAGTAAGTATGACTAGAATTAGTTTAAACCACCGACAGAAATAGTATCATCTGGAATGCTCTAGAAGCAACTGGCTTAAATTTGTTAGTTATGGATTTGCTACGAAGCTTCTAGAATCGGTGGATCTTATATATAAATATGTCTGTATCTAGTTGGATTAGTTAAACAAGAAGAAAAACTTGATAACTTTCGCGTCCCTACAAACATCTCAGCCATCACCACCCAAGCACTCTCCAAACCCCTCGAAGCAAGTAGTCCACCATTGATTGAAGCCCCCAAGTGCATATACAATATACACCCTCCAAAATTCAATAACGTGAACATGCTCGCTTGTTAAGCCAACAAAAACATTTTCCACATTGCAGTGTTCTTAGTCTTGGAGGCAGCATTTTTGCTGGAATGCGAGCCCCGAATAATGGAAGGATCTTAGACAAGGTTGGGCCTTTAGGGTAAAGAACAATCCAATTCTTCACAGGGGAGAAATCAGAGCTGTCAGAGCCTCGGGACTCGAGGACATTTATGGGGGAGAACATTCGTCAGATCTATCAGAGCATCTGCCATAATAGAAGCAGAAATTTCTTTCCTCTCTACTGTACTTCCGTTAAAGACGGTAAAAGAGCGAGGTACACCGGAGAGCCGATATGCTACGTGTTGTCCAGGTTTTTCGACCTTGCATTGGTCTTGACGTGATAGAGAAGATTCAATTTCGCCCATTCGAGCCGTCAATTTTTCTTGAGCTTCTACAGATACTGGACAGATGGCAAATCCGGTTTTTATGATTTGTATCTCCCGAACCAGCTTCTCCTGTAAAAAGGTGTTAAGTTGTAGCATTATGGCATATGACAAAGAACTAAGAGGCGGATGGCCTCGGCCGACACGAACTAGAAGACGATTATCTTCAGGCCTACTTTTTGCCTGCGCCTTAGGTCTAGTATGAGCTTGAGCTACTACTGGTCTTGGGTTTGTTTGAGAGTGCTGCTTTGTGACAGAGGTCATGGCTACAGTGGCATAAGCTTTGGGGCGTTTGGGATGGCTGTCATTGGCACATTTTTGCTTAACAGGATACACGAATGAAGCTTGTACAGTACTAGTGGCAGAGTAGGGAATAGGAGGTCTTTGTGAGCCTCTGACATGACATTTGAAATGTCGACGGGCAGTGGAACTGAGATTGGCAACAAAATTTCGGAAAGATTTTTGAAGATGTTGGAGAAGGGAGCTATATTGCTATATCTTGAAGTAATGATGTAGAATATTCATTAATATATTTAGGTGCTGAGCAGCAGAGATAAATACATGTACACATACGGCTTTACCTATGGTCTGTGCGGCAATAGCGCCGTGTTACTCAACACTCCCCTTATCTCTGTTGATCAGCCTCTGAAATATCCACAACCCCGGTAGAAACTCTATTTGATTCGAATGCTGGTCTAGGCAGTGGTTTTGTTAAACCATCAGCAAGCATTTGATCACCACTTATCCACCTACTTTCAAGTTTTCCTTTATTGACCTCGTCAACAATGTGGTGGTATGCGACATCAACATGTTTTATTTTGGATGTATTTGACACCCCACTTTGTAGTTGAATACATGCTTTATTGTCTCCTAGAAGTAGAGGTATAGGATTTTGGGTTCTTTGAGTGATCTGGGACAAAAGATTTCCTCCCCAAATCGCAAGTTTTGCAGCCTCACTTGCAGCTATATACTCTGCGTTAGTTGTGGACGTTGCAACGCTAGTCTGCTTTTTACTGATTGCAGCAACTGCTCCCCCATTCAACATCATAATTATTCCAGAAATTGATTTTCGGTCGCTGTGGTCTCCAGCATAATCTGCATCGGCAAAAGTGACAAGGTCAGCAGATCTAGAACTTCCACAATATACTTCAATATTATGATCAACTTTATAATACGGAATTTCGTCTCCCTCCCCTCCATACCTAATGCCATAGTTGATTGTTCCCTCAACGTAGCTCAAAATTCGGAGTAGCGCCAGCCAGTGATTATAGCATGCCTTGTGTGAGTATTGGGCCATTTTGTGAGTTTGAAATATAATATCTGGCCTTGTGTTACACAGGTACATGAGTTTTCCAAGTAGTTTCCAGTAATTTGCCAATTCTTCATCTGTACAAGGCTTTCCAGGGGTACGCTCTAATTCTCCAACAGCATCACTTGCCATCGGAGTTGTATATATCTTTGTTCCGGACATGGAAAAATCTTTGACAATAATTTTTGCGTATTGGGATTGATCAATCATCAGCTCATTCAGATTCATTGTAATTTTTATCCCCAGGATATATCTGGCTATACCCAAATCTTTCATCTTGAATCTACTTTCCAACTGTTGCTTAAGCCTCTGTAATTCCATATTATTCGATCCGGTGATCAGAAGGTCATCAACATGAATCCCTATTATAGCTTTTGTCGTGTTATTTATAAATATTGTTTGATCAGTTGGGAGACAACTGAACCCAACTGAAGTGACAAATTCGGCGAAAAGTAAATATGTCATAAGCAGTATGTACACAGCGTGGGGAGAGAGGGGTCAAGAGGTGGGTGTCAGGCTAAAGGTTGCCATCCTACATGATACACGAGATAGATGCATCACCACTCGGCTAAAAGGCCAGACCAGAATCATAGAACACTATGATCTGGCAATCTCCATATATATATTATACAGTAGAGGCTTTCCTGACAAAATACCATACGCGTGCAGCCTGCTTGAGTCCATAGAGACTTTTGATAATACGAGCATATCGTCCAAATCTTGGGATCATGTGTCCAGGCATTTTTATATAAACTTCATCATTCAGATCCCCAGCAAGGAACGCAGTCACAACATCCATTTGATATATTTTCCATTTCTCCTTTGCTGCAATAGCAAGAATTATTTGTAGTGCATCTAGTCGAATAGTTGGTCCAAAAGTTTCTTCAAAGTCAGCACCATGTTTCTGAGTAAATCCTCTGGCAACTAATCGAGCTTTGTGTTGTATTATTTTATTATCCTCCCCTCTTTTCAGGGCCAAAACTATTTTAGCTGTGACAGCACTCTTATTGGCGGGAATATTGTTTAAGGGACCTAAAAAGGTTCCATGTTCAACGAGCGAGGCCATTTCTGATTCATATGCTTCTACCCAATGATTTGCTTGCGGGGTTTGAATTACAGCCTCAAATGAAACAGGCACATCAATTTGATCATCTCTGGCAGCCGAAAAAGCAAGTTCGATAGCTGCACATGATTGTTGTTTATAGGTCAGCATTTCTGCAGCTTTTTCTGTTGGTTTTCTGGTCCTAGCGGATCTTCTATCGCCCCTAGATATAGCTTCTTCCTCTTTTCTTTTCAAATAGTCATTATGACTCTCTTTGCGTTGTACTGCTATTTGCGATGGATCAGGATGACTGCGGGGTAAATTTTCTGGTTCTCTTGATATTAGATGTGATTGGTTTTCTGGTAAAATTCCCTCTTGGGTAATGGACTGTGAAGTATTTAAGTGCAAATTGGATTGTGGTGGTTGTGAATTACTGGATAAGTTTTCAGATTCGATATTAGGTTCCTGATTATTGTGATCTGTAGCATCATTGTGTTGAGTGTCAATATTTCTGATTGGTCGTGAATTTATTAACTCATCACTACTTTCGTCTCCATCCGAAGCCACTTCAGCCAACTGATTTTGGTCTGTAGAAGTGAGTGGGGAGTCATTAAATGAAAATATTCGTTCATCAAATTCAACAGACTGGGCCTCATATAACTTTTTATCTTTTTGATGCCAAATATAGTAGATTTTTGTTGTTTTGGTACTATATCCAGCAAATATCCCCTTCCAACATCTTTTATCTAACTTTCCTCGCTTTTCTTTCGGAATATGGACATAGGCCATACACCCCCAGACCTTATAGTGATCTACTTCGGGAACTTCGCCATACCATTCTGTCCAAGGGGTCGTATTTCTTTCACCGGTGGGCTGTCTATTTATAAGATATATTGCAGCTCGAAAGGATAATTCCCAATATTCTGCAGATAGTTTCGCTCGAAAACGCATACTATTACCTTTTTCCATTATTGTGTGATTGGCTCTTTCTGCGATACCATTTGCTTCAAGACGATAACCGACGGTTGGCTCAAGCTCTATATTGTTCTTGTATGCCCAGTTTTTCATATCCTGGTTTAGAAATTCAGTTCCACAATCGAACCTAATAGCCTGTAGTTTTTCATTATTTCCGTTAATTTTACGATCATTTTCAGCTCGCTGGCACCATTTTTCTAAACAGCCTGCAATATTTTTCTTAGAGTTTCTGAAAAACCCCCATTTGAATTTAGTATATTGATCTGCTATTATGAGCATATAGATATTTCCATGCCACGATTTTGTTCGAAATAGTCCACATATGTCCATATGTATCCTTTCTAGAGCAGTTGATACTTCTCTCATTGGAATTCGACTTATTCTTCTCGTCATTTTGGCTTCTTTACATGACTGACAAAATTTATAATTTAGATCTTCTTTTTCAGATATACCCTTTACTGCCTTAGACATTCGCATAGTAACATGCTTTCCAGGGTGCCCAAGCCTATCATGTAGTAAACTAGCTTTATTTATGGAGCTATGAGCAGATTCTGCTAATTGAGGTATAACCCACACTTTATTGAATCGTATTCCACGAAATAGTAGTCTTCCATCTTTTGTACATATATGCATGTCCGTATTACTGCAGTTCCATGTGTGACCTTTATCGGCTAGAGCACCTAATGAGATAAGATTAATAGATGCTTTAGGAACGTACAAGACATCACGGAGAATTGTAGATCGAGTGTGTTGTGAAGAGAAATTATTACTCCAAAAAATACGAACATCACCTCTACCCTCAGAATATATGATGGATCCATTAGCAACTTCAATAGGGATACAAACTGGTGTTAATTCACCAATAAAGGCATCTTTATGAGGGGTTAGATGACATGAGCACATTGTATCGAGGCCCAAGCTCCACTAGTGAGACTTGAGCCCAAAGCAGAAAGGTAAGCAGAATTTTCAATTGATTCGCTATCAGAGAAGTCTACAATTATGCCTTTTGGGGTCATACATGTATTTACAGCCATAGATGAGTTTGCACAGTACTTTTTGTCCTTTTCAAGCTCTCGCCATTTATACCATATAAGGCCAGATTGCTTGAATTTGCGTCCTTCTTCGGTAGCTAGCCACCTTGGACATTGTGGCTTGGTATGATCTCCTTGGCATACCCAGCATACTTTGACTTGGGAGCTACCACTTTTATGTGCAGCATTTGCAATCTCGATTTCTTCAATTGGTTCGTCAAGTTTTGTTTCAGTACTTTTGATGGCTTGGAATACATCATTTAATGTAGGAAGCTTTTCTTTACTGGTAAGAATTTCGATAGTTGTATCGTAACTCGATGGAAGACTTCGCATCAATATTACCGCTTGTATTATGTCCGGGATCTTAGCATCTGGTTCTTGATCTGCAATTTGGGTTGACAAGTTGATAATGAGGTCATATTTTTCTGTGACATTTCTCTGTTTCATTGACTGAATGGAGAAAAGTTGTGTTAGAAGCTGTGCGAGAAAAGCTGTATTCTTCATGCCATATCGAGATTGTAACGTTTCATATGCTTGACATGCTGTGCGACAACTCTGGATGGCAATTCTGTTGGTGTTATTGACGCTTTGGAGAATGATTTTAAATGCCTGGGCATGTTGAAATTCCCACTCTTCTAAATGGGTCTGTAAATTAACATCCGCAGTCTTTACTATTGGAGCTATACAGTGTTCTGGTCAAAGAAACTTCTTGAGTCTCGCAGCAGCTAGCTCAATCTCGAGATTTCCTCGCCACAATGTAAAATTTTCACACCCTGTGAGAGTTGTGCCGCCATATTTACCCATATTGGATAATAGTTAGAAGGGGGGATGAATAGGTATATGAAAAATTGATATAATTAATTACGTGGAAGCGCAAGGGCCATAACCTGTTATATCTTGAAGTAATGATGTAGAATATTCATTAATATATTTAGGTGCTGAGCAGCAGAGAAAAATACATATACACATACGGCTTTACCTATGGTCTGTGCGGCAATAGCGCTGTGTTACTCAACATATATTCATCTAGCGCGTCATTCAGCACGGATGCAATATTCTGGAACATTAGCGTAGCTTCATGGTTCCTGGTGTCAGCAGCGGAGGTGGTTGACAGTAGCATCTCTGTCAGCAACCCCTCTCCACCATTCGGGGAGGAGGCGTATAGGGGTGGAGGGGTAGAGGGGGATAGGGATGAGGAGGGGGGCGGGGAGGGAGATTTGACATGAGTGAGAAGTATTTGCTATCAGAAAGTGCGTTTCTGCGGCAGAAGTAAACGGGGGGGGAGCTTTGAGGATGATGTGGTTGGAACAATTGTAGGCCCAAAATGTTCTGGCTGGGCTAATCTGGATTGCTTATACTGGTCACGTGATATCTCATAAGGGACGTATGATTGCCGACAGCCGATGGCGATCACGGGAGATCTCGAGAACTAACTATCTACCAAAGCGGCTGGTACAGTACAGGGGGACAAGGGTAAGTTAATGAGGGTTAGAGAATAAGTTTTGTGTACTATATTAATATGTTAATAATATCTGAATAAACAGAATTTACTGCCGAACCTTTATTAACTTACCCTTGTCCCTCTGTAGAACCTCTCATAGCTAATACAGGGTCCCGGTATAACTTCTGAAGAGATTCATAGATATTTTACTGTATATTTTTGCAATACTTACCCATGCGCGCAAAATGACCTGTAAGGGTAAGTGTTGCAAATATAAAAGTCCAAGTTACAATGAATCTTTTCAATATTTATACTGGGACCCACTATTAGCTATAAGAGGTTCTACTGTACTATGTAGTCCAAATCGGTAATCAATTGGAATAGATCTTGGTGGCAATTGGCATAGATTGTAGTAACCCTTCCAAGCACGTTGGCGATTGAGGTTCATTGGCAGAATAGATAAAGACCGGCTCGCTTGTCATTACTGTGTAGCTACGGTAAGTTATTACAGGTGGGTCTGTGCAGAGTATATCTCGCTTCAGGGGTTAAAAGTGGGAGTGTATGGGGCCTATGAGATCTAACTCAAAGTCTAAAATATGTAAGCCTTATCTGTAAGGATTATCATTTTTATGCTGGTTAGCCTCGGTTTTACAGTGTCTTTTCTTGAACGTCTGCCCCACCACTACTGTTCAGCAATACCATCACAGATCTTAATAGGACGCCATCACTTCAGTAAATTGTCTTAAATATACCAATTGTAAGTTGTACAAATTCTGAATTTAAATAATTCATTTAGGATGACAAGGAATGGATCAGTCAAATCATTGTAACGATGAATTGTCCACCGACGCCTCGACCATCATCAACCTCACCTTAATCTCTTGCTTGTTCCAGAGCAAAAAAAGAGACAAAAGAACAGCGTATTGAAGCAATTATCATGTCAAAAGAGAGCTAAATCATGCGTTGTCTCTAAAAATTGGCAGGTTAGAGCTCAGACCCGAGAAGGCTACAGCTACCAAAAGATTGCGCGACAACTCCAAGTGACCTATCACCAGGGTCGCTATGCAGCAAAAGCTGATCATCTCTCCCCAGAAATAGTAGCGGTCGCCCCCTTGTCTTGAGCAGTGAACAGGTCGACGAGATTGGAGACTTTGTTATATTATCTCCAGAACACTGTCAATTGACCTATTTCGAGCTCGCCTACGCACATTTTAGTCATTTTGAAGTGAGTGAGAAAGTAATCCAATGGAGAATGTCAACAAGGGGATACGCCCATCGTATTGCCGCTTCGAAACTACCACTTTTTGCAGAAAACAAGAGAAAGAGACTTGAGTTTGTTACGGAACATCTTCACTTGAATAAAGAGCATTGGATGAGAGTTCTCTGGACAGATGAGACCTGGGTGACTGATGGACGACATAGTAGTATTTGGATCACGAGGAAAGTCAGTACCGCTTACTTTGTCTGAAATTTGAGATTCTTAACCTCAATTTTTCATCTAGATGAAAATTTTGACACTACATGTGTCATAAGTAACATTCGAAAGAAAATTGTATGAATGTTTTGGAGCTCTTTTTTGAGAGCGAAAAAGGCCCTTCCTTGATTTGGGAGAAGGAGTGGGATAGTGTACCTGGTGATAGATATTGTCAGAGGATAGTACCTCTTATCCACGGCATGATTTCGAGTCATCCACATATACAACTGTCGGTTGCCCACTCTACCTAAGACCAGTGAATCTCGCTCACTGTGGCAAGATTTGTAATACGTAAGGTTTTGGTGGTGAATTGTCCTTTCATTAATTAGATGTGCGTTACTAATTTACATCGCTTCGCTCACTAGTGTTACACGTGACCTATATTCCCACAACAACTAATGCAGGACAACGCTCAACCTCATAAGGCAAGGCAAACTATGGATGAGCTAAGTGAGAGAAATATCTTGTTACAGGCTGTGCCTTACTTTGTCACTAGTTTGTACTAGTAGTGATAGAGGCGAAAGCGAGTTGGGAACTTGTCACGTGAATAAAAATAGTTGCTTTGACAACTTGGACTTGTGTTGGTAAAACAGCTCTTCTAATGTAACTAAATACTCTTCCTCATATGTTTTGAAATAGACAGTATTTCGGCCTGCTTACTTTGTTTACATTGTTTTGGTGACAGTCCCTCACATATTTCTAAACATCCTTGTTAAATCTTTTTAGATTTACCGATCAATCTCTAAGAGATTAGAAGAGAAGATCTAAGATCTTCTATAAGCATTTGTTGTATCATTGGCTCCAGAGGTTTCACTAGACGATGACATCATTGATGCTGAGCGCACAGTCCAGGTGTAACCTGTCGCGTGATCGCGTGATCGTCTGTTTGCTCTGTTTGTGCTGTTTGAATGATTAGTAAGAAGGGTGTGCTAGAGTATAAATAGAGGGCCTCCCTTCATCATGTAGATAATCACCACAAGTCCATATCCTCACATATCAATCTATCATTCTAAGATCATCTAGATACCAACTGCCGTTGTCATACAACCGTGATCACTTGCAGCTACTCCCACAACTGTATGTACCCACTGATCATATACCTGTTACAACAGGTTATGAGCCCGGCGCTCCCAAGTACATATCGGAGCAAGAGCTAACCATTGTGATTGACAGTACATCAAGCAGAATGAAGATGATAGAGACAAATGAGATACCCGGAAACGGCGTATCGTTCATTAGCTGGAGAATGGCACTCCAGGCTAAGCTCGGCCGGAAGAACGTCCTCGGGCATGTTTTCCACAACATCCCTGGCATCCGTCCGGTGCGCATCCCGATCGACCCGTCCGCTTCAGATCCTGATGCATAAATCTCAGCTGCAACAAACAATACTTACCTCGCCAACTTGGAACAATGGACCTTGGGAGAAATAGAAGCCAAGAACATAATCACGCAGAGGCTTGCACCAACCATTTGCCCCCAGCATTACGACAATTTGACAGCCAAGCAGCTGAATGACACTATAGCCGGAACTAGGACCGAAACTGCGACTGCACCTTATGCAGCAGCACTGGAGACATTCATGTCAATAAGGTTCGTCAACTCTGCTGACGAATACATAGACCGGTTTCTCTCCGCATTTCCAAATGTCAACAATGCCGCTGACGCCATGGGAACCTTACCTGACAAACTTGGGTATCGCATTGGAGAGGGACAAGCTTCGGCAGTCTTTGTGATGGGGACTAAAAAGATTGAATGGCTCAGCACTTGGCGCGATACAAGAGCCTACGACTCCGAAAACAGGTATGCTCCTTTACAAGTACTCATGTCTTCATTGCGATCTGTAGCAGGCAATAGGACTCAGTCGCCGAATACGGTGGCTGCAGTCGTACCCAACAGTAGCAATGTAGACCCGGAAGCGTACTGTAAAAGATGTCGCCACCGCCATAAGAACAAGTTCTGTTACCGGCTACATCCTGAGCTGGCGCCAAACAAGACCAATCGTTCCAGGGAGGGCAAAAGTAAGCAAGCTTCATTAAACAATGAGGATGTCGAAGAAAGTGATGTAGAACCTGGGGGAATTATTATAGCTGCCTCGTCTAGAATAAAGAACACTTTGACCCTCTATGACACAGGTGCATCTCACCACTTCGTGCCTCACCATTCTCTATTTAGTGACGTGAAGCAATGTCTAAAGCCCTTCAAATTCGACCAAGCTGTTGGTACCAGAGAACTCAGTCAGCAAGGTACAGCAACCCTCAAAATTGGAAATTTAACTTTGAGGCTCCGTGAAACGTTTCTTTCGCCCGAATCTTCTTGCAACATCGTATCAGCTGGTAGGCTAGAAAGAATCTCCAATATCGTTGCTGACCCAACCAAATCTCTCCTTGTTCAAAAATGCGAAAATAGAGCCAGTATACCAGTAGCAAGGTTAATACGAAAAAATGATGTATACTACATTTACCCCCTTGAGCACTCTTCTAACACCCAGAACATTGTAGCAGCTCCTGGTGTCGCCCGAATACCACCCACTTCTAGTGCGCAGCGCTGGTACCAGCGACTAGGACACGTGGGCCAAAATATCCTGAAGCAAACAGCCCTCCATACTAAAGGACTGCAGGGAATAGACTTAAGCCAACTAACCACATGTGAGACATGCCATCTCAGCAAAGCTCAAAGATTCGTCTCCAGAGAACCAAGACCAATTCCTCATTCACCTTTAGACGAAATATTCATTGATACAGTAGGAAAAATCACTGCTGCAATTAATGGCCACCAATACGCAGTGATTATCACAGACTCCAAGACTTGCATGCGGTGGGCATTAACGACTCAGACTAAGGATCAAATAGCCCCGCTGCTCGTGCAATGGATTAATTCCCAACATCACCAGCATGGAAAGAAAGTTCGTGCAATCTTCAGAGATGAAGGGACAGAATTTTTACGCGTGAAGCCATACTGCTAACAAAATGGCATTCGCACAGATGTTTCTGCCCCAGACACACCGGAGCAAAACGGAGTTTCCGAAGCCGCAAACAAGATAGTCCTAAGATTAGCGAGATCAATGCTGATCGACGCCCGCATGCCTGCATCATATTGGCCCTGGGCGGTGCAACACGCATGCTATATCGTTAATAGACTCTACTGCCTGCGCACTAAACAAATCCCGCTAGTCGACTTCATGCAGGTCTCAGAGAGAGGGTAATCGGCGTTCCGTGGGGCACTGGTGAAGGAGGTAAATGTGATAACGAGATCTGAGGCGAGATAATGGATGTGGTCTTCCCAAGGGAAAGACAAAGTGAGGAAGAAGCGTAAGGAGAAAAGTAAGGATTTGGAATTGAAGTAAATCGGTCTTCCCAAGGAAGAGGTGTGAAAGGTATGTGGTGAATGTATATTCAGAAGACGTTGCGTGCAGAGGAAATCTCTCACACGCTGAACCTATATATATATATATGTACATGACCTCCTCTACTACACTGCATAACCATACCAGATAATTCAAGGACTTGCCTAATAGAACTAGATTAACCTTATTATCCTCCGCTTCCTGACTAGTGATCTCATTTCCAACCTCTATGCATGGTTGACTCGTGTTGATCCAATTACTCGAGAAACTAATCATCCGACAACAGAGTTAATATCAGCATCAAGTGCATTAATCTATGAAAGCAGGGCCTCAACCAACCTCATGCTGATCAGGTAGACCTCACGAACATCCCAAGATTTGGCTGCAGAGCGTACAAGTTAATTCACCCGAAACCAGGCAAGTTTGAACCCAGAGCGTCAAAAGGATGGTTCATGGGATTCCAGATAAACACTAGTAAAAACTTCATTATATATTACCCACACTGGACCACTACGCGAGGATGGATGTGGATTGAAAACTTCACCCCTCACGCTTCTTTCAATGAAGATGTCATGTTTGGTGATGAACTAACCCCGATAGATCAGCAGAAAACGTCCAATTACTGGGCAAGTCACTACTCCATATTCACAGATTCCACAGCCAACTCCCAGGTTCCGCCTTCAGTTCCAGCTTTCCATGACTCAGCTTCGTTTGAGGGGGAGCAACTGCCACCTGTATCAGAAGTTACAAACGAACCAAGAACTGAAGAGGAACAAACACCATCCCAAATATCAGAAGAACAGCCTCTACAAACAGACACCCGCAATTTAAGTTCCCAAAATAGTGAGCAAGGATCGCCAACTGAATCTCACCACTCGGAGCAATCACTGGGTGACTTATTTGGGCAATACCCAGTTCATAATTCACAAGACCTAATCCCAGTACCAGAAGACCAGGGGGAGTCAAGCTCTGAAGAAGATCTGGATGAAACAGCATATGACCAAGTCATGACCGGTTGGGACCCCATACGCCTCATCGCTGGACAGAAACGGGCGCACTCACCAGCACCAGAGGACCAGGGGGAGTCAAGCTCCGACAAGGACGATGAACAGACTCCGTATGACTAAGTCATGACCGGATGGGACCCCATACGCTCCACCGCCGGACACAAACGAGCGCATTCACCAGAAAGAGAGTACACACCAACAGAAACCATGAAGACTAGGTATTGTAATTAAGAGCTAGGAGGGGTATGGCAATTATATTACTCTGCTGTCCTTCGGCGGAATTACACGGGCTCGGGTGCGGTGGTGAGTTGCAGAATAATGCACTCACGCTGGATTGACGGCACGATGGATAAATGATGATCTATAAAGGAGATACTTGTTGCGCACTCCAACAATGGATGATATCTTCTAATGGATGGTGGGAAGAATGATATTCATGTATATGAGATAGATACAAACTTAACATAGAAGGTAAAGAGATTCTGTCGTACATTGACAACATCCGTGCGCCAGCCTGTCTTACACCCTTTCCTTATTCGACAGCTATTCATCCTTCTCCCTGTTCTGGCACGTTTCCACTGAGTCAGCACAACACTAGGTCTGGCAGGGAAGTAAAGAAGCATGACTACAAACGCCTTCATTGTGGCAAAGCAGCGCAAGCCTCACCCGACCCGAAAACATGGAGTGAAGCAATGACTAGCCCAGAAGCTTTGCAATGGAGGCAAGCAACAAACAAGGAATTTCGCTCTCTCAAACAAAAAGGAGCCATAAAGATTATTCCGCGTACTGAGCTCCCACAGGGGCGCAAACCCATGAAATGCAAGAGGGTCTTTAAGAAGAAGTTCCGAGCTGACGGTAGCATTGAAAGATGGAAAGCTCGTTGTACTGCCAAAGGCTTTACTCAACGTCAAGGAATAGATTATAATGAAACTTTCGCTCCTACACCACGGCCAGAAACAGGTAGAATAATGCTCGTTCTAGCTCATCAATTTGGCTGGCACCATCGACAAGGCGATGTTCCAACAGCTTTCTTAAATCCCAACCTCGATATTGACCTGTACATGGAAATGCCCCAGGGCTATGAGAAAGAAGGATGCATAATCCTCCTTCGCAAAGGACTGTACGGTCTCAAACAAGCCGCAGCACTGTGGTATGACGATGCGAAAGCCACCCTTGCCATGCTTGGATTCTACGCAACTACATCCGACGTATGCTTATATACTAACGTCCAGAAAGATGTATATGTAGTAATGCATGTGGACGACTTTCAGGTAATGGGGCCTAATCTAGCTAAGATAGAATCACTGATGCAAGCTTTGCATAAAAAATACAAGCTAAAATCGGTGAGCACAGACTTATTTTTAGGCATCCACATCAGCTATCCCAGAAAAGATACCCTAGCATTATCACAGGGTCAATACACGCGCGCGTTAATTGACAGGCATGGTTTGAAAGACTGCAAATCTGTATCTACACCCCTAGAACGTCTCATACTTCCTAATGACAAAGAAAGCACACTAGAACAAACAACCAAATACAATTCCATCATTGGAGGCCTGCAATTTCTTTCAAACAATACACGGCCCAATATTGCATTTGCGGTCAACCACCTGGCACGCTTTCTAACAAACCCCTCTGATGAGCATTTAAATTAAGCTTACCGCGTACCTAGGTACCTCTCCAAGGAACCCGATCGAGGAATAAATTTTACGAGGTCAAGAGGTAAACCTGTTCTTGAAGCTTACACAGACGCAGACTTTGCAGCCGACCCTTCAAGCAGCAGATCAACTTCTGGATCTCTGATTCTACTAACTCCGGGGCCAATAAGTTGGCGGTCGCACCTCCAGCGAGAAGTAGTTCTATCCACGACTGAAGCTGAATATCTCGCCGCCACTGAAACCTGCCGCCAGCTCCAGTGGACAAAGTCATTGCTCCAAGAGCTAAACATTGATAGTCACATAGAAGGAGGAGATTGCACAAAGCTTCATTTCGAAAATCAATCAACAATCTCGCTCATCAAAAATCACGACAACCATAGAAGATCAAAGCATATCTCACTCAGAAACTTCTATTGTTGCGAACAGTATCAAAAAGGTTTAATTGAGATTCTCTACGTTGCTTCCTCTGACCAGCTAGCCAACTCTCTGACCAAGGTAAAATCACCCGTTGCAATACAATGACTTTATGGGTTGTTACCGACAGGGGGAGTGTTGTTTCATTGGCTCCAGAGGTTTCACTAGACGATGACATCATTGATGCTGAGCGCACAGTCCAGGTGTAACCTGTCGCGTGATCGCGTGATCGCGTGATCGTCTGTTTGCTCTGTTTGTGCTGTTTGAATGATTAGTAAGAAGGGTGTGCTAGAGTATAAATAGAGGGCCTCCCTTCATCATGTAGATAATCACCACAAGTTCATATCCTCATATATCAATCTATCATTCTAAGATCATCTAGATACCAACTGCCGTTGTCATACAACCGTGATCACTTGCAGCCACTCCCACAACTGTATGTACCCGCTGATCATATACCTGTTACAATAATAATCAACACAAAATCTTAGGCCTTCGCCTGGTTTTTTAACAAACAGAACGGGCGCCCCATCGGGAGAGCTATTTGCTCTAATCCAACCTTTATCTAGGTGGTCAGTCAGAATTTTCCTTAATACCAGAAGCTCGTCTCTCGACATGCCATAAAGTGGACCCCACAGTATAGGTTTATCCCTTCCTTTATCGTCTTTTTCCAAATTGATTCTCATATCTGTGGGTCAATGAGGGGGAAGAAAGCTTTCTTGGCCTTTGATAAACAATTATGACCAATGTTTGATCTGCCTGGGAAGCTGCTCTTTTACCTTATCAACTGAGTCAGAAGATTTAACTTCGAGAGCCTTGTTGATATATTCCATTGATATGGCAAATATTTGTGCTCCGTTTTGTCTCTGAGCTAGTTTAGATAATGAAACAAAGGTTGAACAAACGACTCTTGCAGCAGATGCAACGTGTTGCACACTTGCTTTTACGCTAGAAGGAGCTTTATCCGTGTACCAACTATGTTCTCTTACGAGTAGGCTATCTGGTATTGAACCAAATCTGATAGCTCTTTTTTTTGCAAGATACACTACATCTTTTCTTTCCATCCATGGTTTACCTAATATTATATTATATGCTAAGTCTTGGATTACATACCCGTAGACTTTTTCTCGTCTTCCGTCAATATCAAAATTTGCAAAAGATATCTCGCTGATAGACCTTTTTTATTATCATTTTCAGCTAGTTGTTGTGAGGGTCAGGAACCTTGCTGATGACTCGGGCTCTTGCCCTTGTATGATTACCTTACTATCTGTGCGGCGTTGGATGACGTGGATCAGGATGTTGTGGCGCAAGGAGTTCTCGCTTACATTAGGTAATAATTTCTAAGCGCTAGCCATCATTATGATGATCCTCGTCTAAATAATGATCATCGCTTACTTACCCAATTTGGATGATAGCTATGTCCGCGTATATTGGGGAATATTAAGAAAGCTTCCAGAAAGTTCTAAAACGGTTTGTTGACATCCTAAGGCGTGGAGATTATTCTAGCATCTTCTATGGGTTATTGCAAATTCTAAATCTATGGCGTTCGGAAGGCTTCGGGGTGATAGACCGGGATAACTATTTAATCCTGCGCTCTTCTCTTGTAGATGATCTCCATGCACTTCTTAGTTATTTAATTTACAATTTTAGAACCTCACTTTTGAGTTATTCGAGTTGAGCCTCTTACAGTTGTAAGTTTTTGATGGGTATTTGGATGCGCGGGTGTTTGTATTTTGTCACAAGATCATTTGAGAAAGCGGCAAAGCAAAGACAGCCGGTGTCAATTAAAGCTTGTACGTAAAAACTTGAATTTAACTGGCAATCTATCAAAAATGGTGGACTGTTCATTTTTTTTATTGCTGCTTTGACTTCTAATGTACATCCCTCCCTCCTCTGAACGCGACGTTGTCCAGAGGTTAGTTTCCCCCGACATGGAACTCTCAGATTCGAAATAATCCTTCTTCATACTTGTGGTGGGTGATTCTACTGTCGCAATTGTTGAGCTTTGAAGATGTAAGATGTTGGTAGGCTTCTTTGCTGCGCGGTAAGTAGGGCAACTACGAGGTTTGTGATCCTTTTTTCTGCACCTGATACACCTTCCTTCCTTTGCTAATTGCTCAAAATCAGTTGCAGATCTCCACTTAGCTCTGGGTCTATCGTCTGTAGCCTTGGTTTGGCCCGTACTTAATGCAGCCACAGCAGCTTTCAAAATATGCAGGGTATTAATTCCTTCCATTCTTGTATCTCCATCAGAATCTAAGTTTGCTTGATGATTTGGCTGCTGGATTGATATTGTGGCTCGAGGAGTTAGCTGAGTGGCTGATCCGTTGTGAGAAATAAAATCTGTTTTTTTTCAGAGCACCCGTGGGGACGATAAAAGGGAGAATTTTCGAGACGCCCGGCAACTCTTTTAACTTTAGTTACCCACTTCGTGTAATCGTCATCTGACAGATTCTTGTTCATAAGAAGCTGACGGAGAGGGGCGTTAATACCTATTTCAAGATGCATTATTTTGGTACTATCCGTCCACCCCGTTCCCCCACATTGTGTCGTGGTACTTGGACTTGGGTTTGGACTTGATAGCTTAACTGGAGCTTGATGTGCACAAATAACTCTAATGGCTTGGACACTGGAAAGATCTTTAGTACGTGAAATATGATAGCTAGAATTCGAGGATCTTAGATCTTGACTAGAGATAATGAATCCAAGACTGAAAGCTGAAGAGCCTACTCCATGAAGACATGACCCATATTTATACCTATAACCCTTCCACCTGATTCCTTGAAATTCTCGAATAGATACTCCTTGACACGGAACAGCAGCGAATACCCTAGCACACCGAGGTCTCGTCAAATGCTATAGAAAATAGTTGAATTGGAAAGAATCTTAAGGAATAATGAAATAAACAAAACTCCAATGCCCTTAATGATGATCAGCAGTATAAATCGACAATAAATACGTAATTGAAGTTATTGATAACGATCGACAAGAGGAAACATCAACAGCAGTTTATTTAGGCAATGATTGACAACCGAGCACAAAAAGATAACAAGCAATAATTTAAGATATAAAAATATATTCTGGTTCTAGCGAAAAGCTTAATTGGAACAAATTTAGAAAATCCGGGCTGGTCAGTGACACATTGAGATAATTTGAGCTCATATTCTTGGAGAAAGTCAGTGAAGTAGTGATTCGCACCCAAACACATGCGACCAAGTAAATCAGCGGCTGTTTGGCGAGCCTGCTTATTTTCAAATTGATCCTTCAGATGCTTTAAGAACTGTTCCGAATCAAAATTCCGATCTGGGCCTCTGGTCTCCAGCCAATGTAGAATGCGCGACTGTTCATCTGTGGGGACAGACCGAAATATATCAAAACAAATGGATCTGTTGGATCCAAGTATGCTCCGATCTTTTTCAATCTTTATCCTCAAGAGAAAAATGTGCGAATTGAAAGACCTGACTGAACCATCCCATACGGGCCATTTGCTTGGGTGTTTGGATTGAGGAATGTGTGGTATCGTATTGGGGATCGGTGAGGGAACTGTGTGTGAAAGAGGGAGCGGTGGTAAGGCGTTTTGGGTAAATATCTTGGCAATTATGATTTTCCTAATCGCTTGAAATTGGGCAGCTGTAATACTAGAGAGGTTGACTCCAGTTGGCTGGGTGGGTTATCTTGGTTGCTCCTGAGGCATTTGAGGCCTACCCGGGTGCTCCGAAGTTGATGGATGGGTATTTAGGTCTGAAATTATTTGGTCTGACATAGGGAAGCTTTCGAAAGAAGTGGAGGATTCTGTTGTATCAGTTGAATCTTCCAGGTCTGGAACACGAATGCTGTTGTAACAGGTATATGATCAGCGGGTACATAGAGTTGTGGGAGTGGCTGCAAGTGATCACGGTTGTATGACAACGGCAGTTGTTATCTAGATGATCTTAAAATGATAGATTGATATATGAGGATATGGACTTGTGGTGATTATCTACATGATGAAGGGAGGCCCTCTATTTATACTCTAGCACACCCTTCTTACTAATCATTCAAACAGCACAAACAGAGCAAACAGACGCTCACGCGATCACGCGACAGGTTACACCTGGACTGTGCGCTCAGCATCAATGATGTCATTGTCTAGTGAAACCTCTGGACCCAATGACACAACAATTATCGAGCTCTTAACGCGATCACGCAAAAGGATCGATACCTATTGCCGTTGATCAGAGAAACGTTAAGGTCAATCTCTAAGTCCTCCTGGATCACCAAAGTCGACGTCCGGGCTGCTTTTCACAAGCTCAGAGTTAGAGAAGGAGACGAGGAAAAGACGGCATCTCGCACAAGATTTGGTTCTTTCGAGTGGCTAGTAACCCCTTTCGGTCTCCAAGGGGCCCCTGCCGCGTTCCAAAGATACGTTAACGAGCCTTTGGGTGACTACCTGGATAATTTTACTACCGCATATCTTGAGGTGATCCATATTTATACGGACGGCGATATCAATGATCATTGGAATAAAGTAGAAAAAGTACTTGAACGCCTAGAAAATGCCGGTTTGAAACTTGACCTCAAAAAGTGCGAATTCGCTGTTAAAAGTACAAAATATTTGGGGTTTATCATAAGTCTAGGAGAAGGCATCAAAGTCGATCCCGAAAAAGTAAAGGCCATCAAATCGTGGAACTCCCCGACAACAGTCAAGGGAGTCCGAAGTTTTCTGGGATTTGCCAATTTCTACAGAAAATTCATCCCAAATTTTAGCAGCATTTCACAACCATTGGTTGACCTAACAAAAAAAAGATCAGGCATTCCTATGGCAAAAAGAGCATGAAAAAGTATTTGAGTTACTCAAAGAACTGTTCATCACGGCCCCAGTATTGGCTCTCTACGACCCAGAAAATCATACGGTAGTTGAAGCAGATTGCTCTGGATATATGATGGGAGATTGCTTGTCCAAGTATGACCGCAACAAAGTCTTACGACCTGTGGTGTACTTTTCTAAAAAATTGTCTCCAGCGGAAAGCAATTATGAAATTCACGATAAAGAGTTGCTTGCGGTTGTCTCAGCCCTAGAAAAGTGGAAAGGTGAATTGATGGGCCTGAAACATCCTTTCTTAGTGCTGTCCGATCATAAAAATTTAGAGTATTTTATGACTTCCAGGAAATTATCAGAACGACAGGTTAGGTGGAGCTACACGCTTTCGCAATTTGATTTTAAGCTTAAATTCAGAGCCGGCAAGAACTCCGCACGACCAGACGCACTTTCAAAAAGAGAGCAAGATATGCCGACCCATGTAAATGATGAACGTTTAAAAAGCCGGGAAATTCAACTGGTGAAAGATTCTTGGATCGAAAAGCCTCTGACTACTGAAAATTTTATCCAAGCACAAGTAACATCATTTTAAATTTTGCAGGTCTCATCTAACACCAATAAATTTTCACAAACAGTACCAAAGGGTAGCCAAATATTCCATGATCAAGATCTACAGCAACTGTGGGATAGAGGCTGTGTCGAAGACCGAAATTTTAAACTCATGTATGAATCTCTCAGAAACACGGAACGAAGCTTTCCGACTGTCCTAAATCTTAAAGTTGTGATCGCAGAATGTGATTTTGACGAGAGAGGTGCCCTCCGTTTTCGAAAACGTATTTGGGTACCAAACTGGGAACCTCTACAAACGGCCTTAATTCAAAAAACACACGATTGCTATGTCACTGGACACCCAGGCCGTGACAGTACCTACGCCATATTATCTAGGAATTATTTTTGGCTTGGAGCTTCTTTAATGGTACGTATATTCTGTAGGAACTTCGATGTGTGCGGCCGCTCCCATGTTTGGACAGAAAGAAAAAAAGGGCTTCTTTTACCACTTCCTATACCTGATCGTTTCCACTCGGAATTATCAATTGATTTTATGACGGATTTACCCGCACAGTCAAAGAATGATCCACGTTTCCTTATGGTTATAACTGATTGACTATTGAAAAGTTGCACGCTTGAAGCTATGGATTCAATATCTGCCCAAGCATGTGCAGAAAAGTTTATTCAATGCCATTATCGACATCACGGTTTCCCGTCATCATTAACGTCTGACCGTGGTACCAACTGGGTGGGTGATTTTTGGACTCACCTTTGCAAGTTAGTCAAAATTGAACAACGCCTCTCGACGGCTTTTCATTCTCAAACGGACAGGAGTACAGAAAGAATGAACCAAGAGGTATTAGCATATCTTAGAGCCTTCATTTTTTATTCACAATATGAATTGCCGTCGATGCTTCCAATGGCTATGCTTGCCCTAAACAATAGAGATACCTCACTAGGTCTAAGTACGTTTTTCATTACACATGGCTATCATGCAGATCCGATAAGCCAGGTACCACCCCCAAAAAGCAAATCTTCAGATCCAGCAAAAAGAGCGCACGAGTTTGTTAAACGACTTGCAGAAGGGCAAGAGTATGCATAAGCCGCAATGGCCTCGGCTCAACAGCGAATGGAATCTTCGGCAAACCAAAAACAACAACCTCAAGAGCGTTATGAGGTTGGTGACCATGTTTGGCTAAATCTTAAGAACATTAATACATCACAATTGTCAAAAAACCTTTCGTAGGTTAACGCCAAATACCGCATCATTAAAATTGTCTTCCCTCATGTGGTTGAATTAGATGTTCCTTCAGGGATCTGGCCAAAATTCCACGTCGATCTACTCAAAAGAGACCCCAGTAATCCTTTGCCTTCTCAAAAACTAAAAGATATACAGCCTCCTCCCTTAATCAATGCCCAAGGAGATGAAGAGCAAGTTGTCGAAAAAATACGGCGGGCCGAAAAGAGACCTCGAGGCCGCAATTTCAGGAGGAAGGTTCTTGTCAAATGGAAACAGTTTGAAGAGCCTAATTGGGAGCCTCGTTTTAATCCCTAAGATACAGAAGCACTGGATATATTTGAATCAATATATGGCAAAGATGATGACGTTGGTGCCCGGACGGGAACAACTGGCAAGAGGCACAAAATGCGCGCTAAAAGAGCCCAAGAAAAATTAAAGTAAAAAATGTAAAGAGGGAAGTGAGGTAATGTTACAGGCTGTGTCTTACTCTGTCACTAGTTTGTACTAGTAGCGATAGAGGCGAAAGCGAGTTGGGAACTTGTCACGTGAATAAACCAGGTCCTAGCCCTGCGGCCCTGCGCTTCGCTCCGGGCAGGGTTCCTCGCGTCGCTTCGGAAGTGGGCGGCTGAATGTGGCTGGTTATATTGAGTTGTGATATAGTTAGTGGGAGTATGTCTCTGGAGGTTTACAGGTCTTTTGTCTCATGAGGCGGAGGCAGGAAGCTAGGTATTAGATATTACGGTAACCTTGCTTCACATGTAAGGGGACATGTTGGTTGTTTAAAGTTACAAAGATGGAGTGGTTCTTATGAAGTGGAAGGGAAATGTTCGTTGTGTTAAACTGCGTTAGTCGGCATTGTTCACCTGCAATGAAAGGGAAGATTGTGCCTATTGAAAAGTCAGATGAGAAGCGTGGAGTATGTGGCTTCTATCTGGTACTTGGGAAAGGCATGTAAATTTTTGAGCCAAACATAAGTAAACTTTGGTTTATACTCAAGATGAAGAATGGCAAAGGTGAGTCTTTGGGATCCATTCTAGAACATGTAGATGAGAAATGAGTTAACTGATATCATCAATTAAATTTTCATTCGAAGAGCATGGCTTGAATACAGGTTTTGCTATCTTCATGAGAGCCGTTAGTTCTTCTCAACGGAATGAAGCATTTCACAAAGTTTAGGATTAGTACAAATCAGTTTACGCCAAGCAGAACGAAGATATTCATCCCAGATTACGGTTTACTTGATTCAAATGAGTTGGAAATGATGATTTTGCCTTTATCAGAGCCAGATGAGAAGCGTGGGGTTTCTAACTTCTACCTATTACTTGAAAAGAGGCGTATATTTGTTTGGGCCAAACTCAAGTGGGAGTTGGATGTTTTTCAATGTAACGGCCATAACGCATGTTCGGCCTGAAACCAGGTGATTTGTTCGTCATAGAATGGTTAGTCTATTTCCTGAACATGAGATGTCAAGTGGAGTGCGTAACTACAGTTCATGTTGCATGATGTTGACCATGTGTCCTTTCCGAATAGGTATTATTATCTTGCATTGCGAGGGCTATAATCAGGCCTTCTATATAGAATATAGACCCAGAGTGTCTGTCGAGATGAAACAGAGCGGTAATCTGTAGGATTAATTGTTCTAAGAAGAGCATTAGGTAAGCTCCTCGATGCTGATAGAGAATCATGACAGGTAGGGTCGAGTACATAACATGCATCTGAAGTACATGGATCTCGAACTGATGAAGTGGAGTTCCACAGTCATCTGCAAATCGGAAAAATAGTCTATGCTGTTCAATTCGGTGAAGTAACAATAGCTGTGCCTGTACATCATGTGCCTCCAATGGTAGTGTTATGACATAGCCATCCTTAAAACATTTGTGACAGTTGTTAGATGAATGGTAGATGATCGTGGTTGAAGGATGTTTCTTTTTGTTGAAAAAAGTTTAAAAAAAATAGATATGAAGAAAGTCGCGTGACCGTTTTGCTGAATAACATTTTTTATATTAAAAAATAAAATGTAATACATTTTCAGTAGTAACATGTGTGGAATATGCCTTGCTAAGTGTCAACTATTCAATACTTCGCAATTTAATGACTATGAACCACAAACTGTCCTTTTTGATCACGTTGGCAACATCGCGCAACTCTCTGTATCATGACAAACAGTTTCATGGTAAAATTTCGATTTATATGTTGAAAGAATCCGAATATTGGGTTCCTCACTCGCATTATGTTAAGCATTAAATGTGTGGCCCTCGTAAGTACAAAAACCACAAACTACGTGTTTCGAACGGCGGGCAAAATTGAGTATCTTTGCAATACGACATCTAGTTACCGTATTTTATATCTTTATACCCGATGATCCAATACCTTAAATCATTATCATGGCATGTAGTTTGCTCCATATTGTAGGTGTGAATTAATAAGTCAATTTTTAAAGATCCGATCCACAAACTTCCATATTTAAGAAGTGTGGCGTAATGACGTCTCAATGAGTATTTAATATCTACAGGTGTGAATCTATAGGACGCGTAGATGGTTCCAGAAAGATGCATCCTTGTAAGTTAATCTTTTGAGATGACGGATTTACGATGGAGGATCCATGTTCATATCGCCTTTAAGCCTCAAGCTCATTTTAGCATGGAAGTAAACTACCCTTGATTTTCCAGGTCCTATTCAGCGATAATGCATGTTACACGGAGGTACAGCCCATAAGTATTATTCCATGTCGACCAGGGGGTGGCTTGGCCACCACAACGCTTTCTTTAATTAGGCAACATCGCGAGAATGCACCTCGCACCCATCCCTACTATGTTTTGTATGTATTCCGATGACAACAACATTAACTCAATGATTCCCAACTCATAATACAAAATGCAAAATAATTACTAATCTTATAATAACTAATACTTAGTAAACAATCCATTGAGTTGATGTTGTTGTCATCGGAATACATACAAAACATAGTAGGGATGGGTGCGAGGTGCATTCTCGCGATGTTGCCTAATTAAGAAAAGCGTTGTGGTGGCCAAGCCACCCCCTGGTCGACATGGAATAATACTTATGAGCTGTACCTCCGTACATTCTCGCTATAACAAAGTGGGGCAAAACTTGGCCAAGGGTTCTTATTGCCCAATTCAATTGAATCCTCCAATCGGGGGCCTTGGTTAAGTTTTGCCCCCCATTGTTATAGCGAGATTGTACTGTATTGAGCAATAAGATGATTAGTCTCTAGATTTACTTCCTCTTTTGTGATAGTCAAGAATTCAAATAGTCCCCTTTCACGCTAGCGCAGTATTTTTGACTTAGGCCGGTGGTACTGTACAAGGTATCAGGAACAATTAGTTTTACTTGCATGTACTCTCATATATGGGTCCGGAATGTCAAAAGGATATTCCCTGGCAATCGGGTTTTGTACAGGGTTTACCCCTAGTAATATCTACGGGCTAATTTACAGTAATTATCCATTCATCTGACATAACGCCTGCTCCTCATCCAGTCACCCAAGAAGAATATATCGCCAACGTCTAGTTTTACACCAGTCAAAAATCCGAGCGACTTACACTGAATCGTTGTTGAAAGTAAGGCATGCTTTAAATGACCCTAACGCTATATATCGTACCAATTGTAGCGATAGATGAACAGCGAGGAAACATCTCCTGCGAGGCGTAGCTATTCGAGAAGAGCTTCAGCAGATAAGTGCCTTCAGGTCATTCTTTACTGGATTTGGAAAGATCTCAGCTAAATAACTCCAGGTAATTACTTTACACAATGCTGGCCACGAACGAGGCGAAATTGCATCTATCCTCGACTTGAGCCACAAACAAGTTATTCATATCGTCAATAGAGGCACTACCTCTCCCAAAAGAAATCCGGGTGGAAAACGAAAACTGGATCAGGCCCAAGCTGATGAGCTAGAAACTTTTGTGCAACTCTCTCGAAGGAATCGCTAGATGACGTATATAGGGCTTGCCATGGAGCTTAGTTGCTGGGGCGCTGGGGTTTATGCGATCAGAAGTGCGCTCAAAGATAGAGGTTACTCCAGGAGTTTGTCTCGAGCAAAGCCACCTATATCCGAGGTCAACATGATAAAAAGGTTAGAGTGGGCTCTAAATCATCGTCACTGGACCATTTACGATTGGAGTCAGATCCTTTGGAGCGACGAGACATGGGTAACAGATGGTAGAAATCGAGATGCCTACATAATGAGAAATGTTTGTAGCGCGTGTCGTCAGCTAGGAATTTGATGGCTAATAATATACAGCCTGGTGATGAGCTTGAATACACCTGCCTCGTCGACAAGACTAGAAAGAGCACAGCCTGGATGCTCTGGGGGAGTTTTCACGGAACTCAGAAAGGGACCTGCTTATTCTGGGAAAAAAATTGGGGTTCAATAATAGGGCCGAGTTATTGCGAACACATTGTTCCCCATGTTGCTGACTACATGGAGGTGAATCCTGAATTGCAATTCATGCAAGATAATGCACCGCCACATAAAGCGGCCTTCACTCGGAAAAGTTTAAGGGTTGAAAATATTGAGCCCATAAACTGGACTCCTTACTCCCCAGATCTCAACCCTATTGAGGCTGTGTGGAGCGAGATGAAAGATTATATTGAAAATCAATATCCTGAACTCGAGGATGGGCGGGAGCGGTCTTCGGCTGAGCTTCGCATTATCATACTGGAAGCATGGGATTCTGAAAGTCATAACTCTTTGCAGTATCTCATCGGAAGTTTGCCGACGCGATGTCAGGCGGTGATTGTAGCTGGTGCGGGAGCTACGAGATATTGAAGATTTATTTTTACGGCTAGTCACTAGCTTTAACTTTAGTCGTATTTTGCGCGTAGTCTGCTATAAAATTTACCAGATTAAGCTTAGTCTCATGAAAGCACCAAGGACCTCCCTTTTGACATTCGCGATTTCGAGTACACGTAATACACACTAATTTTCGAGTATCCCTTCCATAGTGGGCCTAGATAAATATTTTTTATAGAAATTTGTATGGCGAGACCCTGGTCAAAAAGTGGGTTTGGCATTCAGCACCCATCAACGAGAGTAATAGTTTAATTAATTACAAAAGTACTCTGATACTACGGTATTAATCGTGTATAGGCGCTAAAATTCGACTTTTACAGGGTATATAGGCTTTTACTAACTTGAATTAGCATGACAATAAGTAGATCTCCCCACCTAAACTTTAAATTTGTATGGCAAAAATTTCACAACGAAATATTCGTTGGTTTTGCTTTTTTGGTCCATTATAGCCCTCTATTCACTTTTTAATTCATTAATACATTTCATAAATAAATTATACTTCTATCTAGCTAATAATTTACATATCCGCCTTCAGCTTCGTAAACGGCTCTGATTCTTCGGGGCATCGAATCTATCAGTTTCTCCAAGTCATCCCCATTAAACCCCAGATCCCACGCCTCGTTCACTATTTGACGAAGATGCCCTTGACTCCGCTGCCCCCTTGATCCAACGCTGGATAAAGACGCTCCATGTACGCTTTCATATAACTCCACAAAGTTTCTATCGGATTTAAATCAGGAGAATATGGCGGCCACTCCATTAGAGAAATATTCCTCCTTTCAAACTCACGCATAGTTTGCCTCGACTTGTGAGGAAGGGCGTTGTCCTGCATCACATCTAGTCCTGGTTCCCGAAAGACCGCACTCTCTATGAGAGGCACTATCCTCTCGCAGTAACTGGCCGCAGTGATATGGCCCCACTCCTTCTCCCAAATCAGGCAAGGCCCCTTCTGTCGTCCAAAGAAAGATCCCCAGAACATCCACCCAACTCTCCTCCGCGTCTTGGCTAGGACACAGGTATCTTCGTACTCTTCCCAATCTTTGACTTAAACTTAGCTCAAGGGAACTCTAAATCTTAGGAGCCTTTAAGGGACTACTGACCTTTCTTGTGACCCAACGATCACTTTGCCGACCATTCATAGCCCAAGTCTCGTCGGACCAGAGGACTCTCATCCAATGTTCCTTCCGCCAGTGGAGATGTATTCTGGCAAACTCATATCTCTTCAGTTTGTTGACTGAAGAGATAGGAGGTTTTAATCGTGCAATCCTGCGTGCATATCCCCTCTTTGCCAGTTCACGTCGGATCACATTCTCGCTCACACCAAAGTGCCGAAATATAAAATGTGCAAGTTGGAAAAATGACATCCGACGATTTTCCGATGATAAACAGACGAAAAATTCTATTTCATCGACCTGGGAACTACTTAGAATAGGTGGCCTACCACTGGAGTACTGAGGCTCGGTATTTTCAACGCTCATGGTGTATTGTACCTGTCGCCATGTAATCCCAAGGCGTTGAGAGATTTTGACGTAACTGTGTCCCTCACTGGCCAAGGTTCTAACCTGCACATGTTACTCTCTTAACCTTATCAATTTGTAGATTTCAGACTTACTTGAATACGTTGAGTTTGTGTTAGGCGTTTTGCATAAGTAGGAGATGCTGATGATGGAGAAGGTTGTTGAGGTGAATCCATCTTTGCGGCAATCTAGTACAGTAAATTAAAATCTTCTAAAGTAGTTGACTTAAGGTTCAGATGCACTCACATGAAGTAAAAATTAGATAGATGAATGAAATAAAAGTATGCCGTTGAGCAAAATAATAGTAAATAGCTGACAATGATTTAAACGAAACGACCTCAGGTGTGCGCGAGTGAAGAAAGGTGCAGGCATGAAGGTGGGCGTTGGACTTCATATACAGATGCATATCTCTTATGCCTTAGGCCATAAGATTTTAAAATTTGAAACTAACAGGGATACTGTGGATCTATCGTGAGGTAACCTGGAATATCACCACTTTATCTCCACTTTATCCCCGCTTTAACCCCTGTACCCTATAAGAAGCGGATCAACGAACAATACCCTATCATGAGAGTACGCGCAAAAAAAATGTAATTAAATCCTTATGTACGTAAATTTGTAATCCGCGTATTTAGTTGTGCATTGTGCACAATTCCTTAAGCCAAATAATTATATAACGTGTTATATCACGTATCCGCGAAAAATTGGGGCACGTTAAGGAACGTTATTAATTGGTGTGAATTAAATGCGGACTAACTATTTTCCGACTCCGCTTACCAGTTGCTCTTAGTTACCGACTAATTTGTCAAGAAAATACTATCGAAAACACTATCTAGGTCAATGCCAGTGATCCTGATTATAATTCCTTCGACCGATAGCTTCATGCTCACAAATTTAATGACGCTAAGTGCAATCAAAAAGGTCCGCCTAGTTTGGTGATTCATGAGAGATTTTTAAGATGACCCTGTTCGAAATGAATATTTCAGTAAATTTCATTTCCTTGGCTTTTGCTGGGAAAAGTATATATGAAGATGAACATGCTTCGATTTCAGACATCACTTCATTCTCTCGATACCTTCGCTCTTCATCATCTACTTAGCCACTCTTTTGATTTCCTACACCGCCTATTTCATCACGATGCATTCAATTACCGTGGCTTCTGTTTTTGCCCTTGTCCTCTCCGTCTCAGCTCTTCCACCAAGCAACCTCAGCAAGAAAAGTTACTATCCCGATAATGTAGAGTCGGTCAAAATAAGTTGCTCGACTGAAGAAGTGGGCAACGAATGTTACACTACAGAACAGCCAGGATTGCATCATACTGGTTACGTATGTGGAACTACTTTCTATAAAAACGAGCACATCGAAAAAACTGTTGAAAAAGCATGCAAAGCGATACACACCAAGTCCCTGATTAAGCCCAAATATCCTAAAATCTATGACCCAAAGAATCCAGCTTTAATTTTCCGGGATATCACGGGAAACCAATATCAATTTCCGATTCTGATAAAGGGTTTCTACACTCGTTGTAAGTTTAATCTGTTTGCGTCTCTGAACTTCTCCCATATTTTTCTCTTTGCAAGATGCACAATTCTAACAAACTTAAAAGTGAGTCGCGCTCGCAAACACCGTGTGGTTTTAAATAGGGACTGCAAACTTGGAGGTCTCGTTGAGCGAAAGAAGACTCACCCTTGGTACAAGTTAGGTTTTGGTGGAAAGACCAGCTTCACAAAATGCTACAAGGTCTACGAAAAGAATCGTGCGTGATTGCAGGTATTTGATGTTGATTATGACCACACCGCGCAGAAGATAAGCGGAGAGAATTGAGAAAATGAAACACTATCGGTCTTCATAATGTTAATTTCAAGGAAATATTTTTAATGTGGAGTCGTCCAGTAAGGCTGGTACGGAAGAAGTTTAATCAGGTGTAATATAGCAACAGGGGTCGATGAATTCTATAACTTCGAATAAATATACCCTTAAGACTATCTTGAATGTACTCTGAGCCTCGCGTAAACTTGAGCCAACGTCACCTATACCAGTACACAATTAACTCAAAAGAACTGTAACGGTCTGTAGACCAGGGTATTGCCTGTAGGCTAGGTTGGCCAACCGAGCCAGGTCTCGGTCACACGACACTATTTGCTCTGTTTGCTCGCTTTGTCGCGTCACATGCTCTGTGCGTCCTCTGGAGTCCACACCCATGTTTGTTTCTTCACGCACATGTATAATTAGGCGCCTACGACATCATTGATATTCCCCTCATCATCATCCGTTATCAAATTTTTACTCTTTAATCTACTTTTGTAATTAGTTAAACTATTAAATATACTTGTTACAAATGATTTGGCGTCATCCCAGGTCTCGGACTGTGACAAGAACAACTAATCGGGGGATGAAGACGGCGTTTCTACCTGTACGTGGTGTCCCCTACGAACCTGGAGTCTATATTCAGAGCCAACAGAAACACGCATTACTTGGTCAAGGAGGAAAAGTCACCCAAATGAGTTTCCGGGGCGTACCCAGCTCCCGTTATGGTGGTGATGGATCAGACTAAGTTGGCCCTTTTTACTAAGATGAATTCTCACTGCCTACAGATATTCTGGCATTATACTGTCTCCCGAGGAAAGAGCACCGCTACCTGAGCGCTGGTGGTGTCGGTATAAGGAGGGTATCTGGAATATGGGATATTAGGGAGATACAGATGGGTTACGCACCTCGTGTGGCTCTGGTGTCTAGGCCTCGCCTGGCCGGAGTTGCAGGTTTTTTGAGACTTTTTCCCGCGTACCGGTTTCCATGGCTGCTCTTTTCCTGCTTTTTTGAGCAGAAGGTTCCGTAGAAAAGGTGGTTGAATTCTACGGGTAATTACTGAGCTAAATGGCTACCCGTCATGGGTCAATGGATCAACGATCTTAGGTAAAAGGGGATAGGAGCACTGTAAAAGGTGTGGCCTGGGTCAGAGAGGAGCCCTATTGTTATAATAGTCTTGGACTCTACATAGCACGAATAAACACAACTACAACAACAATAACAACTAATCAGTATTTGTAGGGGACCGCTAAATAGCCATAAAGATCGACGTGATGAGGAAAAAAAGAAAGATAATGATTAACTCCGCAGCTAAATTCCAGTCCGCTAAGCCCATTCCAGAATTCTGCCGCAAAAACCTTCTTCTGCGATTAGTTACATCGGCGGCCTAGCAACCGAACAAAGTGTAAATAGATAAACAAAATATCGATAAACAACGATATATTTCATTAGCGATTACACCTCTATCAACCTCTTTTTTTAATTTTAACTTTTCGACCACGTGTTATTCATATTTCACTTAAATAGCCATCATACTTTTTATCCCAATAAATTTTGGAAATACGTGAAGTTATTCATTATTTCACTCCACATTGGTCACAGGAATGTAATTCGTAAGGTACCCAGATGGTAAACATAAGGTGCTGAATCGTTAAATGTAAGGTGCCTTCCTGTTTGATTTGATTTCAATTAACCTGTTTAGGTACTCAATTGGCCCATGCAGATGTCTAACTTTAATATATACACAGGAGGAAACCTCGCGATAAAAACCCCCTAATCTGAGGTCTTGTGTCTATTGTGTATTCAGTTTACCTTCAAGAAGTGCCTTACACTGTACAACCAGTGTGTAATCCGTCTCACCCCTTCCCTGCTCTGCACATCATTTCCCGCATTGTCGCCTCGACTTGACTGACAAGTCGAAACTGTTCTAGGTATCTTTCGTCTAGTATCCACTTCGTGATTCTTGCCACATCTTCCGGGCTTTGAATCATGGCCTGATAGGACTTATCTTTTGCTTTTTGCAGGAAATCCCCTTGTCCCCTCGCCTACTGCGGACACGTCATGACCATATGCCTGACGTTCTGTGACGGATACCTGTTTTATTTATGAGGAGTAGATGCAATGTTCTGACTTGCGAGTATAATGTACGATTTCTTAAGGTGAGGAATGAATGAGAATAGATAGGGGTGTGTAATTGTATATAGATTTGACTTATCCATTTTTCTATGAAGGTAAGACGTCCTACTTATATACATAAAGCAATACTTGTCATATCCTTCCCTCAACTATCTTTAGGTACTGCACCAATCTACCATTGTCTAGTCAGTCAATTCATGAATACTACTTAATCTATTACGACCAAGGGAATGTCTGTCTCACACGACTCGTGTCACCTGACTAGTATTATATGATCTAGTCTAGGCGACTCAAATTACGCGACTCGGTCCCCATGCCTTGATGCACCCGTCCACACAGACCATCCGCGCCTATTCATGGACCTCGCACATCTCTAATGTCGCTATTCGCAACAATACCCACACTGGCACTTTGGGCTGTCAACTCCAGGTACTTTTCTTCTGTAGAGATAAGAATCGAGCCCGATATGCTCGCTTCTTATCTGTATGGCGATACTACTTTGGGCCCTGCAAAGGTTGTGGTGGATTTGAACTGGTGCTTCCCTGTAGTTCATTCGGATGTTTGGTGAAAATGTTGTGTGAAGGGAATCCAGGGCAATAATTTCTTCGTTTCCTTCACAGATGATGCCTCTCGAGAAAGTAAGATATATCCGATTAAATCTACTAAAGAGGTTCAAGTAAAATTTCAAGAATATAAACAAGAAAAGGAACTTCAAACTGGCCTGAAGATAAAAGTGATGCGGCTCGATGGAGGAGCGGAGTACAAAAGTATAAAGTTTAACGGCATCACCAAACAGATAAGTACTCCGTACACGCAGCATCAAAATGGTGTCGCAGAGCGACTTAATCGAACCATAATTACTATTGCTAAATGCATGCTTCAACACGCCAAGCTTCCGATGCGTTTTTGGGACCTTGCAGTCACTACTGCGTGCTATCTTAAAAATAGAATGCCCATTCTACCGGAAAATAAAACTCCATTCGAAATCATGCATGGTAAATTGCCCATTGTTTCGCATATTCGGGTTTGGGGATGCATTTGTTGTACATTAGTTGATACCCAAAACCCCCGAAGGTAAAAGTTGCTTCCGACCTCTGAAAAGGGAATTTTCATCGGATACTGTGAGTCTTTGACTCAGTACCGTGTTTACATTCCCTCTAAAAGTGGTCCAAATAAGATTGTCGTATCTGCGAATGTTCGTTTCCTAGAAGATTCGTTTTGGGATTGGAGTGAATCGGACAGAGAGCAGCTGAATATTCAACAATTAGAAGATCCAATTAATGCAGATGATAATTATCCAGAACCAGATACGATTTCTTCTTCGGACTCGGACTCAGATACCACTTCTGTTTCAGAATCAGGCTCACTTCCCTCCCCGTTCCTCCGACCTAGAGAAATATCAGTCGATCAACCCCTACCAACTCAAGTTGATACTAACACTGATCAACCACAATCGTCTCCACCTACCCCATCAATTCCAGGCTCTTTTGATCTCACAGAAAGTTCGCAAACTCAGCTCCCCAGAAGAAGCGCCAGATTACGCAAACCAATCGAGCCAAGGTCTGCCTGGCAGCCAACAGTTCATTACGTTGGAGGAAACAATATAATTCCTCAGTCATACAGTAGTGCTGTAAGTGGAGTTGATAACGTAGAATGGAAGACAGCAATTAAGGATGAACTTGAGTCCGTCAGGTCTAAGAAAGTTTTCACACCGGTAACTCATGTTCCTCATGGGAGGAGACCTATCGGACCGCGCTGGGTATTCGCTGTAAAATCAGATGGAAGGTTTAAGGCGAGGCTAGTAGCGCAAGGATTTAGTCAAGTGCCAGGTGTGGATTATTTCGACACATACTCACCCACACTTCGTATGGACTCGTTGAGTATCAT
The DNA here is from genome assembly GCA_028751805.1 of Podosphaera xanthii. Classification (NCBI taxonomy): domain Eukaryota; kingdom Fungi; phylum Ascomycota; class Leotiomycetes; order Helotiales; family Erysiphaceae; genus Podosphaera; species Podosphaera xanthii. The sequence goes on from JAPWIX010000022.1 coordinate 2,145,848, forward strand.
GCTTGCCGTTGCAGCTTTTCTGGATTGGGAAATACACCAAATTGACGTCAAAACAGCATATCTAGAGGGAGATTTATCTGAAGAGATTTATATGAGGGCTCCTGAAGGTATGCCCGGTTCAAAATTTGTCAGAGTTAATAAAGCTCTATATGGCTTGAAACAGTCAGGGAAGGCCTGGAACGATAAACTCTGCAGTACACTTATATCATTTAATTTTAAGAAATCCAACAGCGACCAATGTATTTACATACATAACGAAAGACCAGTCATCATTGGTGTATATGTCGATGATCTCGTAATTTGCGGAAAAGATATTCGGGAAGTCTTCGAGACAAAAGGCTGGCTCTCCTCATGTTTCCCTGTAAAAGATATCGGAATAATTGACACGGTAATCGGATGGAAAATTACCCGCGACCGACTAACGCGCATATTAAAGATTTCGCAGGCTGCTTACATATCTGATAAAATCGATTCGCTCGGACTAACCGACGCCAAGGTATTCAAATCTCCCATGGAAGGACACGACGCAATTTTACCAGCAAGAAAGGTGGAGCTTCTAGCTGACAACTCAGCGTACCCTAGTGCAATTGGTAGCTTAGGATATGTCTCCAACAGTACAAGACCTGATATCGCGTTTGCAACGTCACAGTTGGCAAGGTTTAATTCATCACCTGTAGTTCGTCATTGGAATGGTGTTCACAGGGTTTACAGATATTTAAAAGGTTCTAACGACAATTGTATTACTTACAGCTTCGGAATGCCCCACTCAAAAATTCTAAAAGGATCAATGGCTTCGAAATATTCAGACTCTGATTTCGCATCAGACACAACCACACGTCGTTCAGTGAGTGGCTTTCTTATGATGCTAGGCGGAGGACCTGTCAGTTGGCAGTCCAAGAGACAAAAATCAATCGCCACTTCGACAGCTGAGGCTGAATATATCGCTATTTTTGAGGCATCCAAGCATGCTGTTTGGGCTACTCGGTTTCTGGAAGAACTAAATGTTGCCGAAGAACTTATTGGAGATAAAGGACTTAAAATTTATACCGATAATCAGAGTACATTAGCCCTAGTTAATGGTACTCACTCTACGAAAGCCAAAAACATTGATGTCGCCTACCACTTTGCCAGAGATTGTGTTCAAGATGGTATTATTCGGGTCGAGTATATACCCTCCAACGAAATGTTAGCTGATATATTAACTAAGCCGCTCACTCATTCGAAAGCAGAACCTATCTGTAATAAAAATTTTCAATGTTTTCAAGACTAACCCTTCGTGCTATTATACGAGTCGGAGAAGGTATCACTGGATACTACATATCTCAACTTCATTGTTTAAATTTTCGGTAAAATATTCCCGACGAGTTCATTGACCTCGTCAGTCAGGAGGAGTGTTGCGAATTGGAAACTAGCATCACTTGATATATCTGAGGTAAAAGGGCAGACAGGCGGATCACTCGCCTAATTCCAAAAGCGATAGGAAGATCACTCACCGGGACCGCATAAAGCCAGATCAATCAAGTCGTATTATTGTGGCTGGATCACTTACGACTAAATAGACATGTATTTAATGAGATGTTAGAATGTAGTTAGTTGAAATAAGTTCATATTTTATACTTATCAAGTATATTTCACTTTCAATAAGGGCCTTCAAATCATGACAGCTGAGGGCTTTTCCATTTGAAGATAACGAGAGGCTCGATAATCTTACCAGTCGCATTGATTACTTCAAGATAAGATACCTACTCGCGATTCTCCGGCGATGTAACAGTTGCTTGTCTTTTTCCACGGGATGCGATTTCGATGGTGCTTGAGCAAACACCTAATCCATGTCCTCACTTGTCTATATTTCACTTGTCATTGGCTTTGATATTGTGGTGGAGTTCAACCTCTTTGAACAACCTTTAGAACACCTCTAAAGCTGATCGCGATATACCAGTGATCCGTGATCTCTCATTTCGTCTACCAAAAATACAAGAGATTTGAAAATCCCTTTTTGTTAACTTAGAAATTCATCCTTTCTCGAGTGTATTGGTGTCTTCATCTGATTGTGTGATGTGACAAGCCACTTCTCGAACCCTCGCATGAGAGATAGGAAATTTTTGGGCAGCCATTTCAAGTAGAAAAGTGACGAGAAAGTTATCTTGTTCAGGAGATAGTATCTGTTGTTAGTCAAAGGCAATCATTCGCAGTATCCATGACTTCAGTCACTATCAGGAAGACTTTGATCAGGATAATACTTTCTACATATGATCGTAATTCATTTACCATCTGAAAAACCAGCGATGCTTTACCAAATCAGCGTTTCTTTAGCCATTAACCTAATGTCCTCATTCGACACCGTGTTACATTGTATTCCATACGAAACGTGTCCACATTCATTTACATATTGGTATTGTGTTGTCTTTTCTGACTAGTACCAGAGCTGTATGCTTATCTTCGTGTATGGACGGACCTTATGAAATTGATTACCCCTTTCTTGGTGTAATGATCACCATCAGGAGGGGTACCCCTACGCGCAGAATGGTGGACATTAATAGCCTGTAATTTCATCCAACTAAAGCAGTGTATCGTGTGGCCAAGGCAAACTATTATATACATATTCTCTGTGAGTTGTGTCTGTGTGCAGAGATAAACAATAAACAATAGCAACAACCATCGCAAAAATACTGTCAACATAGTGACGGCCGTGCAACAGCTAGCAGTTGATTATCCTGTCATTTAATTGTATCCGAAAAACTCTCGCTCAGGGCAATTTCCAAGATTCCAGTCCATCTATCAACCTCAAACGCTTTGTGAACTTCTCAAATGCAACCCGCTGCAACGGCCTTGTCATCCCATTGGCAACACTATCAATGGTGGATACATAGTCAGTGTTGGAATCCAAACGGAGTGTAGTATGTAGTACTACGACTAAAGGGAATTAACAATGCAAAAAGGATTTCATTCAAGTATCGACTGTCTATTCCAACTCCTCACATCAAAGTGTTATATACATGTACTCTCTTTTCTTAGAGTCAAACAAAATAGAACAAATCATCTCAATACCCAAGGGATGATTCAGATGCTGCAGACCACAGCTTGTTTGGTGGCAATCATGTGTATTGACAGCCATGTGGCAAAGGATTATCCAACTTGCTATATAGATAATAATTAGTGTAACTAAGCGAGGCGAGGATGCGACCTGTTTCTGGCTCGTGCGCTTAAACGATCCGAGGTAGCGTAGGGTAGTTGAGAGAATATCTCAATCACACAAACAAGAATAGCTGAAATCCTGAGATATTCCGACAGTCAGTAACAAGCCTCTTCGTTTCAGCCAATTTTCTGATGAACTGATAACAAATATCTATGTACCTTGACCGCTCGTATGAATATGGTTTCTTAACTCATGCTAGAGCCTCCTGATCATCCCCATACATTTGAACTGTATTCTAGGTATTAATTATTGGATCTATTCGTAGATTACGAAAAGTTTGTATAATCCATTGGCCTTGCTTAGCGTACATTGCTTGGATGACATATTAAGCTTCTGTGCTCGAATTAGTGACTGAATTCTGTTTCCTTGATGCCCAAGATATCAGTACGCCATAGTATAGGCAGACTCCTCCCAAAATGCTTTTTCGATCATGTTAGTCGACTGCTCAATCAGCATCAGCATAGACAGCATATGTTTCCGGGTGAGATACCCCTGGACCGAATCAGAGCCGTTGCTTAACAGTAGGCCGCAAGTATTCTATAAGGTCTTCTAATGCAACGCCTAGATATACTGCTGGATTTTTCATGAACTGAAACAGATGGCAGAGTACAAATGTAATGTTTGGTCTTGTGAATATCATAGCGCAGATCAGCTTTCCGATTCCCTTTTGATATTCAGTTACACTATGCAAAATGAAGTTCGCGTGTTCAGCCAACTTTTTACTCAAAAGCTCGTAGCTTCAGAACAACTCGATAGAATAAGTCAAAAACCTACATAGATGTAATTAAGTGTCTAATGAAGCATATTCTAAATCTTTGAATCACGACTTAATCTATGCAGAAAATGGTGGCTGGGAGAAACTGACTAAGCGAAGCGAACTTCATTTTGCAGGCTATTTTAGTATCTAGTATTACCGCCCCATGCGTCCACGACTGTCACAACTCATCGAACCAAACTCAGATAATTATTCGTAAGTGCTCTACATGGTCAATCGCAACGTATTGGGCTAACTTTTGGTTGTAATTGAGTGTACAACAAAGCGATATGCCTAGATTAAACATGACAATTCGAGACCAAATCATCCAGCGCCTCAAAGAGGGAAAGTCATTCAGTTCTATCACGAGTGAGCTTAAGTGCTCCAAATCTACGTTTTCTAAGCTTCTGAAAACCCTTCCTGAAAAAATTAGTGCCAGAAAAAGGGGTGGTGTAAGCAAGCAGACCCCCGGGACAAGCGAAGAATTGTCAACAATATAGCCAACGGGATTGTTAAGACACCAAAACAAGCGACAGAAAGTCTACAGGCGTCTATGGGTATTAGTGTCAGCCCGTAAACCGTCAGAAATGTCCTTGGAGAGTCGGGCTTGAAGGCCAAAAAGAAGGCCAAAAAACCAGCCTTGGCGGCTCGGCACAGGTAAGCTCGTCTGGATTTCGCCCTAAGACACAAGGGGTGGACGATAGAAGACTGGAAGAAAGTAGTTTGGTCTGACGAAACAAAGATCAATCGAATTTGCAGCGACGGAATCAATTACACCTGGCAGAAAGATAAACAACTGCCCAACGATAGTAATACAATCCAAACTGTCAAATTTGGAGGGGGAACGTGATGATTTGGGCTTGTATGACCTGGTCAAGGCCAGGTGCCATGGTTCAGGTAATGGGAAGGATGGACACACAACAGCTCATCAATATTTTAGACCAAAATTTGATCTGTAGTATGGAGGCAACGTGCCTCTTGGGAGATATGCCTCCTGTCAAACTAATCTTTCAACAAGATAACGATCCCAAACACACTGCGCGAGGTACAAAGGCCCTCTTAAGATCGAAGAAGATCACCTGCTTGGATTGGCCTGCCCAATCTCCGGATCTGAATCCAATAGAGCAACTCTGGGGTGAGTTGCAGAGAAGATTGGGTAGGCACGACGAATATCTCAAGGGAGTAGGGGAATTATGGGAGCGTATCAAAAATGAATGGTCAAAAATACCGTTAAGCAGCTGTCAGAATTTAATTGAATCTATGCCGAGACAAATTGAAGCCGTCGTGGCTGCAAAAGGCGGTAATACTAGATACTAAAATAGCCTGCAAAATGAAGTTCGCCTCGCTTAGTCAGTTTCTCCCAGCCACCATTTTCTGCATAGATTAAGTCGTGATTCAAAAATTTAGAATATGCTTCATTAGACACTTAATTACATCTATGTAGGTTTTTGACTTATTCTATCGAGTTGTTCTGAAGCTACGAGCTTTTGAGTAAAAAGTTGGCTGAACATGCGAATTTCATTTTGCATAGTGTACGTTACTACGTTCATCAAGTTTAATTGTGAGGCGTGTGAAATTATTAAAGTTGTTGGTCACGCACAGCTAACTAGCTAGCTAACCTCAACGAGACGAAGTTACGAACCTCAGCAGGGTTGAGAGAGAAAGGAGTTGGGCGGACGTCTTGTTAATATAACCTGTATTACATTTTGTTACTGCAAGCTAAATTGTAGAGGCTATCTTGGGATGGTTAAAAGGACTCCGTGGTCCGTTTTGTATGGTTAATTTTCTTAGTCGATAATATACACGTTATCACACCAAATACTTCACCATTTCCACTTCCAGACGACCCTACAAGGTTCATAATCTAAGAAGGCGAATATTTTCATTGTCGACGACTGGAAATTTTTTTCTCATGCGTAATCTGTGAGTTATTTCAGGTTGGTCTAGGGCTGGTGATACATCCTGCCCCTGATCACGGTAGGTGCTGAGATTTTCTCGATCACTTGTTACGCTGACTCCAAGGATTTTATCAATCTCCCTCAGGTTCTTTGTATCACACCTTCTTGAAAGGTTATTGTAAGGACCGGTCTGGGGGCACAGAACAGGTCGAGGCGAGAGAGATCCGAAGACGAAGCAAGAGCGTAGAGGGGCGCGAGGTGTCGAAAATCTCAGAGGGTCTCTCACATGTGAAGAGAGGATAATAACTGAGTATCATTCAACGTCTGACTAAACTATTTACAGCTAGCTCAGCCTCCCGTGAGGCGTAAGACGCGCGACTCAAATACACCACTATAGATGAATTCTTCGCATTTCCGTTAACCCGAAGGTCGCGATTGTTAGAGGGAATGGTGCATCGGCGGAGCCGGCCAAGAGAGGATCATTATTATTATTATTATTATTATTATTATTATTATTATTATTATTATTATTATTATTATTATTATTATTATTATTATTATTATTATTATTATTATTATTATTATTATTATTATTATTATTATTATTATTATTATTATTATTATTATTATTAATATTATTATTATTATTATTATTATTATTATTATTATTATTATTATTATTATTATTATTATTATTATTATTATTATTATTATTATTATTATCTATAATATCTATAATGTATTGGAGCATTTGTGGATCCCAATTTTTAGTTTTGCGAAACGGTGATTGGCTGGGGGAGGGGGGGGAGGACGGTGGTTGGTCGGGCGGGCAAACGGCGACGTCATTTCGGCTGACCGCCCGCAATCGGCAGTAATGATTGGCTCGCAGAGTGTCGAATGTCTGACTCAGCTCAGAAGGCTAAATGTGGATCCCACGAGAAAATGCGCGCGCTAGATAGAATGAAGCTGTTCCATTGGCCCACGGAGCGTCGTTCCGGCTGACTAAAGCCCATCAGACTAAATGTGGATACCGTGTGAGAATTCGCAAATGCTCATTCGTCGCCGCTAGCGTCTGGACCACGCTAAGAAAATTTTTCATCACCTCCCACAAATCGTCGCTTCTTCTTTCTCTTTTGCATCCATCATCGTCGTCGTCGAATTTCCGCCACCACCATCAGGTACGTCGTCCTATCCGCATCGCTGACCATTTCACAGGAATATAGAACTACACATGGCTTCAGGTGAGCAAATGACTCCTTTTTGATACGCTGACAAACCCACAGGTCGTCGTCGCAGCAGTAATAATTTCGATTTCAGGTACGTCGTCCACTTTTCATCGCTGACAATCTACAGGCAGTTTCAGGTAAGTGACAGCAACTATATTCTTGAATTCTAACAATTTAACAGGCCGCTGCGACAAAATTTCATCGCTTTTGAATCAGGTACGTCGTCTACAACGCTCATTGCTGAAAATTTCACAGTAATAGAGATTTGAATATGGCTTCAGGTGAGTAAATGGCTCCATTCTGATACGCTGACAAACACACAGGTCATCGTCGCAACAGTAAAAGTTTTGATTGCAGGTACGTCGTCCATTTTTCATTGCTGACAATGTACAGAAAGCCTCAGACCATTGATAGCCACTCTATTCTCCAACTCTGACAATAAAATAGGTCGCTGCGACAGAAATCACATCGTTTTTGAATCAGGTACGTCGTCAAATCAAGCTGACGAAACTCCACAGGATCCGAAACCGAAATCACCAGCGATAGCTTCAAATGTAAGAAATATCCTCACACAAAATGCTTCACTGACAGAATTAGGTCGTACCTGCCCATCATACTGTCATCACGCTCAGGTACGTCTCAGAATAGCTTCCAGAAGTCATTTTAACCATCTCAGAATTACCAGTTACGATGCCGTTAAATATTGGCACCAGCATTTTCGCAAACCAATAAATTACGCCAACGAACAATTTTTCACATCTGCCCAGATACGAATCCAAAAATTAGATTACACTCTATTAACAAGCTTTAGAATCGAATACACCGATGCTTAAAATATCAGACATCATTTTAATCGATCCAATGACATTCATCAGTCTATAGTTTTTTGAACAGACTATAATAATATCACCAGGTACGTTTCAAGTCGAGCACCAAAACAGCCATTAACGAGCGTCAGAAGAATTTTATTCGAAATGCCGACGAGGCTGAACAGATTTCCAAGATGATTTTACCCAACTGCTCAAAAAAATTAAGAAAGACGACAACTGGCAATAGCCGATGCATCAATTAAAAAGCGACAGAAAATTGATAAGTTTGAGAAGTATAGAGAAAAGATCTAATTCAATCCATCCTGTTTAGAAAGCGATTGCTATCACTTTCCTAGGACACATTCGTCACTTAAAAATTACATCCAACTTCGACAGCTTAAGATCACGTTTTAACCCGTTACCAAAAGATCTCCTCAGAGACAACAGTTGCATTTCCATCGAAAAGGAAACTTCTCAGTCAGGAATTATGACAGATATCATGGTCAACGTGATTGAGAAGTCATTAGCTACATGCATTTGAAAACTTACAGAGAAACGTATCACTAACAGCTTATGTGTAGGAGCTTAGAACAAATTACTTAACGGACCTGACTGGATACCATTGGCGCCTCAACTATACCCAGAACCACCTCCAGGAGGACACACAATCCAACTTCACCAAGTCTCGGACTCTATAAGGACATTCGTAATGATTTCTCCCAATGACTTTTAAGTTTGCCATACCGACGTAAAAGCGAAGCTTTTCAAAACGTAAAACCAATTATCTGAACATTGTGAAACTAACAAGTAAAAGTGTAAAGAGTAATTGAATTGTGGATAAAAATAACAACGTGATTTGTAATCGAATAAAACGGCGAACTGTAAGCTAAAATTATAATATTTAAACGTTTTTAAAATGTATAAATAGAAATAAATACAAATTATCTACTATTTAAAATTTTACCGAAAAATATTTATGCAAATATGAAATTGGATATATTAAAATTCGTTTAGCATTCATAATTATTCCTGCATAATATTAATGATATCAATTGTGCAGACATAATTTATATGAAATGCATAGTTTTGTGCTATTGTAACCATGGCAACTTCAGCCTTCGGTTTAATTGGTATCCATGGCAACATATTTTATTCGGTTAATATAATAACATGGGTACCCCAGACACATTATGAAATTTTATATAAATTCATTTTCGAATTATGCAAACATTAGTTTAATCAACTCATAAATATAACCATGGATACCCTTGATTCTGTAATTTTTTCTAAAATTTAAGACCCAGGGTTATCCATGATTGAAATTTAAGTATATCATAATTTCAAGTAGGGATATCCCTGATCTAAAGTTATATTCAAATAATTCATAAATTGGGATAACGTTCATAAGTTCAAACTTATTGCCTGGGTTTATCCATGAGCTACCCTGTAATATTAATATTGATGATCCTACACGTGTAGGGATACGCGAGCATGGCAATTTTTGAACAATGAATCAAAGTAGGGGTATCCCTGATTCGACATACTTATATGCAGAAAAGCCATCATGGATAGCCCTGACGATAATTTATTTCCAAAATTAATACCTCAAGGGATATCCCAGTCTATTAGATGATTTATGCAAAGTCATATTAGGGGTATCCTTGAAAATAAATCCAAATATGCAGAAATGCTAATTACATCATCCCTGACTTAAGTAAAACCCATTCTCAGTTGTTAGCATGGATATACCTGACAAGTTTTTTTTTCAAGGTATTATGCTTGATGGTGTCCCTGATCGGATTATGAATTATGAAACCTGTTATTTTAAATGATCCCTGACAACCAATTGCCCCATGTATACACGCCAGCAATGCTATCCCAGATATATTATTGAGCTTTTATAACAGATATGACAGCATTTCGTACCTGAATCGAATTTTACTTCATGCATTTTTACAATCATGGGTATGCCACTGGGAACTTTTATACTGTATAAAATTATTTTATCTCGTTTAATTAACATCAGTTATAAACCAACGACCACTGATATTAACATCCTTATGATTACTTAAATAATCGGTCGCAGTGAATTAGATAATCTATCAGAGGCATGACTGTACCTTTCTACACCTGAAAAATTTATTTGCATTACTGCTGCAACTCAGAATGTAATCCCCCATCGTACATTTGAAATTCACAGTTGTTACAACATGGTTACGGGTAACGTTTGTCGCGACGTGCTATCGTTCTTATGATTGTCAAGTGTAGGAGACAACTCTAGGGATAATTTTATGTGAATTTGTCAACGAGGCAGTTCGTCAATATCGATATCACACGACGCTGCATAATTAAGCGCGATCCATTAAGTTCAATCTGAGTTCCGCCCCTTGCTGGTAGTAAGCAGGGCTTTTATTAGCAGAATACTATCACAGAAATACATGGTTAAGGATCCACCAACGCGGCAGTTCGTCAATAACGATATCACACGACACAGCATAATTAAGCGCGAGGCATCAAGTTCAGGCTAAGTTCCGCCCCATGCTGATAGTAATCAAGGCTTGCATGGTCGGGATTCATCCACAGGGATACTATACTGTGGAGGCATTCACGTAAATCAACTTACTTATGTAACATGCATTATCGCTGAAAATGACCTGAGGAATCAAGGGTGGTTTACTCCCATGCTACAATAAGCTTGAGGGTTATAGCGGCGATGTGAACATGGATCCTTTATTATAAATCCGTCATCTAAACAGATTGACTTCCAATGATACATTTTTCTGGATCTATCTACGCGTCCTATAGATTCACACCTCTAAATTTTGGCATACCCATTGCGACGTCATTACGCCACAACTACTAAAATTGGCAGTTTGTGGATCGAGTGTTTTAAGAATGGTTTTTTATTCTCACTTTCGACACCTATCATGAATGCATGCCGTGATAATGATTTAAGGTATTGGATAATCGGATACTAAGATTTTAGATGCGATAATTAGTTGTCGTATTGCAAACATAATCCATTTTGCCTGCCGTTCAAAATATGTAGTTTGTGGTCATTATACTTACGAGGACCACACTTTTGATGATCAACAAACGCGAATCAATGACCCAATATATGGATATCTTTGAAAAACAAAACAAATCTTCATTATACAATAAGATGGCAAGTTCAAAGTTGCGCGACGTTGCCAACGTGATCACAAAGAACAGTTTGTGGTTCGGAGTCATTAAATTGCGATGTATTGAATTGTTGTCACTTAGTGAGGCATATTCCACACATGTTACTGCTGAACATGTTACATTTTTTATTTTTTTAAAAAAAATATGTTATTTGGCAAAAAGGTCACGCGACTTTCTTAATTTCTTTTTTTTGAACTTCTTGATGATTCTTACGTAATGATTGCGTATCGCTTATTTTTGACGCTAGCAAGTCCCCACCCGCACAAACTATAAATATTTCTCATTGTCCCTTCCTGCTCACCAGTCCACCTTCAACTCTTCACATACTCTTTTGATCTCAAATGTTTAGCCATAAATCTTCAACCATCATCAGGTTGCTTTACTCCGATTACAATACTTAACTAACAAGTTTATTGATAGTACACCATACACCCTTTATATTGGTCGAACCTGTATTGACGACCTCAAGTCGACAACTTTCTGACTACGCATATAGCACATGTTCCGCTGGCTTCGTGTATGAGAAAAAATCAAGAACTATTATTGAGATGTTAAGAAAAGAAAGTCAAGTCTACAAAGAAAGCCCTCAGACGCTGCAAAAAAACGTTGCTCCCAAAGAAAAGAGATAATCTATCAAAGAGTATAAAACACAACAAGTATCCTATCATCCTACATGCGGTAGCTGTGTACGCAACTGAGATCAATACCTCAGACATACAATACAAGAAACGTTATGGGACACGGTTAAAATTATACACGAACGAGAAATATCAACAAAAACAGAACAGTATCGTCTTGGTTATCTTCAAAAAGAAACGATGTTCATCCAAGATCATCATTCACTCAACGTGTGCCAACAATGTCAAAGAAAACTATGTCACTACACTCCTACTGGAGACATGTGATGCCAAAGCTCAGCTTTTAATGCTAAATCGTCGTGAACCTCACAGATCCTTCACCATCTGAACATGTCTGGAATTCCACTCCACCAGTGCAATGTTCTTAGACTACATGTGCATGTTGTGTACTCTGACCCTACCGCTCATCATTCTCTATCAACATCGAGGGTCTTTATTTACACACCTCTTACATCTTTAAAACTACAGATTACCTCTCTATTTCATCTCGACCGTCATTATGGGTCAACATTCTACACAGAAGTCCTTGAAATATCCTTTCCAACGCCCGTCTAAACTACCTTTACAGAAAGGACACATAGCGCTCATGCCCATACTACATGGACTGTATTCACGACCTCCACTTGACATTTCACGTTCAGGAAAAGACCAACCACTCCTTGCGAATAAATTATCTTGGTTCAGGTCGAATATGCGTAACTGCCATAATATTGAAATGCCACCAACTCATACATGAGTTTGGCCCAAACAAATACATGCCTCTTTTCAAGTAACAGATAGAAGTCAGTATTTCTACGCTTCTCATTTGGCTCTGATATAGGCAAATATGATCATTTCCAATTCATGTGAGAATCAAGTAAACTGTAATCTGAAATAACTAATTTCTTCTTCGCGTAAACTGATTGGTACTAAACCTAACTTTGTGAAATGTTTCATATCATTGATTTATGCACTAACGGCCTCCAGATAGTAAAACATAGATTGTAGCCATGCCTCTTCGACTGACACAGGTAAGCAACGACGACATTACATAACCTAATTTCCATACACACGTACTCGGTGGGATCCCAAATATTCATCTATGTCATTATTCTTGAAAGTTATCCAATTTATACTTCTAAGTTTGGCACATTAAATTTACTCGCCTATCCAAGTACCAGATGGAAGCTACAAACTACACGCTTTTCATCTGACTTTACATAAAGGCAAAATCTTCCCTTTCATTGCATGCCGGAACAATGCCAATCTAACGCAGACTAACGTAACTAAGATCGCCAATCCACTTTATGTGAATCATACTATCAACCGTAACTAAAAACAATCCACATGTCCCCTTACATGTGAAGCAAGGTTACCGTAGTATTATAACACCAAACAACCTGCCTCCGCTTCATGTGACTGCCAAGACCTGTAAACTCTCAACAGACTAATTCCAACTAGCAACATCTCAACACTACAAAACCCGTCACCCATTCCGAAGTTAACAACGCGAGGAACCCTGCTCCTGGAGCGAAGCGCAGGGCCGCAGGGCCAGGACCTAGTCTATAATGTATTAGAGCATTTGTGGATCCCAATTTTAAGTTTTGCGAAACGGTGATTGGCTGGGGGAGGGGGGGAGGACGGTGGTTGGTCGGGCGGGCAAACGGCGACGTCATTTCGGGGCTGACCGCCCGCAAATCGGCAGGTAATGATTGGCTCGCAGAGATGTCGGTTGCCTGACTCAGTTCAGAGGGCTAAATGTGGATAACCACGAGAAAGTGCGCGCGCTAGACAGAATGAAGCTGTTCCATTGGCCCACGGAGTGTTTTTCCGGCTGACTAAAGCTCATCAGACTAAATGTGGATACCAAGGTAGAATCCGTGGAATGCTCATTCGTCGCCGCTAGCGTCCGGACCACGCTAAGAAAATTTTCATCACCTACCACAATCCGTCGCTTCTTCTTTCTCTCATCAATTCATCATCGTCACGTCGTCGAAATTCCGCCACCACCATCAGGTACGTCGTCCAATCCGCATCGCTGACCATTTCACAGGAATGTAGAACTACACATGGCTTCAGGTGAGTAAATGACTCCTTTTTGATACGCTGACAAACATATAGGACGTCGCGTCGCAGCAGTAATTATTTCTGATTTCAGGTACGTCGTCCACTTCTTGTATCGCTAACAATTAACAGGAAGCTTAAGGTAAGTGATACAGCAACTACATTCCAGAATTCTAACAATTTAACAGGCCGCTGCGACAAAATTTCATCGCTTTTGAACCAGGTACGTCGTCTCAAACGCTTATTGCTGACAATTTCACAGGAAATAGTATTACAAGCATCGCTTCAGGTGAGTAAACGGCTCCATTATCAATCACTGACAAAACTACAGGTCGTCGTCGCAGCATTAAACATTTCAAATTCAGGTAAGTCGTCCAATTATCATCGCTGACAATGTACAGAAAGCCTCAGATGAGTGTAACCCACCTAATCGTTAACTCTAACAATTAAACAGGTCGCTGCGACATCATTTCATCGTTTTTTAAATCAGGTACGTCTTCAAATTAAGCTGCTAATTCTTCACAGGCTTTGAAATCGAAATCACCAGCGAAAAGTTTCAAACGAAAGAAACATCTCCACATATCATGCTTCACTGACGATTTAAGGTCGTTACTGCCCTCATACTTCGACAACTCTCAGGGGTACGTCTCAGAATAGCCTTCAGAAGTCATATTAACCAGCTCAGAATTATCAGTCACTAAGCCGTTAAATACTTCACACCAGCATCTTCGCAATCCAATAAATTAGCGCCAACGAACAATTTATCAAATTTGCCCAGGTACGAAGCCAAAAAATTATATTTCACTCTATTAACAAGCATTAGAATCGAATGTACCGCTGCTTGAAATATAAGACATCATTTTAATCGATCCAATGACATCTACATCAGTCTATAGGTTTTTGAACAGACTATAGCTTTATTACCAGGTACGTTTCAAGTCGAGCTCCAAAACAGTCATTAACGAGTTTTAGAAGAATTTTATTCGAAATGCCGACGAGTCTGAACAAATTTTCAAGATGACCTTACCACATTACTCCAAAAAAAAATAAGAAAGACGACAACTGGCAACAGCCAATTCATCAACTAAAGAGCAATTGAAAACCGATAAGTTTGAGAAGCTTATAGAGAATCTGAAGATTTAATCCAAACCATCCTGTTCAGAAAACGATTGCTAATACATACTCAGGACACATTCCTTAAGAAATTACATTCAACTTCGAAAGCTACAGATAGTTCGTATTTAAAACCGTTACTAAAAGATCTCCACAGAGATACACCAGTCATATCCTTCCAGGAGGAACTTCTTATCTCAGTGTATCTGACAAAAACCATGGTCGAAGTTATCAAAAAGACGTATTGAAAATACTTCATTCGAAATACTTCATCTTAGACGTTTCACTGACAACTTTTGAGTAGGAAATTAGCACACAATCCTTAAAGGACTTGACTGGATACTATTGGCGACTTAACTATACTCAGAACCACTTCCAGGAGGACACACTTTCCAGCTTCACCAAGTTTCGGACTCTGTAAGGACTTTCGTAGTGGTTTCTCGCAATGACTTTTAAATTTGCCATACTGACGTAAATGCGAAGCTTCCCTAACGTAAAACTATTATCTGAAAATTCTGAATCTAACAAGTAAAAGTGAAGAGAGTAACTGCATTGTGTCCTAAAAATAACATTGACATTTGTAAATGATGAAACGGTACGATTGTAAGATAAGGTTTTAATAGTAATGAAATTTTACAACGTATAAATAGAAATTAACACAAAATATCTGCTAATTTTAGTTTAATCAAAATATTTATGCAAATCGTGAAAAGAACAAATTTATACATAAATACTATACAAATTTATACTAGCATAATAATTTTGAAATAAATATGTGCAGACATTAATAATATGAATTACATAATTTTGTGCTGTTGTATCCATGGCAACGTTCATCTTCGGTTAAATCTGTATCCATAGCAACATATTTATTCGGTTAAACTGATCTCCATGGCAACATATTTTATTCGGTTAATATGTTAACAAGGGTATTCCCCAGACATATTATGTATATTTTATATAAATTTATTTTCGATTTATGCCGACATTATTTTAATCAACGAAAAATATAATCCATGGATACCCCTGACTCTGTAATCTCTTCATGTCAATTAAGTATCAGGGGTGTCCATGATTGAAATTTGAGAATATCATAATCTTTCATGTAGGGATATCCCCTGATAGAAAGTTTTATTCAAATAATCTTCATAAATTGGGATAACGTTCAAAATTTCAATCTTTTTGCCTGGGTTTATCCAAAGGTTACTCCTGTAATATTAAATTTATGACCCTACACGTGTAGGGTTATGCCTAGCATGAAGCCATTTTTGAACACCGAATCAGAGTAGTGGTATCCCTATTTCTGAAAATTATTATACAGAGAGGCTTTCATGTGATAGCCCTGAAAATGATTCTTTCAAAAAAATTTATACCACAAGGGATATCCCAGTCTGTTAGATTATTTATGCAAAACAGTGTTAGGAATATCCTTGAAAATATTACTCAATATGCAGAAATGCTGATTATATCAACCCTGACGTAGTTACAATCTTTTCTCGGTTGTTAGCATGGATATACCTGACAAGATTTTATTCAAGGTATTATGCTTTCTGAGGGTATCCCCTGATAGGATTATGAATTATGCATCCAGTTATATTGATGGATCCCTGACAACCAATTGCCCCATGTATACAACACCAGCATGGCTATCCCAGATAAATTATTGAGCTTTTATATCAAATATGACAGCATACCTTCGTAACCTGAATCAAATTTTACTTCATGGCGCATTGTTACAATCATGGGTATGCCACTGGGAACCTTTTTTTATACTCGTATAAAAATTGTTTTACCACATTCAAATATCATCTTTCAAGATAATCAACCACTGATACAGTTATCCCTCTGGATTAATTATATGGATTGAACGCAGTGAATTAGTTAATTTATCAGAGGCATGACTATACCCTTCTATACCCGAAAAGGTAATTCGCATTACTGAGCTGCTATTCAGAATGCAATCGCCCATCGTACATTTGAAACTCACAGGAGTTTTAACATACGGTTGCGGGATGGTTTGTCTCGACGTCCTGTCGATATCATGTGTGCAGGTGCAGGAGACAATCTGTAGGGATAATTTAATGCGAAGTCGTTAATGCAGGAGGTCGACCAGTAGAGTATAAGGCGTAAGAGGATGAAATATGCGCAACAAGGATATTGGAGCGAGTTCCGCCTCCTTGCGAATAGTAAGCAGTGGCTTTAATTACCGGAATGCTATCAAGCAGGGAATAAATGGTTAAGGATCCACCAACGCGGCAGTTCTGTCAATCACCATATTCCACCACACTGCATAATTAAGCGCGATGCATCAAGTTCAAGCTTCGAGTTCCGCCCCATGCTGATAGTAATCAGGGCTTGCATGGTCGTGAATTTAACGCCATCCACAGGGATACTATATTGTGGAGCCATTCACGTACAACAACTTCTTATATAAACATGCATTGATGCTAAAGTAGACCCCTGGAAATCAAGCGTGGTTTTACACCCTTGCTACAATAAGCTTGAGGGTTATAGCGGCGATATGAACATGGTTCCTTCCATTATTAATCCGTCATCCCGACAGATTTGACTTCATACAAGGATGCATCTTTCTGGATCCATCTACGCTGTCCTATAGAATCACACCCTGTAGATTTGGGAATATCCATTGCGACGTCATTGAGCGCCACACCTACTAAAATTGGCAGTTTGGTGGATCGAGTGTTTTAAGAATGGTTTTTATTCTCACCTTCGACACGTAACATGAATGCATGCCGTGATAATGATTTATAAGGTATTTGATAATTCGAGATACTAAGATATTAGATGCGATAATTAGTTGTCTTATTGCAATCATACATCAATTTTGCCCGCCGTTCGAAACACGTAGTTTGTGATCATTGTACTTACGAGGGCCACATTCTTTTGAATGCTCAATACAACGCGAGTCAATGACCCAATATATGGATATCTTTGAAAAACAAAACAAATCTTAATTATACAATTGGATGGCAAGGTCATAGTTGCGCCTATTCTGCCAGCGCAATCACATAAGGATCAGTTTTGTGGTTCATAGTCATTAAATTGCAATGTATTAAATTGTTGTCACTTAGTGAGGCATATTCCACACATGTTACTGCTGAAAATGTAACCTTTTTTATTTTTATAAAAAAAATATGTTATTCAGCAAAACGGTCACGCTACTTTCTAAAAATCTTTTTTTTTTTGAACTTTTTGATAATTCTTATGTAATGATTGCGTATCGCTTATTTTTGACGCTAGCAAGTCCCCACCCGCACAAACTATAAATATTTCTCAGCATCCCGTCATTCCCAACATCTTCTTCATCTTTCACAGACACTTTTGATCTCAAACGATTCTCACCACATATTCTTTAACCATCGACAGGTAAGTCTATTCCTCGATTTAAATACTCAACTAACAATGTTTATTGATAGTTCACCATACACACCAACATTATTCTGAATCTTTATAAACGACCTCATTTAACTACCCTCTGTCTACGCTGAAAATAAATATGCTCACCTGGCTACGTGTATGAGATTAAAATTGAGGATCTATCAACGACATGACGAGAGAAGAAACTCCAAGCTATACAGACAGCGCACAAATGCTGTGAAAAAACATTGATTTTAAAGAAAAAACAAGTTTCGGAAAAGACTGAAAATTATACCATGCATACTCTATACTACACGTCGCAGCTTTGACGTGCAGTTATATTCAATAATTGAGATGTACACTACAGGACACACAATCGGGCTCTAAATAAAACCACGTGGCAGTGGAAAGTGAAAAAATGTTCTTCAAAAAACATTATCGTTAAGATTTTCACCTAATAAAACGTTCTACGAACATTTATATTCAAATAATTTCTGCCACAAGTTAATTTGAAGATGGGCTACGTCAGCTAAGTAACATCGGCGTTGGATACACAATAGCACAAGCTCTGCCACTAATGCTACATCGACATGAAATCATAGAATATTCACGATTTGAATATGTCTGGGATTTCACGTCAACAGTGCGAGATTCAAGTAGTGCTGATGCATGTTAAGCACTGAACCTAACCGGTCACCATGATCCATTAACATTGAGGAGTTAAATAATGTTGCTTAGGGATCAACTAATCCTGCTGTTCTACCTGTGTTCCATCTCGACAGACACTCTTGGTCTAAATTCCATACAGAGGGCCTGAGAACAAAAGTCTCCTCACAAGGGTACCTTATAATACCTGTTCGGAAAGGACACATGGCCTCTTCACATCATGCAAAATGATCTGTAGTCACCAACTCCACTTGACATCTCTAATCAGGAAATAGACTAACCATTCCCTGACGAATAACTCTCCTGGATTCAGGCAGAACATACGTCTTGCCATCATATACAAAAACACCAACTCCCATTGAGCTTGGCACATATAAATATAATAACGTCTCTTTTCAAGTAACAGATAGAAGCTAGAAACTCCACGCTTCTAATCTGACTATGATAGAGGCAAAATCATCATTTTCTATTCATATGAATCAAGTAATCCGTAATTTGGAATTATTATCTTCTGTTATGCTTCACGTAAATTGGATTTTATTCATCCTGATGATGAATTGCTTATGCCTTTATTGAGAATAACTAACATCCCTCAAGAAGAAAGTGAAAAATGAACTGAAGCCATGCTCTTCTGATGGACATTTAT